>JAIPUX010001880.1:90659371-90671458 GCA_020142125.1 Phrynosoma platyrhinos
GGGAACATGGGAGCTGGAGTTTGTTGTGTTTATAAGTGACAGTTTTCCACCCCTGTACTTGCAATGTTTAAGCCAAGGGTCGGCAACCTTTGTTGCCAGGGGGCTGGGGGGGGGAATGGCGCGGGGGCTGGGCGTGCGCATGTGCGCTTGCCCCGCATGCATTCATGTGCACAACAACCACCAAATTTGCACGGCGCAGACGCAGTTGGGCCTTCCAAAATGGCTTAAACATTGCAAGTACAGGGATGGAAAGAATATTCATTATTACAACACTTGAGAAACACCATTGGGAAGAATAATGGACCAGCAAGGACCTCACACAATTTTCTCTCAGTATGGGAACATGCCAACTTTCTCCTGGTACAGGAATCAAGGTGGTTTATAACTGCAGTGTGGGTGCATTTACAGTTGGACCTCAATGTTCTTTCTGGCAGGGAAGGTGGAATAAAGCTCCTAATAGTAGCTCTATCTTTGACCCAGAGAAGGATGAGACTTGTTTCCCATTTGTCATAAAGTCTTTTCAGGGTGGCAGGGGATGAAACCTCCCAGCACCTCTTGTTCTCTTGGCTGATGGATGAGGCCAGAGCATGCTTCTCTTCAGCACTGCAACCCCAGGGCATTTGACAGTTGGGGCCCTATGCTTATTCTAGAAGGTTGGTCTATTTGCCTCTTGGAGTATCTAAGTGCAGAAACACAGATGAGTGGCACTTGTTTTTAATCACATAAATATCTTTGGATTTGGCCCAGGTTTCTTCACTTTGTTCTTGGCGAGAGGCAGAGAGAAATAAAAACCAGCCAGAAAAGGCTGGAATGGCTTTCAGAGGTCAAAATGTGAGAAAGTTTCCTGATATACCCTCATACCTTTCAGATACGGTGGAACTGATGTCCTAGCCAGCACTGCCAAACAACATCTGAAAGATCACAGATTCTTCATGTCAGCTCTGCCCTGTCCCCCTCTTTTCTATTATTCCACAGGGCTCTGACAATGTATAAATCAGAATTTGGTAAGTAAGGGCCTTTAAAGACTGCCAGAAATAATCCATCATGAGAACACTTTAACTTTCCTGTCTCAGTGCTAGGGAATCATGGGCATTGTAGTTTTTTTTCTGAGACATTGAACCTTCTCTGTCAGAGAACTCTGGTGCACAATAAACTACAGTTCCTGTGATTCCTTAGCACTGAGCCAGAGCAGTTAAAGTGGCCTCAAGCTGGATTATTCCTGGCGGTCTGTAAAGGCCCTAAATAAAGATGACAGTGTCTCTGATTGGACATGAATGATCTTTTCTAACTGTTGTTGATATCTGCCATCGAGTCAACTTCAACTTATGGTGACCCTATTAATGAAAATCCTCCAAGAGCCCCAATCATCCACAGCCTTGCTCAGGTCTTGCAACATCAGGGCTGTGGTTTCTTTGACTGAGTTAATCCATCTGGAATTTGATCTTCCTCTTTTCCTACTGCCTTCCACCTTGCCAAGCATTGTTGTCTCTTCTAGTGAATCATGTCTTCTCATTATATATCCAAAGTATGGCAGTCTCTCTTTAGTCATCTTGTCTTCTAGTGATTGTTTAGGCCTGATTTGCTCCAGGATTCATTCAGTTGTCTTTTTAGTGATCCATAGTATTGTAAAACATCTCTCCAGCACCAACTGTTTCTAGATAAGTCTATGTCTTGAAGTAGTTTGTTACAAGATATAGTGGGTGGCACAGGGAATGGGTCATATATGGAAACCAACTTCAGAAAAGTTTCACAATTGTCAGTGCAGACTTTGGAACACATTTATCATATCTTATCCATTGCTTATCCACTTGTCTTCCCAAGACAGCTCACAATATAAAACATACACTTTAACTATTAACTGTATCATATATCAGTTTTAAGCAATGTTAAGAATGCAGCAATTAAACCGAGGCAAACTGAAAACTTAACCAACCAACAAATAGTATATATAATGTAAAACCATTTCAGTTAAAAACCAAAGGAGAAAAATACATTTTAAAAGAGCATCTTAAAAACAAAAAAGATTGAACCAGCCATATATGTCTCATATATGGGAACTCCAGAGGGTAGGGATCACCACTAAAAAGGCACCATCTCCAGGCCCAGCAGCCTCCCAGTTTGGAATGACAGTCCAGTAAATATAGCCTTCAAAATGACTTTGATACACAGATTGATATAGTTATACATAGTACTTCAGATTTCCCTGGATTTATACTGTTTAAGGCTTTTAAAGCTCAAAACAACCCTTCAGATTTGGCCTAGGAACACACCAGCAAACAGTGCAGTCAGTATAGAACTGGTGTAATATGATCCAAGCTTCTAGTCCCCAACAAAGACCTGAGTGGCCACATTCTGTCTCAAGCTGAAGTTTCTGCGTCATTTTCAATGGCGTAATGTGCTGCTGATGAGCCTTTGCTATCACAAGGTGGTCTGCCAAGGGCACTGAAAGCTGAATACAGACAAAGCCTTACTAGTGTATCCTGTTAGCAATAAAACCCTTTTGGGGACTATTAAGCTAATGACAGCTGTCTTCTCCTTTAAAGCTAGTGACTTACTTGCCCGATTATGAATTGGGGTACTATTGCCCTCTGCTGGCTAGAATGCCAAGCTGGCTCAGTAATGATGCCTCCTGCCATGTTAAAACCAAGGTATCATTGGCTTCATCCACACTGCAGAAATAATCTGGTTTGACACCCCTTCAACTGCCATGGCTCAATGCTATGGCATTCTGAGAATTGCAGTTTGTTCCCAGAATTCCATAGCATTGTGCCATGGCAATTAAAGGGGTGTCAAACTGGATTAATTCTGCAGAGTGGATAGAGCTGTAGACATAAAATGATCTCTCTCTCTCTCTTTTCAGCCTTTCATATCAGTGTAGCCTTTTAGTCAATTGGCTGTGATTGCCCCCCCAAAAAGATTCCTTACACAGAGGTCTGAGCAGTTGGAGATTATTATTTAATAGCAAGGAATAACAAGTAAAAAAGAGTGTAGAAATGTCTTGGGAGCCATTTGTCTTTGTCACAGCAAGAGCTGCTGAAATTTCCCCTACTCTCATTTCACTTGACTCAATGAGAACAAATTATTGATTTCCTCAAGGCCCCTACTTTGATGTCATGGCAGTGGGTGTGCTGTTGTTTTCTGCGTTTTATTTTCCTGGGCCTGGCATCATATTGATCAGCAAGCATTTGTTACCATTATAGTTTTGGAGAGAAAGAAAGCAGGGTTGGGAGTGAAAGTTCCAGCACAGCTGTTTATTCCTTGGCAGTGTGCATTTATCTTGCAGTATCGACTCAAATTTAGGCTGAAATCTGGAAAAAAGGACAACTGAAAATTCCCTGAAGATGTCTGTATTCCAGACACCTGAAGTGCTTTCTTCATACCTGCCTTTCAAAAGTCATGCTAGCCTACAGCCTGGCCATAGTCGAAAAACAGCCAGTCTTGTCTGAAACCTAGGCAACTGCAATAGTCAAAGAAAGAGTGGGGAAAGATTCATTCTCACTACATCTCTCTTACCAGGTGATTAGGCTCCTTTCCTGAGCCACTGGATGGGATTTAAGCACTATATAATCTATAGCTCCCACTCTGATTGTGATATCTGAGAATGAATAGAACTGGGCAAGAGAAAGCCTAGCAATTGTTCCCAATCTTTCTACAGTGCTGTGAGTCACCTCTCTAGTTGGTGTGACACATACTGCCCTAGATCTGTGCACACTCCCATCACAGGGAGGTGGCACGTACGTCAGCCGGGAAACACTCCTGCATGCTTCATCTCATTCCCTTGTTTCTGGGTTCAACTGAGAATTTACAAAAAGTAGAAACATGTTGAGGACTTTGGAAGCGAAGACTGACAAGCCAAGGCAATGTGACCGAGCTGTGTGAATAAAAGCTCTGATGTGCTCTTCCCATGCCAGGATTAGATATTATGCTAAGAAGCTTTAGAGAAAAGGAAGTGAGCATAATTGGTAAAATTATATAATAACAGTTTGTCTCTGTTAGATCTTAATGCATGGCTCCCAAGAAGGTAATTTCATGAATGATGCAGAAGCTGCCTGGTAGAATTGACAGTTTTGGAACGAAGGGTAACAACAGCTTTCTTGGGCAATGGATTCGCAAAGTAGTAACCATTTTGATATGGAAGCAAAAGAGAGAAAGGAAATTAATTTGTAATATCAGACATTGACTAATGTTGGATGAGGAGCAGAATTATTCAGCAGAACTATGATTTTTGCAGCTCATGCCAGATAAAACCTTTTTAATGTTATCACATGAGTCTTCATTTCTCAGAATCTAATGCTTGTCATCTCTGTAAGTATTTAGCAAGGAGACACCGTAGCTCAATGACAGAGCACATTCTGCATATAGAACACCGTAGGGCCCTTTCCCACTACACAATACTATGAGGGGAAGCAGATGGGCGGCCGTGGGCTGCCCCAGGAAGCTGCACCGCGGGGCCGAGGTATCCCCACACCTTAGCCCCATGATGCACCTTCGCCACCCCTGGAAAGGAGCGCTAAATCGGCTCTCCTTTCACGAGTCGCCAAAGGTGTGCCGCAAAAGCTTGCGGCGCACCTTTGGCGACTCTTCCACTGCAGCGTGTGTGGATGCTGCAGTGGGAGGTCCTCCTTGGAGCGCCAGCTGTGCGGAGGGCCGGCTGTTCCTAGGATGACCTGGGGAAGGGGTTGGGGTGCCGATCGTGCGGCTGCCTCTCCCCTTCCCTGCCCCCAAAATGGCCCAATTGGCCGTCTGCTTAGCCCCTATGATTCCACATTATCTGCCATGGCAGCATCCCATGGAGTCCTGGGATTTGCAGTTTAGAATTCTCAGCCAGAGAGCTCCAATGCCTCACCAACCTATAAACCTGAGGATTTCATAGGATGTTGTTATGACAATTAAAGTGGAATCATAGTGCTATCATTGCGTTGCATGAAAGAATCCTTAGAGTCAGACCATGGTAGCAGGTGATAGGAAAAAATCCTAGCAGGAGGTAGGTGGACAAATAACTCAGTCTGGTATAACTCAACTTGCTATGCCTTTAAATAGTCTTAATAGATGTCCTGTCATGACGTAATTGCTGAATGTGCAAAGAGCACTGTGTAATAGAGGGAACAACCCAGATTCCTAGATCTCTATCAGCATTAGGGTTTTCCAGTCTGTTGTCTGTATAGCCTTTGGAACTATGATGTCTGTGCCAAAATGAACTTCCTCTTCGTTCCTGGTCAGTGTTTAACACAGAGTGGATTCAGATATAGTTTTTAATTACATCATTGTCCCATGTTGTTCTCTTAATGGATTGTTCTTCATTCTCAGACCTCATCTAATTTTCTCCCACTTCTTCCATAGTTTTCCTTACTGGGAAAAAAAAGTTAAAGGGGGGGGGAACCTTGCACAGGGTTAAATGTGAGAAGTCTCTAGTCTGTAAACACTGGTTCTCCCTGGGGTCCTCCTTCTTTGAATCATATTTTACACTCAGAATTTATCTGCCTTCATGATTTCTTTTCACATTAAGAAAATGGAAGGAGTCTGGAGTTACAAGGGTGAGCATTGATAGGATGGAGATTTTTTTTTTCTGTCCCATTGTAAAAGCGTTGCCATTTCTCTTTATATAGATGTCATTTTTCCTGCTCTGTTGGTTCAAAAAGTTAATACTGCACCATCATCATAATCATCAGACCTATTTGCACTGTGAGCTACCAGTTAAGCCTATGCCTTTTGTCCACCCATGACAGCTGCTTTCTCTCCCTTCCTCTCGCTGCATTTTATGAATGCAGAAATACAAGGTCAAGGAAATCAGGAGACATCCTCTTGGGGAATATTTATCTACTGTTGGGAATTCAAGCATTTGTTGCCCAGACACGAACAAGAAAGCTTGTTCTCAGTGATGGAACAGAAGCATATGGTCTTTCAAAATGAATTACATTTGTTGCAAAGGGAAGGTTGGTTTTTTTTTTTAAAGTTTGCTTCTGACAGGGAACGAAATGGAGGGGTTATGTGGGGCAGGCTGGCTTGCTGGCTTACAGAAAAGGCAATGCAAATCATGACCTTTTGATACTCAAGGTCGGCTCCCTTTGTTTTTGCAGCAAGACTTGAAGTAGTATGCTTTTATGGCAGAAATGAGGTCACTATGTCACTTTCCTTCCCTTTTTTCTTTTTCTTTTTTTAATGCTGCTCTTCAAGTCTGCTACTCTCCTGTTTTTCAGTCCCTTTTGGGTATATGTCATCTTGGATCAGTGCATGCTAAGAGTAATTCAGCGTGATGCTGCCCTCTGCTTCCCACTCTCATCTATCCACCTTTTACTCTTCACCTCAGCCTTGTCTCTTCAGGCGACTTTCTAAGAAAGCTCTTTCGTATCTCCCTCTTTTCTCCAATCTTGTACAGTCAACCTTCTACATCCATGGATTCAAATATATAGCAAAAATCAAAGCTTCAGATTGCCATTTTATATAAGGGACACAATTTTACTATTCATTGTATTTAATGAGACTTGAACATTCACGGATTTGGTTATCCACAGAGAGTCCTGGAACCAACCCCAGCAGATACCCAGGCCCCACTGTACTCACCCTTACCAGCCCATAAAGAAATTGTGGATGCATGACTAAAGAGTGCTTTAGCAAATGAATACAGGGATAGTTTTTGTGGGTTTTCTGGGCTATGAGGCCGTGTTCTAGAATAATTTATTCCTGATGTTTTGCCTCTGAATCTCTGGCTGTGTCGGCTGTGAAAGCCTTCGACTTCACACTGAATACAGGGAGTTTGTTTTAGTGGTAGACTAGAGAAAAGCAAGTTTCAAATCTGGATGACCTTGGGCCAGTTATTCTGTACCACTGGGAGATATTAACTCAGTGACAAAGCACATGCTTTGCAAGCTGCCGGTCTCAGTGCAATCCCCCGTGACATCTCCAAGTAGGCAAGGAAAGCCCCTGGCTAAAAACTTGAAGAGCTGCTGCCAATCAGTGTCAACAATACTATGTAGGTTGGATGGATCCATAGCCTGGGACTCATGGTATGATATATGATTGTGTAGCTCACAGGACTGGTGTGAAGTTGCCAGATATGTTGCCCTGAGCTTTTTGGAGAAAGCTGGATAAAAATGTAAGGAATCACTAACAGCAATTTTAAAATCTTGGAGGAAGTTGTTTTGAGGCACCTGCTTGACACCAGTTTATGTTTCTGTTAGCCAGCATGATGTAGTGTTTAAGTGCTGGACTAGGAATGTGGGAACTCAAATCTCTGTTTGGTCATGGAAACTCATTGGGTGACTTTGGGCAGGTCACACTCCCTCAGCCTCAAAGGAAGGCAACAGCAACCCCCCTCTGAACAAAACTTGCCAAGAAAACTATATGACAGGTTCTCTTAGGGTCTTCATAAGCTGGAAATGACTGGAAAGCATACAAAACCCCCTAGATTCAGGAGCTGTTTAATGGATGAATTTCAGACATGGGGGAAAGGATTTAACCTGTTTCCCCATATGCTGTAGTCCTCATCCTGCCTAATCCTGGCAGGGCTGCTATTTAAGGATTAGGACATTTAGTGTCAACTTTGTTTTGAGTCTAAGCATTGACTAGCAGCAGACATGGCCTTTAGGTTAGGCTGGGCAAAGTTGTTAAACTGCTACCCCCAGCATTTCCCATCATTGGCTATGCTGACCAAAGTTGATGGAAGTTGCTATCCAGCAACATCTGGAAGGTTGCAATTTGCCCATCCCTGGCCTAAAAGCTCTGTTTCTACCAATCAATGACAACCTTCCTTGTGTTGAGTACATAGCTTGGAAAAGTTACTTGTTGGGTCGCAACTCTAGGGGTATCCCAGCCAGTATGACCAGTGGTCATGCTGGCAGAAGGGATTCTGGGAATTATACTCTGAAAAAGTATATTTTACAATCTTTGCCCAAAAGCCTCCTGCTTGCTCCAACCAAGTTGGGAAACACTACCTGTTTAACTTTTTCATCCTCTAAAGAGTACACTTCCATTCAGACAAGGCTCTAGGAAGGATGGAAGGAGGATCTACCATGGAGGCTCTGTGTTTACTGCCTCATTTGGTGATCCACTCACCTGCTTTTGAACAAGGAGTTTGGAATCCACAGGCCCTGTTCCAACCTCATTCTGCTTAACAAGTCACTGGATACTTCTGGATAAGATCTTGTTTCAAGATGGCTTCCTACTGCAGTAAAACCTTGCTTGAACAACACTGCTCTTCCTGCATTGTGATGTGTCTTTGCCTTGTCTGGTTGTTCATTGATATTGTCTACTGGTTTGTTCCTCAGCCCTGCCTCTTGGATTATTCTATGCTACCTCATTCCTGGCTTTTGGCACACTGCACACTACTGTTTCTCCTCAAATGGTTCTTTGATGCTAACAAATAATGTAGTGGTAAATTCTGAAATGCTGCCACTCATCATGCAAGTTTCCATAGCCAGCCAGCCTATCAAGGAGAATCCAAAACTTCTAACAGTTGATTCATAACAATGAACAAGTACTAGCAGTTTTCATATCTACCAGAAACAGATATTTTGTAAAACTAATGAGTCTTAACTGTATCCTCAGCCAATATTTTGGATTGCAAAAGGGATAGCTCATAAAAATACAATATCGTAGCTGGGAAAATCCATTTGCTACACCCAATCACCTACTTTGAGAATTTCAGCTATATTCAGAGGGCACAATGATGACATCGTCATCCCTTCTATTTAAAAGCTCCTGTTGTCTCAACTGTGCAAGCTCTGAGTCTACTGATCTTGACTTGTTGGCTTGCCAGACAACTATTCCTAGCTTTCTACCACTACTTTTTACTGCTCATTCCTGACAGATAGTCAACACAACCCTTCATCCCCTATCATCCCCTATATCAGTCACATCCTTATTTACCTTCAGCAATTATTATAAGAAAATATGCTTCCATCACAAGTGGGCTTTCTTGATAGCCAACAAATAATGAAATAATGTTGAACTGGTGGGTTCATGGTTAAAATAGCCTGTCCAGGCATCTAATAATGGCTGGTAGAACCTATGTTGCTTCTTGAAAATGGAAGTCAGCTTTCAAAAACTAGCTCAAAATACTCACGAGTGTGAGCTGAATATTGCTTACCTTTAATCAGTAAATAAGGTATTTAAAAATGACATTAAGCAGCTACTTATTGATTGTCTACCAGCAGCTATTGCTCTGGATTTTGACAGTTGTCTGCTCTGTGCTGCTTATACTATTTTAGGCTATGACAGAGCAGGCCTGGATTCTTTGCATGCAATACTTAAGGACAGACACTTGCCCTTTCTTCAACCATGATTTAAAATGAAATTTAAAGAATTTAACTCCCTGTTATCCAAAATGGACATATGGCTCATGTCAGAGACTTTTTTAAAAAGCACATATGCAACAGTAGGCTTATCAGTCATCTTTTACTGTACTTAAATGGTTGTGCTCTGTAGTTTTGCTTTTAAGACACTATATATTCTGTATCACAGACCATTATTCTGTAATTATATAGTTGGTTTAGCCTGATAGCTAGATAATTGCTGTAAAGAGAGGGAAATGCAAAGTCCAGCTATTTCCTGCAGAAACACAGCTTAAAAGATGGAACTTCCATCTTTGCAAAGAATATTAAGAGGCAAATGAGAATAAAACGGATAGCCCCAAAATGGGACTAGTAAAACTGGTTAACAAGTGGCAGAGGAAAAGGCAAAATTAGAATGTAGAAAGGACAAAACACAAGTGAAGTGGAGCATATTTGCAATATTATATTCTCTCCCATTCTGAAAACATGTTTATTCCCATTGGTCCTATCCTGACAGTAATTAGTGCAAGATAGATTTTCCATTCATTCAAGCAGTGGTTTGGTTAAGTTATTTGAGATCTTGCATTAATGATCTTACTTACTCCACCTTTAGATCAGGAGAGAGAGAAATTGTATGCATCATGTGTAGTTCATAGAGCATCCAGTACTGCTCCCTGGATTTCTTGAGCCCACATCCCTAAAAAGGTTGACTCCAAAATAGAAATACATGCTTCCAGAAGCCTCCAGAGAGTACAATTCTCTATTTTAAGGTTAACTACAGGGTGGGGTGGGTGTGGATGGGGTGAGGAGTGGGACATACTTTTTCATGGCAGGTGTTGTCCACAGTTTGAAACTGGGATGGTTGAGAAGTAGCACCCGAAATCTCTTCAGCTGCCCATCTGTGCTTTCAATGGCTATGTATTTTACTTCACTTTCTTCTTCAAAATGTGATAGCCCAGCCCTAAAGCACTTGAAGGCCCTCCTATTCATTTTGCTGAATGGAGCCCTGAACCTCTCTTCTAAAGTTTGGCCCTGGTGACACCACTGGACACAAGCATATCATTTGGGCCTATGATATAATGCTAAATTTTGAAGTACTGTATAAGCACTCATTACAATCATCTCTGTGTCACTCAAGGAAAATCTAAAAATGAATGCACCTATATTGAGCCATATCAGCCAACCAGTTCTGTTAGTTTTCATCTTTACCAGGAGTATACTTTTTACAAGCTGCTGCTGTTGTTGTGTGTGTGTCTTCAAATCATTTGCAATGTATGGTGACCCTAAGATGGTCCTTGAGATCCAGCATGGTGTAGTAGTGGTTTGTGTATTGGACTAGGATTCTGTGAGACCAGGGTTCAAATCCCTGTTCAGCCATGAAAACCCATTGGGTGACCTTTGGGATGTCACACCCTCTCAGCCTCAGAGGATGGCAAGAAAACCCCCAGGAAAATCCCATGATAGGTTCATTTTAGGGTCACCATAAGTTGGAAGCAACTTGAGGGCACACAACAACAATAACAACAACATGATCATATTATGGGGCTTTCCTGGTAAAATACCTTCAGAGGAGAAGTTGCCATCCCCTTCATTTGCCATTCTCTGAGGCTGAGAGAATGTGACATCCTCAAGGTCACCAAGTGGGTTTCCATTGCTGCCCAAATTATACAGGGTGTGTGTGTGTCAGACAACAGTTCTGTACCACCTGTGATCTTTCCATGCTTTCCTACTGCTGCTGCTGTTGTGTTCCTTCAAATCATTTCTAATTCTAACACACAGCCTTAAGGCAAACCTATCAGTGTTTTCTAAGCAAGATTTCTTCAGAGAAGGTTTGCTGTTGCATTCCTCTAAAGCTGAGAGAGTGTAAGATCACCTATAGGGTTCCATGGCCAAACCTTGGTCTCCCTGAGTCCTAGTCTGACACTTGAACCACTACATAATGCTGATTCTCTTTCCAAGTCTAGTAGGTCTCAATTTCCCTTTCAAGACCAAAACACTCCAAAATACATTGCCTTAGGCTGCTGTCACACTATAGAATTAATGTAGTTTGACACTGCTTTAACTGTCATGGCTCCATCCTATGGAATCCTAGGATTTGTATTTTCTTGTGGCACCAGAGCTCTTTGACAGAGAAGGCTTAATATCTCATAGAAGTACAAGCCCCAGAATTCCATAGCATTAAGCCATGGCATTTAAAACAGTGAGAAACTACATTAATTCTGCAGTGTAGATGACACCATAGAAGAAAGATAACACCTAGCATAATGCTTCTGCTGAGAAAATTCATCACACCCACCCTTCATGCCAGAACTGCAGTGAAACTTAGAAGAAACAGGAAGGAAGGCTGGGGAAGTATCAGACAATGTCACTTTCCCCTTCTAATGAAAAAGACCAAACACTTCAGGCTTGTGAGACCTGGCTCCACTATACTACTGCCTTAAACTACAAAGAGCAAATATGAGGAAATATGAGTGAACCTCATGCAAAAATCCTACATCTGAATATCAAAACATACCAGTTTGCTTTATTTTACCCTACATAATCCCTTAACCTCCCCATAACTGACCTAAAACCAATCTGAAACTGGCATGACATCATTTCTGCATTGCCCTTTTCCAAGAAATTTGTGAGGAAAAATGGGACCACTCACCTTATGCAGAGGCTTTTTGTGGGATATTTCCTGTTACTCTTGATAGGCCTGAAATGGCTTTACTATTTACTACTCTTGCCAATGTAGAATTCAAGGACCATTTTAGTCTGGAAACTCAGTATGCAAAGGGATCTTGTAGTGATTTTGAGACTAAGGACATTATCACAC
>JAIPUX010001880.1:90707633-90733482 GCA_020142125.1 Phrynosoma platyrhinos
TTGTTGTGTGCCTTCAAGTCCTTTCTGACTTATGGCGACCCTATCATGAGTTTCCTTGGCAAGTTTCTTCGGGGGTGGTGGTGGTTGCCTTTACCTTCCCCTGAGAGGCTGAGAGATGACATGCTCAAGGTCACCCAGTGGGTTTCCATGGCCAAGCTGGGATTTGAACCCTGGTCTCCCACTGTCCTAGTCCAGTACTCAGACCACTGCCCCATGCTGGGCCCTCCACTGTACTTAAAAGTACAGTACTTAGTTGTTATTGTGGGGTGCAATTTTAGTTTCCCAGGGTATTAACCCTTTTAAATGTAAACTAAAATATGCAGTTATGAAAGTTAAACTGGTTAGTAGAGTTCAGCTTTCATCAGCAGAGCAGCAAAAAATGTGGGTCAGACTATAATTTAATATGCCTTCCTAAAGAATAAAGACTAAGTCAAAAAAAGACAAACATATACTTTGTGGTTTAAAAACAAACAATGATGACTTTAATAAATATTTACACAACAAACTAAATCCTATCCTAACTGGTTTTAATATAGCAGGAAGAGACTGCTACTCCATCTTAGACTTAGAGGAGGCTGTTTAGAATGTTGGGAGAGTCTATTAAACAGCCCTCCAAGAATGAATGACACGAGAGAGGGAATTCTCTGCCTATCCATGGAGGGAAAGGAGAATGCAACACACAAATTTTCCAAGAGTCATTCATTGTTGTGTACCTTCAGGTTGTTTCTGACTTATGGAGACCCTAAAGCGAACCTATCCTGGGTTTTTCTTGGCAAGGTTTGTTCAGAGGAGGTTTGCCATGGCCTTCTGCTGAGGAGGTTGAGAGAGTGTGACTTGCCTAAGGTCACCCAATAGGCAGGGAATTGAACCCTGATCTCCAGAATCCTAGTCCAACACACAAACCACACAAAGCTACATCCCAACCTTTTTTCCAGGAGGAATTCTAAAACGTCTTCCATTTTGAGCATGACTGAGAAGCATGAATTTATAGTACTTTTTAAAATTTTATTAATGTTTTTGGCTCTTAGTTAGTCGTGTCCTCCATTTTTCTTGAATGTCCTACATTTTGGCCCAGTTTTGTGGAAGAGAATTATGGCAACCCTAATAGTAAGGCAAGATACTTTAAAATGGTCCTGGTATGTGTCAAAGGAGATTATCACATCAGCTTTAAAAACGGTTCACTTGAGCCATCTTAAAATTAGAAGCAGGTAGAATCCTGATACTATCACACACATTTAGCCATGAAATCACCACCCGGATGCAGCCTGGCTCCAGCAGCCATTTTTTCAAGCTGGAAAACTCCCGGCTTCGAAAAGAGGTGCAGGGAGCACCCCTTGGAGCAACAATGGAGCCGGGCTGAAGCCAGGTGGCGATTTGGGCAGCTAAATGTGTGTGATAGTATCAGGATGCTGCCCACTTCTAATTTTAAGCTGGCTCAGGTAAGCCACTTTTAAAGCTGATGCAGTAATCTCCCTAGTATGTGTCAAGAGCTGACAGAATGTAGCAGACTGAATGCTGACTTAGGAATTCAAAAGACCAGGGTTCAGATCTTTACTCAGCCTTGGAAACCCACTGGATGAGCTTGGGTATGTCATACTCTTTCAGCATTAGAGGAAGGCAACATCCTTTGAATAAATGTTGCCAAGAAAATCCAATTATAGGTTCTCTGTAATTGTTAACCTGAAGACACATAAGAACAAAATATGCCTCTCTGTGTGGATGGGTAACATTGGGATTCTTGTTTTAGACAGCAAAGGGTCTTTGGACAGCACTATCAGGCTACTTCAGTTACTTTATATCAGAGGCATTACTAGTTGGGTGCAGGAGGTGCAGACTGCACTGGGCGACATCTCAGAGGTGGGTATCACTAAGTGCGCTGGTGGGAAGGAGCTGCCTTCCAGGTCTGGTGGCTCTGTTGACTGGGTGGGAAAGTGAGTCTCTTCCCTTTGCCGCCCTGCCAGCAGCTTTGCCAGACCCAGAAATAGGCTGTTGAAGGGAGAAGGGGGGATTAAAAAATGATCCACACCGGGTGTCAAATATACTGGGCACACTACTGCTTTACATACATACTAACCTAACTTCATTTAAGAAATATACACAACCATCTCTCTCCATGAGGGCCATCCAACCATCAGAGAGATGGATAGCACATTTTGAATATCATGAAAGGGCTGCAAATTGTTGGTGAATTAATTTATTCAAATGGTACTGTTATTATTATCAAGATAACTTTTTCTTCAGCCACCCTTAGATTGTGGAATGACCTGCCAGAAGAGATTTGACAGCTGAATATGTTGGAATTTAAAAGAACATTAAAGACTAGTTTCTTCTGGTAGGCTTATCCAGATGATTTTTTAATGATGAATTTTAAATGTGTATCATTTTAATATGAGTATATCTTATTTGTCCTTTTAAATTGATGTTATTTGAACTGATGTTGTTTGCTAATTGTTGTTGTTCCCTGTCTCAATCCATGGGGAGAGGAGGGTAATAAACAACAACAACAATAAACAAACAACAATCAGCTGTTACTACCACTGATGTATGTGGAAAGGAACTTTTGCAGTTTTCTGCCTCAGATTCCATAATTACTTGCCAAAATGTGCCTTGACTTGAGTCTATGGGAGGCATCATTCGCTGTTCTACCTTAGGCAGCAAAATATTTTGGGCTAGTCCTGCTCCTAATAACTCTAGACAGTGGAAGCAGTAGGTTCCTTCTTCTCTTCTTCTCACTTCCATTGTATTACCCACAGAGGTAGGAGCTTGAGATTAGCAACACTAGCAATGACAGTGTAACTCTAAAATGTTGGGGAAATTTTATTTAGCTCAAAGGTATGAGAGAGATGAGTAACTGGGATGTCTTAAGCCAATTTATACTGAGAAAAATTACAAAGCACCCCAATTTAATATAACAAGGAGGTTTTTATTCATAAGTGTGCCCAGATGCACAAACAGACATCCATATCAGAGCACAGTTACACTTACAACATTCATTCAAGGCTACTGGAGGAGAGCTGTGGAAAAATTTGGATAGAGACAATGAAAGGTTTAATGGGAGAATAATTACCATCTAGCATCCATTCTGTAGAAAAATACAGCCTGCAGATTCAAGCAAGTTAGCACCCATAAAGAACAATTTTGAGCCAAAGATATACTGTAAGAAATGAATCTTGAAACTAGCAGATATCCCAGGAAAAAACTAACTTGAAAAAAAAAACTTGAAGACTCAGACTAGCCCCAGATCTCTCTCAAAGGAAAAAGAGGATAAAGAGAAAAGATGGGAAATGCAGTTCCCTTAGCTCAGGGGTAGGCAACCTAAGGCCCGGGGGCCGGATGCGGCCCCCCGAGGCCTTTGGACCGGCCCCAGGCCAGTCCTGCCGCCGCCACCGCTGCCTGCCATGATGATATTGATTATTGTTGTTATTACTTGTTCTTGGGATTTTCTTGGCAAAATCTCCACAGGGGTTTTGCCATGGCTTTTCTGGGGCTGAGAGAGTGTGCATGCATATTTTTTTAATTTTTTGTTTTTTTAAAAAATTGTTTATTTATTTATTTATTTATTTATTTTTGGTGCTTCGCCCCCCCCCCCCCCAATTGTCTGAGGGACAGCAACCCGGCCCACAGCTCAAAAAGGTTGCCTACCCCTGCCTTAGCTCATTGAGAGAGAGCATGCATCTAGAAAGTGAACTTAGAAAAAAGAAAATTGGGGGTCCCAGCTGAAGTTAAAGGAAGCCTCCAAAGAGAAGTGAACAAGCCAAAAGATGCTGGTTACTCAGGCATAACTGAGAGAGCAAAGGAAGTGAACAAAGGCATTTCAGATTGGAGATGCATTTATACTCAGATCTTGACTCAAAGCAATATGTTTGTGGATTCAAAAAGAGTTTAAAAGCATCTTTAATGTTATCCTGGGAGCAGATACAACCTAAAAGAGTTGTCACACTGAGGTGTTATATTTTGAAACATCCTTCTTTAATTTGGGGATAGGCAGAGGGAAGTGGAAGAGAATTTCAAAGGGTTAGATTAGTTCTAGCTCTGTCTCTTGTGACCAATGCTTCCTCTGTGTCCTTGTTTCCTTTCCCACAGTAAATTCCCTGGTAGAGGGAAATGTGTCATATCATGCATTGCACCTGGCACTCAGCTGACATGCCATAGATCAAGGTACCCCCAACACTTGTGACTTTTAACTTCTTTGAGTCCTATGAGTTCCAAAAACACCTGTCACATCATCCTGACTTCCAGTCAGGTTCCCCACTAGATATCAATTTTGATTTTATATCGAATCATGAGAGTATGCGATGGCACATAATAACTGGGTTTTGTTGTTGTTAACTGCCCTCAAGTCAGTTCAGACTCATGGTGACCCTGTGGATGAGACATCTTCAAGAATCTCTGTCTTCCACTGCCTTGCCCAGATCCTGCAAGCCCTTCCCCATAACCCCCCTGATTGAATATATCCATCTGGTCTGTGGTCTTCCTCTCTTTCTTCTACCCTCTACCTTTCCTAGCATTAGTGTTTTTTCTAGTGATCGGTGCCTTCTCATTATGTGACCAAAGTACGATAGTCTCAACTTGATCGTCTTTGCTTCCAAGGAGAGTCCTGGTCTGATCTGTTCAAGAACCCATTTGTTTGTCTTCTTGGCTATCCATGGTATCCTAAGTATTCTTCTCCAGCACCACATTTCAAATAAGTTGATTTTCTTTCTGTCTGCTTCCTTCACTGTCCAGCTCTTGCATCTGTACCATCCAGCTCTTGCACTGGGAATACAATGGCCTGAATGATTCTGACTTTAGTGCTCAGTTGTATGTCTTTACTCTTCAGTATCTTTTTCAGTTCTTTCATAGCTGCCCTTCCCATTCCTAGTCTTCTTCTTATTTCTTGACTGCAGTCTCTATTCTGGTCAATGTTTGATCCTAGATATGGGAATTCTTTAATTATTTAAATTTCCTCTTTGTCTAAATTGAATTTGTGTATTTCTTCTGTGGTCATTATTTTTGTTTTCTTTATGTTCAGATTCAGAACTGCCTTTGTACTTTCATCTTTGATCTTCCTTATTGACTCTTCCAATTCCTGAATGTCTTCTGCTAATATTCTGGTGTTGTCCACATAGCTTAGGTTGTTAATGTTGCTTTCTCCTATCTTAACTCCTCCTTTTTCTGATTCTAATTCTGCTTTTCTTATGATGTTTTCAGGATATAAATTAAACAAGTAGGGTGATAGGAATGCAACCTTGCCTGACCCCTTTGCCTATTGGGAACCACTCTGTTTCCTCAAATTCTGTCCTGATGGTGTCCTCTTGTCCTATCAGATCTAGTGGCACCCCCATGTCATTGATTGTGTCCCATAGCTTTTTGTGATCTAAACAATCAAATGCTTTGCTGTAGTCTTTGGAACACATTATGATTCTTTTTTGGAATTCTTTGGTGTGCTCCATTAGCCATCATATGTTTGCAATGTGGTCCCTGGTGCCCCTTTCTTTTCTGAATCCAGCTTGCAACTCTATAATTTTTCTCTATATATATATGGTTGGAGTCTATGCTGCAAAATTTTGAACATTACTGCATACTTAATTGTGATATGTATGCAATAATTGGGTAACCATCACTTTATCTTAGAGAGGTAGACAGACTTTTTAAAAACATATCCAATATGTAGTCACTCACTCTGATTGTAAATATTTCAGGTCAGGTTTGGTGTTCATATTCAGATAATGACTTTGCTTACTATAACTTTCTTATATTCTCCAGGTCTTTACTAACATACAAGAAATGTTTCTTTTAAATTAACCTCCTGTGGATCTGACCTAAGGTTCAATTCAGTTCTAATGGCAATCCTATTTAGAAGTACAAAACACAATTAAGTTCCCAGTATGTTTACCTTCATAGCTGTTCCATGCACTGTAGGTCCTGCAACTGACTCTTGCTAGATTGACTGCCCAGTATTTGCCAGAGATGGGAAAAGTTGCTTTTGTGCACCATAGCTCCCAGATATGTCAACCAACATGGCCACTGGTCATGATAGTTGGGAAGTCCAGCAAGTTGTGGTCCAAAAAATAACATTCCCAGACTCTGAGGTCTTGCTTGACACCCTCAGATTCTTTGCTCCAGCTGCAATAGCATGAAATAGGTGTGAAGACCAACGGATACCATGGACTCACAGGTCATAAGGGTCATAATAGCCCATGAACAACTGGACTAATATTCTTCTAAACTGTCAAAATGCATACACTTCAGGTGCCTTTACGAGTCTGGGAAACATAAAATCAACAGTTCAATCTCCCTTGAATGTTTAGCTGCATGGAAAACATCTGTCTAAAGTTTCTACCCCTTTCCAATTTGGATTTGGATGTATGTGCAGCTGGACTAGGTTAATTCATTGCTGGCTGAATAAGAAAAATTCAAATTCTGTTCCACTGCCTCCTGTAGGCCCCAAAGGAGATTATATCTCAAATGTGTTTGCACAGAGTTTTAGATTCCCCCCACCAACAGATGTAAGATTGAACTGTTTCTATTTACCAGTTTGTTCGAATGAGAGGAAAACCTTACATTGCTAAGATAGCACACCAGTATTTAAAGACAGTCTTTCCACTGTTCTCATCCGATTTCATACATTTTAGAAAGAGGCAGCTGATTTACATTTTTCAGTATCAGTGGTGGAAAAGTAACTCCCAAGACTGATATCATATGAACCAACTTTCAGCCAAGAAGGAATTTGCAACACTGAGCTATACATTCCAACAAACAGAAGTCTGTGATGAGAACGATATGCCAAAATTAACAGGCAAGGCTTCTCTTACCCAACATATTTAAACTATATAGTTTGTTCTGTTTATACACCATCTTATTGGTTTCTTAAAATGACGGAGACCACAAGCCTAAATAACACTTACTTGGGAGTTAATCCTTCTGTTTAGAAGTATGGAAACTGTATGGGCTTTACTTCTAAACAAAAGGAGAGGTTCTATGAACAAACCCTATAACTTTGATCAGTTTTAGGTGAAAGAAATTTTTTTCAGTGGGCTGCACAAACTGATAACTATTTTTGAAGATTGTAAGCAAATAATACAATGGGTTAGATTAAGATCTAGTGTTTTTTTAGAGGAGATCATTGAAATTAATGGTTAAAAATGGAAATAACTGAAATCAACAAATTAGCCTAAGTCTCTAAAGATAACTAATTTTGGATCCAACCCATTATTTCTATTACTATCCACCAGGAAACCAGTTCTGCAACAATTGTGGTTGTTTTGATAAAATAAACTTTCACTTAGTATGCATATAGATTAAGCTTGTTCTGTAATATAATATTTATCTGTCAAGTCAGATCAAGCCAGATCTTTTGTTCACAAAACCTGTTTCTAGTGAGAAAGGCTGCATAAGTCCAACTTGTCTCCCAGGATATTTAACAACCATCAGCACTAATAGCCTTGTAATCAAGATATCTATTCAAAGGTGGTCTTACTAGTTGGACACAGATAGGGTGTGTGTCTATCAAACAAGATATTTCTGGGGCCATTCTAAACACAGTTTAATCCCATTTCATTAAAACACACCTGGGCAGACTAGAATGGGGTTCTCTCCAAAGTGATGTGACTAGTAAGGGTGCTCACCAATGGCTCCTCTTCATCCTGGAGAGAAGTGACTAGTGGGGTGCCACAGGGTTCTGTGCTGGGTTTAGTGCTATTTAACATCTTTATCAATGACTTTGATGATGGAATATAGATCATGGCTATCAAATTTTAAAATGACACTGAACTAGGAGGGATAGCTAATACTACAAAAAACAGGATCAGAATTCAAAATGCCATTAAAAGATTAGAGAGCTGAGCCAAAACTAATGAAATGAATTTCAACAGAGAGAAATGTAAAGTAATACACTTAGGGAGAAAAACTGAAATACACAGGTATAGGATAGGGGACACCTGTCTTGACAACAGTACATGTAAAGGGATCTAGGAGTCTTAATAGACCACAAGCTGAGCATGAGCCAACAGTGTGATGTGGTAGCTAAAAAAGCCAAAGTGATTGTAGCTGCATTAATAGGAGTATAGTGTCTAGAATAAGGGAAATAATAATACCACTGTATTCTGCTTTGGTCAGACCTCACCCAATATACTGTGTCCAGTTCTGGGGAACACAATTCAAGAAGGATTTTGACAAGCTGGAACATGTCTAGAGAAGAGTGACCCACATAACAAAAGGCCTGGAAACTATGCCCTAACTACCCGTATTTTCCGGCATATAAGACGACCAGGTGTATAAGACAACCCCCAACTTTTCCAGTTAAAATATAGAGTTTGGGATATACTTGCCGTATAAGACGACCCCTCTTCCAACGGGGGAAATGAGAAAGTGTTGGGGGGAAGGATTGCCAATATATTAGGTGATGCATTCTGGAGTATGTACAATTTGCAGCCAAGTAAGTGACCCTGGGCAAGTCACACACTCTCAGCCTCAGGGGTTTGAAGAAACATGCCAAGAAAACCCAATGATAAGGTTGCCTTAGGGTCACCATAAGTAGGAAAGGACTTGAAGACACACAAGAACAACAAAAAATTCTGCAATTGTTTCATAGGTAGTACATGGGAATAGGAGCCAGCATGGGGTAGTGGTTTGAGTGTTGGACTACCACTCTGGAGACCTGGGTTTGATTCCCCACTCTGCCATGAAACCCACTGGGTGAATTTGGACAAGTCACACACTCTCAACCTCAGGGGAAGGCAATGGCAAACCTCCTCTGAACCAGTCTTGCCAAGAAAACCTCAGGATAGGGGTTCACCTCTTATCCGCTGCTGCTTCCTCCTCCTGCCTCATGCCACACCACACCACCACTTGCTCCTGTCCTCCTCCTGTATCTTGGCCTTCCTCTCTTTCTCCTCCTCCCACCTTGCGCTGCGCCACCCCTTCTTCCTCCTCCCCCTCCACCCGGCGCATAAGACAACCCCCGAGTTTGGAGAAGATTTTCCTGGGTTAAAAAGTAGTCTTATGTATGTTTAGCCTGGCGAACAGAAATTTAAGATGTGACATGATAGCTATGTTTAAATATTTGAAATGATCATCATATTGAGGAAGCAGCAAGCTTGTTTTCTACTGCTCCAGAGATTAAGATACAGAGTAATGGATTAAAACTACAGGAAAAGAGATTCCACCTAAACATTAGGAAAAACTTCTTGATAGTAAGAACTGTTCAACAGTGGACCATGCTGCCTTTGAGAGTGAGAGTCTCCTGCTTTGGAGGTTTCTAAACAGAAGCTGGATGGCCATCTGTCAGGAATGCTTTGATTGTGTATTCCTGGATGGCAGGGGGCTAGATGCTGTTGTGGTCTCTTCTAATTCTATGATTCCACAATACTGTGATTTTAAGATAGAGTAAAGGTTCTCTGCCTTTGGTCCTCTGTACTTCTGCACCTCAACCACTGCCAGAAACCTCAGCCATCAAGGCCAATGATCAAGCATTCTAGAAGTTGAATTTTACATTATCTATTGATGATCTCTCTTGAATATAGAACATTCTGTGACAACGCTCTATCTTCTTTTCCTATAGCCAGGAGAGTTAGATAACATTATGATTATTTTTAAGGCTTTTGGTTTAACTTAGAATACATTCTAAAATGCTAGAGGTGAACAGGTGTCAAGTGAAAGATAGCATGGGGGAAATGGTCTCCCCAAATTGAGTCTCATCATCAAGGAAATCTTTCAGTGCAGGAGAAAACATCTTCTGGTATGGCGCTTGGTGCTAAAGATAATGTGAATGTTAATTCTGAGAACACACTCCAAACAGACCAGCTGGTTTTCTTATCCTGTCTCACAAAATCTGACACAGTGCCACATCCTATCAAAGCATGGAACAAACACAATGGCTAAACCTTCTGTGGTCCTAAATAAACCACCATGTCATGGGCTGCTAAGACCAAGTTGCATCTGAGAGCCACTTTGGAAAATGAGAACCCCTGCTTCCTGAGGAATCAACTGCTCACAGTATCTAGATCTTTTTCCAGTATACACAACTGTCTCAGTGATAAATTTCACACCTTTATCACAAATTGGCCAGTGGGTTGGCTAGGTTGCCATCTACACCACTATCTAGGTATATTGGCAAAATCAATCACATGGTTATGGGAGGGAACTGTAACATCTTACTCATTTGTTCTAGCACGTTAGTTCCCTGGAAGTTTTCTGGGAATTGTAGTCCCAAAACTAATTTTTTTTTGGGGGGGGGAGGGGTCTGGTTAATTTGTTTTCTTTTGTTGGTCAGTACCTGCAGAGCTTTTGATCTCCCACTTTCCACTAGAGGGAGTGCTGATAATTCTCAAACAGAGGCTGAGGAATTTTCAGCTGAGCATTTGTCTCAAGGAGCCCTCTCAGATTTGCTGCCTTGTATGCCTCAAGTGAAAGACTAGACAAGGGAAAAGTTACATTACACACAGAGAAATAAAAGAATTTGATTTACACTGGATCAAGCCATTGGCCCATCTAAACCAGAGTTGTAAACTCTGACTGGCAGATGCTTGTCAAGATTCTGGATAATTACAGCTCAGCCTGGTACTCCCTGGTAGTCAGCCTTCCAAGTATTGCCCAGGCCCACTCCTGCTTGGCTTCCAAAACAAGAGAAAGTCATGTATGCATGGGGCTGTAATGATGATATAAAACAGTAAGTGTATCAAATTGTTATAAAGCAAGAGGCATAGTAAACAGCCTCATACAATTCAACAGATCAACCTTGAACGGTGGTTGAAATGTAGGAAAGAATAAGTAGAGCTTTTTGATATATGCAGAAGAAAAACTAGGTAAATGGATACCTGGGAATATCCTGGAGAGCTTTCCTCAATTTGATGCCACCCAGATGAATTGGATTACAACTTCCATTACAACTCCCATCATCCACTCCAGTGAATCTGGAGCTCACAAGCTTTCAGAAGGCTGTCTGTGAAAACCTGAGAGTCATAGAGATTTGTAACTATAATGGTTTAAATCTAATTGCTAGTCCCAACTGAATACAGCAACTGAATCAGCAGGATTTAGATAACTGTTGACTTAACATTCATCATTTAATTCAATGGCTATATTGTACTTTGAATTACTCTTCAAATTTAGGCCCAGGGTTTACAGTGTAAGCTTTACACACAGTCTTTTCTGAAGGGTCTCTAGCTGCATGCTCCAGTGGGAGAGAAGGTCTGAAAAAGGAGAAAATAGCTTTCCAGTATGAAAAAAAGTATTGTATACCCTCCAACATTTCACAGTTTAAAACCAGGACATGCATGGCCAAGCAACTCCAGAGTGTAGTCAAGATCGAAAAAACTATTAAATGAGGAAGACGACACAAGCTATGAGAGAATTTGCAGTAGTTTGTTTTTGCCTGACCCTACAGGGAAGGGCAAGACTTTGATCCCTCCTTTTCTCCCCACCCCTTGCTGAATTAACTGAGTAAAAACTACTTCTGCACTTTGAATTCAGTTTTTAGCAACTGAAGAAGGCTGAGAACAAAAAGGGAAAGTGCAAGGAGGAGAAAGTGGGATAGTTTAAAAGCTGTTCAAAAAAGTAGGATGGCAGAGGATTCGTTGGGACTATCCCTGCCAAATCGGGAGAGTAGGAGAGTATGGGAAAGCACACAGACCCAAACAAATAATAATATAAAAATAATAAAATTACAATACATTGAAGAAGCATTTCCCCAAATCTTGAGTAATAAGAGAAATGTGAGGTTTTGTGATAAGTATGGAAATTAAGTATTTTTTTTATAATGTCAGGACCAGCACTATCATTGAGGAGGTTATTTGCACAGCAGATGTTGGGCAGTGCTTGGAAAAGTTACATTTTGGACTACAATTCACAGAACCTCCATTCCGGGAATTATAGTCCCAAAGCTTATTCTTCCAAGCTCCTTTTTCAGATGTGATGCAAAAGCAGACATTTCCTATGTACTTCCTTTGTTGTTATTGTACTTATTGCATGATTGTACTTATTGCAGGACTGTGGGGTTTTCCTCCTCTTGTACCAAAATAACTTGCCTAGCTGTTGGTACAAAGCACTTTGCTCACTATATGTGTAGGTGCAATTTGCTGCTGTGTATTAGGCAGCAAATTGTCTAGGGCCAACCTTCCATAGGGGAATTGAGAAGGGGATCTTTAGCTGCTATTGTTGTTGTTGTGTGCCTTCAAGTAGTTTCCGACTTATGGCAACCCTAAGGAGATCCTATCATGGAGTTTTATTGGCAAGATTTCTTCAGACGGGGTTGGCCGTTGCTGTTAGCTGAACCAAATCATCACTGCAAGTTTTCACATTGACTCAGCCAAATCTTCACTGCAAACCTTTGCAGCTGGCAGGGAATGTGCCACCTGGGGAAGCAGTATATTTCTCCAAGTACAAAATATTACACTTTCAGTACTCCAAAAATGCAATGCTCATACAATATATAGCACTTGAAGGCATAACAAGACACTGCAAGAGAGAAAGCAGGGCAGGATTTATACATGTAGCAGGGCCTCTTAATCAAAGCCTTTGCAGTGTTACTGCAGCATTAAGGGGGAAAGACTGCAAAGCAGAATTATTGATCCCAGTAAAAGCAAAAGTTTCATTGAAGATACCTGATTAAAAATTGCTCTATGTGTGAGTTAGCTCTGAAAATGGGAAGCAGACTAGAAAAAAGATTGTCACCTCAAGGGAAGTCTTCAAAGGTGTTTCAACAAAAATGCTGAACTAGGAGGTGGGGGGTTCAGTTTCTACATTAGTACCAAACAAATTAGAGAAATAATTTTGTGACAGAATTTTTTAAAAAACAACAATCCATAATTTGTTGTAGCATTTTTTAAAAAACAGCTAAAAAGACAGCTAAAAAAAAATAAAATCTCAGTCACGGAACAGGAATAAAGGTCAGTTATTGATGCACATATCAAACAAAGCCAATAAATATGCTCTTTTGAGTAACCAAAATAATTATTCATAGACATCCAATAGAAAAAGGTGGATGCTTTATTGGAACAAGACCACAACCTTTCCTGTCTTATGACTGATCAAAACTCAGCTCCACAGAGAAAGATGGTACATAAAACTATATTGACCTCACAGAAATCTAGCACACATCAGTAGTGAACATAAGAAGTTGCCTAAGCCTTACACCCAAGGACATTGTAGATTTGATCCTATTGGTAGTCCCACCTGCAACAGACCATTGCAACAATTGTTACTGGTAATATACTAATTTAAATCTCGTTGAGTAAATGAGTCAGTCTTGTTTGGACCACCAACACATACCCTCCAACATTTCACAAATCAAAATCAGGACATGTATAGTCAAGCAACATCAGAGTGTGGTCAAGCTGGCAAACTTATTAATGGGGAAGAACACATAGAGAGGCTCCCACGGTTTGGTTTTACCTGTCACTACTGAGAAGGAAAAGATTCCTCCCACTCCTCTTCCCTCTCCTTGCTGAATGCATACATTGCAAATTATTTTGTACCTCGAACTGAAGGTGAATCTACACAATAGAAATTGCAGTTTGACACCACTTTAAGTGCTGTAGCTGCATCCTATGGAATCCAGGGATTTGTCGTTTAACCTACTCTAAGGTAAACCTATAATGGGGTTTTCTTGGCAAGTTTCTTCAGAGGAGGTTTGCCATTGCCTTCCTCTAAGTCTGAGACAGAGCTACTTGCCCTTGATCACGCAGTGGATTTACACGGCCAAGCTGGATTTGAACTCTGGTCTCCAGACTCCAACGCTCA
Organism: Phrynosoma platyrhinos; assembly: GCA_020142125.1. NCBI lineage: Eukaryota > Metazoa > Chordata > Lepidosauria > Squamata > Phrynosomatidae > Phrynosoma > Phrynosoma platyrhinos. The sequence continues at coordinate 90,721,353 of JAIPUX010001880.1, forward strand.
AACCACTACGCCATTCTGGCTCTCAGAGTGAGACTGCATAGCCCTTAAGAAAAAGGATTGTTCTGTGTAAAATAGGAAACACAGGCACACTAGCTGAGCATCACTAAATTCCTAATTGTGCAGAACAATATAACACAGCCTTTCCCAACCTACTGTCAGATTGGAGTTGATGGGAGTTGCAGTCAGTACAACTGAAGGACACCAGACATGGTGGGTGGGAGGCTAGTATAACACATGATGATGATAACAATGATGATACCATCAATTTTGGCAAACATTGCATAGACCTCTGCTCTTCCAAATGTCTTATGTAAATCAGGAGATGTGGGTAAGGTTGCCAGTTCTCGGCGGCTGGCTTCGAGCCTCCAGTTTTTGTGGGCCATCCCCAAACAAGAAAAAAGGACTGTATAAGGAGATTTTCAGATGGGTGAAAGTGAAGGGAGCATAGTGGGATGCTCCTGTCAGTGTTGCACAATTTGGCAAAGACTATCACATGACATCGTGATAATCCCATCATTATCCCATGAATAAAGAGGAGTTTTCCAGCCGCTTCTCATTCATGGGACTTTCCTGTGAACGAAAAGCAGCTGGAAAAATCCTCTTTATTCACGGGATAATGATGGGATTATCACAATGTCACACAATGTTGTGTGATAATCTTAGCCAAAATGCTCAGCACTGATGGGAGCATCCTGCTATGCTCCCATCGCTTTCATCCATCTGAAAATTTCCTTAGTTTCCCATTCAGCTATTTATGCAGCAGCTTGCTACACCTTGCAATGCTTAATTGATTTGTTGCTGTAACTTGCAGAAATTCACCAGAGGGTCTCTGTATTTAATAACAATGGCCCCTTGGTATCCACTGGGGTTTGGTGCCAGGATACCCATGGATACCAAAATCCATGGATGCTCAAGGCCCATTCAATACAATGCCACAGTAAGATTGTGTCCATTGTATAAAATGGCAAAATCAGGGTTTGCTTTTTGGAATTTATATATATTTAAAATATTTTCAAACCATGGATGCTTGAATTTGGGGATAAAAAAAAATCCATGGATATGGAGGGCTGACTGTAGTTAGCTTACTCCTTCCCTCCCAGTTGTTGCAACACCAGGACTCACCCTCCAAATCATCTCTGCAGCCACTTTTTCACTAGAAGCAAGTAGGCTAGATTTCCCTAATAATACGAAAAGGAATAATCCCCCTTTTTAACCCCACTTTACTCTGGTTTAGCTATGATTTCTGTCTTAATTTCCAAATTTGTTCTTTGTTCATGTGTGCATGTTGGAATGACAAGCTGTGAGTCCCTTTGGTTGGTACTTAATGCACAGTGCTTAATGATATTGCCAGGGGTCTTTGTTAGGTCTTCATGTTTGGCTCAGAAACATCAGGGCCTGGGACGATCCTGAACTTGTAACGCTAGGTGTCAATGTGCCATGATGCACCTAGGCTCACTATATTTAAAATTTGTTGTTGTGTATCTTCAAGTCATTTCTGACTTATGGTGACCCTAAGGGGACTGTAGCATGGTGTTTTCTGGGGTTGAGAGTGTGTAACTCACCCAAGATCACCCAGTGGTTTTCCATGGCCAAGCATAGAATCAATCCCTTATCTCCAGAGTTGTAGTCCAATGCTCAAACCACTACACCACATACAATGCTCAAACCACCACATACTGGCTCTCCATATTTAAAATATATAAATATAAACTATATTTAACTGATAAAGCACCTTTAATGTTTCTTCCTGTTGATGATTACCTTTCAGGAGTAGGAATAGGAACCCGGAAGAGTAAGCCAGTGGATTGGGACCTCCAAGCAAGGTAAAACAATTCTTTGCTTCTTAAATTTGAACTGGATTGGCATGTTTTACCTCAACACCTACCAAAATGTTCCTGATGCAAAAACTTAACATTTTTGATGTATCGCTGTTTATTGATGTTATTTGTATATTGTGGTTTTTAATACTGTAATCCCGCCTTGATCTGCAGGGAGAGGTGGGAAATATAAATAATTTTTTATTATTATTATTTATAAAGACTCCTTGAAAAATCCATTGTCCTCTGCCTAAAAAGAGGCCTGTGATAGGAATGGAGGCATATTGGATTGCAAGAGAGGGGTCCTTGTTGAGATGCAAATGGACTTTAAATTTCCTGGTCTTTGAAAATCTCCCAGTTGTCACAGGGAGATTTTCAGCCTACAGAAGATACCCTCCACTTATCATCTTAACTAAGCACAGAAACATCAAAATGCAGGCATCTGACTAACATCTGAATTTTTTTCTCTTGTTTCGTTTGTAACATCTTGCCTGATGAAGAAGCCAGTGGAACTTTGAAAGCTTGCAACAAGTATATTATACATTTTGGTTGGCCAATAAAGGTTTCACTGTTTGGTGGATTTTTGTTTGAATTTGCTAAATGGCCAACACAGCTATTCCTGCATGTTTCAGGAGTAGGGAACAGGATCTTGGCAGTGAAAAACAAAGCCCAATAGTTCTTACGAAAAAGACTGTGCAACAAAAAATAACTTTTCTAGCAAGACAATATTATTTCAGAAAATAAGATCTCCCTATCCCACAAGTAGAATTTTCCACTGGAATGAATTTTTGACTGGGAAAAAAACCAATCTCTGTCAGAACTAGAAATTCAGAACTAGAAATCTGGGAGCATTCCCATCTCTCTGAGTAAAAATGGAAATGATTGAGTTGGGGGAGATTCATTGGGCTTGCTTTTAGTGAATCCATCATGAGGGAAAAACACAACCCCTTTTCCTAGCACTGTAGGCATGTCAAGTTTTCTTCCTGATTCAAAACAAAAAATGTAATTCAGGTCAGGGGTTTGGAATTTCCTGTGGGATGGGAAACCTGATTCCTGACCAGTTCTAAAAGGTTGCAATAAAGAAGACAAGGATCACTTGTTCCTCTTGACCACTCTGGTCAGAATGAGAAGCAATGGATTTAAATTGCAGGAAGGAAAACTTGCTTATGGAGTCATTACAGCAAACAAGCTGAAAAAGAGATTATGTGAAAATCTGGTTTGTGTCACGAATGTTGCAAGAATCCTCCTTATGCAGTATTTAAAGACACAGGCCATAAATTCAAATGGAGTGTGTCATGCACATCTGTATGAAAAAGGGGTGGAAGCAGCCACTCTCACTACAGCAACAAACCTTAAACCAATCTGGGATTGCTGAAGAGGCTTGGGAAGCAATTATACTACTGTGTCACAGAAAATCCTATGTGCAATCCCTTTTGCACATGTAAGTGTGCAATCTGGGTCACACATACTTTTACGTTCACATGAACACTTGGACCCACACATTGAAGAGAGAGTCAAAGAGAGTGAAGAGTGAGTTTATGTTTAATAGAGAGAGAGGGAGGGAGGGAGAGAGAGAGAGAGAGAACATATGTTTAAAACCAATGGAATATTTTATATATAAGACTTCTGTATTAACCTCATTTCACCCATACTACACCAAACCCCAGGGTGTACAGAACAGTTATACATCTTCCTATTGTTCTCAGATGTCATTGATGTGTGCCTTCAAGTAGTTTCCAACTTATGGCAACCCTAAAGTGAACCAATCAGGGGGTTTTCTTGGCAAGATATTTTCAGAGGAGGTTGACATTGCCTTCCTCTGAGAGTATGTCACTTGCCCAAAGTCACCCAATGATTTTCATGTCTGAGCATGGAATTGAACTTGTCTTCATTCATAGTCCAACACTCAAACCACTATGCCACACTGGCTCTCCTGTTCTCAAATAATAACCCTGATATAACAAATAAAGTGGCCAAATCTGTACATCAACGATTAAAATTTGTCAGGTGATGACTTGTATTATGGACTAGAATAATGAATAATGAACATCTAGTTGGGTCATAATTTGATGAATAATGTGTTTGATATAGTATTTTATATAGCACAAAAATGCTTATTTATATTCTTCCACGTATATTTACATGTATTTTTTGTTAATATTTTAAAGGGTTTTTAATTGATTGCAGTCTGCTTTTCTTATGGGATGCAGTGGCTTAGCAGTTAAGATGTCAATTCTGACAATTGTAAGGTTGGAAGGTTGGCAGTTCGAGGCCCAGGTGCTGCATGATGGGGTGAGCTCCTGTTACTAGTCCCAGCTTCTGCCAACCTAGCAGTTTGAAAGCAGGCAAATGCAAGTAGATAAATAGGTACTATTTTGGTGGGAAGGTACAGAGTTTGGTGCAATCATGCTGGCCACATGACCACCAGAGCAGTCCTTGGACAATGCTGGCTCTTTGTCTTAGTAATGGAGATGAGCAACACTCCCTACAGTCAGTTACAGCTAGATATTCATGTCAAGGGACTACCTTTACCTTTACTTTACCTTTTTAGTCTGCTCTTCTAATGCTGGTCTATAAGTGCAATAAAAGTTCTTTGACTTTCTCATTTTATATAATCTCTTTAAGTTGTTTCTGGTTGTACCAGATAATTATTCTCTCTGAACCATTACCACATTAATCCAGGAATTCTAAAACTCAGCATTCTTGCTACTAGCATGAGCAGAGCATTTTTGTTGACAAGGGAAGGATGGCCACATACTTAGTTGTGCCCAAGAACTGTGCTGTTTCTTTCACTCCCACCATCATTATCCTTGCACATTTCATGATTTATAGACTGGAACTTACCAGATCGAAGTTTGAATCCCCACTGAGTCATGAGTGTGACTTTGGATCACTTGTCCTCTCTCAGCCTCACATCCCTCACAGAGTTGTTGCCAAGATAAAGTAGGGAAGTCAAGAACTAATAATAATAACAAGAAGAAGAAGAACTCAGGTATACTGAATTGAGTTCATTGGAGAAAAGATAGGATGATTACATTAAACTACCAACTAATTATTCATGGAGTAACTTAGAAGCCTATATAACCAGAGCTCTAAATTGCAGAAGGAGATTCTACAAGTACAGGAATCTTGCCACAGTGCAAATTAACACAGCAGCAGTGATGGTGAGACAGAAGGAGTGGGAACAAAGGCCACAGACTTTAGGCTTGCTGCTGGAAGGATCAACCTTGTTTTTCCACTAGAACCCTGAGTTCCACCAAGTTGAGTCAGAAAGCTCAGGAAGGTGGACAGATAGAATGACAGAACAAGGTGCTTTTGAGCACAGGCTCAGCCTGGAAGTTTGTTTTCAGAACCAGAAATGGAGCTTGTACACAACATCTTTCACACGGACATGGTCCTGTCTCACCTCATCAACCTTTTTTTCACTTAATCTGTCTAATGTAGCAAAGGGGGAAAAAAGGCTTTTTAAATATTGTTAAACCAAGGAAAGGCGGAAAACTACTGCAAACCATCTGGACATTTGTCATTAGATTTCAATCTACCTTCTGCTTACCTTAGAATTTCTAACCCTATTCAAGAGTAATGTGTGAATAGGGCGTTTAACATGAGGGTGGAAGGACATATGGGATGTGTCAGGTTTATATACTACCTCCAAAAAGAACAAATGATGTATCAAATTGGATATGCATCACTCTTAAACACATGTACTCATGACCCAGAACCCTAAAATGCCTCACATTATAATAGGATTAGTTCCCAATAATATACTCAATTATACTATTGCTGGGGAGCAGTGGCATCACTAGGAGTGTGTGGGGTATGTGGCCCACACCTGGTGGCACCCTAAGAGGGGGTGATACTACTGCTCTTCAAACATCTACCTTTGAGCAGAATCAGGCTGTGGCATTTGCATGTGTCCCATGCTGAAGAGATGGTGTGTGAGGCCAGTGGGAGGAGAAAGGAAGGTCCCAGTTTTTTTAAATAAAATTTCAAATTTTGAAAAAAATTAATTTAAACTTTTTTTAAAAAGAATTCTATAAAAACATAACATTTTACCCTGCCTCAATTTAATGTGCACTATTTAATGCCTCAATTTAATGTGTACTATTTCTGGCAGTCTGCAAAGGCCCTAAGTGTCCATGTAGCAGGAAACAAAAATACAAGATTGCCACTGAAGTAAGACTTGAGATGAGGATTGAGTCACAGAGATGAGCTGGAGCTGTGAATCTTCTTGCAGATCACAGAACTGATCTGGAATATCTAAAATGGGAGCTGTGGGCTTCCGTGTGTCTGTTGGAGTTTTATAATAATATAATAATAATAATAATAAAATTTTATTTCTACCCCGCCCAATGGATACCCAATCAGGGCGGCTTACAATTTTAAAATCATGAACCATATAAACATATTATACACAAAACCCCACCCACCCCCTTAAAACAGTATTAAATCAGCAAGTTATTAAAACATAATTTAAAATTAAGGTCCACACAGAGTAGTAGGCAGGCTCAAGAATCCCTTCCATTTAAGCAATGAGCTTCCCCCTAAGCTTAACTTGTATATTTTACAAAAAAGACAAAGATTGCAAAGTATCCAAAAATGTCCAACAAAACTGAGAAAAGATATATTTTTGGACTATAGCTCCCAGAATGCCCCAACCAGTATGGGTATTGGACAAATTAACTGGAAACTTCAAGGAGTTGTGGTCCAAAAAAGTAATCTTCCCAAGCTCTGGCCTCCAGTATTTTCCTCCCAACTGAAACCAAACCCAAGGGATGCACTATTAGTGCACCATTCTGAGAATTGTGGTCATCTCCACAACACTATTTTCAAAATTGTTGTTTAATCCCAAACATCAGAAAGTACCTTTTGATATTGCAATCTGGGTTAATAGTTCACAGGAGGTAAAGACAGTGACACAGTTCAGGGCAAACAGAGAACTTGTTGAGACTTAGCAGCTACTGGCCTGTAGTTCAATTTGGCTTCCAAAGTATAATATGGAGCCTTATAATTTCAGTCTACATAAGGAGAAGAGGAATCAGAAAGGAACACTCAGTCCCAGACTTTAATTCCTGGAGAAGGAGAAACATGCCTGCAAGGCACTGTAAACCTGGCAGAATGTACCTCCTGTGTTTGCTGAACTGCCTTGACCTTTATTAATTTTGGAAGTCTTTCGTTTGTGACAAGTTTAAACTACAGGAGAGAAGCAGAGTAAATGCTCTAGAACAGGGACAGGCAACCTTTTTCAGACCTGGGCCGGTCTCCCGTAGCCCAGGTCTCAGCTGGGCCGAGGGTGGGGGAATGGTGGAGCGCGCGCCTTCCTCCACTGCACGCGACCCCCCCGCACCCGCCCGCAGCCGCCACAGCGCATGTCGCGGCCGCCATTTTGGAAGTCAAAATGGCAGCCACGACGCGTTTGCGCATGCACAAGAGTACTGCGCATGCGCAAACATGTCGAGACAGCCATTTTGACTTCCAAAATGGTGGCTGCGACATGCGCCACCGAAATCGCACCCCGACGGCAGCACGTGACGGTGGTGACGGCGGCAACCTTCGGCCTGGGCCGGTAAGTCCGGGGCCTGGGGCCTTAACCGGCCCCCGGGCCATAGGTTGCCGGTCCCTGCTCTAGAAGCTGTGCAATATCTACATTTAACCCACCCTACAAATGTATACATGTCTCTAGAAGAAAGAACATATCCATCCTTAACACTATCATGTATGATTATTGCATGACATATTTTACTTTGTGTACAATGAATTAAGAATTCATGATAAGCTAAAACTTCAAATACATATGCCAGAGTCAACTTAAAACATGGTGAAGATTAGAATGGCATAATTCATTCTGCATACAGAAGTCAACCAGAGTGAAAGCTGAATCCTCCTTTTGTTCTTCCTCCTCCTCCTATCATGCCTTTTTCCTAGTTTGGCTTATAACACATTAAAAATGCATGCTTCAAATAACAACTCAGGTGTGGAGGAACATTATCTATCACGACTGTGGACAACAGGCTAGTTAGACTGGCACATAGGGAATCCAGCTTTAGGACCTTGTCTAACCAAGTCAAGGATTCTGCACTAACTTTAAAGTGATTTCTTAAAACAAATGTTTTCTCTTTCTTTTACATTACTAAGAGTGCCCAGAGTAGTTATTTCTGCTTTATAGCCACAAGCTCAAATCGCTAGTGTGTGATATTATAAAACACCAAATATTTTAATAATTTTAAAATGAGTGAAGCAATATAAATTGCCATCTAACAAGATGTCTTAAAATTTTTAAGTTCAGTTGTCACTACACTATGGATTTTAGAAATTCCAGGTCAGAAGCCTTTAACACAAATGCACCAGAATATTTTTCTTTTAAAAAAACAAAACACACGTCCACTGAGTGAGTTGTGAGGTGCTTTCTGAAATAATTTTTAAAAGATTTCAGAATTCATCTGAATACCAGTGTACTGAGGGACAGACCTAGGGTCACAGTCAAACATAAGGCATCATTTTTTCTGGGAGCAACCACAATAAACAAAAAGAAAGAGGAAAAAACATGTATGACAAAAACAACAACACTACAAGCAATAAAGAAAAGAGAAGAAAAACAAAAGGGAGATAGGAACAAAGTAAGAATTATAAATGCAACAGTACAACCACTTGTGCAGAAAGATAAAGAAAATTACTACAATGAACAATGCAGAGAAATAGAAGACAACAACAAAAAGGGAAGAACAAGAGATCTATTTCACAAGATCCAGGAAATCAAAGGAAAATTCAAACCAAGGACTGGGACACTCTATGACAATAAAAATAATTCAAGACCAAGAAGGAATAAAAAGACATTGGATGTAATACAGAGAAGGATTATACAAAAGAGATGCCAAAAAGAAGGACACATGGAATGAAGGGCCATACAAAAATGAACCTCAAATTCTAAAAAGTGAGGTGGAAACTGCAATAAGAGAAATAGCAAAAAACAAATCACCAGGAACAGATGATATTCCAACTGAACTTCTGCAATTCACATTGACCGAGTCAACTCTAGTGCTAATCAACATATGTCAACAGATATGGAAAACAAAACAATGGCCAACAGATTGGAAGAGATCAATATACATCCCCACCCACGAAAAGGGAGACACAAGAGACTTCAGCAACTATACAACCATAGCACTGATCTTTGAAGCAAGCAAAATCATCCTCAAAAATCTGCAACATAGACTCCAACCATACATGAAAAGAGAAATCCCAGAGGTCCAAGTGAGGTTCAAGAAAGGAAGGGGCACAAGGGACCACACTGCAAGCATAATGATGGTTAATAGAGCACACCAGGGAATTCCAAAAGAAATCAGCATGTGCTTTATAGACTATAGCAAAACCTTTGACTGCATAGATCATGAAAGGCTATGGAATGCCCTCAAAGACATGGGAGTGCCAACACATCTGATAGTCCTGATGGGGAATCTGTACTTAGGTCAAAATGTTACTGTCAGAACAGAACATGGAGAAACAGAATAGTTCCCAATTGGCAAAGGTTTCAGACAAGGCTCCTTCCTTTCACCCTATCTGTTCAATCTGTATGTAGAACATATTATAAGAAAAGCAGGCCTTGGTCACAGAAGGAGGAGGAGTGAAAATAGAAGGAAGGAATATCAACAATCTAAAATATGCAGATGACACCATAATACTAGCAGAAAACCTCACAGACCTGGAACACCTACTAAGGAGGATCAAAGAAGAAAGTGCTAAGGCAGGCTTAATGTTGAACATAAAGAAAACAGAAATAATGACCACCAAGCACCTTCACAAGTTCAACCTAGACAATAAAGAAATAGAAATAGTAAAAAAAAAAAAAAAACATACCTGGGATCAAACACTGATAGAAATGGGGATTGCAGTCAGGAAATCAGAAGAAGATTAAGAATGGGAGGGTGGCTATGGAAGAACAAGACAAGATTCTACAATGCAAAGATATATAACTCAGAAAGTCAGAATCATACAAGCCATTGTATTCCCTATTATGTATGTATGTGAGAGTTGGACAGTCAAGAAAGGGGATAGGAAGAAAATCAATTCATTTGAGATGTGGGGCTGGAGAAGAGTGCTGAGGATTCCATGGACAACTAAAAGGACAAACAAATGGGTCCTAGAGCAGATCAAGCCAGAAACCTCCCTGGAAGCCAAGATGACCAAACTGAGGCTGTCATACTTTGGACACATCATGAGAAGGAGGACTCTTTGAAAAAAACAATAATGCTGGGAAAGGTAGAGGGAAGTAGGAAGAGAGGAAGGCCACATGCTAGATAGATAGACTCTGTTAAGGAGGTCACATGTATGGGGTTGCAGGAATTAAGCAGAGCATTGGAGGACAGAGGGTCGCCATGAGTCGAGATCGACTCAAGGGCAGTTAATCAACAACAAAAAACACAGAATAATTTTTGTTGTAATGTTACTAGCAATTTGCCATATCCATTAGCCCTAGCCAGCATAGTTACTAGTGGGCAACTCCAAGAGTGGCAATCCAACAACATCTGGAGGGCAGCATTTTGCCCAATCCTGCTTACTGGCAAGAGCACCAGTATTTGGGAAAGCATTTATTTCCTTCCAGATTCTAACTATCTGCATCAAAGCAGTATTCATAATAAAGGTACAAGCAAGCATATCTAGTGTAAGATATTTGCCTTATGGTCAGGCTCAAGCCAATAAATTGATGTAAAATCCACATATGTGCAACCCATATGCCCTAGTTCTGTGTGTTTGAAAAGATGCACAACAGATTTGGTTATTTTGTTTTGAATGATTCCTTAATGTGAAGTCTCATGTTTGCAGATGAAATAGTGTGAGAATTGCTAATGAAGAAGGGACTTTCAGGCTCATGTTTCCGGACAATTGCAAAGATACATCTTTGATTTTCATTTGAACATCTGTTGTAAATATGATTAGACATTGAAGCAAAAGGGGAGGAATATTAGCTTATTCTAAGACCGACTGATGATGATGACGACAACGATGACAATGACTTTGTCCCTTTCGAATGTTCAAAGTAGTAACAAGAACTTTTTTCCTCAGATACAAAAAGAAAACCAGGTTCACTGGTAAATGAGTTTACATCTCAAAATAAATTTCTACAATTGTGAAAGATCAACTTCATTTTCAGCATGAATTGTCAGAGTTACAAGAGCAGTAGCATCACGGGAGGTGGTTGGGGGTGGGGTGGTGCAGACTGCACTGGATGTCACCCCAGAAGGGAGATGACACCCGGGGCCCAGTGGCTTTGCCCCAGCCTTCCCTGGGGGTGCATGGGGCTTCCCTGGACCTGGTGGCTCCATCCCAGCCCTCCTTGTGAGCATGCGGGGCTCAGTAGTGTCACTGGCTGTGTGTGTGTATGTGGGGGGGTGCGGGCCGCACCAGCTGTCCCCCCAGAAGGGAAGGTGACACCGGGGGCCTGGTGGCTCCGTCCCAGCCCTCCCTGGGGGTGCACGGGGTTGCTCCAGCCACACACGTGTATATGCACTCTCTCGTGCACCGGAAGCCCAGCAGTGGAAGCTCCGCCCCCTCATGAGTGACCACACCAGGTCACACCCACCCTAGGGAAACCACTGTACAAGAGTATCTTATATTGAATGTTGTGATTGCAACAAAGTGTTTAAACCACATATTATTTACATATATTTCAATATATATGTCCCTGGCATGTTTCTAGGTATTTAGTTTCTACCATTTTTTACACACATGTGAAGACAACTTTTGTTGTTGTTGAACATAAAGATCTGCTGATCCTTCCTAACATTTATGGATCCATTTAGGGTTTCAGTGGGAGTTCATCCAGTAAGAGCTTTGCACTACAAGGTATAGAGTAGCGTGTAATTTGATGCATTTGACAGGCACTCAAACTTTTCCCATCTGTTAAGCGATTGGGATTCTATAGATTGCTGGGCTTCTCTTGTTAAATATAGTTCACATTCAATGTGACTCAATGGTGTTGCCATGCCAGGTTTTGACCCTGTCCACAGGAGTACCACAGCTGTTTCAGCAAAATCCACATGAAAATGGTTCATGCTCAGAAAACAACAGACAATGCCTTGGCTATTGTGTGCTGAGTATATAAGTTTTCTTTTTAAGGTACAGAAAGCTGCCAAATAGCTATTTTGTTGCCAAAGCTCTTTCTGTAGCAATCAGCATTCTCCTTTCCATTTGCTACTGTTAGGAACGCTTGGCTTGGTAAAAGGAGTGATCCATTGGCTGCACTGCTGCTGAGTTATGTAGAGGTTTGCATCCATGGACCTTATCCCACGCTGCTCTCAAAAGTGGCAAGAAAGCGA
>JAIPUX010001880.1:90735481-90749536 GCA_020142125.1 Phrynosoma platyrhinos
CCCGCGTGATAAACTTCTATATAGGATCAAAGTACAGGGACACTAAGCTGAATCATTTCCTGGCTTCTGCCAGCTTTCTGATTCACTTTTCCATCTTCTTTTTGCATTTGGCATGTACACAAACTGAGAACAACTCAACTGTAACTTTTTCAGGTTCTATTCAGGGAGTACTGACGCAGCCTAGACTGAATGAAAATGTGCATGAGGTAGAACCTCTATTCCCTGATTTTTCCACTGACTCAATTCATTTGGATGGATAGATATGATCACAGGATTGAAGTTCCCCATGAAATAATGAGTGCTGATTTGTGTAAGATGTAAGAAACAAAATGACACCCCCATGTTTAAGGTATAGGGTTTTTCTGGTGGCAAAACACAATCTTGGCTTATGTGCTGTCTTCAGCGATTCCTTTCGCTCTGCCAAGTCGGGGAGTGAGCATAATGCAGATATCTAAGACATTGTGATGACATGAGCCTTGAGTTTTCCTGCAGCATGTTTTGCAAAAGCTCAGAGAGATTCTCTGACAGTTCTCTGGTGAGATCTCTTGCTTTCCCAGACTTCTGATACACAGCTCAGTGTGTGTGCTAAATAAAAAACAAAGAAGCAACAGTAATTAAAAAATCACAGTGTCTGAGAATCCCAGAGAAATAATTGGAGCAAGTACGATGGGAGAGGAAAAAGACAGATTAGAAAACATATGTGTCATCAGACCCTGAGTTTCTGCTTAATGATATTCTGTGTCATTAAGGGAGGCGCTTTTTGTTTTTTGCTTTTGTGTAACCTCTTAGTTTAGCTTGTCCATTGTTTGATGAGATGAGTCAGCAGTTTCATTCTGCTATAGGAATGTATTCAGAAACAGGAATCCCACTGACTCAGGAGTTTTGATACCCATCCATTTCTGTAAAACCGCAACTCAAAGGCGCAATTTCATAAATTAGTCAGGTTCAGTGCTACTAAGCTACAAAAGGATAGAAATAAAATAAAAAAGCCAGCCCCAACAGAACTGGCCCTGACATTTCAAAATGGAACAATGTATCTTGTTTTGCAGTCAAGATTATTATATCTCGCGTTTTCAGAAAGTTCTTTGATTCAGTTAAGTGGAGGCATCAAATGGATTTATGAAGGTCATGAACATACTCATAATTTCACTGACGTTGAACAAGAAATGGATAGGTGAATACTATTTACTTTGGTTTCCATGAGAAGCTACATTCATTCAGTTTTGATGTTCAAAAGACCTGTGAATACACTGATTTAATATCATAGCCTAGGATCAGAACTGGCCCCATTATAAGACACGGTGTGGCAACTGCCTCAAGCAGCACATACTGGGGGGCATTGCACCTGGTCCCAGGTCCTCTATCCTAGATTTGTTGTTGTTGTTAGTTGCTGTCAAGTCAGCTTAGACATATTGTAACCTGTGAATGAGAAATCTCCAACATAACCTGTCATCAACAGCCCCGCTCAAGTATTACATACCCTTAACTGAGGCTATCCTAAATACCCTAAAGTCACCAAATCTGGGAAGCTAAGCAGGGTGAGCACTGGTTAGTACTTGGATGGGACATTGCCAATGAATACCAGGTGCTGTGGACTATATTTCAGTAGAAGGAATTGGCAAAACCACTTCTGAGTATTCATTGCCTAAGAAAACTATGACATCTATGAAGTCATACACACACAGCAACCTATAACGCAATCTTACTTTTTTCCTAGTGCCTTCCACCTTACTATTACCATCTTTTCTAATTAATTATGTTATCTTATAATATGGCCAAAGTACAAAAGCCTCAGTCTAGTCATTTTGGCTCCTAGGGAGAGTTCAGGTTTGATTTGTTCTTGGACCTAATTATTAGTCATTTTGGCAATCCATGTTATTCACAAAATTCTCCTCCAGCACCAGCTATTCCATCATCAATGACAAGATAGGATTCAAGGGCCAGGGTAGTTAGCTTTTGTACATAGAATTTCAGCAGGAAGTAGGGCAAGTGTCATCTTAACCTTCATGTAGACCAAAAGAAAAAGCCTTGGTTTGACTCTGCCTAGGATTTGTTGTTATATGCCTTCAAGTCACCTCCAACTGATGGTGACCCTAGTTTATGGTGACCCTAGTTTTCTTCATTGTCTAGCTTTCATAATCATACATAGAAACTAGAAAAACTGTGGTATGGGTGATTCTGACTTTGGTATTTAATTATACAGGTTTATACTTGAGTATCTTACCTAATTCCTTCATGGTTGCCTTTCCAAGTCTTCTGATTTCTCTCTACTCCAAAACCACTATTCCATGCCTGCCTGCCTGCCTTTTTTGCATGTTCTCTTTCTCTTGCTTTCTCTTTCACTCTCACTCTCCTCCTTTAAGTTTCAGAAGCAGCCTGACTTACAGAAGTCTGGCAGGTGAAACTTTTCTTGGCAATGGAGACAAAGCAGTGGAGAAGCTGGTATCTGGTGAATTTCTACTCTGGTTAAAGGCACAGGAGCAGAAACAATGAAACACCAGTCATGCTAGTCATGGTTCAGCTGGGTCTGCAGGAAACATACAGCAATCGAGTCAGAATGCACAGGGAAGCCATTGAAATCCACAAACACCTGGACAATTTCAATAGGAAAGAAGAAACCCTGAAAGTAAATAAAGTTTGTCTACTAGTTCTCAAAAACACCAAAATCAGGTCTCAGCAAATGTAAATGAACTACACACAGGATCAGTGGGTTTCCCAGCAGACATTGGACCATTCATTAAATAGACACTAATCCTCCTTGCATATCCTCCCACCCTGAGGCATTGCCTCAACAGAACAATACACAAATTTTCATGCTAATCCTCTCAACCAAAAGTCACACAGTATATATACTCCACACACCTTCAATGCCACCATACTCTGAAGGTGCCAGCCACAGATGCAGGCAAAACATCAGGAATACATTCTTCTGGAAAACAGCCTCACAGCCCGAAAAACCCACAAAAATGACAGCAATACATTTTGAGACTATATGTGCAAACATCTCTCCTCAGCACTGACATGAGGTGAAAGAGATCTGTGTTTAAAAAAAGGTATAAAGGAAAGCTCTCTCTCTCTTTCTCCATACATACATACATACAAATAAACACAGAGGGACACACTTGCCTTACATAAAGTGAAAAAGATGTTCGTAGTAAATTAGCACTGAACAAGACTTCCTACCAGGGACCAAGAACTGTTTTTAAGAAGGGAGCTCAACACTGGCAGGCAGGCAATTATTGACTTTTGTTGTTGTTGTTGTTGTCGTGTGACTTCAAGTCATTTCCAACTTATGGCAACTCTAAGGTGAACCTATCATTCTGTGATAATGAGAGTGTGACTCGTTCAAAGTCACCTAGTGAGTTTCATGGCCAAGCAGGGAATTGAACCCTGATTTCCAGAGGCATAGTCCAACACTCAAATCATTATACCACACTGGCTCTATTACTGACTACTTGCAGGTGTGTTTTTATGAAACAATGAAAACCCAGTCATTTCATTAAAACAATAATCATGGTCCTTGTCATCATCCTCCAAATGAAGCTGGTAACAAACTGAGCACCCTGAAAGCAGTAGGAAAATACAGTGGGCCCTTCATATTCGTTGGGGTAAGGGGCACAGGAACCCAATGAAAGTTAGTAAAAAAAAATAAAATAAAAACCCTATTCTGCTTTTAACTGGAGAGAACATCTCTCTAGGAATCTCTAGGTCCTCCATCACAACTCTGTGACAACATCTGGCCAAAACACAATTTAAAATGTATTTTAAAGTAATCTTATTTGTAAAATACATATTGGATTTTTAAAATGCCCATTGTATGATTTTTACTTTTAAAATGCATTATGCTTTTCTACAATTAAACAGGGCTTATTCCCAAACACCTGTATGTAGCATCAGGACAGAGGATGTAAACTCTGTTTTATTTCTGTAGTAGTACTCTTCTCCAGCACCACATTTCAAATGAGTTGATTTTCTTTCTGTCTGCTTCCTTCACTGTCAGCTCTCACATCTGTGCATGGTAATTGGGAATACAATGGCCTGAATGATTCTGACTTTAGTGCTCAGTTGTATGTTTTTGCTGTTCGGTATCTTTTCCAGTTTTTTCATAGCTGCCCTTCCCATTCCTAGTTTTCTTCTTATTTCTTGACTGCACTCTTCATTCTGGTCAATGTTTGATCCTAGATATGGGAATTCTTTAACTATTTCAATTTCCTCATTGTCTAGATTGAATTTGTGTATTTCTTCTGTGGTCATTATTTTTGTTTTCTTTATGTTCAGATTCAGAACTGCCTTTGTAGTTTCATCTTTGACCTTCCTTATTGACTGTTCCAATTCCTGAATGTCTTCTGCTAATATTATGGTGTCGTCCGCATATCCTAGGTTGTTAATGTTGTTTCCTCCTATCTTAACTCCTCTTTTTTCTGATTCTATTACTGCTTTTCTTATGATGTTTTCAGGATATAAGTTAAGCAAGTAGGGTGATGGGATGCAACCTTGTCTGACCCCTTTGCCTATTGGGAACTACTCTGTTTCCCCGAATTCTGTTCTGATGGTGACCTCTTGTCCTGGGTACAGAGGTTAAAATTATCTAACTTACTACTAGTGTAAAACATAGTTTTGACTGCCCAAAAGGTGCATCAAGTCTTTTCAATATGTTTTAATTATGTGTGTGTATGTGCCTTCAAGTCACATATCAACTTATGGCAACCCCATGAATTCCATAGGGTTTTCTTAGGCAAGGAATAGTCAGAGGTGGTTTTACCAGTTCCTTCCTCTGAAATATATCCTACAGCATGGGCTCCCATCCAAGTACTAATCAGTGCTGACCTTGCTTAGCTTCTAGGCTCAGGCAGGATCTGTGCCCAGAGAGCAGAGAGAAGGCCTTTATAATTATACGATATTCCATATTTTTCATGTGCAAACCAAAGTAAGATAGATGCAAAATATACCATATGGGTGTTGGGGTAGAAAATAAGATTCCCATTAGGTTTATTTATATAATTATTTATTTATTTACAGTAATGAGCTAAAGAGACCCTTTATTTCAATGTAACATAAGCTTAAATTATTTTTAAAAGACAGATAAGTCTTGGCTTTCATGTATTCCATTGATATGATCTTGAGATATGACAAAATGCAACCTGGCATTAATGATATCCCTTATAACATGTTCTTTGTCTTCCAGTTCCTTTATTAGGAACAGAATGTTCAGGGAGACATATTTGTATGAAGAAAGACGAAGTCAGAGTTTGGTACAAAATAAGGATCATGATAATATCATACAGCCAGGCATTTATTTCATTTGAGAATATCTAATGAGAGCAAACTGAATAGTGCTGATAAAGGCTCTTTTGCAAGGATGGCCTCACAACCCACAAAAGGCTTCCTTCTGTTCCATCATAGAAAGAGTATCTAGAATCCTCTAGGCAACTAGGAATTGCAGTTCAAAACAGTAGTAAAATTTCCAAGTACTGATCACAGGTTACCCATTGTAGAATATCTCAAAAGTATTCCACGAATTCAGAATAAAAAAGATTATTTGCATCATACTGGAAATGGTTACTTAAGTGGATCATGTCCATGAAAACCTATGCCATGAAAACATTTGTAAATCTTTTAAGATGTCACAGTATTGTTTGCCATTTTTTGGAAACAGAATAAACCTTTCCTATATTATGTAGACTGGCTTGGTTCTAGCTATCCTTCTTCACGGAGGAGCAAGTAGAATTGATGGCCCATGGGGCCCCTTCCAACTCTATAATTCTATGGTTTTATTGTTTTTCTGGTTTGCCTAACCATAGTTTATTGTGATCTTTAAATCAGATGATGATGATTAGCACTATTCATAGCTTTTGCCTTGAAACTACCATCTGTCAGCCATCCTGGAAGTATGATGTTGAATAAAGACACTAACTAAACTTTAACACTAACAACAATTTGCATACCCTACAATTTTCCTGATTTGGCAGGAACAGTCCCAATCAGTCCTCTGTTGTTCCTCTTTTCACCTGCTTTTAGTATGTCCCAATTTCCTCTTTCCTCTTCCCATTATCCACCTTTCTCCTCAGCTTAGTTCAGGTGCTGCAAACTGAGTTCAAAGCACAAAGGTAGTTTGCACTCAGCAAGATCAAGAGGAGAGGAGGAGCAGAATCATGCCCTTCCCAGTAGGAAAAAGAAACTGCTGCAGCCTCTCATTAAAAACGTCTGCCAATTTGAACACACTGTAATGTTGCTTTGCCATATGTGTCCCAGTTTTCATCTGTGTAATGTTGGAGGATATGGTTTGCCTAAATTAGATGCAAAAGCAAACTATACTTAGGCAATACTTAGGTGGGAGAGAATGAGTGCACAGAAAGGAAAGAGGACTGGTGACCCTGTGGCACATTTTTAATTCTCAAAACCTAATTTGCATCAAAATATTGTAAATGTGACATTAGAATGTAGCCATAATATCATGTCTGTTGCCATTCACTAATGTGGCTTCTAGCTGAGGCTAGAAATAGGGACTTTCCCAGTAATAGCACATGTTATTCACAGATCAGCCAACCCCTAAGAAGGAAGGATTGGTTAACTACCAGATTTCCCAAAATTGTGTCTGATCTCCAGGTGTGCCAAAACAAATGCCTTGGAACTCTTGATTTCAAAGCTGCTTTGTTAAATTTCTAGATTGTCTGATCCTGCACATGGGAAAAATTATGCGAATTATGGTATGTATGGGGGTGGGTGGGTAATGTTGCAGAACCAGTCACATGACAATTCCAGGTTGTTAAATTGCCTAAGGATGTGTCCAATAAATAGGCAAATTCTCAAGAGCTGTATAGAAAGAATGCAACATGTTTTTTTTTTCTTTTTACCTCAAGCCCTTTCTGTGACTCAGACTGCAGAATGATCCCGAACCAGCTAAATCAGGGGTAGGCAACCTTTTTGAGCCCGGGGCCGGGTTGCTGTCCCTCAGACAATTGGGGGGCCGAAGCACTAAATAAATAAATAAATAAATAAAAATTAAAAAAAATATGCATGCACACACTCAGCCCCAGAAAAGCTATGGCAAACCCCCTGTGGAGATTTTGCCAAGAAAATCCCAAGAACAAATAATAACAACAATAATCAATATCATCATGCCGGGCGGTGGGGGGCGGCGGCGGCGGAGGTGGCAGGACTGGCCTGGGGCCGGTCCAAAGGCCTCAGGGGGCCGCATCCGGCCCCCGGGCCTTAGGTTGCCTACCACTGAGCTAAATAATGATACAGAAGCCATTCCAAGTGAAAGAACATCCTTAAAAAAAAAACTCACACAAACCTCCTTATAGCTGAAGGGAGCTGGAATTTTTATACTCATGTTTCTAACCAGGTTTTGATATTTTATTTTTACTTGAACTGTATTGGTGTCAGGCAACTTTAGTGGTAAAATATACATTTGGCAAAGAAACAAATAAAACAAAATAACATAGAGCAAAAAGACTAGATTAGACTAATGGTCTACCTAGTCCAGCATTCTCTTCATCACAGTTGTTAGCCATGTGCCAATTAATCCTCTATTGTCCCATTTTTCAGCTGCTTTTAAAATGTCCCAGTTTCTCTGGCCCTGCATTATTGGGGGATAGGCCACCTTTTTCTCCCTAGATGTCCTGAACTATATGGACAAATGACTTTCTTCAATTTCAACTTTAGAGACAATACTTTAAAAAAAAAATTCTCAGAGTCTATGGAGACTTTTGCCACAATATCTTACGATTTCCCTAATCAGATTTGTTCCCTCTGCCACCAAGTCTTTAAAGCTACCTGTTTGCCTAGTAGTCTGATCTGCACTGTAAACTGGAACCCAATAATCTAGGCTTCCAGTCTAGATTATTAACTAGCAGTCTAGATTATTTTTTTAAAGAATAATAGCTGGAATTCACTAAATGAGTTACAAATGTGTAACCACCATAATTGCCTAGAAACATAGTGTGTTCTAGTGCCCCCCATCCCCACGTATCAGACAGCATCTACTGCAATCAATGGGGGGTGTCTGTTCCCCTGTTGAACAGGAAGCAGCTGATATTTCCATTCCTTTCTATGAGCAAACTCTGCTACAACAGGGAGACATCCTAGGACCTATGGTAACCCCCTTGCACCAGAGATTGTTTATGTGAGGAGGGGTGAGAATATCAGTCAGCTGCTTCCCAATCGACAGATCCACATTAGTGGCAGCAATGTAAGTAAGTTGGGATTGTGGGACTCTCACAGCTCCTATGAACCCCCTGAACTAGAGACTATGTAGAAAACATGAATATGAGATGGTCACAAATGCTCTAGGTTGCACATTTGTAATGGCCTTAGGGAATTTGTAACAGCCTCAGTCAATATTTTTGGAAAGAGTATGGGCCTTTGCAGACTGCCAGAAATAATGCAAATTGAGTCCACTTTAACTGCCCTGACTCAGTGCTAGGGAATCATGGGAACTGTCATTTATTGTGGCACCAGAGCTCTCTGACAGAGAAGGCTCAATGTCTCAGAAAAAAATACAATTCCCATGATTCCCTAGCACTGAGCCAGGGCAACTAAAGTGGACTCAATTTGCACTATTTCTAGCAGTCTGCAAAGGCCCTATGTTAATTATTTCAGATTTAAAAAATAACAAAACTTGATGATACTTCTGAATGATTTAGAAATTATTGCTGTCACAAGTCTCTGTAGGACTTTTTATCCCAAATCCAGAGTTACTTACAACCCCCAGGAAATTTTAATGGTCACGTTAATCCACTTTCCCCACAGCGTTCCATCTATCCTTGCTTCACACATTTATAACCACCTCCAGCTCCTCCTCCACCTCCACATATCTGTCAAAAAAGATAAGCAGTTGCTTTTTAGCCTCACTAGGAAGAAAGTCCACCTAACTAGGGTTTAATGCTTCTCAGACCAATCAAAATGAATTTACTGGTCTCTCTAGCTATAAATAATATTAAAGTGTTAATCTCTCTTTTGAGAAGCTTTCACCAAGCGGCCATAACAACACCATGCAAAATAACAACATACAGCATAAACAGACACTACACAAAGCATTTATCCACAAAGTACAAACCCATAATCACCGACCATTGGTCACACTGACTAAGACATGTGAGATTACTAATTAAAAAATGACTTTGCATAAATAGATACTTTGAAAAATATAAGAGTAGAAGAGAGTCACAACATTCTAATTTGTTTTCACAATTTTGTTGCGTGCCTTCAGGTTGTTTCCAACTTATAGTGACCCTAAGTTGAAACTCATATATTTTTTTGCACGATTTATTCAGAGGGGTTTGCCTTACCTTCCTTTGAGGCTGAGGCTGAGATAATGTGACTAGCCCAAGGTCACTCAGTTTAGGATGACCTTGAGTGATGTTTAGAGAGGAACATTTAGAATTATCAGCCAGTGAGCTCCAGTGCCTCACAATCTACAAATCCCAGGATTTTATGGCATAGGTCCATGGCAGCTAAAGTGAAGTAATAGTGCTATAATTGTATAGTGTGAGTGGATAAGTGAAAGCTCTGGGGCAGCAGGCAACACTCAGTTGGCACTTTCCTTGGTAGAGATGGAAAGCTTTGTAGTCATGAGCTGTGTCAGAAGAAAGTGGGTTGTATTTCTTATATATCTTGAAATATCTGGAAATTCATACGTTAAAAGCTAAATCCAATGGTAGTCCCAGCTAGAGTGGACCCACTGAATGTTAGAGTTAACAACCTTTGGAAGCTTATACTTACTGATAGTTTGCATTAAGTTGACTTCCTGTTGGTTTTATCACATCCAGTCTCTTCCTGAATTACTCTGAATTGCAGCCATTTTCCCCTCTCTTTTCTCTCCTCCATCAAAGAATATTTTCGTTTAGGAACAAGTATTGTATGTAGAGCTAATTTTGTGTTTTACAAAGACTAAGCTTTTTAAAATGTTGTTGTTAGACTCATGTGAATGGGTGGGTAGGAGAGTGTGGGACTCATTGCTGTTCAGCTTCTGCCTTGCCAAATGATTACTCTGCTTGAGAGACCCAATACTATATTTCACATTTCCTAACACTGAAGTCAATGGAATATAAGTAAATGGTGTTTAATAAATCCCATTGATTTCATCGGCTCCATTTTAGTTAGCTAAAAGTTAGGGAGATGAAGTGGCTCAAGTGGTTAAGAAGCTGATTCTGTTGATTGCAAGATTGGCAGATTGGCAGTTCGAGGCCTGGGTGCTGCATGATGGGGTGAGCTCCTGTCACTAGTCCCAGCTTCTGTGAAACTATCAGTTCGAAATCATGCAAATGAAAGTAGATAAATAGGTACCATTTTAGTGGGAAGGTAAACAGCATTCTGTGCAATCATGCTGGCCACATGATCACAATAGTCTCCAACAACGCTGGCTCTTTGGCTTAGTAATGGAGATGAGCACCACCCCCTTTACCTTTACTTATTTTAGTTAGAGCAAACACTACCTTTAGCCTTAACTCCTTTAGTAAACATTTCAGTATATTTTAATTTTTTCATATCTATCAGCCTATCTATCACTTTTGAAACATGTGGGGGAAATGAACAATCCAGGAATTTTGAAGAGGAGTTTCTCTTTGCATTTTTCTGTTTGAATATTTTTATGGGGAGTGGGGAGGGCTACTGCTCCCAGAATCATCCAGCCAGCATGATCCAGCCTGGGGGATTCTGGGAGTTATGTTTACAAACTCTTTCCATCAAGTAATGTTTCCAAACTCTGGTTTTTCTTTTGTTTGGCAATGAGGAGCCCTTCACATTACACAGTTACCGTGCTATTATTATTCCACTTTAATATCTTAAATTCCACTTTTAGTATCTTTAAATATCTCTAGATAACTTTAGAAAAGACATTTAGAATTCGCAGCCAAAGAACTCTAGGGTCTCACCAATATACAAGGATTCCTGGGAATTGTAGGTTGGTGAGGCTCCAGAGTTCCCTGGCTGAGAATTTTAAATATATTTCCTAAACTGCAACTCCCAGGATTCCATGAGATATTGCCATAACTGTTAAAGTGGAATGTAGCACTATAACTGTGTAGTGAGAGCAGGGCCCAAGACAGTGTGTGTATGTCTCTGTGTGTATTTGAGAAAGAGAAAATGAGATTCTAGACTCTTTGGAGTCATTTGAAACAGCAGTGGTGGGACTTTTCACAGGCTATGACACACTGAAGGGGTGGTCAAGCATGCCAAGCAGAGGTCTATGTACTTTTGCCCCAAGGGTCATGGCTAGCTGTACTACTGCTTTCCATTGCATGAGTAGCTGAATGGGGTTAGACTTCAAGGCTGGGGACAAGACTCATCAGGCCCCAAGTTGTATAGGGCTCTGTCATTTTCTAAAACTCTTTTTTCCATTAGTATAGACACTAGTATTTCCATGAATCTCCTTTGTTAAATTTAATTTAACATTTCTGGAAGTCCCTTCAGAGTGAAAAATGCATATGATGAGGATCAAAAGGGAAAGTCTTGAAAAGAGAAAATATGCCCTAATTTCTTGCTTGGTTTCAAACATTTAAACTGTCATGAGATCAGTAGGCTAAGCATGTGTCCATAATCACATCTGTTTGGAAGCAAATTCTTTTGAAACCAAAGGGGTCTTAATTTCCAGACATGTTTGGACTTGGGGGTAACACCTGGCTTAAATCCAAATATTGTTGTTTTGCTGGTTTGTGGATTAAGTGGCTACTTTTATCAGATTACTGGCGTGGGCTGCTGTTTTTAGAAGATAATTTCAAGGCTGGTCCTGACAAGAGGTTCCCTGATGATTATTAAGGCTGATGAAAGAACCAGAGATGAGCTTGTGTTCTTGGCAAGTCCACTGAGCCTTGCCTTGCACCATCAGTATGAAGATTTGCCTGGTTTTGTATGTATCAAGCTTGTTGCCTTTGGAACAAAATTTTCTTCAAATCACTGTGATGTCCTTGGACATCACAATTGACCTTCATTTAGCTTTGTTCTTGTCAGAATGTCCTCAAGAAGATGTGTATGTGGGCAGAAGGGCACAGACGTCTATGTAAACATACACCACCTTGATGTTGCTAGTATAATATATTCTGAAGATGCTATAGAAAACTAGACTTTAACTCCAGGGAAAAATTTGATTTCTTTTAACCTGGAGCTATCCTCTGAAGAGCTTTGGGGTAGGGTTGCCATATCACATGGATAGCCAGGTTTTACCTAGATTCTAGCATCCTGGGCTCATTTGGACCATCATTTGGCCCAGATTTCAAGTTTTCATTTAAGAAAAAGAGAAAAATGAATTTCTAACCCTTGTAGAAGCTGAAATATGGGGCAAAATATATAGGCACACATCTGTCAGTTTGTCTTGCAATAAAGGAATCCACCCAGGAAGTTCAGGCATGAGGGAAGTAAGAGTAAGTTATGTAAATAGAGTGAACGAACAAGGAAGGAGTGAAGCCATAACAACCAAAAACACTCTTTCCACCATGATTTCCTGATGAGTTATATTGTTATTAACTCTTCCAGTTGACTCTCCTTTTAGATTGAGGGAGTGTGATTGTTCAAAGTAACCCAATGGATATCCCAGATCATTCAAACCACTATACTATGCTGGGTCAATGAGATACGACTGTCTTCTTCTTTTTGCTTCAGGCAATCCCTTCAATTTGAAATTTCAGCTTGAAATTGGCTACTGAAACTTGAATGATGACTTTTAAAAAGACTATGGGCTTATCCAGAGAGGGAACAAGTGTCTAGACTTCCTATTTGTTTTGTTTTGCTTTCACCTGCATATTCATGATTTTGCATCCAAACTCTTTCTTGAAATATCCCGGGTTTCCCTCACTCCCCCATCACTTGCATTTTTCCTCCTCCCCTTCCCACTGATCATATGCCACATATGGCAACATTTCAGAAATTGACTTTTACCCATTTCCACTGAGCCCTTTTTAGGTGTAATTCAAAGACCTCATTCCCACTATGATTTAAAACGGATTGCTTATCGGGTTATATGTCTGTTGTTCCCACTTGAAACCAGTTCCGAACTGACTGCACTCAGTTTCAAACATAATAAAGCGAGGCAAATGTAAAAGAACTACTCTTTCCTACACTAGTTTTTTGGTGGTTCTTTTGAAAAGAAGCAATTAGCAAGTGTGTTCAGCAAGTGGGAATGAAGGATCTAAATTGCATCAAACTGAAGGGGAGGGATTACTGTGGCAGAGGGTTAACACATCCCTCTCCAGTTTTTGAGGAAATCCACAATTTCCCCCCTCCCCTTTCCCAGGACCTGTCTTACATTCCAACCTTCTGTCCAGGAGGAATTCCAAAATAACTTCCATTTTGAGCTTGACTAGGATGCATGTCTTCCATGTCAGCAAGGCTGGGAGGGCAACACCTCACCCAGAGAGAGTCCTCCATATGACACCCATGGCTGAGGCATCCCAAGGGAGAGTGTGTTTCTTAGGAGCAACCACCTTAATGGATTCCAGTACAATACAAACAGCCATGGAGAGGTACATTTCATTTTTGGAAATACTGGGTTAACTTAACATGCCCTGAGGAGTGAGAATGAAAAGTTCTTCGTAGTGCTAGGAGTTCCCTGGAAATATATTGGGCTGGGGAAAACATCATGTGCATTTGCAAAATGAAATTGGTTTGTACAGGAACAAAACATGGGACTTTCAAAGACTTTTTTTTCTTGTCTGGTGAGGCTCTCAATCAACATTTGAGACATCTATCATGATATCCTTACTGGCCCATTTTTTTTGGGGGGGGCTTCTAGTAATTCTCTTGTTTATAATTTCAACTTGTAGACATTTTATGTTATTATTATAGATAATATTATTAAACATAGGATGTTATCACACAGGGGAAATCTATAGGTTATCCCACACAAATCCCCCCAAAAGGGCACTTACGCCTAACGATTTCACACAACGTCACACAGAAACTGACACTAAAGTGGTCACAAAGTGGTGTTATCCGAGATCTTCTTATTTTCGGGAGTTTAGAGGAAAAGCATTTGCGCTTTTAAAGTAATTGTGCATTTACTGTAGTGTAAAATTCAAATTCACACAAACAAATCTCCTTTAAAGCTTTTTCCCAGTT
>JAIPUX010001880.1:90752766-90771064 GCA_020142125.1 Phrynosoma platyrhinos
AAAACTATGAGCACTCTAGCTTCTGTAGCTCCTGTGCACCCCCAATCTACTTCATTCCTTTTGCCCCATAACCTGCTGCTAAATATTTAGGATCTTTCAGTATTTGCCAAGGAAGCCAGTTCAAGGAGCGAATCTCAAATAGTATGGCCTGAAGCAACTAGGGGGGATGCAGATGGCGAAAAGCGCAATCTTCAATCCCAGGAAGAAGAGGAGCAGCCAGATGCTGGGCACCCCATCCCCTTCCTGAGGACATCATTGGAGTGATGGCCCGTCCGCATGACGGGCGCTCCGATGACATCCTTGCATTTCAGCGTCTGCACACACTGAACCAGAAGAAACGCCAAAGAGGCGTGCAACGCCTTTTGCGGCACTCCTTTCGTGGCTTACAGAAGGAGCACTATTTTAACGCTCCTTTTGCTGGCGGTGAAAGGGAGAATCGGGGCCAAGGTGTCTAGCAGCCTCAGCCTCGATCCTCCGCTTCCTGGGGTGGCCCAGGGCCGCCCGTCTGCATCCTCCCCAAGAGGACAAATCCCAAAGGCAACAAGCTTATAGAAAAAGGTAGCTAGGTTTCCAGAAGGCAGCAAGAAAATCTCCCCAGAACCTAATCTACCTGAAAAGTTGTTCGGGTCCACCAGGTTTTATTGAAGGTTTTATTGCCTTCAGAGATCCCTTTGTCTGTCTGTGTTAATAGCTGTAGTACTCCTCTCTGGCCATTATTTGGTAGCATCTCAAATCAACAAAGATCAGGTTGTCAGCTCCCTCTGCTTAAACAGGAAAGAGGCACTTCCTGTCCCTGGACCTAAACTGGCCCCTGAGAGTTTTCCATCTATGCCTCCTTTACTACTTCATGCATGTCTTTTCAATTGTTTTTTTACAGACTGATGAGATTTGAGCTCATCGGATGCCTTCATCATCTTATTGACATTGCTTTGCTTCTTGACAGCTCTTTCACTTGTCAAAGAAGGAAGTCCCATCATCCACTTGAAGAAGAGGATGGGCACTGGTGCCTTGAGCACTTTATGCCAAGCTTCACATTATGAGAATGAAGGTTGAAGTAAGAGAGCCTTCTCCAACCTTGGGATGTTTTGGACATCAGTTCACATGCTACCATAGTATTAGCCATGTCGGGGAGGGGGGGTATGGGAATTACAATCCAAAAGGGTTTCCCCACCAGGCTAGAGAAGGCTGAAGTAATTTCTGCCCATTGTCCCATAATCATTCTTGGATGCTACTCCAGCAGTTGTAACTGAGAAATGTCTTACAGCATATTCTACAATTATGTATTTCAATTTTTCTCAGTGTATAGTGCAATCCAAACTTTCTTTCTTTCTTTCTTTCTTTCTTTCTTTCTTTCTTTCTTTCTTTCTTTCTTTCTTTCTTTCTTTCTTTCTTTCTTTCTTTCTTTCTTTCTTTCTTTCTTTCTTTCTTTCCTTCCTTCCTTCCTTCCTTCCTTCCTTCCTTCCTTCCTTCCTTCCTTCCTTCCTTCCTTTTTAACGAAAGTTGAAACTGTTGTCCTTATTCATAGTGTCTAGTTCCTTGGATAAATCTGCCACATGATGAATAGATGAATCAGTACTGAAGTGTGTGTTAAAGACATAAAAAGGCAGTCTAATATTCTAAATGTTTTTAATAAAAAACGAATCATTTTTAAGAACACTCATTGTGGTCTGCTTTCTGGAATACTGTTCAGTGCCCTTTTCAGTCCCTTATCTGCCGTCCCTGCTAAAACTCTAAAATTGGCTTCTTTATCATTAAATCCCAGTAGGGTTGAGGTTTCTCTGTTTTAGATTTAAAGCATTCATTGGCTCAAGAATATCAGTAAAAAGTTATTTTAGACATTCTCTGATGCAATGCTGAGGAATGGTATCGACATCTATTGAAAAAGAGGTGTCAGATTATTTAGCTTGTCAAAGTAATCCTGTTTGCAAAAAGATACAGTTCAATAAGCAGAACTGAAAAATGTCAGTGATTTTTTTTTTTAAAGCCAGAGCCTACAAGACTGAGCACCAGCTCCCATATAATCTGCCTCCTCCGCTTTTCCCTGGCTTTCTTTCTTTCCTCCCCCCCAACCCCACCCCAGTTTTCTGTGTATGTTATTGCCTCTTCTTACTGAATTGCATGAAAGCATTGTGACAACATTATGATCAGATACTTTTTGCACAGATTTTACAAAACAAAACCAAAATTGATTTGGCAAAAGTGAGAACTGATGGAAGCATGCCTACATTATGTTCCCATTTCTGGGCATAATACAAAGTGCTGGTTTTGACTTATAAAGCTATATATTTTGACTTATAAATTTAGGCCCAGACTATGTGAAACACCATATCTCTCCATATGAACCTGTCTGGTAAGCTTATCGCATGGCACTTCAAAGAATGGGAATGTAACGGAACACAAGGGAACAGAATGGAGCAAAAGCGCATTTTATTGCATGGGAGAATGCCACCGATGCTGTTGGGAGTCCCTGATCCATTCCCCAGCCGTTCCTGGCAGCCAATTTTTGAAGGGCTGTTCAAAATCGTCCTTCAAAAATCGGCAATGTACTATTCAATATGCAGCTTTTCTCCCCCCCCTTTTTTTTTTTTAAAAAAAAAAGCCAAATGGGACTCATTTTAAGCAACTTTTGGACCACTGTGTTACTTTCTAATGTTTGTTGTTGTTGTTGTTGTTGTTGTTGTTGTTGTGTGCCTTCAAGTCACTTCTGACTTATGGTGACCCTAAGGCAAACCTATCATGGGTTTTCTTGGTAAGATTTGTTCAGAGGAGGTTTGCCATTGCCTTCCCATGAGGCTGAGAGTCTGTGACTTGCCCAGTGTGTTTCATGGCTGAGTGGGGAATTGAACCCTGGTCTCCAGAGCCATAGTCCAACATTCAAATCTTTGTTGAATCCTGAATGCACTCAATGCACTTTTTTGGGGGGGAACTAGCAAAAAACCACTTAGCATGGGATATTCAATGCTGATCCCTCCTCTCAACTTTTCCTGAAAGATCTGCATCGTTGGCAGTGTGAATAAGCTTTTGAATTGATTCAGATCGCTCTGTATCGTTCCTCCTCAAAAAGGAAGGGAGGGGTTTCATAAGCAGGGGCAGCACATTAGAAATGGCAGTTCCATTTTAACCAAAAAGAATGGCATGTGTGAATAATACAGGGTTAAACTGACTAGAAGAAATTTGCAAAACCAAAACAAAAGGAGAACAACAAAACCTATCTGTATCGCCATAGTGATGCACATCTCCTTGGAGGGGGGGGAATGAGAGTGTGAATGACCCCATAGTGTCATAGTAGTGTAGTATGAAGGCGTTCTTGGTGAAAGTCCAACGGACTTTGTAAATATCTTTCTTATGCGTACAGATCTAAATCAGTGCTTGCCCATGTCAATTTTCTGCTTGAAATAAAGGATGAGATAGTGTAATACCCCTCCCATTCTGTTTATAGAAGTGATCAAATGGGGAGCAGGATCTTACTTCAGTGTTGGACAGTTCCTGAGGGCAATAGGCACAGCTCTCTCCTCACATACCCTGTTGTCGCTACCTGGCCTTCAACATCTGCCCCGAGGCAGGACACCTGGCTCAGCTAACTAGAGTTCCCTGATCTCAGGACCTATCCTCTTAAGGCCTGTATCTCTTCTCTAGCCCTCAGGGTGAAGGGGAGGAATCTCAGGGTGAGAGCATTTCCTTATAAAGTACATATGTGTTACCACACACTTACGGCTGTTTTGGAGTATGTTTGCTGTTCAAAGCTGAGCTTGGACTACAACTCTCGTGTGTTTTTAAAATCAGTGCTTGCAAGCATGTTAAAAACAGAGGCAGATAATAGTTGCTCCCCTTCTTTTATGGGTCATTCAGACATTTTTTTTTAGTGTGATGATGTGAATCATCTCACTCACACATTCTGGATTTGTTATTAACACCATGAGGCCGCATCAATGTGCATCTCTGCAAGTTTGGATGCTCACACATGCAAGCATTCGAATAAACATGGAGTCAACAATGTGAATGCATTCAGAACACATTCAAGGCATGCAACATTTTATTCCAGGGCTATTAAGGGCTATTTCCATTGGTTATTCACACTACCAATGATGCAGATCTTTTTTAAAAACTCGGAGAAAAGCCCAATATTGATTATTTTGGATAAAATGGGTTTTTTGGCAGCCCCCTCAACTTAATTGGGTGCATTCAGAATGTGTGTGAACAATGGAAATGTAACCCGGATTCATCCTGGATTATATTCACAGTGTGAATAACCCCTTAGTCAATAGAGACTTGCAAAACTTAATTTCCAACCAGAGAAATATTTTCTCATTGGTGTTTATTGTTTTAATGGTTTTTATTATTGGAATTGCATGCAATGAGCATCTGTGATGTTTAATGCTTCATGCATAATGAAATGAACAGGAGTGGAGTTATCCCTGTGTCTGTCAGGATCACAGGACCCACTTCCCAATAACCAAGACAGCATCGTAGTGTAGTAGAAATTAGATATTTATTCTGGACATCAAGACAGAAAGTTCTTTGTCCCAGGTTCAGTGTCAGAACTGAAAAAGTCCCCCCCTTGGACCATTACAAATACATTCCCATCCTCCAGCCCCCCTTTCCAACCCAAATCGCCCCCTTTGATCCAGATCAAAGGGCTCTTCATGTTTCCCTCCTTCCCCTCCTGTGTTATCATTTCATCTCCCTTCAGGAAGAAGATCATCCCTGTTTCACAGCTCAGATCCATGTCAGGAAGATTGGGCTCATAAAACTACAACTCCTTTCTGCTGCTGGGCATCTGCCCTTCCTGTTTGTTTCCCAGACTTGGATTTAACATAATTGATATCCCCCTTTCAATAGCCAACATACTATACAGTGTTAAATCACCATATCACCATGCCCTTAAATCTTCGTCCCCTGATATCATCAATCCAACATGACAGAACCATGCATATGGATTTTGGCAGAGTGTCAGGCTTGGGCCCTAAAATCTGAAGGCCTGAGATATTCCTGATCTGGTAACCCTAAGCTTAATGATAGGGTTTTCTCTGAGTTTTATATAGCAGCATCCAAGCCCTCTGTGGCATTCCTTTCCTGTAGTAAAAAGAGTGAGGAAAGGAGAATAATAAGTTTCTTTCACAGCATGGATCAATGCACTCCCTTAAAAGGCAGGAAAAATACCTGCCTGCAATTCACCATTCTTCCTTAGTCTGGTCTCCACACCCTTTTCCTTTCTTTCCTTCCTTCTCCCCACCCCCAAGAAACAGAAAAAGGATCCACGGTAAACAAACAGAAGGCTTTGAAAGTGGAGTTCCTTGTTCTCTGCCCACACAGTCAACAGCAGAGAGACTTTCATGTTTACACTGTCATGCTTTGCCAGACTGAAAGAGACTGAAGCAACAGACAGAATTTACTATCTTTATTAGATTTGCAGCTGTGCTATCTGGGAAGGGGGAAAAACCAAAGGAAAGAGCTGGAATGCCCTGCACCAGATCATAACGCTTCTGTTATTACATTGCCAGCTTACAGAGGCATCATTTCTGTAATATCTGTCTCCTTATTGGGCTCTGCTACAGGTGCAAGATCCTCTTTCTCCTTCCTTCATTTTTTTAAAAAAATATCTTGTCCTAATCATGCACATTAAAGGGGGAATCTCAGAAGAGGTACAGTTTCCCAGTCAGTGCCTTTTCCACAATCACCTTGACTGCAAACTTTAATCAGACCTGGAATGCACTATGCATCCCAATTCTGTGCAGAGAAAAAGCAAATACTGTATGCTACTCTGAATAAATTATTCAAATTATGGTATTAGCATAGAGTTATGTCATACATAATTCATTCTCAGTATGCTGGGAGGCAGGAGGCAGTGTGTGTATATGTGTGTGCATGCTGTGGAATTCACAATTGGATGACAAAAATAGTTGCATGAAAAGGGAAGAGAGATGCAGAGATGTAGACTGTGGAAGCATCAGGTGCTTATGTACTCCATGGTTTGGAACCGAAATGGGGGGAACTATTTGCTGTGGGATGATGGGAGTTATAATCTAACATACCTGGGGGGCTCATGGTTTGAGAAGGTTGCTTTAGATCAGGGGTCGGCAACCTATGGCCTAGGGGCCGGATTCGGCCCTCTGAGGCCTTTGGACCAGCCCCAGGCCAGTCCTGCCGCTGCTGTTGCCGCCACTGCCCCCCACCGCTGCGTGCGCTGCTGCTGCATGCGCTGCCGCCATTTTGTTTTCTAAAATAGTGGCTGCAACTCGCTCGCGCATGCACAGTATGCCGGAAGTACTACGCATGTGCAAGCATGTACATGCGCATGCGTAGTACTTCCGGCATACTGTGCATGGCATGAGCGCAAGCGCAAGCGGCACCATTTCCTCCCCCCTCTGCCCATGAAAGACCTGGAGACCAGCGGACGGGCCCCAGGTAAGAATATGTTGCCGACCCCTGCTTTAGATCATGAAAATAGTACCATGGAAATGGATCATGGCACTATTGGGGGGTCATATTCTCAGAAACTGAAGTTCCCTGATCCTGTGGTTGGCATCTCCAGGTTAAAGACCAAGTAGCAGGGGATGGGAA
Organism: Phrynosoma platyrhinos; assembly: GCA_020142125.1. NCBI lineage: Eukaryota > Metazoa > Chordata > Lepidosauria > Squamata > Phrynosomatidae > Phrynosoma > Phrynosoma platyrhinos. The sequence goes on from JAIPUX010001880.1 coordinate 90,759,328, forward strand.
AGACTGCTGCCAGACATCCTTGGCAGATGCTGCCAGCCAGAGTAGACAATACTGGAAAAGGTGGAGATATAATATGACCTGGTGTAAGATATAATATTTGTGCAATTGTTTATTTATTTCAGTATTTATAAGACACATTCCTCATCCACAACCTCCAAGGTGGAAATCAAAGCACAAGCACAATAAAATATTAAGATACACAAATGCAAAAGCCAAGAAACACATTAACAGTTTGTAAAAACAAAACTATCCAGACTGAAATCAATGAAGCCTTAAAGAAACACCCAGTAGGATGACCAATAAACACGAAAAGCGATTTGAAACCAGTAAGTTTTCAAAAGTTTTTAAATACTGTAGGTGAGAGAACCTACCACCCATCCCCTGGGAGGGAGTTTTGTAGGACAGGAAAGGGACACTCTCTTATTACACCAGGATGGTGGCAAGGGGAATAAGCCTATGGGTGAGAGGGCTCTCCACAAGTTGTAGAACTGCCATTGCCAGTGACCCTGTCCATTCCAGCCAAAGGTGAGAGTACTGGGAGCTAAAGTTCAACATCTGGAGGGCTACACAATTCCTACATCTGATCCAGCATTAGGAGGAATGCACAACTGTAAGTCATCACTTTCCCCACAGCAATGCCTTGCCATTTTACATTTTTGCTTTTTAATTAAAAAAAGATTACCACTCTATAGGAGCCATTTAGCACTGTTATCTTGCTGTGACTGCAAAAGACACTCACTAGCTGTATAACATACCCACAGTCAGCTACCACATATTTTAATACTGGAGGCAGAAAGAACCCACAAGCACCTTTCCTGATTTCTGTTGGTAAGAATAAAACAACAATAAGTGAAGTAATTAAAAATAAATCTCATGATAGCCCAAATATACTGTCTGAGGGAGTTATCTCACTCTAAGAACATTGCCAGCTCTGGAAGCTGGGTCTTCTTCCCATTCTCAACACTACAATGTTCAGTCTCTGTTCTTCTTTAAAAAAGCACCAGGCAAAGCTAGCTTAATATTTCACCAAGAACAACACACAAAAGAGACAAAGGGCCTTTGCAGACTGCTAGAAATAGTGCAAATTGAGTCCACTTTAACTGCCCTGGCTCAGTGCTAGGGAATCATGGGAACTGTATTTTTTTTTTTTTTTGAGAGAGAGAGAGAGATTGAGCCTTCTCTGTCAGAGAGCTCTGGTGCCACAATAAACTACAGTTCCCATGATTCCCTAGCACTGAGCCAGGGCAGTTAAAGTGGACTCAATTTGTACTATTTCTAGAAGTCTGCAAAGGCCCATAGACTGGAAACAAATCTTTCTCTAATAGTGTGGGAAAGAGAGTATGGTGCTGGTGCTGGTCTGGATCCATGTATCACATGCCACAAAAAAAATCAAGATGGAGCAGCAGAGAAGCGACTTTTTCCTTGCCTCTTCATATGCTGTCGCAGCACTTCTATTCTCTTTCCCAAGGGAGACTGTCATAAAAGTCTGCCTTTTGCCAAATAGATTTTTCCAGTGTGACAAAAGGCATGTTTTCACAACTATCTCTCTCAGGAAGAGAACAGAAGTGCTATGACATCATGCAGAGAAGCAAGACGAAAGCTGCTTCTCTGCCACTCCGTCCTGGCTTTCTTTTCTCAGGCTGTAAGGCTTCTAGTCTATGTATGATGCTAACAAAACCAAAAAATAAAATAAAATAAAAATGAAATCTGGAAAAAAACATGTTAGAAATGAGGCTGGGGTCCTTTTGCACTACACACTTACAGCATTTTCATCCCACTTTAATTCACATGGCTGCATCCTATGGAATCCTGGGGTTTATAATTTGGGGATGCACTAGAGTTCTTTGGCAGAGAATTCCAAATACCTCTCTGTAAACTGCAAATGCCAGGATTAGGCAGGAGGGAATCATGGCAGTTAATGTGGAATCACAGTAATTCTTAATGTGAAAAGAACCTCCTTTTTTAAGGAGAAGAAAGGGCCTGCTCTGTCTGTATCTTCAAGGCCAGTGCAGCTACATTTTAAACAATTTGTACATTTAATGATACTAAGCATGCTGAAACAAGGGAACATGTTCAGTAGCACCATTTGAAGCCCTTTTTAAAAACCCTCAGTTGGAATCAGTTTTTCTTACACTTGACAGGTATGCTTTTTTGATGCTACTCTTGCATTAGGTATACACAGTTGCCACTGCAAAAAAACAAGCATACCCAGCCCCATGCAATGTAGATTGATGTTAATAGACACACACTTACGGTATACACACCCCAGTAAAATCTCCTTTTTTACCATGTACAACATCAGGATGACCAAGCACAAGTAAACTGACTAGAAGTTATGGAAGGGTAGATCAGGAACCAGACATACAGGTTGCAATCCATGGGACTGGATATCTTATACATATTTAAGTCCCCCAACAAAAGTGGTTAGAATTTTTTGTCTGATGTGGAATGTCTGTATTTAGTTCACATTTGCAGAAGTGGAGTTATGCATATGATGCTGTTGTGCATACAGATGTACACACACATTTGATTGCAAGATTGCTGTTCAGTACATGGCTGCATACTGCAATCAATGCATAACTCCATACAGAGATTTATGATAGGTACACCTGATATAGGATCTTTGGGTTTCAACTGCATGTCCTTACTTGACAACAAGAAAATGCATCCAATAATGCAGTAATCTGATAACCAGGGCAAGAAATGCTTCTTGGCTTAGCATTTGTGTTCACAAATCTAAGTCTTTCCTAGTGTATTGAGAACCAATTATTTTGAAGGCGCATGCCAGGCACTTCCTGGCACTGCTAAGTACAGTTCAAACCCTCTACTGTGCACTATAGAAAGACAAAGAAGATAGATTAGGCCACAGTGATGCACAGCTTCATTATCTCCACTACTGTATTGTGTATTATGTGAAGCTATCCTTGGAAAGTGTTTCAAAACTATTGTTGTTGTGTGTGTGCCTCCAAGTCATTTGTAACTTATGGCGAACCTAACGCAAGCCTATCACGGGGGTTTCTGGGGCTGAGAGAGTGTGACTCTCCCAAAGTCACCCAATGGGTTTCTATGGCCAATCAGGGAATTGAATCCTCATCGCCAGAGTCATAGTCCAACACTAAAACTACAACACCATGTTATAGCTAGCACAAAATACAATATTTGGCTGCTGGATGCTTTAGAGGCCACATATTACTGTTCTTGGATCAATTGCACTGGTTTCTGATTTGATTTATGAGCTCAATCCAGGATGGTGGTTTTGACATACAAAACACTAAACAGCTGGGATTAGGACAAATCTGAGAGACCACCTTTTGTATGAACTTGCTCAAATTTCAGTTCTTTAACATGAGCCCTTGTTTTGGAGCTTATCTGAATACAAGAGTAATACAGAGCCAGTACAAAACAGCCCAATGAGGCTAAAATATGCCTAGAGCACAACAATCTAAGGTTTCTTTTGAGGTTGTACAAATAACAGATCCAAGTCACTTGTCTTGTTTTTCAGATGAGCCTTTCTAGTGCCTTGGTAAACACTTTCTGAAATATTAGAGCATTGTGTGAAAAATCTGTAGGCTTCTATTCTACTTCAAATTGTTATTGAATTTAAATTTCTGCTTCCCATCTTTCAGATAAGAGTATTTTTAGATTGTTATGCTGATGGGTATAAAATGCAAAGGTAGATAGCACAAATAAAATAAAGCCAAAATAATAATAATAATAATAATAATAATAATAATAATAATAATAATAATAATATATTTCTATCCAGCCCCTCTGCAAATGCAACCGGGGCGGCTTACAACAATTTAAAAAATACAATAGAAATACAATATAAAACCCATAAACCCACCCACCCCTTAAAATAATAATATTAAACAATCAAACTATTAAAATATATTTAAAATACATCACAGTAAAACAAAATAAAATAAAACAAACAAGCGGGCTGTCTTCCAGGAACAGAAATGCTATTAGCTGCTGAACACCTTTAAAAGAAGATGATATCCCCAAAAAAGGAACTCAAACAATGTTGGAAAACAGGGGGAAAGTATGCACTGAAGAAATCTCAGAGCAATGTTGTACAAATCTGGTTAGAAATAAGTTCCATTGGGTTTTATAGGCTTATCCTGAGCTAGTACAGATCCAAGAAAGGGTAGAAGGACAATGGTAGAAGTTCGTGGGGCCTAGCAGTTCAGAAAGGGGGCCTAGATTTCCAGCTAAATTGTGTATATTTTTCTCTTTCTTGTTAGTATCATTATTTGTACGTAGTTTTTGACATCCACTTAAAACTGGTGAATTTCAAAGAAAACAATAATAATATACAAAATTCTGTGTTACCACCCTTGCTGCAACGGTAGGGTTGCCAGGTGTCCCTTATGATAGGGGATGTCCTCTATTTTTAAAGACCAGGAAGCTTGTGCCTTAAAGGACTGACCAGTGTCTGTTATAAAGGATGTCTCTTCTTTGAGGCAAGCTTTTCCTTTTATATACATAAACCATATACATACATATACATATGGCTATCCTCCAGCATGACTCTATGGTCGACTTCTGCCAGTGTTCACTGTTAACCATGATTTCCACTTATCTGCAGATGTAGGGGTCAGATTGTAATTCTAGTAATGTTCTTCCAGCTCTGGAAAAGTATTTGAAAACCACACAGGTTTTGCATAAAATCAGCATGGGGTTATTTGAACTGAGAGAAGGGGAGTCTGGATTTGAAGTTTCTGTCCCCAAAGTCTGCTTTTTGTAAATCTTCTCATGGAATGCGACATTTATGCAGATGTAATTATATGAAGATACGCTTCACTAAAAGTATGACAGATTGCAGGATGTACCTAGAGTTGTCAGGACAAAGAAATGCTAATGGATGCCCCACTTCCAATTTTTCAAACACATAAAATGGACTAAAACCCATTAGTGATACCTTTATTGGTCAACCAAAATGCACAATATACTTGTTGCGAGCTTTCGGTACTCCATGGGCTTCTTCATCAGGCAAGATGTTACAAACCAAACAGGAGAAAAACAATTGGAGATGTTAGTCAGATGCCTACATGTTGTTTCAGTCTTTAGTTAAGATGGTGTATGGTGGGGAGGATCTCTTTTGTAGGCAGGATCCTCCTTCTTCTGGCCCTTTGACTATAGGGAGATTTGCAAAGTCCAGGAAATTTAAAATCCATTTGCATCTCAACAGGGACCCCTCTTTGACTAGTTACCGTACTCTGTTTTCTTCTCAGCTCTAAAAACAGGTTCTTGTGAAGCTGAGAACAAGAGTAGAGAAAAACATGTTCATCTTTTATATTTATAAAGCTAGAGATTAATTTAGAGGGGTGAACAGAATTCTATTTATCACATTTTTGACACTGTGGTAGGGCAGTTGCTTCACTTTGATTCCATCAATTAACATCTGTGTTTCTCCTCTTTCTGCTTTGGTTCTGCAGCAGTGAGGAAGGTGCATGGTGAGCTATGCTTAGTGGTGCTATTGGTCAGGCCTGCCTGGGGAGTCACATTCTTTACATTATCCTTGGTCCCCAATCTGATGTGTCTAGATTCCTTCTTTTTACTTAAGTTTCAACCTACACAACTGCTACACTGCCAGATCTCATCCTGTAACTTGATTCTTAACATACATGAACTGAGTGTCAGGTACAAGATTCAGGATTCAGTGGGAACATAGAAATAGGGCTGTAAATTCTGGACTATTTTTGTCCTAGTATCCAAAGAAAAATAATTATAGCAATGTTCTCCCTGTTACGGGGGAAAACAAATATTCTTCATCATTATTCTCCCTGTATTTGAACACCCAAAAGAGTTGTGGAGGAATTTTCTGTAGAAAAACACATGGACAAAGGTCCTGCATCATAGCTATGTCTCTGTAGGTACTTCTTCCAATGATTCCCCCAAACCTATCTTTTCAGTAGTGCAGATCCCCAACAACTTGGCCATTTTCATGTTGCCAGAGTGTGGGAAGGAGATGTTGGAAGGAGAATCCCCAACAACTTGGCCATTTTCATGTTGCAAAAGGTGGGAAGCAGATGCCTGTAACAGAGCATCCACATAAAGCAGTGGTTCTCAGCCTTTGGTCCTCCAGATGTTCTGGACTTCAGCTCCCATAATTCCTGACTGTTGGTCATGTTGGCTAGGACTTCTGAGATCTTAGGTCCAAAACAAATGGAGGACCAAAGGTTGGGAACCACTGACCTATTGGAAGCATGTTATACACATCTCCGTTCATTCCCCTGCTCTCTAGCAACGTTGAAACAGCTTTGTTGAAGGGGGGGGGGGCTGATACTGAAAAGGTAGTTTGGGGAGGCTTTTGGTTGTTGTGTGTGCAAGAACTGTAAAATTGAATTGTGACATCAACAATTAATAGGATGCCAGCCATGGCTTTGTTGTTGTTTTTGCATCAAAAACTGTTTTCTGCTCAGAAATTGCATTAAAAACTCTGGTGTTTTCCTATGCCCATGCAAAATTATTCCTCCTTAATACCTTGGGACATTCAAATACTGGGGGGAAATTGTACAAGATTCTGGCTGGCCCATTATTCTTCTCAACTGGGTTTTTAGATCTGGGATTGAAAAATAATAAATATTCTTTACATCCTTACACAAGGTGCTGTATTTCCAGGCATTTAGAACAATGTCCCAGACTAATATAGAGCTCATGTTTACTTTATCACAGAACTTAGAAAGGTTCATTTTGGGGACTATAACACCTGCAGTTCTTCCAGCCACAATGAGGATTTTTTGGACAACTTTCTTCAGAAGAGGCTTGCCACTGCCATCCTCTGAGGCTGAGAAAATGTGGTTATCCCGTGTCGCCCAGCAGGTTTCATGGACTACAATGAAAAACACTGTCTTACATTTTGATCATTATTATCTAGACCTCGACTGTTCATTCCATGAAAAAAAAAATAGGATTCCTTCACAGAACAAACTGAGATCCATCTAAAGACCTGTCCACTGGAGAAAGAGCCCATTTTTGTCAATTTCCTCTTCCCTTGCTGTTTCTTGTGTTGCCTGCCTCTCATAATGTCTAGAACAGGGGTAGGCAACCTTTCCCCTTTAAGGGCCGAGGGACTTCAGCTCCCAGAAGCCTCAGCCATGTTGGCCAATAGTTCCATGTTGGCCAATAGCTCCTGGGGTTCTGGGAGCTGAAGTCCCTTGGCCCTTAAAGGGGAAAGGTTGCCTACCCCTGGTCTAGAACAAGGGTGAACTCATGTGGCCCTGAGAATATATGTGGCCTCCCCAAAACTGTTGTTGCAGTTTGTGTCCCTGGATTCACCATAGTCATCCACCCCTGTTCAAAGGGTCTTCCTACCCTTTGAAGCAGATTTCCAAGGAGCATGTGGGGCCATGGGGAAACAGGGAAAATAAAAACCACCCCTTTTTTCTCTGGTGCTAGTATTGGCTCTCCATTAACTGGCAAATCTGGATCCAACAGATAAGGACAAGGACAATGAGGTAAAATTTGAAAAACAATAATAAATTAGGCTACCTATTATAACACTATGATTTCCACTTTAATGGTCACAGCAACATCCTATGGAACCCTGTAATTTGCAATTGTGTTGTTGTTAGCTGCCCTTGAGTCAACCTTGACACACGGCAACCCTGTGGATGAGACCTCTCCAAGACTCCCCGTCTTCAGTTTCTCTGCTCAGGTCCTGCTGGCTCAGGCCTGTGTCCTCCCATATTGAGTCTATCCACCACATGGTCTTCCTCTTTTTCTGCTGCCATCCACCTTTCCTAGCCTTTTCTGATAATTCATTTTCCATTTTTCCTCATGATATAGGCAAAATACAAAAGCTTCAATTTAGTCATCTTGATTTCCAGAGAGAGTTCAAGCTTGATCTGTTCTAGAACTCATCTGTTTGTTTTCTTGGCTATCCATAGTCTTCTCAGTACTCTTCTCCAGCATCACATCTCAAATGAATTGATTTTCTTCCTATCAGCTTTTTTTTTTTATTGTCCAGATCTCACAGTTTTGGGAAGGATATTTAGAATTCTCAGCCAGAGAGCTCCAATGTCTCACCAGACTACAAATACCAGGATTCCACAGAATGGAGCCATGGCAGATAAAGAGTAGAATCATAGTGCTATAACTGGATAATTTGAAAGGGGCCTAAGTACATCCATGTTCCAGGTCTGACACATTATTTATAAGAGTTTTATTTCTTTTCTCACCCTGCTCAAGCCCTAACATGTATATCAGGGACATTGCTCTACAGCAGAGATGGCAACTTTGAGATCCTCCAGATGTTGTTTGACTGCAACTCTCATAATCTTTCATCATTGGCGGTCCTGATGGGAAAGGCAGTTTAGCTATCTGAAGGGTCAGAAGTGGTTCTACTGGATCAATCCTGTTATATTTGGAGATGGAGCATGTTTGTATTAGTACCTAAACTAAAAAACTCTATCAAGGCTCCATCAGTACTTATGTTTAGATAGGGAACTGAGACATATTTTGTTTAGGCCTTTGATTTCAGACAGTTAATCCATCTGAACTTTAAGATGATTTACAGAAGAATTTTATGCATGTTTATTAAGAAGTAAGTCTTACTGCATCTGACGAGGGTTACACCCAGCTAGGTTTGTTGGCAATTTTATAACTTTACTGTTACATCTGTGAGTTAGTTATCTTGTATTTTTCTCATGTATGAATTCAGTGCAATTTTATAAGTTTGTGTTTTGTGTGTTTTCCTTTGCTAGCTACTTTTAATATAATATATATAAATGTTGGATAAAAAATAAATCAATACATAAATTATTGATAAATAAATTGATAAATTGCTTATTTACAATCAATAAATCTATCACCAAAAAAGAGAGAAAATATCATCTGAAATTATGGCAATCCACTGTTTTCACAAAAGAGAGATCTGCATACAATCTCTATGTGTTAAATTTTACATACAGATGCACATTTGTAAATAATTACCGTACTATGTTTTTAATAGGGCTTACAAGACATATAGTGAGAAAGGCTGTCACTATGTGACCAGTGTGCCTGCTTAATCTCTATCCATGTACTATCATGTACAACTTTACATGGTGTGCAGGTTTAAGGCTGTAACTCATGGTTCTTTATATTTAGATTGAACTTGGATCAGGAAGCCCTTCAACAAGAGGACTGTCCTCTATATAGTAGGTTATATGGCATACTCTTCAACATTTCACAGATACATTTCACAGGGATACCTGAGGCCAAGCAACTTGAGCAGGGGTAGGCAACCTTTCCCCTTTAAGGGCCGAGGGACTTCATCTCCCAGAATCCCAGGAGCTATTGGCCAATATGGGACTATTGGCCAACATGGCTGAGTCTTCTGGGAGCTGAAGTCCCTCGGCCCTTAAAGGGGAAAGGTTGCCTACCCCTGAACTTGAGTGTGATCAAGATAGCCAAAATTATCAGTGAGGAAGAATACACAAGCTAGGAGGGCCTCGGCAATTTGTTTTTGCCTAAGCCTACTGGGAATGAAAAGATTCTGCCCCCTCCTTTCCTCTCCTCCCACTGAGTTAACTGAGTGCAAAATACTTTTGCATTTTGAACTCAGTTTGCATCAACTCAGCTAAGTTGAGGACAAAGGGAAAAGTGGTTGGAGGAGAGAGAAACTGACATATTACAAGCAGCTGGAAAAGTGGGACAACAGAGAATTATTCAAGACTGCCTCTGTCAAATCAGAATAGTTGGAGGGTGTGCATATTGCCATCCTAATTCAAGTTAAGACCCATGGTCCAATGCTTTGGTTCTCCTGTATGGATTCACATTCTGTTGTTGTTGTGTGACATATGATGAACATTTTAGTCACAGACACTACATGCACCCTAGGTCTGCAGATATGGAGGTTTGAGGTTCATCTTGGTTTTAAGGAGATCTATTGGAGTGGTGAATTGTAGCTCTCCAGACGTTTTTGGACTGTCGCTCCCATTGTGCATCACCATTGGCCATGCTGCATAGAACCATTGGGACTTGTAGGCCAAACCCATCTGGAGAGCCATAAGTCACACACACCCCCCCCCAATACAAGGGGTCATTGTATTAGCTCAGCAAATAAAAAAAAAAAGACATGGAAAAAAATGAGAGCAGAAGATCATGCAACAGTCTTTGAAAGATACAAATAATATGAATAAAACACAGCTTTTACAACATCTTAGGTCCATAACGAAAGATAGTGGTATTATTAAAAATGTAATAAGGCCGTTCTGCTGCTTCTTATTAAGGGTAGAAAATAAATTTCAAGGCAATTATGGGCAGGCTTTCATAATCTTAAAGAAAGCTTTTCATATGAGCTCCTTTTACATAAAAAGCAGGGTGCTACTCAAATTCTGCTCTGTTGCCCTCATGTGTTTATGAAAAGTGATGATACCATCATGAACTTGGCCACCTTGATTGTTATGATAAAGAGGCCAGATTGAGGGATTTTATTAAAGGAACCATACTGGTCCTAAGTGATTGAGAAGTATTTTTCCTAATGGGTAGGGATCTTAGAACTGACACCTCCCAATGCTAAACTCAGAGACAGGTAAACAGGAGACAGATTTGCAGTTTGATCTGAGCTGGAAGCAGAAAGCCACGAGGTGGTTGAAAGTGAAGCACTTTAAGGTACAGGGCCTGTTTCTGGGAATCAGGTATATTGCTTCCAGATTTGCTGTTTGCTCTTGAAGTGTTGGTTTGCCTCCAGTATGCTCTATTTATATAACTGAGTAAGTAATAGCAAAATTATCTTGTATACTCTCATCCAAAGGAATCTAAACACTAGCACAATCCCACAACTTCTCTCTAAGTCTAGAAGTGGTATTAGTACTGGAATACTGATGCCTTGAGTAGAAGGAATACTGATGCCTTGAGTAGAAAGTGTGAACTGATGAAACTGAGCCAGGATGGAAGGAACAGCAGCTAGGTTTTCAGTAGTAATTGGAATGACCTGATAGAGAAGGCCCTTGAAGTAATTTCGAAAGAGAATTTGAAAGCATTCTGTGTATTTCAAATGCAGTTGAGAAAAGTGGCAAAACAGCCACCTGGGTCTCAGCACTCTTTACAATGTGGACTTCTCTTATGACTTCATCAGACTAGCATTCTGTCTTGCCACAATTGTGTTAGTGTACATAAGTGAGCCTTCATTATCACACTTCTCTGTAATAGCATAAATATGCAGCTATGGTGATCTATGATTCCGCTCTCTCTCTTCCGCACAGTCTCTATAATCACACCTTCCTGCCCTATGTCCTACCCAGCATGACTTTTCATTTTTTAAATTTAAATTTATTTTTTAGCACAATTGAGCAATTATGGTAATGTTATGTTGTGTATCAAAAGAAACAGTTGCATGGGAATAGAGAGGGGGAGGGAAGAGGAGGAGTGGAAGAGAATTATGCCCATTGATGCCATGTGGCTGCTGACATATCACAACTGTAGCAGATGGGACCTATCACACCTAAGGCTGCCATTGATGAGTTTTCCCATCAGTTAAAAAGTATGCTCTATCAGTGCTTGAAATGCAAAGAAGCAATGAGAGAGACATGACTTCATGTGATAAGTATGGCCAAAGATGTTATCATCCATCTTCAGTTCTAATTTAAAAGCCCTGTGTGATAATCTCTACTCTTTTCACTGCCACTAAACATAGATATGCAGACCCTAGACCAGGCCTGTACAACATACGGCCCACGGGCCGCTTGTGGCCCTCCAAAGGCTTTTTGGTGGCCTGCAAGAAAGAGCCAGGAGGAGGAGGAGGAGG
>JAIPUX010001880.1:90777181-90791441 GCA_020142125.1 Phrynosoma platyrhinos
AATTAAAAAGATCTTGGATAATACAAGTTTCTGTCCAGTTTCTGACCATTTTCTGTGTGACGTCGTGTGAAATCGTGAGGCGCAAATTTGCTTTTTGTTTGGGATTTGTGTGGATTAACCAACAGATTTCCCCTGTGTGATAACGTCCTATGGTAGGGCCAAACGAACACCCTCTCTTCAGGATTTTATGACTCTGATAAGCTCATATAAAACAAGCCTCTTCAACACAGAAAGCTAGCTCATCAGGAAGAAAGCTTGGCTTGAGTCATTCTACCTTTCCACAAGCTGCTGGACTCCAGATGAAAGTATGCCTACATTAAAACACTCCCCACCTACACAGTCTTAGCATACCATGCAAAATACATTTAGCCTAAGCCACCTGAAGTTCTAGTTTTAGAGATAAAGGGAGGTTGTTTTTAAAATCTGTTTTGTGGGCAGGGTTCATTCCATTATGTCATTTCCTTCCACCAAAAATCTCAAATACTATAATCTAAAAAGGTCTGCAAACTGATATATTTCCAGATGATTAGCTTGTCATCATAATAGCTCAGTTACTTGCTCATAACAGATATGCAGTACATCTAGTTTTTAATCCATACTTTTTATATAAAGATAAGTTTTTTGTTTTCTAATTTCTTCAATCTAAATTAGACCAAGACTGGACAAAAGGTAGAACTATAGAAGTTATTTGACTGCAGCTCTCAACTCTCAGAAGTAGCTATACTGGGAAGGGCTGATGGGAGTTGCAGTCCCACAACATCTGAATCCGACAAACGAACAAGAAGGGAAGGAAACTGAAACATGAGAAAAGACAGAAACACATAGCCAGTTCAGGTGATCATATCTCAGCTTATGTTAAAATAGAAATATATCCTTTGCCAGCACATGTGGCCCATTGGTTTGCTCTCTGCAGCACAAATAAACATTAGCCATGGGTTCTCTTTTCATCTATCCCTGGAAATTATGTACATCAATATTGAAACAAGCCAAGATATTAAATCAACTTGAAACTGTGCTTTAAGATCCTTGCTTGTTCCGATCTGGATGACCATCACCTTCCAGTTCATATTAAAAGAGGAAAGATGGTAGGGACCTCCTGCCTTTTTTGTTTTTACACCATAGGAGAAGCAAAGGAGCTGGATGCCTGAACAGAAAAATAGCTCATATCACAGCTTATTAGTCAAGATATAATAGTCCAAGTGCAATCAAAATCTTTTTCCATAGTCTAAATCCAATTAATTCTTTCCCTTGGCTTGTTTTACTATTAACACTTTTATTTGGGGCCAAGTCCAAGGAAGTCTCTTTCCTCAGTTTATAGCCTTTTGCCATACAAGAGGGTAGCTCTTGTTCCTTGGTTGTATCTTTTCTTTCCTGAACCCCATTCTCTCTTCTCCAATACACTGAACAATCCCCTTTTGTACCTCTCCCACTGAAACTCACATTCCTTTGCAGATCAAGATATTTAAGTTTTAATGGTTACAAACCTTGAGAAAGTAGCCTGAAACATTACTCTCAAATATCTGATCTACCAACAAGCCTCCAAGGTATAATTACCTGATGTTTGCTAACTGGTTCAGCCAATTTCCATTCTAAATGATTTTCCAAGTTCAACCATGCATGAAAGGGTTAGTGATTGTAAACTGGAGGGCAATTGAGAGGACAAACTTTAGAGGAGAGAGGAACATAAATTAGAGTTTCTTGTTTCAAGGACAAATAACTTACCCCTTAAAAAGAAACCAGAAATCATGAAATGTCACTTGCAAATGAAGTGATTGCAAGTCATGTCAGATGCTTTAACTGTGAATATTAAGTAAAATTACCAGTGAAAACCAGTTTCCCCATGCAAGCGTGGAGCCTAGTTTACTTTTAAGCAACATTAAAATTAATTCTAATTAGGCAGTAGTCTGGTGTCAAGTTGCATTATTTAGGATCTCATGTGTACACTGTTACAGATGGGAAATTATATTATATGACCTATGGTGAGTTTTGAATTATTTAGAATTACTCCAGAGCTACTCAAACACTTTGATGTGTCTGCTACGCAAGCTATTTTCCAATTAAAATCTCATCTCCAGCACAGGCTCAGGCATTCAGTACTGGGCCCAGTCCTGTGCCTTCAAGTGTTGGGCCAGGACCCCCAGATGAGTCACAACCACCTCTAAAGAGAGTGGTACTAGTGACCAGGTGCATCACTAGGGTTAGGGTTGGGGGGGTGAGTTGCCATTGCCATCCTCTGAGGCTGAGAAAGTGTAACTTGCCCAAGGCCATCTAGTAGTTTTCGTGGCCAAGCTAGGATTTGAACCCTGGTCTCCAGTGTCATAATCCAGTGCTCAAACCACTGCACACTCTGGCTTCTTTAGTTCAAATACACTGCAGTGCTAAATTGTGCTTAGCTAAAAATGGAAATAAAAAGCTTCCAGTCTCCTCTGTGCAGCCAGAGTGGTCAGGGACCACATGGCCCCAAAGTCCAATTGTGCAATACTAAGCCATATTTTAGCACAGTCTTTTGCCTAAATGAGGCAAATCTCTTGAATTCATCTGTGTGCTTGTATGCATCCTGAATTTCAAGGAAGCTGATATAACTGATTTGCCCATGAAGCAATTACAAATTGTTTCAGCGATAGCCTGTGGCAGCAGAAGCAACCCAAACCGCAACCATTCCTATGCATAGCAACCTTTCTTAACATTGCCCTGAATTCATGCTTGTCTGTACAAAGTTCACAGCACACCAGTAGTCATAAAGTGTTAATTATGTGGCACAGATGGATGTTTCAACTTACCAGATAAAGCTGTTTCTATTTTGGAGCAGGCTGTCTCTTTGACAGCTGATCTTGAGAAGGAGATGACAGAAGGACAGGAGGCTGACTTTGCAGGACTGCATTCCCCTGCATTTCTCTCTGAAAAGAACATGTGCTGAACAGATAGTTATTAGAAGAGAAGGCACCGTTCATCCATCCCTCCATTCATACTCACACACAGAAAGAAATACAGACATATAATTTGCACATTTTCAGTCTAACAGGGAAAACATTCAAGATAATATTCAAATAATAAAATTCTGGAGATCCATCAGGCGGAAGCATATGTTGACAACCCTACTGCAACAAAACACTTGAAGAGCAAAGAGAATGTCATCATGGAGTGAATCAAGGTCCATATGGCAAGCACACTTATGGTCCTACAGTGCACTTAAGTGAAGCAGTTCCTTCCCTGCAAAATGTAAAAATAATGTGATCATAGCAAATTCCATACTGGTCACCATGATTCTTCTCAGGTCCTGTCTGCCTAAGTCAAATAAAATGGCCTCCCCTTCTTCTTTCAGCAAGGAGACCAGATGACACACAGCCCAAACCTTGGTTGTGGTGTGAACAGAAATGACAATGTCCGACCTGTTCAGAATCAAAACTGGGATATGCTCTTCTTAAAAGGAGCCCTCCATTCCAACATCAGATAGCTGTTTAAAATGCATCCCACTGAGCCACCTTGTGCCACTGCTGTTTGCTCACTCTGAGGTCTGAACAAGGCACCCATCCATGTGGCACCTTGTTCTGACCTCAGAGTGAAGTGTCTCATGGTGGTGGTGGACACACCAGGTGGCACAGTGGGATGTGCAAGTGAATAGCCACCCAGCATTGCAATGGGAGGGCCTTTGTAATGGATTGCGGTCGGGGCATCTCCAGGAACAGGATATTCCGGGCTGCCCTGGATATGTGAGAGAACTAAAAGTTATTGGATTTGAATACAAAAAATGATGCCCTTTGGGAGAGAAAGACAGGATATACATTCAATAAATAAATAAATAAAATGCAAAAAAAGGTTACTGATTAATTTCCAACCAAAACCTTAACTTTTTTTCTCCTGGGAGTGGTTGATGAACAACTGGAGAGGAGTTATGGAAGAATAATTCAATACAGCTGTGAGGATATCATATGCTCACAAATGGAAGAAGGACTTAATCCCAATGAAAAAAGAGTCACTATTTAAGGGCTTTATCACATGTGGCTGTTAAACCATGACTCTCCTAGGAAAGACGCTGCATCAGCAATGCTGTTTTTGCTTGCATGACTGCAGTGTGAAAGGGGCTGGTATAATAATATCCTAAGATGAAGGAATTAGCAGACATGGATAAACTGTCTAATTTAATTAAAGTAAATTTGCTAATAACATTTTGGAAAAATTGGGATTTTATTCTTTTAGAAAAACAATGATGGTTATTTGATGATTGTTGGTTTTATTAATTAGTTGATATCAGTTAAATACATAGTTGAAGTGTAATTAATAGGGAAGATAAAGAGAGGTGTATAATGAATGGTACCTGCAGAAGAGATAAGTAGAAGTCATCTTTTTCCATTCTATTTTGTTAGTTGTAGATTTTGTTATTTGTAGATTATTTTGTAAATTCTGCAGTATCATTGTGTAGAGAGATCTTGTAGCACCTTTGAAACTAATTGAACTTGTACCCAGAACTGATCTATTACAGTTCAGTTAGTCTCAAAGGTGCTACAAGATCTCTCTAAATACTGATTTCTACAGACTAACATGGCTATATATCTTTGAATTCTACCTCTATAGTTGGAGTTTTTAAAAAATATATTTTTATTCTTTGTAATCTTTACTCAATAAAAATAATTATTTTTAAAAAGCCTGTCTGAATAAAACTGTTTCCACATGCTAACAGGACAACAGGGAAGGTGCCTGACCTCCCCAGGAAGAGAGTTCCAGAGCAGCCACCAAGAAGACCCTCTCCTGCATTCTTATCAGTGTGCCTATGAGAATGGTGGGATAGAGAGAGAAGGGCTTTCTAAAAAAATAGTCCAGACAGACTTTGGAGAGCTAGATCCAAACCATATAGGATTCTATAGGTTCTCACCAGCAAAAAAGTGTCTGGAAACAGACTGGTAACCAACGAAGCTAATGTAACAAAGGAGTTGTGCCCTCCCTGTAATCAGCCCCAGTTAATAATCTGGCTGCTGTTCTTTGCCCTGGTGGCCCTGGTGGTGCAGTGGTTAAATGCCTGTACTGCAGCCACTCACTCACAGACCACAAGGTTGCGAGTTCAATACCAGCCAGGGCTGAGGCTCAACTCAGGCCTGCATCCTTCCGAGGTCGCTAAAATGAGTACCCAGCTTGTTGGGGGGCAATCAGCTCACAGTTGTAAACCGCTTAGACATCCCATAGCATGATATGAAGCGGTATATAAATAAGCTGCTTTGCTTTGCTTTTGCTTTGAGCCTGCTAAACTTCCAAAGATTCTTCAGAGGCAATCACATATAGAACATGTTTTGTTATTTTAACTTCACTCAGGTAGACTGACAGTCCTGTGAATGAGGCATCTCAAAAGACTCCCTATTCTCAACAACCTTGCTCAGTTCCTACAGATTTAGGATTATATCCTCTTTGACTGAGGGCCGATGCAGACTGGCACAAAGGGCCAGCCTGGGGGTGGAGTTGGGGTGGGGCAGCTGGCTGCCCTGACTCCACCCCAACACTGTCCTGATACCACTCACCTGTCCACACAGCGCATGGCATCAGGATGCCCTCTTGGTGCAGCATGCACACACACTGCGCCAAAAGGGCTCAAAAGAGCCATGGCGGTGGCTGTAAGGGCAGCCTTTTGCTGCCCCCCAAAGGAGCAGCATTTTGTTGCTCTTTTGGGGGTGGCAAAAAGGAGGATCGGGCCCTGATCCGCTGCCATGGCCCTGATCCGCTGCTCCTTGGGGCAGTTCTGTGCCACCCCTTTCGGGCCGCCTGCAACAGCCCTGAGTCTAGCCATCTGGTGTGTGGTCTTCCTCTCTTTCTACTGCCCTCTATCTTTCCAAGCATTATCGTTTTATTGAGTGAGTCATGTCTTCTCAATTTAGTAATCTTGGGGCCTCTACAGACCAGCACAAAGTGACTGAATGCCACACACCCCAACTCCACCCCGATGCTGGCATCACACCATTTCTGTGGCGCAGCGTTTAGATGCACTGCAATGAAGAAATGGCGAAAAGCCACCATGGCAAGAGAGGCTTGGTTTGTGCTAAAAGGGAGAGGCATTTTGCTGCTCCTTTTTGGGCCAGCAAATTGCCAGATCAGGGCTGTGGCATGCAGTTTCTGCAGCCCTGATCCGGCACTGAAAGGGGCAATGGGAAGCCACTCCTTTGGGGCTGTCTGTTGAGTCCCTTGGCTTCTAGGGAAAGTTCAGATCCAATTTACTCTTGTACCCACTTGTTTGTATCTGCAGAACTCTTTTCCAGCACCAGATCTGAAATGAGTTGATTTTCTTTCTATTAGTTTTCTTCACTGTCCAACTCTCTCAGCCATACTTAATGATGGGAAATATGATGGCATGTACAATCCTCACTTTAGTGTTCAGTTGTATATATCTTTGCACTTTAGAATCTTGCCTAGTTTTTTCATGGCTACCCTTCCTAGTTCTAGTCTTCTTCTGATTTCTTGACTGCAGTTTCCATTCTGGTCAATGAATAATCCAAGATATGGGAAGACTTTGACTATTTAAATGTCCTCATCATCAATATTGAATCTGTGGTCGTTAGTTTAGTTTTCTTCATGTTCAGCATTAAACCTACTTTTGCACTTTCTTCTTTGACTTATCTTAGTAATTGTCCCAAGTCTTTGTCATTTTCTGCTAGTATTATGGTGTCATCTGCATATCTTAGGTTGTTGATATTCCTTCCTTTGATCTTTACTCCTCCTTCCTCTGTAAGCCTGCTTTGCATATATTTTGTGTGTTTAAGTTGAACAAACAGGGTGATAAGTTTCATCCTTGTCTAACTTCCTTATCTAACAGCTACAGAAAATCAAATGAGATGTACCTAAGGAACATATCACTGTGTGTTCACCCTTCCAAGTTATAGTAGTCCAACAGCTAGCCTTTCTCTCCCAGTCATCTGCACTGCAGAACAACTGTTTCTAAATTGCAGGTGGACTGAGAGTTAATATCTTGCTTCTGAGAAATGTTCCATGCAGATGTATCCATGGGCTATGATCTTTCATACATCCACAGCAATATGAACCTAATTACTGTTAAAAGAAATTTGACAAGAACATAAGCGGAGACAGAAGAATTAGACCAATCCAATCTGACATCTTGTTTCAAAGAGTGCCTACGTAACAAGCAATTTTTCATGTTCTACAGGACTCTTCCATATTCCTGGATATAATATACATGCATGTCATGTTTTTCTTTCCTTTCTTTCCCTTATCTTTCAGGGAATTTATGTGAACAAACTGGCATTAGAAATGGTCCAGATTATTTGCCAAATATGTGTTTTCAAAGGATGACTTCCCATGTACCTATGCTTCTTTGTTCCAGTAGCCTTAGTACACATTTGTAGCCTGCTCCAGGAGTTGCAATTGACTGCCAAGGTGCTTTTTTTTTTGTACATTCATAAATAAATCAATTGCTCAAGGTATTTAAGCAGAAGGCACACAACCACCTGTCAGCAATGTTGTAGTAGCATCCTCCTCTGCACTTCCTACACTGAATAGTCAGTTCAACTCTCTGACCTTCAAGATCCATCCCACCACTAGCATTCTGTGAACATTACAAAGACATCCTAAGTCTCCAGAGAAAGGGAATATTTAAATTTTAGACTAGGTGCAGTGGCATTGGTTTCCCACCTGAACAGCAAAAGTTTTCAGGTGCTATCTCTGATCACAAGTCATGCATGCAACATGTGCTAAACTTCCCTCTTCAGCACAGCCATTAATGGTGCAAAAGCCCTACTCGTGCAGCCACACACACCAGTCTCAAGCATTAATTCTGCTTTACTACAATATAGTATACCAGACTATACTGTTTTTATAGCATCAGGCCAGGGAAGTAGAACGGGGTGGATTTTCCCTGCCAGTCCCTATATAGGCCAGATGACATTATGGTGTAGCTTTGCAACATCATTGAAGCCCTCTCTCAAGCACTGGCTAGAGCTTTTCCACTCAGCCTAACAATGAGAGGCTACATCTTCCCTGTGTATCATTGTTCATTATTGGCTATGCTGGCTAGGGTTGATGGAAACTGTAGTTCAAAACAAGAAGAAAATATCCTACATTATTGCTAGGGGAGAATATCCCACACTGGAATTGTTATGAGAAAGGGCAGATTTATGCCCCTGTTCATGGGTCCCACCTTCTACCCCTGAATAGCTCCCATTTTGTTCCCACAGAGATAAGCAATAGTGAGAACTCACGTGATTACATCAGATTAGAGTGTTGGACTAGATACAGGAGATTTAAATTAAACTATAAAGCTCACTGGATGACCATCCCATAGACCAGTAATGATGTCTCAGGCTAGCCTACCTTACAAGGCTGTTCTGAAGTCAAAGATGGGGGGGGCACATATGCTGCCCTGGGCTCCTTTAAGGAAGAATGGGGTATAAATTGAGTGAATAAAAATGTTATACTATACATGTTGTGGTGATGGAAGTAATAATTAAAGCAACTGCAGACAGCTGTGGTAAATCCAGGCACCCATTTTCTGTCCCTGGCATCCTCCAGGGGTTGCACAGACTGTAAAAAATGGCAGCAGCGGTGGCGGCAGTGAGGTGGGGGGGGGGGAGAAATATGGAAGTGGGGCCAGAAATTGACTTCTGATTTTGAAAATGCCCCCCACAAGTTAATGTTGGTGTGTGTGTGTGTGTGTGTCTGCATCCTAGTTAAAAGGTAAATTGGTACTCCTGGGGACTCCATCCTCTTTTGTAGGCCAAAAAGGGGCAAGCCAAAGAGTTTCGAGGAGTTGAGGACTGCAAAAATGGCATTGGGGCCATTTGTGGTCCCACAACCACACTTCACTGGCCCTTGAACTAAAGAGATTAACCCACTTTCTGCACTTCACATGATGGTGGTGATGAGAGAGGGTCACCTTTGCATGTCTTGTAGAACATTAATGGAGAAGAAATGTGGAATACTTAACATACATCTGAGGGAACATTTGGGTGATTGTTCAGGAAAGACCCCAAAAAGACATCCAACAATTAAGGGGTACCGGTAGTTCATACACACAGTATATAGTCATCACTTGACAACTAGTAGTGAATGTGTGACTGGTAGTCATTGGAACTGGGTTTCACTGCAGTGGCAGCAGCTGATAGGAACGTTTTGTCTGAGATCTTGGATTTGTGATAACGCATCCACACATGCAAAATATCACACAATACAGTAGTAATGAAGTTAAATGAACACACAGATTTTAAACCTGCTATGAGTCACAGTGAATAGGGCTGAGAATTTTACTTTGTCTAAGAATAATTCCTGTACTGCACGTAGACAGTAATAGAAGAATGAGCCAAGATTTTTAAGAAAATTACATACGCAGAGAAAAATTAAATATTTCCTATTAATTTCAACTGTACCCAAAAATAGACTCTGCCTTTCAGTGTCTCTTCCAAAGCACACAAAAACTGTGCTGTTTTTCTTCCTCCAACAATGTACTGCAGTCAATGTTTTGATCTGTTTCATTCTAATGTTCTGTCAAAATATCAAAAGCTTACACTACGAGTGTAGGAGGTTTACTCTCCTAAGTACTTCCTAAATTGGCAATTGCATGGAGAGAACAAAATTAATAGACAAGTAATGAAGCCTGGAAAATACAGATAGCAATGATATGTGCAGGGGAATAGGGGTTATCACACTTGAAAGCAAAGTTATCAACTTTTCAACCTAAAATTAACAAAAAAGATGCAAAAGATCACAGATTAATTAACCTGTTTGTATCCACTGTGTAGACATTTCTTGAACAGTCCACAAACCAGATCTGTAACAAAGAGACTCAAGCTCTCCTTCTGACAAGAAAATCTCTACAGTACCCCTCTACCCCACACCATTATTACCTAGTTCTTTTGTATCACAACCTCCAGAAGCCACAGCCAGCTAGCATGGTCACTGGTGCTTGACCATGTTGACTGGAGGGTCCTGGAAGTTTTAGTTCCTACTTATTAACTGTTTGAATCTCTGGTGTTACCCCAGTTTTTGAGAAGGACAATGCTAACAGAAGCTCTAGTATGGATTGCTCCCAGATATACTTCTTATTTATCCTTGCATAAAAAGAAGCCATATGGTTTTGCTACCCCTGTCCACACTGCAAAATCGAGAAGGGGCTGTACATTTAATACAGGGGTAGGCAACCTTTCCCCTTTAAGGGCCGAGGGACTTCAGCTCCTACAATTCCAGGAGCTATTGGCCAACATGAGACTATTGGCCAACATGGCTGAGGCTTCTGGGAGCTGAAGTCCCTTGGCCCTTAAAGGGGAAAGGTTGCCTACCCCTGATTTAATACAAGGAACATGCACGCAAGGGACATCCGTCTTTAAAACCAATATTTGAAGAGTACAGAGCAAGTATGGCATAGTGGTTTAAGTGTTGGAATGTGAGTCTGGAGACCAGAGTTCGATTCCCTGCTTAGCAAAGAAACCCACTGGATGACCCTGAGCAAGTCATATCCTTTCCGTCTCAGGGGAAGGCAATGGCAAATATCTAATAAAATCTTGCCAAGAAAACCCCATGATAGGTTCACCTTAAGGTTGCCATAAATCAAGAATGACTTGAAGGCACACAACAACAAACAGATGGCATGCCACTTATTTAATGGTTGCTTTTAAGAGTTTCCCATACTGAAGGAAATTATCTGTTAAAGATAGGATTGGATGTCTGCACAGTTTTTTCTTTAGATTCTGATATCAGGTTCCACTCCACATACACACTAACTGTATTAGTGTATATGTGGATACCAGAATAATCATGATGAGAATAAACACATAAATACCAGAATAATCATGATGAGAATATGCACAGCATCCTCCAGGCCCATGCACTCCTTCTTCAGCTACAAGATAGCTTCCGCTTCCATCTTCAATCAACCACAGTTTAGAATCATTCATTGAATTGGAAGATGATAAGAGAAGATGTATGTTTCCACCCTTTATTCAGATGTTTTAGTAGGCAAACAGAAGCTTCATATACTTACAAGGTTCTGAAATTAATGAAAAGTAACTCCCTCATGCAAATCAATAGTTGATTTGGAAATATTGTACCTTCTATTTCTAATACCAGCAATCTACCCAGAAAATCACTTTTTGAGCCTACCTTCTTAATGACACTACATTTACATCTCAAAAGAACAGCATCTTTCCAATCAGTTTGGTTCTTCTGAAAAAAGAAGAAGCTTAAGTTCTTGATGCATATTCAGAGATAGCACATTGGATGTCAGCTGTTCCAGCTTCTCTTCAAATTTCCAGTTTGTCTGATGCTCTAAGAGGCAGTGCTGAGCTACTCAGAACAGAGAGGTTTGCCACAGGCAACTACATGCAGAAAAAGTGAAAATGGCTGCAGTTACATGCAGAGAACACCACCAATAGTTACACTTACATCTCAGTGTGATTCATGATCATCATGTGCTAACTGGTTCAGGTAAGTATATGAAAGCTTGCATAATTTTTTTAAATAAAGATAGATAAGCATGGTGTGGGAGATTTGATAATTCCAAACTGGGAACTTCTGGGTAATTAAAACAAATTGAGGCAAATGAGTCATAGACTTAATTTGCACTGAGATGATTAACTTCTGCCTAGCTGTATCAATTCAGATTGGGATTCATGTGATTGAAGATTACTCAATAAATTTAAAAAAGAGAGAGAGTTGTCTATGCTACAGCCTCTCCAGCCTCTCCAGCCTACAGTCCTACAGACTTAGGTAGGACAAATGGGAGGTGAAGTCCAACAAAATAAAGTCCAACCCTGCTTCAGAAGTAGGGTACATAGGGCACATAAATCTATAGTATATTTCTATACTATAGAAATAATGCAGTTTGACACCACTTTAATTGCCATGGCTCCATCCTACAGAATCCTGGGATTTGTAGTTTTGTGAGTTACCAACGCTCTCTGGAAGGCAAGGGTAAATACCTTGTAAAAGTACAAATCTCAAGATTCCATAGGATGGAGCAACAGCACCTAAAGTGGTGTCAAACTGCATTATGCACCCTTAACCTCCTTCACATTTGAATGTATGGAAATTGGGCATAACAGTTAAAAGATAAGCTCTAAATACCATATATATATATATATTCCTTATAGTTGTATTCCTAAGCTTGCAGGTAAAATGTCAACAAATCGGATAAAATATTGCTCTGACATAAAATATCAAAGTGGTAAGAACCTATTTGAATGTTCAGCATCTAAATACTTGCAAATATGCTGCTACCTTGGGTTCCTTAGGTGGGGTATAAAGATAATAAAGAAATAATCATTCCACATGTACCTTTCCTTTCATTTCCAAATAACCTAACAAAAAACTATCTGTACTTTGGAAAAAGTAATAACAGAGCTGTCCACATCCTGTAATCAGATTGGTGAGCCCTGAGAAGAGATAGGTAGAAAGGCTGGGCCCATTTATTGCTTTTTTGCTTTTGTTTTCTTTGCTAATGTTAAGATTTGACTGAGAGCTTGTGATAAACCAAAACATGGCTCTAGCATGATACTTTGTTTGAAGTCTAATGGAAAAATACCTGCCTATTCTGATAATATAGTGATTTGGGGTTGCATATCTGTATCCTGAAATGCAATAGTAGCAAAAATATTGGCCAGTGTATATTTAATTTAAAATGTTCTAGCGTTGGCCATGTTAGTCTGTTGTGTCTTACAGCACTTTAAACATGAACACATTGATTATGACACAAGCTTTTTTGGACTAGCATCTGCTTGCACTGATACAAGAAGGGCACACACAAACTGAGAAACTAAGAAGCAGAGTTTACAAAGTTATTTTTAAGAAGAATGTATCTAATAACATGTAGAAGCCATCCATAACTGAGTCATGGTAAGTTATGGATGGTTTCAGCCTGTTGTTATAGTCCTTCTCCTCCTCAACAGTAACTTTCAAGAATATTTGGCATGTTAGGGCATGTTTCTACACTCCACACAAACACCTTGGACTTCTAAATATGTATGTCAGGAGTTACAAATGCATCTTTCTTGCCATGTAACCTTGGGAAGTTGGCATGATGGCTTATACAGTAGAAATGGCTATTGTGGAGACATGGTGATCTAAGACACAGATGGTGAGATAATACTGGAAGGGAGGCAGACACAAGTCAAGCCTGATCAAGTTCATTCATATGAAAAGAATCTAACAACAAACAAGGAGCAGTATGGGAACAAGACACACAAATGTGGTTATTAATTATAATAAATGACAATTGAGACCACTATGAAATTGTGCACAGTTTAATTGGGCAATGTTAACTAACTTGCTGTTTAGTTCTGGCAATGAACATCTCTGGACTGGATCTATAGTTACTGAATAAAGGTTTACTGCATCTTAACTCCTGAAGGCTGAATTTATGAACTGGATGTCCTGTCAGAACTGACATTATGGTGGTGGTGGAAACTGTGGTGGGGCTGGGAATGAATTTCCTACTACTAGGATGCTCTATCTGCCTAAATATCATAAACTCACAAGATTTTATCTGATCTTGGAAGCTAAGCAGGATCAACTCTGGTTCATTCTTGGATGGGAGAGTGCCAACAAATACCAGGTGCTGTAGGCTATACTGTATTTCAGAGGAAGGAACTGGCAAAACTATCTGCAAGTATTCTTTGTCTAGGAAAACCCGTGGGGTCACCATAAGTCAAGAGGTGACTTGAAGTCACATATACTCACACACAGGATGCTCTATGGCCCCAATGGACATTTATTAATTTTATTTATACTTATATCCCTTCTTTCTTCTAGCATAGAACCCAAGGTGACTCACAATCAATTGTAACAAAGTACAGCTAATCTCTTACTATATAGAAGCCTTCACTTTCTGACCAATCTCATACCCAGCAAATCTGTATTCTTTTGGCTAGTAAGGATGTATACATTACCTCCATGGTAGCAAAATTTGGTTTAGCTGCCAGCAAGATTAGGCTTAGTTATCAAGATGGGGGTAAGAATTAGAAGTCTCACTTGTCATATGTTTTTTTATCATTATTATTGTATCTTATTCATGGTTCCTTTATAAATTCTTATAAATTTTGGGCCCTGTTTTCATATATTGTTTTTGTATTCATTGGTTTGATCTGTACCAAATTGTGATGGCTTTTAGTTAAAGTTATTACTATGATTACTATAGGGAAGCTTAAAAATAAACAATCCTATTAAAAGCATAAATTAAAACAAATTTAAAATACACTTGAAACATGGTTTTAAAGACAAAAGCACAGGACACACCACATTAAAAACACTCTTCAGCCACTTAAGAGTACCAAACCCCCCA
>JAIPUX010001880.1:90812800-90829571 GCA_020142125.1 Phrynosoma platyrhinos
GCTGAGGCTTCTGGGAGCCGAAGTCCCTCAGCCCTTAAAGGGGAAAGGATGCCTACCCCTGGTGTAAGAAATGCCCTTTCCGTCTGTCTGTGCCTGTTTGCCACCAAACAGATAAAGCCAAGCCTGCCTAAGAAAAAACAAAAATCCCAAGCTGAAGCAGAGCTTGCTGGGAAGGGGCAAACCAAAAACTAGAAAAATGCAGGGGATTCCTATAGCTCCTCCCACAAACTAATACAGTGGAACATTCCTATGCTCAAACATACTAAAAACTACACTAAATGAAAGAAAATGCAGGGGAGAATTTAAACAGTCCAGGCTGGACATCACAATCAGTATGATCAGACTGTTACTGGCTCCTCACGCTCTCTTCCTCTCTGTCCTACGTCCTACCCAGTGTACCATTCGTGTTTGTGTGTCTTTTGGTTTTTTAACACAATATGCTAATGTGAATTTTAAAAAGCAAAAATAAATAAAACATTTTTTTTAAAAAAAAATGGGCTATTCTAGAATAACAAAGGAGAAGGAGAGGGAAGGAGGAAGCAATATGACCACATGATCTCAGAACTGCCACAGGAGGAACTTATCCCACCACAGGACTAGAGATTCCACCTCAACATTAGGAAGAACTTCCTGGCAATAAGAGCTGTTTGACAAATACACACTCCTTTGAAGAGTGGTGGAATCTCCTTCTTTGCAGGTTTTTAAACAGAGGCTGGATGGCCATCTGTCGGGAATGCTTGATTGTGTGTTCCTGCATGGCAAGCGGTTGGACTGGATGACCTTTGAGATCTCTTCCAACTCTATGATTTTATGATTCTGTGACAAGTGTTATACCAGTGTAATTGACTTTCCCCCCATCAATGACAAGGTGCGAGCTAATCATGATCGGAAGACAAACCAGTGACAAGAGGGAGATGACATTGTGTGATAGGTATCACCAAAGGTGCTAGTCTTCAGAATTAGTGGTTTTTCCAGTTCCTTCTTCTGAAATATAGATTATAGCACTTAGTATTTGTTGGCATCTCCCATCCAAATACTAACCAGGACTGACCCTGCCTAGCTTCCAAAATCAGACAGGATCTAGTCCAGTGGTTCTTAACCTTGTTGGAGATACTGACCCCCACCAGTTTCATATGCGCATTCACCGAACCCTTCTTACGATTCTTACGCATTCACTGAACCCTTCTACCGCCAATACAGATGGACCGTCAGCGCTATCCGGTGAGGGGAGTGGGCTGCCACGCTGTCAATCATGCCACACGGCCAATCAGATGGCCACTTCTGTCGGTGGAGGCGGTTTGGTTGGATGGGGCATATAAATAGTGGGGCATATAAAACGTATACAGGTTATCACCTGCAGCCAATGATGGATGAGCGGGGCATGTCATCGGATGTGTGTCTTGACTTCCTCCGAATCGGGTGTGTGTCTTGACTTCTGCCGAACCCACGAGACTGACTCATCGAACCTCTGGTGTTTGATCGAACCCAGGTTAAGAACCACTGATCTAGTCCCTTTAGGTTATTATAGCTGGCTGTAATTCAGTCCAGCTGTCCCAATTCTCCCAGCATTTCCCTTTTAAAACAGGCCTTGTCCTTGCTTGTCAGGGTAACCAGATGTCCTAACTGCAAAGGAAGATAAGGCACCAAAAATTGTAGGAAAATCAAGGAAAATGGAGGAAATGACCAAATAAAAGCTAAAAACACTCATAGAACTGTAAACCCATGCTTCTAAGTCATGTTCAGAATGGAGGACTGTTTGAAATTCCTCCTGGACAAAAGATTGAAATGTAGGACCTATATGGGAAAAGGAGGACACCTGATCACCCTGTTCCTTGTGCCCTTGTTGCTGTCAGTTCGTCTGCAATGTTACAAAAAGATAAAGTATCCCAACCTTCTCTCTCCCTCTCTCTCTTTTCAGGGCCTAAATATGATGGCCTAGCCTAGGCTATATTTCTAAGGTAAGACTGTCAACTTCCTCTCTTACTGAAGCCTGTTATCTGGGTTCACATTTTCCACTTCCTTGTCTGATGAGGCCTCCTCCAGATAGGGTATAATAAAGCCAAGTGAGGACCTGACACATTGGTCTCGTTTGTCTATATCAGTAAGATCCTTGCTGGTAAGATATTTGTGTGAAATGGCTCCCATTTGTGAAGTTGTAGAGTAATCAGAAACCTTTTTTCATCACAAACCTTTTCATTTTATTTGCTTCCAAAACCTGAGAAAAGGTTATGAAATGGATGGCTTGGAGAAGAGGCTGTGAAAAGCTTTTTGTTGGAAGATCAAGACTGCATATTTGGCACATGGAATTAAAATATGCATTCTGACTCATAGCTAACTTTGAACCTCTAGAAATGCTTACTCAGCAGCTTCAAGTAGATTGAATACGACAGAGCATTACAGTGCTTGCTACATGTAACAACAGTGTTATTTCCATGTCTCCTTAAAAGGCTAGAAATTCTACTCCCAGTGAAGCTCCCAATAGAATAATTGAACAAAACATGAGCAATGAACAACTTTGCCCTCATCATATCTATCCCCTGCAAAACCTGGCATTTTGTGAATGCTGCAGTTGAAGCAATGTGACCAAGTTATTTGTAATTAGTTATATTTATTTAATTTCTTGCTTGTAGAGCAAAATAATAACTGGTTATATTATGGTTGCAATTTCAACAGCGATTACCTTCAATCCTTCTGTGATGTGCTTGTCACTCTTTAGTTGGTTTTATAGTTGTGTGTAGCTTTGCTAATGGTAGAGGAGCAATATTACATAGCTGAAGTGCTGGTCTGTGCTCTCTCTTGTGTTATTACTTCATGCTCTGTCATGGATGTTGAGGGATAACTTCACTTCTCTTTGTGGTGTAACTCACTTTTTTGACTAATATGTTTCTGCATAAACTTTCAGAGATTCCAGTCTACATATTCAGATGGACTGGGGTTCACAAAAGCTTTTGTTGAAATATATCAATTATACTTCTAAATCCCTTCTTCCCCTCTTGTCCTTTTGATGCTGAAACAGACCAGCACAGCTATCTCCTTGAAAATTATTAACTTCTTAAGGTTATGTTTATAGTTACAGGAGTGTGGTCTGAGCCATCAGTATGTGAAAGAACATTTCTTCCTTGTTAGCACCTTTGCATACCCCGCGCTGTATTTTGTTGTCCTCATATTTTCATATCTCATATCTGGAGAAAGCATGTTTTGGAGAGATCGGTGACCTTTCAGGAGCAAGACCATCACATCTAAATATGTGAATTAAGTGCTCCTTCCTTCCCCAAAGTAATCTGCATATGCTTTTACAACTTGAGACAAAGGATATCCTCATTCCCAAACCACTAAGCCAATTTCTTTGCCTATCCTCCATTGTGTCCCCAGCCAAACTTCCCTGTCCATTCATCTTGGGGATATCCTGATCCAATCACTGTTTTTATCACACTGAAATTAAAGCCATCAACCAGTCCAGAATCCCATTGTTGTTTCCAGAGGAAAGACATTCAGACTTTGGGCCTCTACAGATGGGCCCTTTGGGCCGTCCTGGAGGCAGGGATGGGGAGGGGCAGCAGCACGCTGGCTGCCTCAAACCCTCCCTGAAGACATCCTGACACCACGCACCATTACACACGGCATGCGGTGTCAGGACATCCTTCCAGTGCAGTGTTTTGACGTACTGCATCGGAAGGGGTGCCAAAGAGCCACATGGCAGCTCTTAGGGCACCCTTTTGCCGCTCTTTTCCAGGCCAGCAAAAGGGAGGATTGGGGCCGACGCGTCTGGCAGACTTGGCCCCTATCCTTCATTTCTGAGGGTGGCCCAGGGCTGCCCGTCTGCATTCCCCCAAAAGACACGTTGGCCCCAGTCCTCCCTTTTGCCAGCCCAGAAAAGAGCAGCAAAATGCCGCTCCTTTCAGAGCTGGCAAAAGGGCACCCTAAGAGCCACCGTGCTGGAAACTCTGCGTAACAGTGCGTGGCATCAGGACGTCTTCGGGGAGGGGTTGAGGCGGCCTGTGTGCAGCTGCCCTTCCCCATCCCTGCCTCCAGGATGGCCCAAAGGGCCCGTCTGTAGAGGCCCTTTGTTACTTGATCAGATAGCTCCTCATTTGGGGCTAGTTTAAAGGTATAAATATGATTCCAAAACCTAACCTCTGCACACACAGCCAGCATACAGAATCTGTATATGTTCTGTGTTGCCCTCAGACCTCTCAGTCTGAGCCACTCCAGCTTTCTGTGGTCTTCTCATCAGACAGGTAAAATTATAACCCCATTGCAAAATCATATAAACTATGCTATCCCATTTCCATATTTCCATTTCAGTTAGCTATATTGCTGTGTCTGTCTGAATTGCTATCTTCTATGTGTGATTGCACTCTGCATTTTTCTAAATTAAGCCTTTTTAATTCACTTCAAACCTGGAGTCCTCTTCAGTTAGGACTGGTATAAACAGGTGTAAATGGTCTTGCAAAGCTAATTTCCCCAATATTTGAAGTAGCACTGACATTTGGTGGGGACACCCCACCCCCGTTCTTAGGGTAACATCCTATATTTACCTGCCTGAGAACTGAGATCTGATGGAGAGGCCTTTCTCTGTATCCCATTGGTGCGGGCAAGACACCAGAAGAGTATGTAGGGCAGAGTCTTCTCTTCTGTGATGTCCTGATTATGGAATGCCTTTCCCTTAGAGCCCTAAATGGGATTAATGCTGATATCATTCTGGTACCAAGTAAAAACATGGCTATTTATACTAGAACCTTTGAAGCCTAATTGATTTTATCCAAATCTATATGTGTGCTACAGTTTTTAAATTATTTTAAACTGTTGATTGATTCAATTGTCTTGCTTTAACTTGTCAAATTGTTTAATAAACTTTGATATACTATCAGTCAACTTAAATTATTTCCTACCATTTTATATTATTGGATAAACTGATGTTATTTATTATTAAACTGGGAACCTATATATAGGATGGGATATAAATATTTAAATGAATTAATGGGAAATAGGTAGGTAAAAAGCCAGTGTGCTATAGTGGTTGGATATTGAACTAGGACTTTGAGAGACTAGAGTTGGAATTCCTGCTCTGCCGTGGAGACCTAGGGCCGATGCAGACAGCCCATTTGGGGTGGCAGAGAGCCGCCCTGGGGAGCAGCAGATTGGGGCTGCAGCAACCCCACGTCGTGGCCCCAATCCTTCCTTTTGCTGCTCGTAAAAGCTGGTGCCACGGCTCTTCCATACCCTTTTGGTACAGCATGTTTGCACACTGGGCCGAAAGGGCATCCTGATGCCGCGCGCTGTGCATACGGCCGAGCGGCATCAGGACAGCGTCGGGGTGGGGTTGGGGTGGCCGGTATGTGGCTGCCCCACCCCAACTCTACCCCCAGGCCAGCCCTTTGGGCCCGTCTGCAGCAGCCCCTACTTGGACAAGTCACATTTTCTTAACCTCAGAGGAAGGCAATGGCAAATCCCTCTGAGCAAACCTTGCCAAGAAAAATCCATGATACATTCACCTTCCAGTCACCATAAATTAGAAATGACTTAAAGGTACACAACAAGAAAGGTAGGTAGAAGAGAAATACCACAAAGTTCAAGGGCTGCCTCATGCTGTGTCTCATCCTGCCACCTCATCCTGTTCTATTGTAGATACTGAAAGAACAGGAAGAGAATGTTGGCTATCATAAATGAAGGGCTTGTAATATTCTGATTTTTTTTTAAAAAAAAAAAACCTAATTAAAAGCCTGTTTGAGCTTTGTTTGACAACCGGAAAGTCATTTCTTCTTTTTCTTTTCTTTTCTAAAAAAAAAATGTAATTATAATAGTAGCTAACTACTTTGGGAAATCTTAGGACTGCAGTGGCAATTAATTTCTTTTGTTACTTTCCACACATTCTATAAAAAGACATGTGGGTTTTCATAAACAACATTTGGCTTGTTTAGTCTACTTGACACCTCAAAAGTAATTCTATAATCTCATATAGTACCATAGGGTTTTTAAATGGTTCTAATACTTCTTGAAAGGTAAGGTTCCAATATATATTTCTGGAGTTGGATTGCCAGGACTACAGTAACCCATTCCGAGATTTCAGAGCCAAAATATGAGACCCAGAAAGTAGGAATTAGTGATAGCACAGGATCAGGACTGATGATATCATGAGGGTTAAAAAGGGTTAGCAGGTAAAGGCAGAGAGCAAGGTCTGAGCTGCTTCTGGATTATGGAAACAGACATGAAGGCACTCCAGATAATTCCTTCTACAGAAATTAAAGCAGTTTGACACCACTTTAACTGCCATGGCTCAATTCTATGGAATTTAAGGATTTGTAGTTTAGTAGTACAGCAGAGCTCTCTGGCAGGGAAGGCTAAATATCTCACAGAACTACAAATCCCAGAATTCCATAACATTGAGTCATGATAGTTACAGTGGTGTCCAAGTGCTTTATTTCTGCAGTGTGGCAGCATCCCTCATTCCATTGTCAGAAGAAGTGTGGTTGGTGAGAATAGAAGAAAAGACTTTTTCAGGTGTGGCACCATAGTCTCTCAAAAGTGCAATTGTTTGTTTTAAATGGATTTTGGAGATTGTTTAATTTTAGCAGGCATTTTAAAATTAGGGCAATGATAAATGTTACTGCTTGTTTGCTGAGGTAGTTTTATGATACTGTTTCATTTCTGTTTAATTAGTGTTTTATCAATAGGGTGTGGGTGTGTGTATATCTGTGTAAGTAACTTTGAATATGCTTCATGATAAAAAGTAGGATGTAATTACTGAAACAAGTAAATATTTAAATACACTCATCCCTCCCCATTTGCTGGGGTTAGGGGCACAGCACCCCCATGAATGTGAAAAAACCGCAAATAACAAAAACACTATGTTTTTACCCTGGAGAACCCCTCTCTAGGAATCTAGGTCCTTAAGTGCAACTCTGTGGTCAGCATCTGCCATACATTGACCATAGAATTGCACTGGAGGAGCTACAAATGCCTAGTGAAGGGTTCTCTCTAGAAATCTCTAGGTCTTTCAATGTGACATTTGGTTAAAGTTAACCATAGAGTTGCACTGGAGGACCTAGAAATTCCTAGAGAGAACATATTAACAAACTCCATGAATAATCAAATCCACAAAAGTCAAAACTGCAAAGGTGGAAGGATGAGTATAATTTATATTTTTTTGAATATTTTAAATCGATGGATGTTTAAATTGATGGATAAAAAAATCCGTGGATCTGGAGGGCCAGCTGTACTTCTAATACTCATAAGGTCCACTTTGAATGAGAGTGCACACTCCAGAAATTTCTGATAATAATCTCCAAAGAAGGTCAATTGGTGATAAGGATGAAATGCATTGGGCTTTTTAAGAAATAAAAGTTTTTGGACCATCACACAGCACATGGGACTGCCTCTTTTCATTCCTCTACTTTGGAGATTCATAGCACATCTCTGATACAATCATGATACAGATACATAGGGCCTTTGCAGACTGCCAGAAATAGTGCAAATTGAGTCCACTTTAAGGGTTAGGGTTAGGGAATCATGGGAACTGTATTTTATTGTGGCACCAGAGCTCTCTGACAGAGAAGGCTCAATGTCTCGGGAAAAAAACAACAATTTCCATGACTCCCTAGCACTAACCCTAACCCTTAAAGTGGACTCAATTTGCACTATTTCTGGCAGTCTGCAAAGGCCCATAGTCTGAACATAAGAAGAGGGTTCACTGTATCAGCATTCTGATAGAATCCAGCATTCCTTCAGATGTATATAGTGGAATCTATAGTGACATGATCTGCAGAGACCAAAGTTCATCTCTCTCTCTCTCTCTCTCTCTCTCTCTCTCTCTTTGCCCTTTCAATCCCAGTTCCAGCTCAGCTTGCCCTGAAACTAGAGACCTAGCCTGCTTCTATTACTCTAACTCTGCGCTCAATTAATGCATTCCTTAGGGAGTGGGGAGAGAGGTGAATCATCTCTGCCCATCACATGTGCCTTCTTGGGTCATCCTCCTACCTCCCTTTGATACACCTCACTGGAATGTAATTGGCCATAAACTGTCTGTTCTCAGACCTTTGAGAGGTGTTGTCTAAGGTACTGACAGCTGTACTTGCTGAAATCATATAATTAGGAGTTACAGAGTTGGAACCAGAATTGCTCTGTAGTCAAAAGACATGGGTTGTAAGGGATGCCTAAAGACTTGCATACCACCATAATATCCTGAACATACCTAATCTCTAATTTCAGAATTAAACATGATTAGTACTTGAATGGGTGACCGCAGTCTTGTTTGCATTTGGACTGATTGCAAGATAATACTAAGGACCTCCAGCTAGAGCTAGGGAGAGTAATCTGGCTAAAATCTTGAACAATTATTGCCACTTGGAGTTGACAGTACTGGGTAGATGGACCAAGGGTCTGTCTCAGCATAAGGCAGTTTCTTTACCCAAATGAATATGAACTGTGGAACAATTTTAGTGGAGCTAATCTAAATCAAAAGCTTCAAAGTACAACCCTCTCCTGCACATTTCTGTCTTTGTCATTGATATAGAAATGTATGGTATCTCATAAAGAGTTTCAAACGTATTTTTCACATTTAGTCAGTTTAGCTATGCAAGATGGTTTGGTGTGATTTCATAACAGCTTGCTGAAAACGGATAGTTATCTTCCAGGAAGCAGGAGTGAATTTCACAAGGCACCGTTGCAATCCAAAGAACATGTGTGAACATTTCATGGAGTCCAACCTAGTTGATCTTGGAACAATGTTGCAAGCAGCTTGTAAAGGACTCTATTTCATCCAGATGACATGGGTTCAGAGCCACATTAGTACCAGCAAATATTCATATAAACTTGAGTTTTCTTATTTTCTTCAGTTTGTTTGAATGTAAGAACAATAAAGCATGCACAATAAGATGAATGCGGAAGTGATGAAATGGGTTTATGGAATTTACAAGAGACTGTCACAAATAAAATGCTTTTATGGACCATGATATTTTGGCAACACAATGGAATTTATTAAGCTTGTTGTACATTATGAATATGTTATGTTTGGGAAAATCTAGATGGGTGTCATTTTCCTTTGTATCCAAAATGTAATTTTCTTTTCATTATATCCATGGCACTTCAGCTTGCTTGTACTGTAGTATCCAAATGAAAGAACTGTTGATCTCCCTAAAGTCACATACGCAAGAGAAAACCTGACTAATTTGGGGTTCAAGAATAGTGGCTTTAGTAAACTGATGACAGCAGTCTGTTTAATGGCCCAGTACAGATGACAGCACTGTCTCCAAGCAATCTGGCACTGAACCAACATATCCTTTATTTATAACAAAGCACAATAACATCCAAAATCCACAAAATAGCCAACATTGTCATTTTTTTAAATCCTGCTGGATTTTTAAGTCCTTTGCCTGATGAAGAAACCAGTGGAACTTTGAAAGCCTGCATCATTATTTTGTGCATTTTGGCAGGCCCAATAAAAGTATTGTCATTTTGTGGATTTTGAGTGTTATTGTACTTTGCTTTATGGCCATCATGGCTACCCCTGAATATGTTTTTCTTATTTATAGCAGTTTTAGAAAAACTAGCAACAGCATAAAACAACATATTGCAAGTCAGAGGAGAATATAGAAAATATATTAGCCAATCATGCAACAGCAGTCATTAAGCTATAATGGAAAATTACCAAGCAAGCTCCGAGTAAAACCTATTCATGTTGAATTGTTTCCTTACATTTCAGATTACTATTGGTAATAAGTGCCAGTTAGTTGATGGAAGGTTAGAATGCTAAGGTAATGCTCAATTGGCTTTTCCTTGAGATTTCTAAGAACTTCATAACTTTGCAGTTTCTAGATTTTTCCTTGATTCAAAATAATTTATTGGGCATTACAGTCAACCTCTGACTTTCCTTTTCAGTATCCAGACTCAACAAACCCTGATGTTTCCTTGTGCTATGGGGATTTATTCCACTTTTATGGAGTTTGCTTTGTTTTAAAACACATAATTTAAAATATTTAAATTAAAATGTTAAATTTAAAATAATTTAAAATATTATTTTATAAATAAATGTAGTGGAGAAAAAACAGTAATGCAAAAGTGTAATTTGAAAGAAATGACCAGATAGGATACTGAACTATAGAGACAAGATTTGAAAGAGTATCATTACTTTGATATTAAAAATTGCTAAGCTTGTAGACATTGAACCATTCATCTCTTGCTTATCGAGTTATTCTTTTCTCATTTATGATTACTTTGATTTGACGAATTAAAAAATCATGATACTATTTACCTTGAGTACCTCCACTTCCAAAGTGGCCTTTTCTCTCAAATGGAATATCTCACATACACTGTGCGGCTGAAAAGAAAAGTACTTGAAATAGATACTTAAATAATGACATTTTCTAACTTGCTCTAAAATGACAATCTGCATCAAGGCATCAGGGTCAATGTTCTGTCACTAGCTGTATATAACATTGGTATTCTGGATTCAGGCAACTAAACTGAAAATCACCTTAAAACGTTATATCACATTACTTGCTCAATAACACTAAAATGCATCTCAGATCATTTCATGAGTATTCCCATCCCAGCCTCTGATGTGAATATGCAATTCAAAGGTGCTGAACACAAACCATATTCACAGCCCCACTGACATCATCTCACAATATGTCCAAAGTAGGATGGTGTCACTGTATGCCTTCAAGTCATTCAGACTTATGGTGACCCTATGGTGAAATTATCATGGGGTTTTCTGGGGTTGGGAGTGTGTGATTCTCCCAAAGGTCACCCATTAGGTTTCCATGTCTGAGTGGGGAACTGAAACCTGATCTCCAGAGTCATAGTCCAATGCTCAAACCACAATACCATGTTAGGTCCCAAAGTATGATAGCCCTGGTTTAGTCTTTTACACTGGACTCTACTTGTTGGATCTTAAGATTCTAGTTCAAAACAAAGTAGGCCCCAAAAGCCCACCGTGCCTGGGTATGAGTATTAGATCTGGAGCTGCTGTTGATTTTTATTGCTAAGGGTAACAATAAATAAAATAATAAAAAAAATTATTTGTATCCCGCCCCTCTGAGAACAATTGGGGCGGCTAACAGTTAAGATCAACAACAAGATCACTGAGTAAGCAAAACTTTGCATCCTAATCTTGTTACAAAAATTATGCATGAAACCACATTGTAAAATGAGAATGAGCTGCTGTGTTTACTTTCCAGGACAGAGTTATGTTTTTAAAGAGGCCCACAGTTTCATTTTATTTCTCATGCCACTGTTCCTGCAGGTACCCTCATTGAATCAAATGAGTGTTATTACTTAACATGATGTGGGTGTATGTCTTTTCAAATTCATGCTTGGGCAGGATTGGCTGCTTTTATACACAGCTGTGAATTCAGTTAGACCAGGGGTAGGCAACCTAAGGCCCGGAGTTGGCAACCTAAGGCCCCAGGCCAGTCCTGTCACCGCCGCCGCCCGCCATGATGATTATTGTTGTTATTACTTGTTCTTGGGGTTTTCTTGGCAAAATCTCCACAGGGGTTTTGCCATAGCTTTTCTGGGACTGAGAGAGTGTGCATGCATATTTTTTTAATTTTTAAATTTTTTAAAAAATATTTATGTATTTATTTATTTAAATACATAAATATCGGCCCCCCAATTGTCTGAGGGACAGCAACCCGGCCCCCGGCTCAAAAAGGTTGTCTACCTCTGAGTTAGACTGTGAGCAACACAGATATATAGCATTTTCTCTTAATAGATTCCAGAAATGCTTGTTGCCAGGAGTAAATTTTCAGGGCCAGATAACACACTTAGGAGGGGAAATGCACAGCTTGTATTTATTTCAAATACTTAGAATTTTCTCTCCAGTCATGTTATCTTTGAGTGACTTTCCCAGAGTAGTGTACAAGCTAACTTTATTTGTTGCTGTCCTAGACACAAAGCCCTTAAGCATTCATAAATGTCTGGTGAAAGAACTTTGAACATTCAAACACTTTCTCCCATTACAGCTGCTTTGAGATGCTGGTTTAGAAAAAACAAAAAGAAACCCATTAAGCACCTAAGAATTAAAAATAAATTATGTATAACACAATGCAGACATGCATAAAAAAGCATTTTTATGCTTGCGTAGTATGCAACAGTTCATGTCCAATAATGTTTTATTGTGATGATCTCAATATGTTTTCTACTAGTTTCAAGACACCTGGAAACAAAGTGGCTTTGTTTCTGAATGAGCTAATACACTCTATCCCCAGTGGAACAATTGTTTACCATGGTCCTTATTATATTTTATTTTGTTTTTCATTCAGCATATGCTTGCTTTCTTAGTATTCTTTATTATCCCTGAAATATTAATATTTAATTTCCCATTC
Source organism: Phrynosoma platyrhinos (assembly GCA_020142125.1). Taxonomy (NCBI): domain Eukaryota; kingdom Metazoa; phylum Chordata; class Lepidosauria; order Squamata; family Phrynosomatidae; genus Phrynosoma; species Phrynosoma platyrhinos. The sequence goes on from JAIPUX010001880.1 coordinate 90,825,127, forward strand.
TTGCTTTCTCCTGCCAAGGATCTGATCTGTACAATAGTAAAATCCATGGAAGCAGAGCTCACAGACAGGTTCAGATGCTCCCTCAATTGAAGAAATGTACAGTAAATCCAGGAAAAGTGTGGTAAGACATACTTCCTAGTGAAATTTATGCTCCTCTGTAAACATAAAGATCAGTGGATCTTCCTAGAAAAGGTGGTATGATAGACGGTATGACCTATACTATTGCTGTCATGGAAGTATAAGAACAATAGATGGTCTATTCTCTATGCGACTAACCAAAAGCATTTTACTCCCTAAGGCAGACCTGTAAATGGTGTGTTCCTTCAGAATATCTGTTGTTCCCCTTTTCCTGTATAACCTTGTCCCTCATAATACAGTTGCCAAAAGAAGCATTCTTGTCCTGAAATACATCTGGTGAGGACCAGGGTCTTCTCAGTAGCTGTACCCAGGCTTTGGAATTCCTTCAGATTGGAAGCTTATCTTGCTTCTTTTTTAAAATGGAACTTTTCTATATTATAAAGACTCTCTGTGTTAGGAAGGCTTTTCTTTTTATTCTGCTGTGAGTAGATTTAATTGTTTTATTGTAGGGGTGAGAACCTTTAGGCTCTGGTGGCAAATCTGGTTCTCTGGAGGTTTCCCATGACGCCATCCTTGGATGACTTCTCTTATTTTGTCTGTTTTTTTTTTTTGTATTTTTAAAAGGCTATCTAAAAGATTACCAAGCTATCTGAAAAACCATATCTCCTTCCATGAGGCTGCCTGACTTTTAAGATCTTCAGGAGAGGCTTTCGGTCTCACCATTCATTACATGCCACTCTCCCTGTTGTCTTCCTACCACCAGGCAAAAACCTTTTTTATTTAGGCAAAGCTTTGGTTTTTAACTCATTGTAGCAGATGGAGCTTTTAATATTGGGGGGGAGGGTATTTGTGTCTATATTTTATTAAGTTTTAGATGTGTTTTAAAAATTTTTAACTTACGCTTTTTTAAAACAAAATTGTGGCCTGTCTTTTAACTTTTGTATTAATAGTTGTTAGTCTTGTCTAAATATTCTGAAGGCACCAAATTTCTTCTATCTTGGAAGCCAAGCAGGGTCAGCCCAGGTTAGTACTTGGGCAACAGACCACTAAGGAATATTGGGTGCTATAGGCTATATTTCAGATGAAGGCAATCTCAAACCACCTCTGAATATTTCCTGTCTAAGAAAAGTCTATAAAATTAATAAGGCTGCTATAAGTCGACAGGTGACTTGAAGGTATGTGCTCACACATTAATATTAGTTGTACTTTGTTAAATGGTTGTAACCTGCCTTGAATTGTGTAGGGAGAAAGATGGGATATTAAACAAATGGTTAAAATACCTCTCCTGGAGTTTAGTTAATGGCAGGAAGAGTGATAAACTAAAACATGCCAGTATTTTTGCTTTTCACCCAACCACCTTTGGAATAGGGATCCCAAGAACTTAATCTGAAATTGAATTTAATTCTCAGTAAAAGATTCCCTGTCCTGGTTTTACTGGGTGCCTCTTAGTTACCTTTTCTGTTTTTCATTGTGCAGTTTTTAAATGGTATTTTATTTTATTGTTTTATTGATTGTTGCTAGCTACCTTGACATTTTTTTTGACGTTTAAAACACAGGACTCCCTGTCCTATAGCTCTTACTCATACTCCCTTGCATTGATAACTCTTCAGTTTATGACTGAAAAGCAGGATATAACCAGAAAATTCTAAAATTTGTGGTCTCTATCTAGTCAGAGTTCTGTGTATGTTCCAGGAGGCAGATGTGCCTCTTGTTTAGGCAATGCCCCTATTTCACTAGAATTGTTCATCCAGTCTGCTTGTACATCAATATGTATATGCATGTGTCTGTGTGTCTGCAGACCCAGGATATCTTTTTGTCTGATCCGAGACTGATTTGAGGCAATTCCTGCTTTCATCCAAAGTTCCCTGTACCCTGTCTTACATCCTCCTAACTTTCCAGAGAGGCAGGGACCCTAGTATTGTTTTTAAGATGGGGAGGATTCTACATTGATAGGCAGGTTGTTATTTCTTTCACCTACTTGCAGGGAAAGAGCAAATTACTTCCACCTTTCATTATAATCCAAATGTCCTCATGAGGACTCTTGCAAGCATAATGTGTATATCATCATCATCATCATCTTTATTTATATCTCACCTTTTGCATAGCAGTCAAGGCAGCTTACAACTAAGATAAATTGAGTAAAATTACCCCAAGGTAAACAATAAAACAATATTATAAATAACAATATCCCTCCATTAAAAATATATTAAATGTGTACATAGAAAGGCTCTCTGTGTTCAGTGTAACACTGATGTTGATGATGTTGTTATGTGCCTTCAAGTCATTTCCAACTTATGGCAACCTTAAAATGAACCCTATCATGGGTTTTTCTTGGCAAGATTTGTTCAGAGGGAGTTTGCTGTTACCTTCTTCCAAGACTGAGGGGTTATTCAGACGATGAAAATAATCCTGGTAGAATGTGGATTGAATCTTTGTTGTTTACATGCATTTTGAATGCTTCTGATTAGGTTTGAGGAGGTGCTGCCAAAAAATCTACTTAACCCAGGATAATCGATCTCAGTTTTTTTCTGAGTTTTCCTAAAAGATTTGCATTGCCAGCTATGTGAATAAGTGATGTGAACAGACCCGGGATAAACTGGGATAAAACTCTGCATGCCTTGAATGTGTTTGGAACACATCCACATCATCGACCCCACCTTTATTCACAGTGCTGCCACATGTGAGCAACAGAACTTGCAGAGATGTGGTTCCAATAAAAAAAAAATAGTGTGAATGACGAAACTGGAATGTGTTAGTGAGATTATTCAGATAAGTTGCATTAAAAAGAACAACCTCTGAATAGGGCCTGAGACAGTATGACTTGAGCAAGGTTACCTCGTGGAGTTTCCATATCTGAATGAGGATTCAAAATCCTACTCTCTCAGAGTCTTAGTCCAATACTCACACCACTACACCACACCAAGTGTAGCTTGCTCACTAACAAGTTTGCATACAGGCAGTATTTTTCCTGGGAGGGCTCAACAACTATTGAATACACTCCGAGAAAGCTTAACTACATAGGATTCTTGGTGGTCCAATTTTTCCATACAATTTCAGGGAAGGTTAACTTCCTCTTGCCTAGTCTGGGTAGGGGCCTTAAACCTGCCCCCTGTCCTGGGGCCTTAGCAGATAGGCTTGGAGAGAGAGGCAGTTCAGCATGTAGTGTCAACTGCTTTGATTATGGTTTTATCTGTTCCATTGAAGTTTATGGCTTTATTTTAACTGCTACTTCCTCTCTATTTTTCTTGTCATGTTTTATAGATTTACTGTGTTTATAATTGTAATCTATCACACCATGGGAGTTTTTAGTGAAAAGGGAGTGTAGGAATCTCAAGGTCAAGGAAACAAAGCCACTCTCAAGGAATCAGTGTTCCCATTGAACCAGAATTTGGTCTTCCCTGAGTTAGGTAATTGGAACACAGTCAGTTCTTGAAGAAGGGATGGGATGGGATGGGATGGGATGGGATGGGATGGGATGGGATGGGATGGGATGGGATGGGATGGGATTGCAGGGGTGCCATCTGGTAAACTCCAGTTCTTTCCAGGGAGGACTTAACAAGGAGCTCTCTTTCGCACTATGAAATTGTAACACTTCAATTTCACTTGAATAGTCATGGCTCCATCATAAAGAATCCTGGCATTTGAAGTTTAATGAAATATTTATAATTCTCTTCCAGAGAGCTGTAGTGTCTCACTAAACTACAGTGCCCAGGATTCGGAACCATGGCAGTTAAAGTGGAACCATAGTGCTACAATTGTACAATGTGCATGAGACCTGATTTTAGCCTTTCAATCCTCCACTTATTCCACTTTAAGGACTGGATGCAACATACCTCCCAGGATAGGTGAAATCATGTATCAGGTACTGGCACTGTCAGATACCTGCCATTGACTGAATTCTTGAAGTTGAATCCAGACAAAATGGAGGTACTCACGGTCACAGGCCCGAAACCAGATCTGGGAATACAGTCTCCAGTCCTGGATGGAGTCACACTCTCCTCCAAGGACTGTGTTCGCAGTCTGGGGGTACTCCTTGACTCATTGCTTCACATGACTAGTCAGGTGAGTGCGGCGGTCAGGAGTGCCTGTTATCAGCTTCAGCTGATACACCAACTGCGCCCTTACCTGGACATGAGGGACTTGTAAACTGTGGTACATGCCCTGGTAACCTCACGTCTGGATTACTGCAACACACTCTACATGGGGCTACCCTTGTGCCTAACCCAGAAACTTCAACTGGTGCAAAACATGACAGCCAGATTAATCACAGGAACATCTAGGAGGGAGCACGTAACACCGGGGCTTAAATCCCTCCACTAGCTGCTGATTAATTTCCGGGCACAGTACAAGGTGTTGGTTTTGACCTT
>JAIPUX010001880.1:90841058-90853560 GCA_020142125.1 Phrynosoma platyrhinos
CAGCAGTGGGAGACTTTTTGGGCCAAGAATTAAACTCCAATTGCAGAAAAGTCTTGAAGGATGCATTCCGACAGTGGATAGTGAACAGGGAATGAGGCAGGATGAAGGACAGAATAGTCAGGTCAAAGCAAAGTAAGCAATGCCTGATGTAATTCTTACCAATTTGGGAACTTCCTAACCAAACAGACAAAACACAGCTCAGTCATATACCTGCCTACTAAAGACTTAGAGCCCCGAATGCTATTGGCTACTCATGGACCAGTTGTTAACTGATGAGTCAACTCATAGTAAATCCTATTGATTCAATGAGTCTGTTCAAGTTGGGAGTAACAATAGGATTCAGGTCTATGTAAGCCACACTGCAACAGCTCTCCTGCCTGCTCAGTTCTGTGTGACAGCTCCTGTGTTTGCAAATTACAGCTCAGATTTAGGGATGGTATTTAAAAATTAAATGTCTTGAAATGCCCTTCTTATCACTGATTTGAGATAACAGCAGGAGGCTTCCCATCTCTGCTATACCCACTAGCTTGGGACTAAGGCTCACTGAACTCCATGGGCCTTGAGTTAGGCATATGACTGTGAATGAAGTCTGCTGGTTTTGTCCTATTTAGCATTATGTAATTTATCCATTTTTTAAAAAAATTATATGGGTCAGATACCTTAGCTCTATATTAGGAGGGAGAATGGATGGAAGGGAATGGCATGGAATCTAATAGGAAAGGACATGGGTTGCTGGCATTCTGGGCAAGAGCATTCCACACTGTGGCTCTTATATGTTTATGTCCCCTAAAAGTTTTCTACACAACTAAAGTGATATGTGGATGCCACCATACTAGTAGTGGAAAACATTACAGACTTGGAACAATTACTAAGGGAGGTCAAAGAAGAAAGTGCAAAGGAAGGCTTAATGCTAAACATAAAGAAAACAAAAATAATGACCATGGAGGATCTACATAAGTAGATCTACATAAGTTCAACCTAGATAATGAGTTAAATGAGTTAAAGAAATAATTAAAGAGTTCTCATACCTTTAATCAAATATTGATAAGAACTGTGCTTGCAGTCAAGAAATAAGAAGAAGACTAGGAACGGGAAGTGCAGCTATGAAAGAATGACACAAGATCCTAAGTGTAAAGATATACACCTGAACACTAAGGGCCATGGAAACTCACTTGGTGACTATGGAGAAGTTACATACCCTCAGCCTCAGAAAGCTCTGTGTTAAGGTTGCCTTAGGGTTGCCATAAGTTGGAAAGAACTTGAAGACACACAACAGTAGCAGTAGATTAAAAGCTTCATATCATATCATACCATAGCAAATAAATAAATAAAAGTATTTTAATCCTTTTCTGTCCCACTACTGTTTCTTGATTTTTTAAATTATTTTCCCCTAATAGACTAGCTGTATCATTGTATGTAAAAACATTTGATAATGAACAACCACTTTTCATCACAAATTCAGAACACTTTTTTTTAAAAAAAATCATGATATTATCTGGGTATTATGCTGAAAATATTATAAAAAGAAAAAATTGGAAGGTCTCAGGAATAGATTCTTGAAGATTTCAAAATGTGATATGCCTGTAGTTTTATTCTACACAATCATTCAGTGGGATCCAAATAATGAGGTTGATGTTGGAGTTTTGTAAAAAAAATAAAAATAAAATCCAAACAAAAACAGAATGCAATTGCAAGCCTGTAGTTGGTCCACCACTATTTTATTCAATATAGAAAATCTGGAAATTGGAAATTGGAAAATATAGCAATTTTAAGGGAGGTGAACCCTCATTGTAGGTCCATCCATCCAGTGGCATCTGGGGGCTTCCTTGTCAGTAGGAGAGTGAATCTGTTTTTAGGAGTTATCCAAGGTTCTCAACCTATTGTGGGGATAGGCTTCACCATTTTGGATAGCTTCTCTGAGGTTTGGACTAAAATTCAGAGTGGATTCACAAATGCATATCTCACTGACAAATGGAAGCTATCAGCCATCCATCTGCCTACCCCATCCTATTTTAGATGCATTCTGTGATGATATACCGCTTTTAAAAGCAAGCCAAAGCCCTCCATCAAAGTAACCCTGGAGAAGGAAATCACAGTGACAGGTTTACTCTCAGTCCCATGACTTTGCCAGCATGGGGTAGTACTCACCAGTGGCATTCTAGGGGTGAATGGTGAGATACAGCAGGACTGGGAAGAGGCAATCCTCCAACCCTTGGAAAGAGGAAATCCTCCCACCCTTCCTATTGTAATCCGAATACATTCCAAAACAATTTGTCCATAGTTTACCTATCATTCAACAGCAATTTTAGATGATCCTATACAAACGGGAAGTAAGACAGGCTGTGAACCAACCCTAGGGGCTTATGAGTTGCAGTAAAACTGAAATACAGACAGACCCTTAGGACCGTTGTGTTGAAAGCCTCTGACATCATCATTGTCAGAATTTATAGAGAGCTGTTATTTGGACAGGCTTTCACTGTTTTCTTCTTGGGGAATATTCCGACTATTGGAATCATACTTCTCCTTGGCTGAAGTTATACAATTTTTGCTCAGTCAGCATAAGTGTGGTTCTCATGTCCTTGCAGTCTGTTAGACTTGGTGATCAGTCCAGTGAGTAGGCTTTATTTGTAGCTTAGAAATGTTACACTCAGCCATATAACTCTCAGAATCATATAACACAGCCATATAACACAGCATGGCTAGGTGTGGATGTGGCCTTGTTGGCTCACTTATAAATTGTATTCCCTTAAAACCCAACAACTTTCCCATGCTTTGATGTGGTGAGGAAACAGTGTGGCTTAATTATGTATTCTTGCATGGCAAGGGGTTGAACTAGATAGCCCTTGCATTGTCTTCAAATTCTATGATTCTATAATTCTAAGTACATGGAGAGGGAGCCAGAGGGGGACATGTGGGGCTAACCAGAAGAAACAAGGTTGTTTTTAAACATATCCTTTGTGTCTTTCACACCACCTAGTTATACCACTTTGGTACCACTTTAACTGGTATGCCTTCAAGTCATTTCCACCTTATGGTGACCCTAAGGCGAACCTATCATGGGGTTTTCTTGACAAGATTTGTACAGAGGAGATTTGCCATTGCCTTCCCCAAGGCTGAGACCCCAAGACCACCCAGTGGGTTTCATGACTGAGCAGGAATTGAACCCTGGTCTCCAGAGTTGTAGTCCAATGCTCAAACCACTACATCATGTTGGCTCTTTAATTGCCATAGCTCTTGGTATTTGCAGTTAAGAGAGGGTTACTGACAATTATTAGCCAGAGAACTCTAGTGTCCCATCAGACTATAAATCCCAGGATTCCATAGGATGCAGTTAAAGTGGAATCACAGTGCTATAATTGTGCTGAGTGACTTCTTTAGGGAGTGTCACCAGCCAATGCTGCCAGTTTTGAGTTTTTCAAAATGTCACAAGAGTAGATTATGTCAACTGGATAAGAATAAATGAGTGAAGGGTGAAAAAGAAGGGGAACTAAATGCACTCATTTAACAAGTGCAAAGTCCATGTGTCTCAGACTTTAGCTTGTGCTAAGAGATCAACAGGAGCAATGGGAAAGGGGGGCATAGTCAGCTTGGGAATGTTTTTTACTACAAATCCAGGAATTTCCAATGCTTCTCCCAGGTGCTGTCTAGAGGAATGTTTTACCCATCCTATAATCTGGGAGTGGGTAGCCCCTTAAAGGACTGGGAGACACCTTATCCCATTTTTATCCCACACCCTTTTTTTCCAAACAAGGAGATACTGAAAGTTCACTTTTGGACTTAGAAAGAAATGTTATTTGGAATTGAAAACAGGGAGGATGGAATAACATTCAAAGTGCACATAATTTCCCCATGAGATTTCTGATGGTACATTTTAAAGATTTCCAGGTTTTTTACATGGCTTTGTTACTTCGATAGTGTAAAGGCACCTCTAGACATTTGTTAGCACTGAATTAATTGCAGGTGTAGCAGAGTGTCCTTATGTAAACAGATTGAGTGAGCAGTGTCTCCAAGAGCTGTGGCTTTCAAGGCCTTGTGATAGGGTGCAGCCTTAAAAGTAAAAGATGTATGAAATACGGGCTGAAGCTCTCAATGGGGTGAGCGAGTAAGTGCACAGCCTGAAAAGAAAATGGGGAATGAGCATGACAGGACTGGCAACTGAATTTTTCTTCAGTCGGACAGAGTCCTCTACCTCCAAACACCTGAAGTTTTGTTGGCATAGATCTACAAAATTGCATGCATTTTTCATGCAGTTAAAAATGACATGGTTTGGGGACTCTCACAAATGCCTGTACCACTACACCACAGCTCTTAGTAGTGCCATCAGTGCATCAATGTAATATGTAACATCAACATTCTGGAAACCTTCAGAATCAGTGATTAACCTTTTCAGTCAGTTGCAGCTACTCCACCACACTGCAACCATATTGTTTCACATTTTTAAAAACTTTGTTTTTTCAGATCCCAAAGTAGATTTTGTTCTTGTCCCTGGAGAGTCTGAGAGGAAGAAAGTTTGTGCCTGGGTCCACCCTGTTTTAAATGGAGGAAGGAGATGGTTTGATCTTGCCTAGTTTGGCATTTATAAGGCAGGATTAGAGCCAACATGGTGTAATGGTTTGAGTGTTGGATGTAGGACTTTATCACATGGGGGAAATCTATAGTTTATCCCATATAAATCCTGAAAAAATGCGTAATTACGTGCAACGATTTGACATGACATCACACAAAAACTACTATTAAAGTGGTCAGAAAGTGGTGTCATCCCAGATCTATTTTCGCTTTATTTTCGGGATGGTTTATTTGCACTTTATTATCTTTTTAAAGATGAAACTGGCCCCCATGTGATAAAGTCCTATGACAGAATGAAAGTATCCAAAGTGAGATCAGGGAATTCCAACCTCTGTGAATAAATTTTTCAAATGGAGCAGCAAATTGAAGGGACATGGCAACACATGTGAGGAATGAAGTAACCTGCCCAGGTATGCACTCAAAACCCAGTCCAGTGGGAGTGTAGGTGAGCAGCAAGAACTCTGTGTATGCATGGGGGGGGGGAGCAAAAACCTTTCTTTTCAAGTAGTCTTTTAATATGTGATTGCATCCAGGAAGGCTTCTTATTGGGGTGTTTGCTTTTGTATGTTTTTAATACTTCTATATTTTTAACTTAGCATGCTTTAAATTATTTTATATTTTTAACTTGTTATATTTATGTGATGTTTTTGTGTTTTAAAAATTGTACTGCTTCTAAAGCATCTTTTATGGGCCATATTTTTAGGAGAAAGGCAGCATAACAACAACAACAAAGGCAAATATCTGTTCATCTTGTCAAAATTCAAATATGCATGTGTGTAGAGAGGAATTTTTTTAAAAAAACTGTAGCTATCACAGTCATGTGGGCAGAAATACTTACAGTCAACACATGGCCAAAGTAGATATACCCCTGTATGTCTGCATGATGGGGGTCTTGTTTGCACATGTGTGTGGCTGTAAAGGAGTCAAAGGAGGGCAAGGATACTCCACAGTCCTCATGAGATTCTGGGATATTTCCATTAAGCCATAGAAACCCAATCGGTGACCGTGGGCAAGTCACACCCTCTCATCCTGAGACGAAGGCAATGGCAAACTCTGATCAAATCTTGCTATGAAAACTCTATGGACGTTTTCACACGGGGCAAAAGGAGGACGCTAGCCGGCCTCCCGCCGGCCTCACTCCGGCTCCATTTTCCGTGTGTTCACACACGCGCGGCGGCAAACCCCGCCCCTTCCGGTGTCATCCCTGCGTCCGGCCGGCTTTTCGCTCCGTGTGTTCAGACACACGGAGCCCTAAGTCCGGCGTCACTCCAGACGAATCAATGATAACTCCGGGTGAAGCGGCGGAAAGGTAATTCCGGCTGTCAACAGGAATTAGCCTTTCGGCGGCGGAGCCATTCCGGAATCGGCGGCACGACCCGTTCCGGAATGGCTCCACCCGGCTTTAGGGAGGACAGTGTGAAAACGTCCTATGACAGGGACCTCATAAGTCGAACAACAACAATGTTGGGTGTAGTGCTGCACTTGTTTGCAGTCTTCTGATGCCTTGATGTGTAAATCTAGGCAGAAAATTACAAACTTGGCATTCAAAAGTAGTCTCACACATCCTCAGACTCAATGGCCCATGGTTGTCACCAAACCACATTGCTTCTGGAACAAATGAATATGAGGGAGGACATGCTCTTTCGAGATTACTCAGAGCTGTGGTGTCTGAGCTTGTAGAACAGGATCTCTATCAACAGTGGGAAAGTAGCTATATGTGGTGAAAATTGCACTCTCCATATGTGAGCTCACCCTTTGCTATAAGGAGGGCATTACACAAGTCAGAGTAGATGAACTAGGCTGCATTCAAGATCTCCACCCACTCACCCACGCAGAAATAATACTGAAGATTTCATGGTCCACTTTAGTCCTTCATATCAATAGCTATGAACTAGGAGGTATTCTAGTGAACTGACTAATTGACCACTATTAATATTAAGATGACAATTTGTACCTTTTGCATGTCTCTTCCCACATTATTTATTTATGCTTTCCTCCAAAACCTGGCATTCAGGGAAACTTAACAACAACTACAGCGAATAAGGGTAAAAACATATACAAAGAGTATGCAAAGGGATTTTGTAGCACCTTTGAGATAAGGAGCTTATCACTCCACTAAATGAGCTGGCATACCTTTACCGGCTTCAATCTTCTTCCGGGATACCCCCAGATGTTATTATATGTAAATTGTTGCTGATTTAGCCACGATGCTGCCAGCCAAATACAGCCCAGGTTAGTCTTGGGTCGAAGCTGTGTTCAGCCGCCAAATTTTAGAAGTCAAAAACTTCCGACTTCGAAAAAGTGCCAGCTGAGTGTGGCTTCAGGCCGAGTCTGACCTGGCCAGTGGCATCGCAGCTAAATCAGCAGCGATTTACATATGATAACATCCAGGGGTATCCTGGAAGAAGATTGACCAGCAAAGGTAAACTAGCTTATTTGGGTGTGTGATAAGCTCCTAACTGAAAGAAAAAAGTTGGTAGCATGAACTTTAGACTCAACCCTACTTCCTTAGATGCAGGAAATAGGTTCAAGTCTATGAAAGCTCATGCTACCAAATTGTTTTTCAGTTAGTCTCAGAAATGTTACAAGATCCTTTTGCATACTGATTTTCCAGACTAACATGTCTTTGGAATCTGAACACATACAAAGAGCTACTGGTAAAATGTAATTAAACTCTCTATAGAATTTTTTAAAATGCATTTAAACCATACTCATTAATAGGACAGAACACTATTAAAAGCCCTTTCTTTATCAAACAATGTTTTATATGTATAAATCTGTGTATAAATATCTGTATAAATATCTATATAAATATCTACTAACAGAGGCCACAGTTTATGTACCTGCTGCAGTTCACAAAAACTTATGCTAAATAAAATGTGGTTGTTTTTAAGGTAGATTCTTGAGTAGATTCTTCATTATTTTCACTACAACAGGCTAGCATGGCTAATCTCAGTTGTAATGAAACACAGTAAAAGGCGTGACTTTTCCTCTGGTTTTGTTCCTTTAATTGGAATATTCAACCATCCTAAACTTGGGAGATTGATTCTGTTTTAGCTTCTTTTTCTTTTTAACAACTGACCGTGCTTCTCTGTAATGAGGCTAAGGTACTATGAATAGCCTATACTATAATCTTCAGATGAAGAAACAAGACTGATATGCATCTCTTATAATATATTGACAAAATGCCAGACCCATGACATGAGCTTATATAACATGTTAGCACATTCTAAAGAGGCAGACATATCTGTCACAGCAGTCCTTTTGTTCCTTGAAGAGTGATGTAGGCCATGACACAATGGATCTTGAGAGATAAGCCCAAAGGAACACCCATGGTCTGAATCACTGTGGGCAAGTAGTTTCAAAGACAGTTTGGTGCTACTCATTGTAAAATTCAATTAGGAGACCTAAGAGATTTCATGTGCCTGGATTAGAATACTTCAGCTAGCTACACAGATCCCCTTGGTACCTTTTAACAGCAAATAACAGTTTGGCTAGTGGTTTTTAGTTGGAAAAGAGAATAAGAGAAAATGGTATATAGAGCCCCAGACTTGCAGTCACCCTTGGAACAGAAAATGATACTTGGGACAGTCATGGAATTCCAACATCACAACTAAGGGGTTGTCTGCACAGGCCAAATAAAATCCTCATGACAAGCAGTCTGGATGACACAGGGCCCAGTCCCCAGACAAATCTCCTCTGAACAAATCTTGCCAAGAAAACCCCATGATATGTTCAACTTAGGGTCCACATAAGTCAGAAATGACTTGAAGCCACACAACACACACATGCACACCAGAGAGTTCTAGTGCCTCACCAAACTCCAAATCCCAGGATTCCATAGGATGGAATCATGGCAGTTAAAATGAGGTCATAGTGTTATCATGGTTAGTGCAAAGGAATATCCATGCTGCGTGAGGAGTTCTGGGACGTGTAGGCCAGAAACAAGTTTGCCAAGCTCTGGCCAAAAACATCTGGAGTACCACAAGTTCCACATCCTGGAAATGGATACTGTGTACCTTTTACTCAAAACCTGAGAGATGAACTCACAGTCTCAAAGAATAAACTAGCCAGCTGCCAAATTTCCAGAGACATAAGTCACAGCTACATAATTGTTTTAAAGAAGGATAACCACTGTCTACACTTTTCAGAAGTTGAATGCATAGCCAGTTAAGCAGATCAGCCAGTAGGTGTTGGATATCCTTCGCATTTCAGGAAAGAACATGGTAAAGTTACATTTCTGGACTACAGCTCCCAGAATCACCAAATTAGCAAGGCACTATTCAAAACAAACATTCTCCAAGCTCAAATCAACTTCAGTGGCTAGCTGCTCAGAACATAGACAAAACTGTAAAATGGAGGAAGTGTTAAATTAAAATGAGATAATATTGTTCCACTCAGTGTTTGATGTTTTAATTTTATACATTATGCTGCTCAGCAAATAAGACAGCCTTTTAATTTTCAAAAGGCAGCAAGAAACTGGTTTGGCCTTAATAAGCATTTGCCACCTTATTATGTGCCATGCCATTTATATGTGTAAACATCTGATAAGATGGTGGCATGCAGCATTCAGTCAAGAGGTGAAGATGTTCATGGAACACTTACTGGGATAGAGCACATTGTACAGATTCACTGAAAGTTCATCCACATACACAGTTATGACAATTTCATACCATTATATAATGGCTCCACTTTATGGAATCTTGGGATTCATAGTGAGGTGAGGAGCTTAGAATTCCCTGCCTGAAAGCTCTAGTGCACTCCCTTGAAAGGGACTGATTTTATTACTTTGCTGCTACCCTAGATTCCTAGTGGGATGTAGCTGTGCATATGGCAAAAGTTGTTTTGGTAAGATATTACTTCTGACCAGATCTTAGAAAAAGTACTTTTTTATACTACAATTTTCAAATACTCTTTGTAGCCATGCTGGTTGGAGGGATTCCAGGAGCTGTAGTGCAAAAGAATATGTAACATTTCCAAGCTCTACTTCTGACTGGCTTACCAAGTACTTTAATGTTCCTTCTAGAACAGCTCATTAAACAGAGTCTGCGAACATCTAGAAGGGAATGCCATAATCACAAAAAGTCAGCATAGATTTCTCAAAAACAAGTCATGCCAGACTAATCTGATCTCTTTTTTTGATAAAATTAACAGGTTGGCAAATGAAGGGAATGTGATAGACATAGCATATCTTGACTTCAGTAAGGCTTTTGACAAGGTCTCCCATGATATTTTTGCAAACAAGATAGTAAAATGTGGGCTAGACAATACAACTGTTAGGTGGATTAGTAACTGGTTGACTGACCGAACCCAAAGGGTGCTCTGCAATGGCTCTTCTTCATCCTGAAGAGAAGTGACCAGTGGGGTGCCACAGGGTTCTGTCCTGGGCCCAGTGCTAGTCAACATCTTTATTAATAACTTGGATAAAAGAATAGGGTGCATGCTTACCAAAATTGCAGATGACACTATATTGGGTGGAATAGCTAATACTCCAGAGTACAGGATGAAAATTCAAAATGACCTTGATAGATTAGAAAGCTGGGCCAAAGCTAACAAAATGAATTTTAACATAGCGAAATTTTATTCCACTTAGGGTGGAAAAATGAAATGCATAGATATAGGATGGGGGACACCTGGCTTAACGTGACTAGATGTGAAAGGGATCTAGGAGTCCTAGTGGACCACAAGTTCAACATAAGTCAACAGTGTGATGCAGCAGTAAAAAGGCCAATGCAATTTTAGGCTGCATTAATAGAAATATAGTATCGAGATCAAGAGAAGTAATAGTGCCACTGTATTCTGCTTTGGTCAGGCTCCACCTGGAATACTGTGTCCAGTTCTGGGCACCACAATTCAAAAAGAATGTTGAAAAACAGGAGCGTGTCCAAATAAGGGTGGCTACAAATGTGAAGGGTCTGGAAACCATGCCCTATGAGGAATGATGTAGGGAAATGGGTATGTTTAGCCTGGAGAAGGGATGGCTAAGAGGGGATATGATAGCCCTGTTTAAATATTTGAAGGGATGTCATATTTAGGAGGGATCTAGCTTGTTTTCTGCTGCTCCAGAGAATAGGACTTGAAACAACAGATGCAAGCTACAGAAAAAGAGATTCCACCTCAACATTAGGAGGAACTTCCTGACAGTGAGAGCTGTTAGACAGTGGAACACAGTGTGGTGGAGTCTCCTTCTTTGGAGGTCTTTAAACAGAGGCTGGATGGCCATCTGTCGGGGATGGTTTGATGTTGAGTTCCTGAATGGCAGGGGGGGTTGGACTGGATGCCCCTTGTGGTCTCTTGCAATCCTATGATTCTATGATAAATGTCCATTTATATTTATCCAGTTTTTTTCCCCTTTCTCTTCCCAGCCCCAGCAATGAAACATCATAGAGTTCCTTCGTTCACTACAGACACATGCTAGACATGGGATTTTATCACACAAGTAGCAAAGTGCAGAAATCCTGTGCAGAAATGGGATTTAAAAATTTGGGGAAACCTGCAAAAGCAGATTGATTTTCAAATGTGTTGACACTAATAAGCATTAATGCAACATTAACCTGAATGGAAAGTCGACAAAGTCCACTCCTTTTTACTTTCATGATTTTCTGAAAGAAAAAAAGGAGTGGGTTTTGTCTAGTTTCTATTTGGGTTAATGTCACATTAATGCTTATTAACCCTGATGTTGTGTGAAAATCAACCCTCTTTTGCAAGTTTTGTCAACTTTCTGTTTGGGTTAATCCCCATCTGAAAATCTACCCGCTTTTGTGGGTTTTTTTCAGTTTAAATTCAATTTCTGCATGGGATCCGCCCCGTGTGATAAACTCCATTCTCTTAAACAGATTCATCATAATGTGAGTGGCATTTTCCAGAGCTAAAGTGTTAGCAACTCAGGAAGTCTATTTTCCTTTTTTCTTCTAAACTTCTCTTACTCTGATGAAGTCATCTATAAATTATGCAGCATGATTTGGTGCTGAAGGGAAGCCAAAAATTCCTGTACTACAGAGAGCACCATGAAACTACTTATGAGAAAAAATGAATTAGTCATAATGTACATTGCAGATAAGCATGGTATATTTGCGTATGTATAACTGCCAACACAAACATACTATTATCTAGTGTGAGAGGACTGTATCCTTCCTTTTTATATATAATCCTAGCTATTTTGCAGCCAGAGTGCTACAGATTACCCTGACCTTTTGCAAACAATATATACAAAGTGGGGTAGAGAATGATGGAGCTAGGTTTATTATATCTTTATGACATCTTGCTTCTTACATATTCTTTATAGTGGTGGTCTTACTGTGAAGCAAAAAGGATTTTTCAGATACACTGAGAACACTTGAGTTGATTCCAGGGTGAAATAAAAGATTTCAAAATATTTCTGCCTCCCCCCACTTCCCATGAAAAGGATGCAAGCAATTACTCCAAATAACAGATTTCAGCAGGCCCTTTAACCTCCTCCATCATAGGTGACCTGGGACCTAGATACTTTAAGGGCTCACATTCTACCACATTAACCTATTTAATAACCAAAGGAAAGTTAAACATTGTCCTGCCTGGTCCTATGCACCTTCACTTTTGAAAATAAAATCCAGTTCACAATCTCAGACTTTGTGGGGGAGAATTATAAGCAGTTTCATCCAAAATCCTACTTGATACAAAAAATCCAGAGCTAGAACATTCTTAACTGACAGTTACTCAGCCTCTGCTATAATGTCTCCAGAAAGGAGATACCAACATCACTCTAGGGGAAATAATGCAGTTTGACACCATTTTAAGTACTGTTGCCCCTATCCTGGGATTTGCAGTTTTACAAGGTCTTTAGTCTCTACTGAAGGCTGCATCTACATTGCAGAAATAATGCCATTTGGCACTGCTTTAACTGTCCTGGCTCCATGCCATGGAATCCTATAATTCAGGGGTAGGCAACCTAAAGCCC
>JAIPUX010001880.1:90859081-90874172 GCA_020142125.1 Phrynosoma platyrhinos
TATTATTATTATTATTATTATTATTATTATTATTATTATTAGTTACACAGTTGCAGGAGTGGGACAGAATATAACAGGATATAGAAAGATGCAAATTGTGATCCAGGAGATAAATCTTCAAAGAGATAACTTATGTGTGAAGTCATACAAATCTATCAAATGCCTAGTAGTTAAGTCTTTAAAGTAATCAATAAGTATTGATGTGAGAAAACAATAGATTTGCCTACAAAAAGTCAGTTTCTTTGAGGTAAAAACCATCACTGAGGAGATTCTGTATGCTATGTGTGCAGTTCAGATGACCTGTGTATTAATACAGTTAGGGTGCCATGACACAGGTTTTTTTGTTTATACCTCTACTAATGGATGGGAATTTGTGAATATTTCCCAATTCAGCATTTTTCTTTCTTTCTTCTATTCCTTTTCAAAAAAATTGTTTGAGAGCCACACTTGGAAATACCATATTTTATGTTCAGCAAGGTTGAAATGCTCTGCACCTGGTCTTTTGCTATTGCCATTTCTGATGTATATAATCTTATTAATAAATCAGTTAAGTTGTCATCACTTGTAATGGTCAAAGTGTAATTAACCTCACAAGGTAAGTCTGGCCTCAGAATCTGCCTGAATGGGAGACTGGCCAGGAGGTGTACACAAACTCTATAGAATAAAAGCAAGCAATCACTCCAGCTAAGAGTCTCACCTTTCCAATTCTATTTCTCAGGACTGTTCATGACAGTAAGCAAACACATAAAATAAATATACAACATCCTGATGTCACAGCAAAGAAAAAAAAATCTGAAAAGCAATGTGCATTCAGAGTTGATTGAGAAGATGTTAGATTTCATTAAATTTCATATTCTGCTGAAGCATACATTTATGGATAATGCTAAATCACATTTCAGTGGAGGGGTGAGCAGCTCCAGAGGACATGGGGACCATTTTTACTCTCCCCTGGCTTTGAGCAAGCCACATCTATTCATTTTGAAAGCTGGAAATAACTAGAAGCTCACCTTTAATTCCTTTTTTTCAAACGGCTCTCTCAGGTTCAAAACAAGACAGTGATAGTCCTTAAATTGTGCATCCTGAATACTCCTGGTGACAGGATTAGTTATTTTTATGTGGAATATGGTGTGTTTTTTTAGCATGGGAGTGCTGTGTAAGTCTTGGGGGTATACATGACCCATTGACTACACTTTGTCCATCCTTGGTGCTATATGAATGTGCCTGGCTTTCTTCTGAGTTCATACTCTGTTTTTGCTATGGAGGAAGACATGAGAAGACAAGAGAGGGCTACAGTCTGGAATACATTATTTTCCATTATGAGCCTTGGTGAGTTTTAAGGTCTTCAGGAGGGCTTTCTATTGGTCCCACCACCATCATAGGCATGTTTGGTGAGGACAAAGGAGAAAGCCTTTTTGGTGGTTGCTCCCATGCTGTGACATTTCCTTCCATGGGACACTAGGTGGGCACCATCTTTTAATGAGATAGTCCTTTGGCTGCTAATCAACTGTTCAAAAAGGGTCTTTTAAATTGGGTGCTACATGGTATGGTGGTGTGAGCACTGGACTATAATTCTGGAGACAAGGATTTGATTCCCCACTTGGCCATGGAAACCCAATGGCTGACCTTGGGTTAGTCACACACTCTCAGCCCAGAAAACCCCTAGTGTCACCTGAGGGTCGCCATAAGTTGGAAATGACATGAAGGTATACAAGAACAACAAAAACAACTTTTATTTTCACTATGGTTTAAATGCTTTTAACAGTGTATTAAGTTAGTGTTTTTATAAGGTTTGCTTTTTTTAAAAAAAGTTCAATTAAAATTTATAGTACAAAAGGTTTTTTAAAATAATAATAAAAAAGCAAATCTTATTTTAAAAATTGTACATCAAAATTTTGTTCCAACCTATATTGTCCTTTTGGGTGCTATATTGGGAGAAAGGTGGAAAATAAATTGAACCAATTAATGAAATAAAAAGCACATACCACACCTGTAAAATTCCATGAATGACACAAAGCAACTACAAAATAAAAGCCTTGCCTGAAAGCATCTGAGGTTGTCTTAGTACAGCAGCTTCACAACTGCACAACTTTGTATATGTTTCTCCTGCTGGGGATTATTATAATAAAGCCATTTGCTCCTCAAACACTATTTTAAAAACTGATGGTCAGGCCAACCCATATTTTTGTCCATTTGTGTGAAACCATTGATAGATTAATGTTTCAAATTTATGCTTACATTCTGGGGAGTAAAAACTAGTGGGATTTACTCCCATGCAAATACGGATAAGATCAGACTGCACACTGTGTCCTCAGCATGTGTTGGCAAACTTAATAGTTGTTTTTTTAAAAAAGGAGGGGCATAATGAAAGAGGACTTTATGCAGCAAGGGAGGAAAGGAGGAATTACAAGTGCATGATGCCCCTAGCACAATGTTTGCAGAGGTCAGGACAAACTATCCAGCTTTGCTATCTGAGTAACCAAAGGCTCCTGTTCCTGTATCTTCCATCAGCTGGAAAGACTTGGCAACTTTTCCAAATAAAAAATTGCACTATAAGATCCTGTTACCAAGTCCTCTCTCCAGTTGAGATTTTGGCGAGCAACGGTAGCACACCTGTCCAATTTCCTTGCAGCCTCGGTACTAACAGATTTTGAGGCAGCAGGAAGAAGCAGGCTGCTTCATCTTGACATGATTGTCACATTCAGTTCCAGCTATTACTTAGCTTGACAACTGGTTGACATAAATTCACAGTCCTTTAGAAAGTGGTCTACAAAGCCAGAAGAATGAGGTGATAGAATCCTGAGGTTCTGCAATGTGAATCCAACAGCACATCCGGCAACCAGTTTTCTCCCCTTGGGACACTCCTCGGACTACACGCACTGCCAAAAACACCCTGCCTAGAACACCTGGACATAGCTTGAAGTCACCTTCGTGTTTTGAAAAATACTTATTATGCCATTTAAAAGTATTTTAAGTTGGATTTCTTCTCATGGACACTCCAGGTTTATCCACACTACAGATATAAAACAGTTTGACACTACTTTAATTGCCATGACTCTGTCCAACAGAATGATGGGATTTGTAGTTTGTTGAGGCACCAGAGCTCTCTGACAGACCAGGCTGAATATCTCACCAAACTACAAACCCCAGAATTCCACAGTATGAAGCCATGACAGTTAAAGTGGTGCCAATCTGCTGTATTTCTGCAGTGTGGGTATACCCTTCCAGGAGAGGCAATTTACTCCCCTTACTTATTTATTTATTATTTTTGCAGGCCAGAAAAAGCATCTCTAGAGATGAAGAATCACATAAACGGCCTTAGGGACCAGACATGGCTCCAGGGCTACCCTTTGCTCACCTCTGTAGTTGACTGTATCACTTCAAGAAGTAGAGGGAGAAAGGAAAATACTCACCTCTAGAAGTTTTGGCTTCCAAATCCCAGAATCCTTGAATATTATTTGGCTATGCTAGCTAAGTCTCCTGGATACTGAAGTTAAAAACACTCCAGCATGTTTCTGCCAAGGATTTTTTAGGGTCAGGGCTGGAATCATGCAGCTTTCCAAATGCTGTTGTAATGCACTTTCCAACAAGCATAGCCAGTGCTGAGGAATGCTTGGAGGTGCAGTCCCTCAACATTGAGAAGGCCACTGGGCTCCTTCTTCTCTTGCAAGGAAATACAAGGCTGGGAGCAATCAAGTTTGAGTTATATCATTTGCTGCAAACTGAATCCAAAATGCAAAAGTAATTTACAGGAGGGAGAGAAGAGGAGGAAGTGGGGTCTTCCCCTTCGCCTTCCCAGTAGGCTCAGGCAAAAGGAAACTGCAGCTTTCTCTGTGCTGTGTAACACCAGCTTGCTTCTTGAGACAAGCAAAAGGAATAAACATGCATTGGGAAACGGAGAGTCCTGCTACTTCAGAGGGGCTTTCCTTGCCACTCTACTCAGAGAAGGATTGGTTCCCTTTTTGATAAGAGTTAAAGTACAGTACTTACATTGACCCATGGATAAGTCACCCCAAAATTTTGGGGGTCAATTTTTTGATTAAAATGTCTAGAGTAGACTTATGCATGAAATACAGTACTTTTGCACTTTGAACTAAATTTGCAGATCTTGAGGACAAAGGGGGAGGAAGAAGGAAGAGAGAGAAACTGAGGCATTGCTGCAGTGGGAGTGGGGTGAAAATGTCATCCATCCATGCCCAGTCACCAACAGAACAGTTGGCGTAGCTGGTGCCTGGTAGGATTGGGAAGGCATTTACAAGTTCGGTAATAGTGCCACGATCATAATTCCATAGAGATAGTGAATATGGAATATGGTGCAGTAACCGATGCATAACTCTAGGTTATGCATCAACAGCTACAATACAGAATGGCAACCCAATTTTTTAAAAAAATTAAGTTTGTTGGTTTAAAGCTGAATAAAAGAGTGGCAAGAAAAGGAGCATTAAATGAATATTGGAGACTGACACACAGTTGGCATTATAATTATAAAGGGCTTACTTCTGTTCACACCCTTAATTGAAAGAACCTACCAATGAATGACACTGCTGTTGGACACAGCTGCTGTTCTAATGTTTTCACCAATGCTTTGACAACATTTGCTCAGCTAAGGCATAGAGAGGGGATTAGACAGGCTCATTTGCAGTTCTGAGACATGGTGTTCATTTTCCGGGTCAAATTCAAGCCTCATGCCAATACTTCAGGATCTTCCTCTGAGGTACCGTGAAGGAAAGAATCCCATTGCTTTGGCATCTGCTACTGCAGCTGTTTCATGGAGCGAGGTAACCATGCACATGTTACTGCATCTAAACTCATCCTGCATTCTTCATCCTTCAGTTAGCTCATGTTTGCTATGAGCTGACAGTCTTGATCTATAACTCACATGGCCAAGTCCCTTTTTTTATCACAGTATATTGACCTGAAAGTTTCAAATCATTGTGATGATGAAGGCTTGTAATGGCACGGTGTTGTCCCAGAAAAATAGTCTACACTGTTTCATATGCTTGCTATCAGTAATACATGCTTTCGTACTGCAAAGGTAGATCAGGAGACACTCTTAGGAAGTTGGATAGCAGGCTGCTGATGAGATGGAATTACTTGTCCCATGCAAGAACTTAATTCAGTGCTGATGGAGTCATCTGTAATAGCATATATGGCAAGCAGGACCTATACTAGAGCAAAGGGTTGAGTTGACCACTTGCTCCTGCATGGGAAGGTTGTTTGGATCATGAATTCTGCTACCATTTACCACATCATGAAAACATGCAGCTCTATTGCAGGAAAATTACATGAACTATCTGTGAGTGTATAAGGAGGAAGTCACTGTTTGGTTATCATCAGTTATTATCATCCCCCCTATATATTTTGGTTATATATAAGGGGGATGCACACGGGTGGCCCTGGGCTGCCCCCAGAAGCAGAGGATCGAGGCTGAGGCTGCAGGACACCTCAGCCCCGATCCTCCCTTTTGCCACCTGCAAAAAAAGCACTAAAAAAGCGTCTCTTCCATCTCAGTGTGTGTGGACGCTGAGCTGGAAGGACGTCATCGTAGTGCCCGTCGTGTGGACGGGCCATCGCTCCAATGACATCCTCAGGAAGGAGATGGGGCACCCAGCATCTGGCTGCCCCTCCCCTTCCTGGGATTGAAGATGGTGTTTTTTGCCATCTGCATCCCCCCATAGTCTATTATAACTTCTATTGGTATACTACCAGTCTGTCATTAACTCCCCTAGAAACTGTGTCTATTAACTGTAACTGTTGTGAGCAGCTGAGAACATGCAGGGGCTTAATCAGTTGACAGAAACAGAAGCATTACTAAATTCTTTCTTGTAAGTCAAACTGAAAAAGAAACTTGGCTACACATAGATATCATGTTGTTAGCTGTTAGAATCATACGGTGCTACTTATTTCCAAGTAAGATCACTGGTCCATCAGGCTCATTGTTCTCTATCCTGATTGGCAGTACAGTTGCCCCTCTGTTTTCACGGACTTGGAATCCACATCCCTCACCCGTTCGCAGGCCGCAAATGGAGGGGGACAAAATGGAGCACACACTGTCATTCAAGCCAATGGGGCTTGAATATTGGTGATTTTCCATTTTTGCAGGGGGGGTCCAGAATGGATTCCCCATGAAAACAGAGGGGTGACTGTAATTCCAAGGTTTTAGACCAAAGTCTGCTTTCTCCTAACCAAACTGGAGATGCCAGGGATTGAACCTTGAGCCTACCAATCAAAAGTCAAGGGTTATATCCAACATTTCAACCATTTTTTTTAAAGTTCTGGCTACATTCACTTTTTAGTTGTAGCTGCTGCCCATTGCTGGAAAGTGTAGTCTCTGTTTAAATATAATACTAATATTTGTATTATTACAAATCAGCCATCTCAGTTTACAGTCTGCCTCCCATTATTAGGCTGCTTTGAAAGCATGAGCATACACCTCAAATTTACTTTATGACTGGTACATATGAACAACACTCACACTCAATGTAAGTTCTATAATCCTTTTTAAAAAATACTTATTACTGGTACTTAAAGGCAGGATAAGTAGTCAGTACTTACTATTAAGGCAGGAAACGTGCTAGCTATTTGTTTGAATTCTTCTTGAGTGATTTTGCCCCCTTTCCATTTCTTATATATCTCCTGTTTGTTCTTTTGTCATCCAACCCAGCTTCTTGAGACAGCTCCCATTTTTCCTTCTCATTGGAACAGTTTGAGATTGTGCCCTCAGTATCTCCCTTTTGAGAAACTCCCATCCATCCTGAACTCCCTTCTCCTTTAGTATTCCTGACCATGGGATCTCTCCAAGTGTTTCCTTAAGTTTATTGAAATCAGCTCTCCTAAAGTCTAGAATGAGTGTCTGACTATGGGCCTAAGCAGACTGCCAGAAATAGTGCACATTAAATTGAGGCACTGCCCTGGCTCAGTGCTAGGGAATCATGGGAACTGTAATTTATTGTGGCACCAGAGCTCTCTGACAGAGAAGGCTCAATGTCCCAGAAAAAAATACAGTTCCCATGATTCCCTAGCACTGAGCCAGGGCAATGCCTCAATTTAATGTGCACTATTTCTGGCAGTCTGCTTAGGCCTTATGCCTAGCTTCTCCTTTTACCCACCCTACGGTTGGACATGACTTGACAACCTGGTCAACAGGGAATACCTTTACCTTGTTACCTTTAGCATAGAAAGGTAAGAGCTCAAAACATGGATAAAGCATTATCAAAATAACTTTTAATATATACAGAGAAAGAAACAGGGGGAAGGAAATGACCACGTCTTCCTATATGACCCTGCCCAAGCTGTAATAAGGTCTGCAGGAGAAGCACTTCTCTCCTATCCCACTGCCTTCACAAGCACAGTTGATGGGAATCTGGGAGAGGGCCTTCTTTGTGTCTGCTCCTACACTTTGGAACTTCCTCCCTAAAAAAGTTAGGATGATTCCTTCTTCCTTTTCTTTTTGGCAACAGGTTATGAGCTGTTTTGGAGGTCCTAACTTTTTGGAGACTGATGTGGAGACTGATTTTAACACACACAAAAAAGAGGTCACCTTAGGGTTTCCATAGGTTGAAAATGACTTGAAGGCACACAACAACAACAATAACCAACATACTACCTTTCTCCCAGTCTGGCAGCCAAGGCAGCTTGCAAATGCTAAAAACAAGCTTAGCTAAAAATCTGATAATAAAAAGTTAAAACACAATGCAACAATAACCACATTAACATACCATTAAATGTTAACAAGTATAAATTGTTTTTTAAAACATAACTATATTTGGCTTTTCAAAGAATGATGAATTTGTTGTGAATCAGGGACAACCTGAATATTTTTGCCAAAGTATAGAATCTGCAAAGTCTAGCAGAAATAATTGGATTTTCTCACTTTTGACATTATTTACAGTAATTATATGAGATGCATTTGCTTCTGGTTTGTAGCTAAGATGAATAAAAATATTCCTATTACTCTTTTAAATTGGATTAAATTACATCTGAACTGGAATTCTGTTCGATCAGGAGATTTGTGTGTTCAACACAGGCTAAGCTGAAATAGTTATGAATTTCTGTAAATTCATGTATATGAACAAAAGAAAAAACTACATGTCATGCTATTTCAGCAACTGTATTCTTTCTTCTGCCTATTTGTTAAAGAGGAAATCTAAAGGAATCTAGTAGAACCTCTGAGGCTTATTGGCCATTCTTGCATAAGCTTATTGTGGATTCCAGTCCACTTCATCAGATGCACTTAATTGCTTAACTCCATGAAACTGAAGAAGTGAACCAGACTCCATGAAAGCTTACGCTAGAATAAACCAGGCAGTCTCAAAGGTTATATGGGTTATATACTTTATGCCTTTTGATTCCAAAACAGTCTAAACACAGCTTTCTCTCTAAATATTCTTGAAAGAGGTTAATCTTATACCAGGCATGAGGATCATTTGGCTTTCCAGATGCTATTGGACTACAACTCTAATATTCTTCAACATTGGCTATGCTTGCTATGGTTTTTATGAGTGAGTGGCTGCAGTACAGGCATTTAACCACTGCGCCACCAGGGCTGATGGAAGTCCACATAATTCCCTACTACTGGCATAAGCCAAACCAGTTTCAAAAGTAGATAAAGAGATAGCTGTGTTCAGCCTTTATTCATTAGCACAATGAATGATTGTGCTACTCATTATTTATAAATAAGGGGATATTCCATGGAAAAATGAATGGCCATTGAAGTGACATGTTGCTTTGTATACTTAACTAAGTACATGTCATGCTCTTAGTAGGGTAGGGCATTGCCCCCCAAATTAGAATTTTCCTTTGGTCCCCACATTTTCCTTTGGTCCCCACATTTCTAGCTTAAAACTTCAGCTGGGCATTTAGGAACACAGAGTAGGCATCCAAAGAAAAGGGTCAGGCAAGATTACCTAGGGAATGTGAACACAGCAAATATAAGAATTCTAGGCAAGTTTATGTCTCACTCTCTGTAATGCTAGAAATTTGGTGACTGGAGGAATATTTATTAGGGGGGCAAAATTCTTATGGGGGGGCAATGCCTTCTTTTTGCCCACCCCCCCTTCTTGTTGCAACTTTCCTGAACTGAGCTCTGATTCGCAGCCTGGAAGCTGGTGCACTAGAGATTTACACTAGAATAAATTTGCATTAAATTGAGCGGTATTTAGTATGCCTGTTGGGAAAATGTCCACACTGGGTAGAATTACATCTACGGTAGTTCTCTCCACTTTGCTTTGGTCAAGCCCTGTGCCCTTCTCCCACCCATTGCTGTAATGTAATCATCAGTTCTAGACCCTTCCTAGACTGGCATTTGGCCTCCAGACCAAATTAGGAACTTGAAAACTTCTTCACTTTTTAAAAAAACTTAACAAAATAACCAGAGCTACCGATATTTATTTAACCTTTGAGCGACCCTCCCTATCACTCCAATGGAAATGTGACTGAATCTGTTCACTATCTACCTCTTCCATTTCAGAATGTGTGACTTGAAAAACTCTTTGAAGAAATTAACCAGTGTCCAGGCTTAAATCTGCCTGCTTACCATGAACACTGTACAAATCCAAACCAGGTGTTCACTTCCAGTTTTAATTCATTTTCTCCTCAGTGTCAGGACTCCAACTCCAAATCTCACTTTTCAATGAAACTGAAAGGGGCTCAGCCTGAACTGAAGGGTAGAAGCAAGGAGGCGTATTGGATGACAGAGGATTTATATGTTGATAGTTATTGTGTAAACTGAAGTAGATACTGTAGTTGACAAGCTAAAGAAAGCAATGGTGTAAATAAAAGACTGAAACTATGGACTCAATCAGCTTCAAAACATTTTTTTGAACTCTCAAAATTCAAGCATTCCTGTCAACACATTAAAGCTATTCTCTAAATAGTATATTTAGTGATGACCTGTGAACACTTAACAACTTTCGTTATATTTCTGAATCTATAGACTGTGATTCGTCTTCCCAAATCCATTATTATTCTGTCTGAAAATCAGAAGAAGAAGCTGCACTCTTGGGAATAAGGCAGAACGACACAGTAATCAGTCTTGCCTAACCTTCCCATTTATGGGCCCTGACAAGGAGAATTCTAAACATCCAAACCCTTGCCAAGGTTTTTCTTGTGTACACATGTAATTCCACCACCACCCCTTATAAAGGTAAAATAAGTCTGATTATAATTGTTTGCTTTACCTTTTTTTGAATAAACACTAAGGAAAGGGATTGCTACAGCCACAAACTCCGACTCAGAGCTGAATCCATTTTAATTGTTCCCAACATAATAATGATTATGTCTTTGTAGTAAATTGTACATTTCAGTGCTGCTGCTTGGGAATAAGTGGTTAGCATTTTGCCAGCCTTTGACCAGGTCCCTCTATTAGATCTGCAGGAAGAATTAGCAACTGGAGCTTTTCCTGGTTATGGAGATAGGGGCAAAATGTGGTGCTGCATGCATGAATCGAAATCTGAGTGAATGATTGGATTTTCGTTTCCCTCTTTCAGCCTCTGCAGCCTTTCCAAATCTGTTCTGGATGGTTCTCCAACTCTCTAGAGCAGGTCTTGAATGTGCATGGAGGAGGTATTCCCCTCACCTCTTTCTCCTGATGGATCCCATTTCATATCTTGGAAGAATTAATTGGCTTTTCTTGCTACAGTCCTGAGATTGGGAACCACCAGATATTTTGGGCTAGAATCATAGTGTCGGAAAAGATCACAAGGGCGATCCAGTCCAACCTGCTGCCATGTTGGAAGACACAAAACACTCTTGACAGATGGTCATCCAGCCTCTGTTTAAAAGCCTCCAAAGGAGGAGACTTCACCACTCTCCAAGGGAGCGTGTTCCATTGTCGAACAGCTCTTACTGTCAGGAAGTTCCTCCTAATGTTGAGGTGGAATCTCTTTTCCTGTAGTTTGAATCCATTGCCCCATGTCCTAATTTGTGGAGCAGCAGAGAACAAGCTTGCTCCAATATGGCATCCCTTCAAATATTTAAACATGGCTATCATATTACCTATTAATCTTCTCTTCCCCAGGCTAAACATTCCCAGCTTCCTAAGCCAAACCTCATAGGACATGGGTTTCCCAGACTACAACTACCATTGTCCCATATTGTTGGCTATGTCAGTTGGAGCATCTGGGAGTTGAAGTCCAAAGCTGCAGATCAAGTTAATGTTAAAGCCACAGCAACAGAATAAAATTCAGTAGCTGGAAACCCTATAAGTAGCTGGATGATCACTACCTCACTTTTTCTTTGTGTGTGTGTGTTGGGGAGGGGGAGCTCACTAAGAATAGCTTATTTGGAGTGTTCAAAGCACTATATCAACTGCCTCAGTAACCTGTACAACAGTTCAGTAAGGTAGGCTGGTGTTATTATCTCCATACAGTAAAAGGAAATGCAATACAAAAGGGATGTGAACTGTGAAGAGAATTTTAGGACCATATAAAAAGCCATAACAATTGTCAAGGCCAAATTCAAAGCCCAGATTCCTAATAAATCTGATGTACTGGTTTTCTGATTTGGATGTGAATGAATAACGAAAATAAATTGTCAAATTGGTTATGCCTGAATAAACATTTTAAAAATGACTGCCTTCTGCTAAATATTTCTCTCTAAAATTCTTTAAATATGTGTCACTTGGGCATGTAATTTTCCACAAGAGAAAATTAAATTCATATCACTGTCCACCATCCATTGAAGTCATAGTACAAAATATATTTTCAAAGCATAAAAAAGTTGCTGTTTTGACTACATCTTCTAGAATTCCCAAGCCAGCATACCCATGCTGACTAGAGGATTGGGAGGAACTGTAGTCCACAAAGGAACTTTTTCCAAAATCTGTACTTTTAACATTATATTCAGATCACAGTTGCCACAAATTCAGACTGGTATGAATTAGCAGATCTATTTCCTACAGGATATTGAAAACTTCCTTATTTCCATAAACCACAGTGAAATTTTATGCATCTTTAGTAAAGACCAAGTCCACTGCATTTAGTGAAGCTTAAGGGGCCTTATCACACTAAATAGTTATAGTACTATGATTCCACTTTAACTCTCATGGCATCCTGTGGCCTGTAGTTTAGGGAGGCACTAGAGTTCTCTATTGTGGAGAATTCGAAATACCACTTGCTAAACTGCAAATTCCAAGATTCCAGAGGATGTTGTCATGACAGTTTAAGTAAAACATAGTATTATAATTGTAACGTGTAATAGGGTCCCTCAATCCCAGTGAGGGAGGTATAGGATTGCAACCTTAATAAAACATAGTAGGGCTAATGGCAGCCTTCCAATAAAATACAAGAAAAGAGATGCCATCTAAACATTAGGAAGAACCTCTTACTGTAAGAGCTGTCTGAGAGTGCAAAATACTGAACTGAAGAGTGGTGGAGTCTCCTCCTGTGGAGGTCTTTAAACAAAGGTTGGATGGCTATCACTCAGGAGTGGTTTAGCTTGCATTCCTGCATGGTGGGGTGAGAGGGATTGGATTAAATGGCCCTTGAGCTCCCTTCCAACTCTATAATTCTATTATACTATGTGAACATATAGCTTTTAAGAATGCAATGACATTATAATTTCTGGGACAGCCATGTTAGTTTGGAATATCAATATGCAAAGGGATCTTGTAGCACCTTTGAGACTAACTGTGCAAAAGATGTTGTAGCATAAGCTTTTGTAGACTATGGGCCAAAGCAAATGGGCAGGAAAAAGCAGCTTAATACCATTCTTTTCCAAACCAGTTTGAAACCCCGTTGTCTGCACAGTCCATTCCCAAGGTGGACACCCACGGGCAATCCGCACTGCACTACATCAAGCCATGGGATTACTTTTTTCCACCACTCCCACAATGCATGTACACCATCACATGAACACCACCAATTACTCCCCTTGTCCTACCCAGCTACTATCCCACTGGATACCTCACATGACCAGTGCTGTGAGTTGCATGTGTGAAGCACTACCAGTACAGTACATCAGTGTGCCCTATGAAACAATGGCAAAGCACAATTATGGAGGGGCCCCCATATATGCCCCCTTCTCCCTCTTCCTCCCTTCTCCCCATGCTCCCCTGTTGGACTGTCTGGTTTGTGTATGTTATAATTGCATCCATTGCATTATTAGTGACCTGCTGTTTGTTGTACTTTCATGTTTTTTGCTTTCCCAGATTCCTGCTCTTGCATTGTGCTGTTTAAGTGCCAGTGCGATGATTTGCATTTTTCACATTACGTAGGATCATCTGAACTTTTTTTGGCTCCAGTTTTTAACCCCAGAGCATGGCTTAGCATGAAATTTATCCCAGTTTCACCTCATACATCATCTAAATCTAAGGAGATTTGAAGCCACTTTATTTGGTCAGTGCAGACAACCCCTTGGTCTGCTTCTTTAGATGCATATAGCATTGTGTCACCTGTGCATGCATACACACATTTGAGTGTGCACATATTCATGTGTATCATCAATTTATTTGTTAGTTAAGATTTTTTAGCATAGATATTAAAATTTGAAATCTTCATGGGTGAAAATATGACTCATCAGTCTGGCTTTCCCCCAAAGACAGAACTGACAGATAGTTAATATATTGGAACTGCATTAAAGGATTCCCTGATACATGCATTTTCTAATGCAGCATAAGAAAGGGATTGGCGACATATGTGGATTTCTAGCCCACATATATACACAGAATTGTCTTTACCTGGAATTTTCTGCTCATTAATCAGCAGCTGGTATTCATGCCAAGAGCAAAAAGAAATACATGCATGCTTAACACTGAATAACAGTACCGGCATGCTTGTTTCCAACATAGCAGAACATAATTCAACAATAGCTGTCTAACCTTTCAAAAATATTATCCCTGTCATGCTGCCAAAGCCATTGTATGGGTTATTATGGGTTATTTGTGAATTTCAGCCAACTTACCCAGGGGCTGTAACTACATAGATACTTGACTTTTCATAAACTTTCTGTTTTGTTAATGAATCAGTGAATCTTGTTCATTCTGGTTCCACATCTTCTCCACTATGTGCCCCCACCCCCTCCCTTGTCAAGTTCTATTCCTCTTTCTTGGGCCAAGCCAGATTGCAGCCAAATAATCCATGTTGATGAATACTCATTAACTATAGCCTGCTTAGGGCCTCATTACAGGGCTGTTTCAAGTTACACCAAAATCCTTCTGCAAACAATGCTCTTGAATGGAGCATTTTGCAATTAACTCTTTCAAGGTAGGCTTGGGAATTTCCTAGTGTTACATGCAAATTCCCATGTATTTTCCAGAATGCTAGCAGCAGTGATATTGGAACAAGCATTTTCCACTATAGAACTACAAGTACAAAGAACTATAAAAATATTTTAGACAAGTTTTCATTAAATATCAATTGCTCTCCAGAAGCTATTGATTCAATACACAGTACTTGGTAGCTTAGTAGAAAAAGTTTAGATTGGTATCAGAGCAGATGGGGTGTTTTCCCAACTGGCCTAAGCACATAACATGTAGACCTTGACAACATTATTATTATTATTGTTGTTGTTGTTGTTGTTGTTGTTGTTGTTGTTATTATTATTATTATTATATATCCCATCTTTCTCCTCGTACAGGAACTCAAGGGACATTATCTCATGCTTTATTTTTGACAACAGGTTGTGAGACCCAAGTGCTTATCACACCACTTCTCTTGTATTTGAAAAGGTATGGCAAGGCACTCTTTTGCACCATCGCTTCAATTGTGCCTCAGTGGTGCACTTCAAGTTACCGTGCTTGCTTTCTCACATTTGAAAAAAACAATACCATTCACATCACCCTGTTTGCTTTGCCTTCTGCTCCATGATCACTGTTGTTGTTGTTTTAAAAAAAGGAGCAGCTATAATTGTGCAATAACACAATTTTACAATTATACAATAACACATTATGGAAATACACTCACTTCCCACATTGGAGGCCCACATACTACATGCAACTTTTAAACAATGATTATGCAAAAAAAAAAAAAAAAGCAGCTTTGGTGATACTTATCACACACCAGTGCCTCTGACCCGTAGCTGCTCCACTCCAACCCGTAGCTGCTGCATCCCTTTTCATTGACTTAATATTTAATAAATAAAATAGGTACCGTATTTT
>JAIPUX010001880.1:90885495-90906649 GCA_020142125.1 Phrynosoma platyrhinos
CTCAATTTAATGTGCACTATTTCTGGCAGTCTGCAAAGGTCCAAAGATTCCAGTCCTATGCTCACCCTGGGAGTAGGCCCCAGTTTTAAATCAACAAGGCTTAAAATTATGGAGTAACTTTCCCTAAAATGTACTTATTTCCTTAAAACCAACTTCGAAATGTAGTTTGAAATTATAATTTGCATGACAATGTCACATGTTGAGTTGTAAGTATCAAATAAAAACCCTCCATTTACAGAAATAGTAACCTAGTATAGATACAACCTCTTAATTGTCAACAGATCTACTTATAATTAAATACCCAACAGAACAGGCTTTACAGTAGTGGATACAATAACAGTAGAGTATTGCATTTAACTCAGTGTAGCTATGGCACAGTGAAGATAAAACTAGCAGCAGTACATACATTTATTTTGTCTTATTTGTTATGCATCCTTGTTCCAACTTCTAGACATAGAAATTGGTCTAGATGTACAGAAAGCATAGAGAGAATGATAGAGTAGTAGCAGATACCAAATTAATATTGACAGGGAGTGTTCTTAAGTAGGAGTGCTAAATGTTACTGGATCTGATATACCAGTATGAGGTATTTTAATATGTATACAGCATATATTTACTCGGAAACAAAATCTCACTGGGTTTATACAGTGTAGTTTAGTAGGCGTGCTTAACATTGCAGCCTTCATTCTTCTGTTGTTGGTGCTTGTTACAGAGCTATGTGTAAAACATGTTCATTATGTTGTCCTAGAAAAATGTGTGTAAGTACTAAATATTTGAAACAAAATCCTCCCATTTGGTGTATTTAGTAGATGCCAATTCTTTGGTTTGTAAAAAGTGGGTTTTTTAAAAAACAAACAAACAGCAAAACCTGTAGCCCTGTGTATTGTTGTATACAATGGGTGATTTGTGTGCAGCACTTAAGAAATCACTGTATGTGGATTAACTTTCATACAATAGGCCTCTTCCCAGAACTGACAGTATGCTAGGAGTGTCTTCACATGTATGTCCCATATGAACATTCCCTTCTTTTTCTGCCTTCTTCCACCCTTCCTCCCCCTTCCTGTGTTGGAGAGATCTTCCATAGCAACAGAAAAGGGGTTTGTTTAGCCTCTTTGGCTAATTCCCAGTGTACTGAAAAATGAGATAAAATGCAGAGGAAAAATGTTAAGGGACTGTAATGACAAATCATGGGGTGGGCCATGCCTGGATTTCAAATTACTGCTTGTATGGTTACCAAAGTGTAACTGTCTGAAATAAAACAGTTCTGAGGGATTCTGTCAGCATGTGGGGCGATATAGGAGAAACATGTTGTCTTGGTAGTGTAAGGCCACCCTTATGAATCGTATCACCATTAAATGGCTTACCTGTACTTTCCCATTATCTTTGGTATGTATACATCATGGGTAAGCAACTTGTAGCATTCCAGATATGGCTGAAGCCCATATAGCCAGAAGCAAAAGATGATGGAATTTGTATACAATGGTACAGGACAAGAATTTATATTAGTGGAAATGCTTCTTTTACTTTCTTCCCAGTTCTAAAATTTTATATTAGAACAGTTTGGATCCTTTGTCCAACAACAGTACAGTACAGAGGAGCGAATTGAAACTGGTTTGGTACTGGTCATCTGGGAAATTTAAAATAAAAATATAATTTTTGCTTTAAGGAATGATATGAATCAGTCCAATGCTCTAGCCCAGCTGAGATCATATATCTTGTGACTTGGGAAACATTATTGTTCTCTGTAATGTTTCTTTGTAGCCAATCATCTCATCAGGATGTTAAAAGGTACATGGGAAGATGCTGTAGGTGCTGACGAACTGCTTGGTCTCCTAAATTTTGTGTGACTATTTCTTAAGTGCATTCTGCTTCATGTATGAAGCTGTAGAATTTGTAGAATCAGTTATTCACAGTAATTTTGGAAACACAATACTATGCAGCAAGTGTAACCTACTGGATGGTGTATTATATATATATATATATATATATATATATATATATATATATATATATATAATTTGTGCTACAATTAAGATGTATCTTTTTTAAATAAACACTTTTCAAATGACAATATGTTTAGATCTATTTTTCACAGTTTAAAACTGGCATAAAATTAACTGTTAAAAATGATTGAAACATCCACTAGGCATCTAAAAACATAACTAACTGATGAATATACTCTTGGCTCTTGAAAAATATGTTGCCACTTTTGAAAGAATACATCACTGGGAAAGCTTGTTTAAACCTCCTACATGTTTGGCAGATACTTGCAGTAAATATTACCAGGCTGGTTAGAGAGCCATAGATAGCTGACCATGGACTGTGCCAGCTATAGTCCAGAACTCCAATGAATAGCTACGATTGTGAACTCTAAGCAGCAACCGCTAGATTGCTGAAAACCTGATTGTAAGGATTTCTTCATAGAGTATCTCTGTTCAGTTAAAAAGCTTGTTTATATAGTGTCCTAATTGTTGCTGATAAAGTATTGTAAATGGTAAAACTGAACTCTTGAAGCCTGTTTCATAATGGAACAAAAAGCCTTGCTTTGACATTAACATTGATAAGGGTCTGTTAATGCATTGCTCAAACTAGCTGCTATATGCTCTGTTTGAAGAATAAAAATAATATGCAAATTAAGAACAGTAGGCACTGCACAGGCCCTGGTGCTGTTGAATTTTATACTCTTTTTCAAGTTGTGTTCTTGATCAGGCTGAAAGACAACATAATGCTTTCAGCATCTAAGGTGACCTGTGGATGCAGTTCAGAGAAAAATGCAAGCAGGAACCTTGTCTGGGCTGAAAGTGTCCCCATGAGGTTCAAAGGTGTTTTAGTCTCATCTCCCCTAGCTAAATTAGTAGACTTGAAATGAGTGAGGCTTATATTGGACAGTGTTTAAGTCTACTACTTGAAATCAGCAGGGAATTTGCTCACTCTTATGTTAATCTAGATGTAGCCATATAATAATTAAAAATCTTCATGAAAACCATATGACCACTGGAGTCTTAAAATTTGGAATATTAAATGGGATATTCTTGGATTAGAATTTGAGATACATTTGCTCAATTAGGTATATACTGTTTTCAAAGTATAGTAAAGTAAGCTGATGTAAAATACAAGTTACAGTTCTTAACACATCAGTCTTGTAGGGATATCTTTCTAGAAGCATCTTTCAGAGCTTTTACTGTGATAGTTTTGCGCTGGAATAAAATGTATAGGAGGTAATAGAAGAATATTTTAGTATTATGCTTTTTTTTTTTTTTTTTGCTAAAGTTGTGTCAAAAAGTTGGTAGGGAGTGATATGTTATCTTCAGGTTATTGGAGTAAAATACTCTGGATCAAGTTAAGTCCATACATTGAGTCTTGTCTTTCAGGATATTTAGTAACATGTAGTACCAGTGCCACATGTATGTAGTATTGTCTTCCAGCCCTCAGTGTTAATCAGTGGTTATTAGGCAGTAGCTAAGACCTTCCAGGAGAGCCAGCATAGTGTAGTGGTTTGAACTCTAGAGTAAGGTTCAGATTTTGGCTGGCCATGGAAATCTGCTGGGTGGCCTTGGGCAGTCACCCTTAGAGGAAAGCAAAGGCTAACCCCTCTGAACAACTCTTGCCAGGGGAATCCTGTGATAGGGTCAAGTCGGACACAAAGGGCCTTTGCAAACTGCTAGAAATAGTGCAAATTGAGTCCACTTTAAGGGTTAGGGGATCATGGGAACTATATTTTATTGTGGCAGCAGAGCTCTCTGACAGAGAAGGCTCAATGTCTCAGGGGAAAAAAATTCCCATGATTCCCTAGCCCTAACCCTAACCCTTAAAGTGGACTCAATTTGCACTATTTCTGTCAGTCTGCAAAGGCCCTAACTTGAAGGGTAACCACAACAAGACTTTCTAGAATTCATTTGAAAAAGTACTACTACTAAATTTCAGTTATTTTGACTACTCTTTTGTTGGGAACCTATTTTCTCTAACAAGTTTTAACTTAAAAATGGATCCAGGAAGCCAGTGTGCAAATTTTAAATAAAGCAACATGTTCCTCTCTGCCAGTATTTGAACACTATATTGTAAAAGATTTAACTTGCTGCACATGCTGGGCTTGTATGAGGCATGAGTCAAGTTTTGGTGTTGCCTCACTTGAACTACGTGTGTCCTAGTAAGCAAGCTGCCCTCCTACGGTTGCCACAGGGTTCCCCAAAACATTTCTGAGGAAAAACAGAAGAAGAAGGGGGGAATTACGGTTTCAAAATTTCCTGAAGTTTTACATGTCTAAGTCAATTACCAGTGGCTAAATACAGTTATTTATTTCTTGGAGACAGTGGGATTGTTTTGTCTACTACATGACGGATTTTGTGGAAAGGATTTTTGAGGTTGAATGGGGATAATTGGAATTTATGCTCAGAAGAGCAGAACAAGAACTCCTCTAGAAGGAACCTGCACCACAGAGGTAGAACAGAGTAGAGAGATGGCTTGTTCAGCTGTTAGTAGACCTGTTGTTTGTCTTTCAGTTCTTGGCATAAGGGAATTCTTTCTGGAAGATAAGGTGTCATGGCCTTTATACTGGCTTCACAGAACTCTGATAAATAAGAACTGTTGTACTTAATTGGGATTGGGGTATGTCACTCTGTGTGTCTTCCAGAGCAAAAATAGTTGGGTTGCAGAGGAAGAAGGAGCCATGTGCTATGTGAAAGGAGTGGTAGGATACAAGCAAAACATTTTGCAGAAAATGCAAAGCCAGATGGACAACTAATGAGGAAATGAAACAGTAACAGCAGCATAAAGTTGTTTAAAAAACACCCTCTATGTAACTGGTTAGCAGGGGAACCCTAAAGCCTGGATTTTACTGAACAAATGCTTTGTGTAGGGGTTTGAGACTGTGGCTTGGCTAGTATGTAACTTGTATGTTGGGTAGATAAATTGAAATACTGGCTGCTGCTGTTGAGCACTTAAACCTCTTAATTCAGGTTGACCAAGGAATTTTAAAAAAGTTTTGAAGAGGAAACTCTAAAATACGTGTGTGCACACTTGACATGATCTGTCATCCAAACACACTTGGAGATGGAACAAAATGTTGCAGTGTATAATGTTCTTGTCAGTGCTTTAGCCAATCAATCTTGCTGTCCCACAGAACAATATAAGCTGGAAAGGTCTGAAGTAGGGTTTCCCCCCCCCCCCCCATCTTGCTTTACCTTGTGGGTTGTTGTTTTTTAACCAACTGGCTTTCACCTTTCTGTGTCTACTGAATATATCTAGTTGTTGGTGAACTTTCATAGGGAGGGGAGAGATTAGGGTTTTCAAAAATTCTGCAGACCTCACTGTTCTCTTGAGTGTGCTGGTCCCTCCTTCCGGTTTGGTTTGGTTTTGTGGAGGAGGCTCCAATTCTGTTGGCCTCTTCCAAGTTAAGCATGATTATTGAAACAAAAAATGCAGTAAGGTAATGGTTTTTACTTGATAAATTCCAAGAGCTCCTATTGGCCAACTTAATGATTACTGGCAAGCAATGTAAGAGTTTATTCTCTGCCACTCTTCTGTTATCCCCACAGAAAATCAACTCAAATTTGGGATATCAGAGCCAAATATTACAGGAAAGAAAATTCTGTAACTGATGAAGCTAGTACGAATGACTCATATCTTTGATTTTGGTTCTTTTTTTCTGAAAAAAAATATGTTTTGATTCTTTTTTGTTCTTTTCACTAATTCTATTACCAAGTCACTTAGAGTTTCAAAAATCAAGCTCAAGACCTTGAATCCTTCACCATGCAAGTTCTAACCATCCAAGGATCATCTTCAGAGGCATACATGGCTTATTGAGTATCTCATATTTGATCCTGCTAAATCAGTAGATTGCCTGTCCATTCATCTTCAGTTTTTATGAATGACACAGCTGCGGCAACAGTAGCAGTAATATCTGGCTGTAGACACTATCTGGAAATGGGGAAAGTGAGGAGGAGTTAAACTAACTAGTGGTTTCAGGCATCCAGCGGTGTCATTCTGCTGAGGGAAGTAGCTCCAGCAGCATCAAAAGCCTGTCTCAATGCTAGGGAATTCTGGGAACCATAGTTGAGTGAGACATTTATCCTTTGTCAGAGAGCTCTGGTGACACAACAAACTACAATTCCCTAGCACTGAGCTATGGCAGTTAAAGTGGTCTCTGACTGGATAATTTCTGCAGTGTGTTTTGGACCAAAGACAACCTTTTTGTTTTAAATTATGATGTGTTGAAACAGCTATTTTTCAATGGAAAGCCTAACCTGTGTCCATATTCAGTTTTTCTGTCACTTTTTCCTCCAAAATCTGGAATGGTCTTTCCTTCTGGTATTTTTGGCAGGCATTTTCACAGCAGTAGTCATTATTGGAATTTTTTTTTATTGAGGGGGGAATCCCATGACCCAAATGAAGAGATGACAACTATAAACATTTGACATCTTTGTGGGGTGCAATTTTAGTTTCCTAGGGTGTTAACCCTTTTAAAGGTAAACTAAAATATGCAGGTATGAAAAAGTTAAACTTGTTAAGAGTTCAGCTTTCATCAGCAGAACAACGAAAGTGTGGGATTAGACTATTATTTTAAATATGCTTTCCTAAAGAATAAAAACTAACTCAAAAAATGACAAACATATAGTTTGTGGTTTAAAAAAAACAATAATGGCTTTAATAAATATTTACATAGAAGAACTAAAACTAACTGGAGATGTTATAGCAGGAAGAGGCTGTTATTTCATCTTAGATTTAATGCCTTCAGACTGAGGGCCTAAGCAGACTGCCAGAAATAGTGCACTTTAAATTGAGGCACTGCCCTGGCTCAGTGCTAGGGAATCATGGGAATTGTAATTTATTGTGGCACCAGAGCTCTCTGACAGAGAAGGCTCAATGTCTCAGAAAAAAAAATGTAATTCCCATGATTCCCTAGCACTGAGCCAGGGCAGTGCCTCAATTTAAAGTGCACTATTTCTGGCAGTCTGCAAAGGCCCTGAGAGGTGACAGTTTGAATGTTCAGAGAGTCAGTCAAACTGCCAGATAGAATATGAGAGGGAGCAAGGGAGGAAGTCTCTGGCTATCTAAGGAGGGAAAGGATAATGCAACACACATTTCTTCCAACAATCTTAAGTTATGCTTTTACAGAAACAATAAAATACTCAGCCATGAGAGGCTGCTTTTCCTGATTACATCCCCCAGAATTGAAGGAAATGAAACATGGGCAGAATATTTACCGTCCACCCATAATTAACAGATTACAGGATACATCCCAACTAAGTCGAACAGGATTTAATTCATATTGATTACAATGGGAGTTAAGTGCAGCTAAGTGACCCCAGCTCATAGAATTCACAGATCATTTACTGGGAAACAGTTTGGACTCTGTGGGAAAGAGATAATATGGATGTCTGAACCCAACAAATATTTTGCTTTTGAATCCTGTTACTGTGAACATATATTCTCAAGTTAGTAGACTACATTGTTATCTCAATAGAACTAACATATCTAACCTGCAAGGTATTAATTGTATTAATTGTAATTGAGTCTGAGTAGTGTTCAGACGTTTATGACAGAATTCTAAAGCATGATGTATTGTTTTGAGTATTGGACTATGATTCTGGAGACCAGGGTTCAAATCCCAACTCAGCCATGGAAACCCACTGGGTAACCTTGGGCAAGTCACACTCTCTCAGCCTCAGGATGGCAATAGCAAACCCCTTCTGAAGAAACACGCCAAGAAAACCCTGTAATGGGGTCACCTTGGGGACGCCATGTGTTGGAAGTAACTTGAAGGCATGCAACAAAGTGTTCAAACTTTTATGACAGAATTCTAAGTCAAAATACACAACAATTCATTTACCAGCAATGTTCAAAGATTAAGTTGCTGGGTACATAGAGAAAGACTATAGATAGGACTAGACAAATCAAATAGAATTTGAAGTTTTCGGCTTGATACAGACTTGGTTTGGAGACATTAAATTAGAATTTAGACATGATGTGTGTAAAATTAATGTAAAGCTAATATCACTCTTCTGTGTCAGAAGCAAACTGTTAGAAAAGTGTAAGTGAAAATGAGACTGCTTAGCCTAGAAAAAGGTAGGAAGAGACATGATGAAAGGATATAAAATTATGTACAATGTAGAGATATTAAGTAGGGAAAAGATAAACACCATATCTCATAATAATAATTGAGAGTTAATTACCAAAACTGGATGGTAGAGATTCAGCACAGCTAAAAAGAAGCATTTCTTTACACTTCCTTCACATTTCTTGCATACTTAAATTGTGGGATTCACAGGAACAAGATGAAGTGATGGCCGCCAGTTGGATGGCTTTGAAGGAGAGTTGAATAAATTTATGGAGGCAAGGGGCATTAGTGACTACTAGCCACAATGATTATGTATTAAAGGTAGTATGTCTCTGTATAACAGTTCCTGGAGAATGCAAGATGGAGAATACAGTTGCACTTTGGTCAGTTCATGAGTTTTCCATTGGCATCTGGTTGGTGATTGCTGTGGACAAAATATTGGACTGAATAGTCCATGGATCTGATTCAGTGTGGCTCTAGAAAATTCCAAGGGATTCAAAACATGTTACAATTGAAAACACTAAGTCAAAATAAGTTACAAATGGTAAATCAATAAACAGCAAAATTATCTAAGGGATCTTCAGCAGCTGATGGTGTGAACACCATAGCCAGGGATTCTTACCAGGCTATAGAAGTCTTGAGCAACTCTTCCCCCGCTTCTTTAAGGGCTGTCTCAAAGATTTATTCAGGCAGTCGTCACAACTATGGAAGGTCTATTGACCTTATAGAACTCATTCAAGTATTGACTTAGCAAGTTCCAATTGATTTAGTGGGTCAGCTGTATTTGGGGCTAACAGTAGGTCCTCTGGGTGCTTTTAATTCATTACAGAAAGTAACTAAACTGCTCTTAATATCCTGCGCAAGTTTGCTAATTAAACACATAACTACTTAAACTACTTATGTTAAATTGAGTGAAAATACCTAATTATTAAGGAGCCTCATTCAGCCTTAGAACTGTTTGACTGAGTGACCTTGAGATCTAGAAGTACTTGGTTTGATTAAATATTATTGGATGAATTGCTGTGTTAGAATTTGTGCAGAACAAGCTTCAGCCACTCAGTTTCTCTAAGAAGTATTGATGAAAGACAGAAAAGGCTACCCCAGTATTATGCCTTGTAGCAAGAGAAAACAAAATTAAGCATGATCTGAAGTCATTTTTCTCTTTTTTCCAAGGATCCCAGTGTTCCATTAAAAATATCATCCAAATTAAGTAACAGAGATTTCAGATGTAAAAACCTCACTGGCATTGTTCTTTCCACAAGTATAATTGTAAAGTGTTTTTAAATTTCATACTGCTTAATATGGTTCTATTTCAGCAACTGGAAGGAATCAAAAGAAGCCAGATACCTAATTTCAAGCCTACAGATATGTTTCTTGCACTGTATGTATTTCTATTGAGGTCTCTTTTGTTAGGCTGTGACAAAATTGTGTGCAGTAACCAAGCTGTAGTATGGTCTGAGGGTAGTGAAGAACTGTTTTCTGTGATCCTTCAACCAGTACTTCCCTTTAATGCATTTATAGATCTAGAAATAGAAGAATCATTGTATTTTGGATATGATACTTTCAGAAGTACTTAAAATCTTTTCCCTGACTAATGTCAAAGACCTTCCTTGGCTGTGTTTCTAATGTGAACATCAATAGATATTGTTTGTTTTTACAACTTGGGTTCATACATCTCTCTTTAAGAAGTTATAGACAACTTCAAAGGATGGTACCACCTCAGTCAACAAGCCTTATCAGTGGGCAATCCCACTGAATTTATCCACAAATTAATGGCTATTTGCTTTACTGATTTATACTTCTAGTTAATGGAAGTGCTATAAATATTTTCTAAAAAAATGTGCAAGGCATTTTACTGTCTAGGATGAACACATCACACAAGAATTCAGTATCCAGAGTTTTGACTGGCACTACTTGCTTGGATTGTGTCTTGTAAATTCTAAAACTTCACTGACTTCCCATGTTCTTCTGGGTCTAGTTTAAGCTGCTGTTTAATTTGAACACCTTATTTACTCAAGGGAGAGATTCTCCTTTGTTTGCCTGCTTATATGCTTAGGTCATCTGCTGGTGCCCTTTGTGAAATACGATCTCCATAAGTGGTGAGGTTTGCAAAAGAGAGCCTTTTTGGTAGTGATTCCCCAGTTATCAAATGTCATATCCAGGAAGGTAAACCTGATTGCAAAAATATTTTGATATTTTAGCCTCCTTGATTTTTAACCACTTGTTTTTACTTGTTTTAATTTATTTTTCCTTATTTTAGAAATCACTCAAAAAGGTGATATAAAAATAATAACTAGCCAGTGGAGAATAACAGCTAGTGAGTGGAGAAATGTATTGTTGTGAGAATCCTAAGTAGTTGATACACTACAGTCAAGTGAAATTTTTAAAATCTGAAGTGGTAGTTAGAGTTTTAAAGTGCCAACAGGAAGGGAATAAAGGCAATAAGATGTGCATTCAGATAATATGTAGAAAGGTTTTTATTTTATTTATTTAATCTGTCTCTCAGAATGACACTCAAAGAAGCTTTATGTCAGGAGGATATAAAGCTGGTTGAAATGACGTGCATACGTCAGAAATAAAGAAATAGTGTAAAAATAAAGAAATAAAGAAATTTTTATTTCTTTATTTAGAAATAAATAAATAAATAAATAGTGTAAAAATAAAGAAATAAAGAAATAGTGTAAAAATAAAGAAATAAAGAAATAGTGTAAAAAAAGATTTACAAAGTAAAGCGAGAATATAAGACTGAAATTAGTTTGTCACAAGCTGTAGAAAAATATAAGCGTTACCTAGCTGAGTTTACCATTACTGTAAAAGTTCGTTAGTAGTAGATAGCAGAATATATGGCATATGAGTTATGCTTCTTGGCCTGAGTTCTGAATGAGATCTGAAAATTTATTTATTTGTGAATAAACAGATTTGTCATACTACAACATGACATGTTAAACATATTTTCTGAATTAATTAAAAAAGCAAAGATGCCACATTCCCCTTTCATAGCTGAAAGTTGATGGAGAGGGCCATAGAAAAAGAAGGGATTCTGTTAGCTCTTGTGCATTCCCCAATTGCCATTTTAAGTTTTATTGTCATTAGCTGCTTTCAAGTCAACTTCAACTTAGGGCAACCATATGAATGAGAGATCCTCAAGTTACCCTATCTTCAAGAGTTATGTTTTCTCATTATGTGTACAAAGTATGACAGCCCCAGTTTAGTCTTCTAGGACCCATTCATTTTTCTTTTTAGCTGTCCACAGTATCTTCAGAACTCTTCTGCAGCACCACTTCTCAGATATGTTGATTTTCTTCCTATCACCTTTCTTCCCTGTCCAGCTTTCACAGCCATATATAGAAATGGGAAGTACAGTGACATGGACCATCCTAACTTTTGTATTCAGTAATATATCTTTACATTTCAGGATCTTGTCTAGTTCTTTCATAGGAGTCCTTCCAAGTCCCACTCTTCTTTTGATTTCTTGATTGCAATCGCCACTCTGATTAATGATTGAGCTAAGGTACAGAAACTCTTGAATTATTTCAATATCTTCATTGCCTATTTGAGAATTACGTATATTGTCTGTGGTCATTATTCTTGTTTTCTTAATGTTCAGCTGTAAACCTTCCTTTGTACTTTCTCCCTTACTTTCCTCAGTTATCATTCCCATGCATTGTTGTTTTCTGCTAACAATATGGTATTATCTGTATATCTTAGGTTGTTGATGTTCCTTCTTTCATTTTTCACACCTTCTTCCTCTGAATCTAGTCCTGCTGTACAAATACATGCAAGTTAAACAGATAGATAGAATGATAAAATGCAACCTTGTTTAACCCCTTGCCAATTGGAAACCATTCCCTTTCCCCATATTCTGTCCTAACAGTAGCCTTGTCCTCAGTACAGATTATCCAGCTCCCTGTCCCTGGGGTTGATTGAAGATATTTGCCAGGTGTTGTGGTCAGTGTAGAATATGAACTTGTTGACCCTTACCTCTTCCCACCCTGAAGGTAGAGGCAATTCCCACAGTGTAGCCAGCTGCCTCTTCTTGCTGCCATAGTGGCTTCTAACACAACAATTGGCTGCCCTGCCCTTTGTCCCATAGTGGTCTCCAGCTGCTGCTGCTTTTCTTATCTCTGCCATGTCCATCCCCCACTCAGCCCAGAGCAATACTCGACAGAGTCATCACATCTCAAGACCATCACCACCCCATTGTGGTGCCATCTTGGAAATATCAGGTACCTTTTTCCTTCCATCACTCAGTTGACATTGTTCCGGTGCCAGTCAATCAGGCTAAAAAGTACTTGATTTTATATGGCAGATAAAAGAAATAGGTGGATGGGAGCT
This sequence comes from Phrynosoma platyrhinos, assembly GCA_020142125.1. Classification (NCBI taxonomy): domain Eukaryota; kingdom Metazoa; phylum Chordata; class Lepidosauria; order Squamata; family Phrynosomatidae; genus Phrynosoma; species Phrynosoma platyrhinos. The sequence goes on from JAIPUX010001880.1 coordinate 90,897,887, forward strand.
TGATTTTCCAATGGGCAGACTGCAGCTGCGATAATGCAAACTGGTAGCCTTGGTCCCTTCTATTCCACCTGCACTCAGTTGACACCCATTTTTGGTTCCTGAGTTGCCAGGAACAAAAATATAGGACACTAGCAGGTAATCCCATAGTTCCTCTATGTCAAGGGGAGGCTTTTCGCATCCAAAACTTGTCAGTCCTGTGCACTGCATCAAGCATTCTCTTTAGAACAGAGCTCTTACTGCATACTTGACATATGGAAGTTCAAAGTACTGAGTAACTTATTTCTGAAATACTTAAGTCAGGTGTACCCAATAGGTTCTATGTTGATAAAGGAAAATATGCTAAATGTTTGAAAATGATAGTAAATTCTTAACTAGGCTTGAATTGGAAATTACCTTGAACAAAAAAGAAACTTGTGTGATGAGACTTTCCTTTCTTCCACTTTAGTCATCTCTCCCATCTATCTAAAAGTTCAGGGAATTTTCCCACATTGTGCACAAGCAGCTTCTGTGAGGAGAGTGAAATTGTCCAATGTGTATGTGCTTGATTTGGATTGTGCTTCTGTACTCCATTCCATGTCCTGTCCTCAGGAAGGGATGGAGAAGTCTACTTGTGCAATCTTTTGTTCATGCTACTTAGGATTCAAGATACAGTCTTTTCAAAGACAGGTTTTCCACTCTATACCAGATGCAATATCTTGTCACTGTGCTACTGTAACAAGAATGCTGTTTTTAATCATCTTGTATATTAGTGTAACATTTCCAACTTCCTACTCAATAACAAATTGATCTCATATAGTTATAAAACCTTTCAGTTCAGCATTGTTAACCATTTTAGCAAATGGAATAGGATCTCCTTTATAAAAGTGAGCATGCTGACTTTCTTCACTTTGGTCCTTGATAAAGTCATATATAAAAACAATTATATGTTTCTAAAAAACTAATCTACAAACACTTGAGGAAGCATGCTGTACTGGTTTAAATTGGTGTGGAAAAACTCAACTTTGATCCGGAGAGTTCTTTGAGGTCTGTCCAAGTTTAATTAGAAGCCAGTGGTTTGCCAACCCTGTACTTTCTACAGAAACATAAATGTAAATTGCATTGCTTCATAAAATTAAATAGTAACATAATGAATGGACAAGTTGGATAGCAATACTAGTTGAATCCAAATTGAAGTTGTTGTTAGCTTTCCTTAGATGAGTATTCCAAGGATCTTGAGTCATGTTGATTTATCAGCTATCTTTCAAGACCAAAATATTTTAAAGCCAGCTTGCATTATGATATAATAGACATCAATATCAAGTTATTAAAACACTTCAGCATAGATAATTTTCAAATAGTTAAAGCAAAATGCAGTTCCATATATCTCTTTTAAAAATAGCTACACATTTCTCACAGATGGAGCCAATAGGCCACCACTCGCAAGGCATTCTGTCATCTTCACCCACCTATTCTTAGGGCCTCCAAGGATAGTCAGAAAACAAGGTAGGTTCAGGTGGGTATGAGTAGTCTTTCAAATCACTTGGCCCTAAATGTAGAGCTTTAAAGGTTCATGATTTGTATTGGGCCTAGAAATACACTGGCAGCCAGTCAGCTTATCCAGGATTAATGTAATGCAGGGGTCGGCAAGTTTTTCTTACTTGGGGCCGGTCCGCTCTCCTCTAGGTCTTCCACGGGCTGGGGGGAAATGGCGGCGTGCATGCACGGCCCCTGCTGCCGCTGATGACCTCTGTGCCGTGCATTTTGTTTTCCTGCACATGCGCGAATGAGTCACGGCTGTCATTTTAGAAAAGACTTTTTAGAAAACAAAATGGCGGATGCAACCGGCTGGGTTGGGGGTCGGCGGGAGCCGGTCCAAAGGCCTTGGGGGGGTGGCCCCGGCCCGTGGGCCATTGGTTGCCAACCCCTGGTGTAATGTGATCCGATCTTCTAGTCTCGAAAAGATGAAGTGTCTGAATTGTATTCAAAGGTGTCCCTGTGTAGAGTATATTGTAACAGTCTACAGTCTGTGTAGAGTATATTGTAACTAGGTCTTGCTTAATTGTGCCTAGGCTCTGCTTTCCCTAGGTAGAGTCACAGTGTACAACCTTGACAGAAGGACTCTTGGCAGGTATTACAATTGAGCTTGTAGTCAGCAATGAGTTCAGAAAGATCCTTGAGCAGTTGAATCTCTCTCTCGCTCTCTGATCAGCAGATTTTTTCACTCAAAATACTTCATTCTTTTCTAGATTAAACTCTGTCATCCTCCTCAAAGCTTCTTTTGCATATTTATGCAGGTTTGTAAGCCTTCCTTGTTTGGATTTAGCAAGTAGAAAGGTAAAGGTAGAACTTTTAAGATCTGAGGACATTTTTGAACAATCCTATCAGTTCATCAAACTCACAGGCTAAAACATGCAGAAAATGTTCCCCTACCCCAACCTTGCAGAATTAGAGTGTGGATAGTAGAGAGTGTGTCTTGGCAATACTAGTAGCTAATGAAAATGAGATAGTTTGGTAGAATAATCTGCTGTTACTGAAAATGTTGTTTTGAATTATAATTCACATCTGTATAAAACATTTAAACATATCTGCATGCTCTTATGTGCTAATCAGATGTAGTGCACTCATTTTCTCCAGTTTCCCCCATGGTTTGCCATTGCCCAGCCTGGTCAGATCTAGGGAAAGTTTTAATAGCTGTCCTGGTTCAAATTAGATTTTCCTGGGTATTAAAACTGCATTGTTGCCTGAGAAATAACTTTGAACTTCATTTGTTTGCTTTTTATTTTGGATTTGCCTTCTATGATGACTACCTTGATCCAATAACTTGATGTGTGAGAGTAACACCCTTGTATTCAGTTTTGAGATAATGCCTGTGTTCAGACACAACAACAACAATTGTTTAGCATTTTGAGGAAAGGCTCAGTGAGTCTTGAGCTTGTATACTTTACTTCCCCCTTTGATGTGTCTGAGGAGTGGATCAGAAATTGTTGCTATTTTTTTTTTTTTAGATTACTGTATATACTCATGTATAAGTTTAGAAATTTAGGTGAAAAATTGAGCCCAAAAAATCTGAGTCGACTTACTCATGGGTCAATGTAGGTACTGTACTTTAACTCTCATTTTAAAAAAAGAACCATCCCCTGATGAAAATCAAGAGTGTCATCTGCCCTGGAATCACTGAACCCCCTCTATTTTCTCATCCATCCAGCCTTTAATATGAGCACAGACCGTTATGCCTGTTGGAATTTTGTAAGTTCTTTGCCATTGTTTTCCTTTGCTTTGTCCTTTACATTCTTTGTCAGATGCCCCTAAGTTTTACCCTCGACTTATCCATGGGTCATATCAAAATCCATAATTTTAGTCACAAAACCTACCCTTGACTTATATATGAGGTCAGCTTATAGTCGGGTATATACGGTAAATGAAGTTTAGCATGTCAGTTGAATGTTAAACTTTGGTCATCCTTAACTGTGGATAGTGGAAGTACATCAGCTTCATAAAACGGTTTAGCATTGACTTGTTTCCACTGACCATTATTAACAGTTAACCACACTTTGTCAATAGCTAATTTGTTGGAAGGTTTAGGTTAATCCAAAACAGGAGGGAAAGCTGCTAAACTCCTCCTCGTGTATGTGCAGGAGTCAGGATATCAAGGCTTATTGCAGTTCATGTTAAATGTCCTGACCATACCAGCCCTCAGGAGAACTGGGTTATCAGAAAAAGTCTTTTGTGGGTGTTCTTCCAATTTGCTTTGGTTATTTGCTTTGTTTTGTTTTTCTTGGTACCTCAAATATTCTTGCATTTTTATAGACTTCATGTGAATTTTTAGAGGAAAAGTAACAAGAGTTTCTTGACTAGATCTTTAGGAAAAGATACTATGGTGACCACTAATTGCAGAGTTTTTGACAGACCACTTAAACATTTCTGGGGGTTACAGTGAGCCAGTGAGGATGACCAAAGTTTAAGGATGACCAAAATTAAACATTTTGAGTTCTACACAGCAAATGCATTGGTAACTCATATTTAGAAACTTTGTAATGTAGTGGATGTGTTTGTTTGTGCAAGCAAAGTTCTGTGTATTGTCTGCCATCTTTACTCAGATCATTCCCAGCATTCATCCTTCTGTATTTGGAAATATAATATACCTTATTTTCCTGCGTATAAGACTACTTTTTAACCTGCAAAATCTGTGGTTAAAGTGGGGGGGGGGTCATCTTATATGCCGGGTATAAGGATAAGGAGGGTAGAGGTGCTGAAACTCTATCTTTTGACTGGGAAAATGGGGGGTTGTCTTATACGCCGGAAAATACGGTATGTCAGATTGGAGTCAGCTTTGTGCATGTTTTCTAGAGCCTCTTTTATTGAGCTTTGAAATTTTGTAAAAATAGCTATTGTTGAGAGGGCAGGTGTGCTTTGCCTTTTAAGGCTGCAGATATTTTTGGTCAAGTAATCACTGTGTGACTGACTTGTTTCCTTATTACCAAATTAATCCCTCCATTCATGGTTTCAAATATCACAGATTAAATTTCCATTCCTCTTCTCTCCCTATGTTGTAGCTTAAAAGTTATGAAAAGCTATCCATGTTAGATATATTTGGTGACAGTATCTGTCTTTCGTGAGCAGCAGGATGTAATACATGGTAGTTAAATAGTCTCTACAACCACCATGTGCTAAGATTTAGGTGCTGGGTGAAAACAAAAAGCCCATGATTGTGTCTGGCTTGTGAGAACCCAGAAGCATCTAGGACTCGGTGATTACATTTGGAAATGGAATGCTATTGTCTATTCCATCAAGATGCTACTTTAAAAAAAATCCCGTCTCAATGGAATTTATATTCCATATTAAATGTGTTACATTTATAACCCTTTGTGCTACAAATATAGTTCAGCTCTTTATAGTGTTTTATAGGCTACACACTATTGTTAATTTTTGGACTGGGGTCAATATGAATGCTTAAACCTAAAAATTCATTATTTTCCTCCAACAAAATTGTTATCTATTCTCAATCTTGTCTCATTTCCTGGCTCTCATAGGAATCCTTCAACTACTTTCTATCAAGTGTTCCATTCGAACAAGTTACAGGAATCAAAGAACCTCTGGGATAGGTATGAATACTTAAGTATGGAAAGCATACATGTTGAGGTATGCATGAACAGCTTTGCATTGTGCAAGTTTCTCATCATCAAAAAGTGTGGTCACTTCAACATCTTCTGCCTATGTCCTCTGTTTATGCAATGTGACTTGATTAGTGTACAGCCACAGTATCCAAAAATAGTTGATTGAGATTGTGGTTGTCTTCTCAGTCTCATAAAATCCAGCTCCATTCAGTGTATCACCACCTTTTCCTTCTATAGTTTGGAGAACAGAATTAGAACAGAATTACATTCTCAGTGGCACTGGAACTGGAACAGAAATGCTTCTGATCAGCAGCCCCAATCTAGCTTTTGGAAGCTAGTAGTAGTTATATTATATGAATGCAGTATTTTTTGAAAAATCCAAAAGTCCAAGTCTTTTGCCGTGCAAAATAAAAGCAGAGCATATATGGAACATACTTTAATGTACATCTGGGGCAAAATAACTGCACGTTCTGCACCTGTAAATTGGGACAAGGATGAGAAAAGGCTTTGAAAGAGGATTTAGGCTTACCCAGGCACTTGGCGAGAAACTGCAACAATCTAACTTTGAGGATATCTCTTGTCAAAGTTGCATTACTAATTCAGCTGCTGAAATTTGGCTTTCTCACTTTTAATATTATAGTTTGAATTCCTGATGCTATTTTCTGGCTTACAGTATTCTTGATTGGCTTAGGTTTCCTATTACTAGTTGAACATTAAACTCCATCATTTGTTTGCATTCACCCTATTGAAACAAAGAACACTTAACAGCTTCCTCAAAGCTTGCTTGAATCTTGTGCTTGCCAGCTTGAGAAGGGAGAAATGATCTAGTTTGAAAAATTACAGGATTTAAAATCACAATAGTGCTCTGAATTGCTGTTGTATTCTAAATTAAATATAGAAGAAATCTTAAGAGCTCCATTATCTGGTGGTAAAATCTTTGAAAGTTTACTTTGTTAATGTTAACACTTGGCTGGTTCTTGACCAACTTTTAAAAATAAATTATGGAAAAGGCTATTTTAGAACCATTTTTGGCAAGGAGTAGGTATTTTTATCTATACCTTTGCAGGTTTCTCTCTGTTGTGTTTGTGTATATTAATCAAACATTGATCTGGAACAAAAGTGAGGAATGTGTAGCTGTTGGAGAATTTGTTCTTCAACATCTGGAGTGCTATAGGTTCCCCGTGATGATTTTGGATTTGCTTATTTTATTGGCAGTCTGAATATAGACTAGAACTGTAAGCCCAACAGGTTGCGTCATGTGTTCATTTCCAGCCATTCTGTATTTTATTCAGTCTCTATTCTGCCCACAGAAATGTTGTCATGCATGAAAGCTGCCCCATTGGCCAAATTTGTTCTTAAAGCAGCACTGAACAGAGCTCTATTGGCACATTAAAAACAAAGAGAATATAACATGATTTGTGTTGATTGTACAAATGCATGACTTGGAAAGCCATAACCGAGAAGAGACTGAGTGTGTGGGAAAACCGAGCAATGAATAAACCCTGTAATACTGGAGTTACATGTTTGCAGTCTGCCAAGATGATCTTCTGATCTTATTTTGTAGTAGTCATATGATTTATTCTAATTTTCCTGAACAAATAAAGAACTTCTGCTTATATGTTTGGGTGTTACCCATGAGCTATATACATTTTGGTATATTAAAACAAGCTTCTATTCACAATAACAGTAGGGGTCCATTCATATAATATAAAACATCTTCATAGTAAGTTCAGCTGAAAAGAAGTTATAACACCCTGCCAAATGATTAAGACAAGTTGCTAGTAGTGGTGGTGTATGTGACACAGTATTTTACAAAACAGGTAATCTGAATTTGAGGCAAGCTAATTCTGTTTTGGCTGCACTGGGCTAAATTACAGCTGGTTTAAAAGCCTACTGCTTGCCTTGGGGAACAGGCTGGTTGACTACAATGGGTCTCTCCCTGTTCAGATCTTTCTTGACCCAAAACATAAATCAAGTGATGATGATCTGGAGATTTTAGCTTTGACGAAGTGGTTGGAGGGTTAAAACCAGCTATCTGTATTCTTGATCCTTGCCCATTAGGCTACTGAGTTGCTGAAGCTAGAGACTGGGTAGCTTCATGCCTCCTCACAAGACACAGCTGTGGGTCCATCCTTAGGGAACTCTCTGGACCTGGATGATTTTAATAACTCTAATTTTGTCATTAATGTGTCTTTTCAGCAAGATCATGGGGAGGGCTGTGCCAACTCAACTTCAGATACTTTTAGAAAAAGCAAATTACCTAGTTAGAGTTCACTCTGCTTCTGGAGTGGGTTTGATACTAAAAAATATTTTGATTTGCTTGGACAAATGCACTTGGTCAGAGGAGAGGCACTAAGAGTTCAGTCCTGTTGATATTCCTCAGCCCTTTGGGGGCCCTTGGTATCACTGAACAATATTTTACAGGATTGGCTCTGTAGATTAGATGTAGTTTTGCTGTTAGTAAAATATGACCTACTTTTGCAAAACGCATATTTGTCCTTTTTCAGCAAGGCATATCCTTCTGTGTGTTCCATTATTGTATCTTTAATGTTTGTGTCCCCCCCCCCCCCAGTTTAGCTGGCAGTTGTCCTATAAACACCCTGAATCCTTTCCTAGAAATTGGTATTATAAAGGGGTGTCTCCTATCCTCTGATTCAGAGGCAGATCATAAGGACATGTCAGATACTTTAGTTAGAAGATAAGAATTCCACATTTGAATTCTTTATGAATTCTTGGTTAACTGCCAGCCATCTAGCGTTTTCAAGGACTAGAACTTCATATCTTTGTCACTACTGTTCACCTGAGTTCCTCAGACTTCAGAAAATACTAAGTCAGGTATCTGCCCTACATCTCCTGCAGTGAACACAGATGTAAATAATTTATTTAGCTTCCCTGCAATTTTCTTATCTAATACTCTTTCAATTCCATTGTCATTCCAGGAGTCTGTCTTCTGAATTAGTTCCCTGTTTCTAGTGTATTTTTTTTAAAAAAATCCAATTTGTCTAAATATTATTAGTGATATGCTCTTTAAAATCCTTCTTTGTATCTCTTACCTACTTGCATTTCTTTGTGCAAGTTTGTATTTCTTTTTGTTCATTTTGTAGGCAAGACTTCTTAAGGTAGCCTTTTCTGTAATTCCTACCTTCCTTGACACTGCTTGCTAGCTGTGCTGATATTTGAGTTTGTGTTACCTTTCCAGACTTGCAGGATATGTTTTAGCTCAGCTGTTACTGTGGTTTTGAGTAACCCACAAATATTCTACACTCCTTGTGAATTTGTTTTGTATAAGTTCTCTTTGTTTTAGAGACATGTCATCTTTCAAAGTCAAATTTAGCTCTGTTGAGACTTCTTTTCCAATTTTCTATTTGTGTAAAAAAATGTTTGATTAATACATTAACATTGTTTCCAGTTCATTCAACAATAATCATCTTTCTCACTAGGATTTGGATAAACATCAGTTAGGATTTTCTGCAGGGTGCCACCTTGCTTGTAGATGGCCTCACAAGCCTTTATGTAATTGTTCCTGGTTTCCTTATAGATCGGAACATAGTTATTATCCTTCTGATTCTACACTTTGGAAGATCTTACAGTGCCCTTAAATGCTTTATAAATGCCTGCCCCCTTGGGCCAAAGTTAACAAAATGAAATTCAACACAGAGAAATGTAAGGT
>JAIPUX010001880.1:90906749-90925129 GCA_020142125.1 Phrynosoma platyrhinos
GGATGGCCCTTGTGGTCTCTTTCAACTCTATGATTCTATGATTCTTTCATGTTTTAAACTAAAAATACAGATTAATATGATGACTCAACTTAATAGACCAGTAATAGCTTGATTTCTCCCTCTTTGTCTTACCCAAGAGCCCCAAACCCACAGAATAGTATAAAGTTCTGAGGGAGGCTAAACTACTAGGGAAGACAGGTTTATTGTGCTGTATAGATTATACAAAAGGAAGTGCTGTTTGTAACTCCACAGGTTTCTGATTTGTCATCTTGTTTTGGCCAAAACCAACCAGTCATATCCTCTGAAGGGACTATTTCCCCCCTTTCTCCTTCCCCTAGCATGTTTAGGTCTATTGGAAGTGCTCCTCTCCTCCTTCCAAACTGGAATTAAATTAAAAAACAGCCTCACCATAGGGTGCAGTTCAGTTTGGGAGCAAGAAATGGTGATGAGAATGCATCTTTTTGAAGTTTCAGCTGGCTAGATGAGGCCCTAGACTTCTGGAGGTTGCCCATACCTAATGTAGATCTTCCTGATCTGACTTTAAATAAGCCTTCTACAGCCTCTTGTCCTAAGCTGTGTTGTTCTGCCCCGCCATCATCCCGTATTGCAAGACTTTGTGCTTTGTTTGTAGTTCAGTGTTTCTGGAGAATGCCAAGTAGAAAAAGGCTCTGTTCTCTGGAGATCCACTTCTACACTTCTAATAGGAACCAAACGAAGTAATAAGCACCAAACGACCTGCCTGTATGAAAGTAACATGGGGGAGGTACTTCAATTTAGGAAATTCCCTAAATATGCAGAAGTATATTGAAGGTAGGAGGGAAGGGTCTGAAAAGTAATGTTAAATAGAGTATCTGCCTTTGCAGAGTGCCAGAAATAGTGCACTTTAAATTGAGGCACTGCCCTGGCTCAGTGCTAGGGAATCATGGCAACTGTATTTTATTGTGGCACCAGAGCTTTCTGACAGAGAACTCTCAATGTCTCAGAAAAAAATGCAATTCCCATGATTCCCTAGCACTGAGCCAGATCAGTGCCTCAATTTAAAGTGCACTATTTCTGGCAGTCTGCAAAGGCCCTATGTGAATCTTTTAGTTCAGCCTGGTTGAGATCAGTTAAGACATGGAATTTTCCTGTGTCATCTGACAAAATGAGGGAGAGTAGAAAAGGAGAGGCCATGTGGAGTGGATAAAATGATTTGCTCACATCTGATAGCTTTAGTAAAGGCTGGAGGGATTGTGGGGAAGCATAACTGAGATCTGTATTTTTGGCATGTCTTCTCCTGCCTTGTTCATTTGGAGGGTAAAATCATTAAATAGGTAAGTCATTTACTTAGGGAATACTTTCAGCAGGTAGAAGCTGATAAAGAATGGCAAACTACTGTAAAATATTTTTTTAAAACATTGAGGCATTGGGTTCTTTGTGCATATATTACATTTAAAAAAGAAAGGACTAAGGAAGACATTTGCTTTGCAAAATAAATAACACTTATATTCCAAATCTTTTTGAGTTTTATATATGTTTATATAAAAAATTTCAAACCAATCCTGGGTATGAGAGGAAAAATTAGCAATATTTCTCTTTTCTTTAAAAACCTTGAGATTAAAATGTAATTTAATGTGCTAGTAACAAGATTACAGGGGTTAGATGATCTGAAGAATGCTTTATTGATGGCCGAGGTGTGTGAAACTGAGATGTCTAGAAACATTGTTTGCAAGTGCAAATACTTGACCATGTGAAATCTTAAGAGGTTGCTCTTTATAGGAGTCTGTGCACAGAAACTCCTCAGACATAAAAGCCCATTTCCTTTATTGGCTACTTTTAAAGGACTTAAAATGGATGGTTTTATTTTCAGAATAATATCAACCTCTTTTGAAAGGTATGCTAAAAGTAAGTCTACATTTCAACATGGATGTTTTAAGTTGTTTGCTCTTGAGCAGTATTTCCATCTTGATAAGCTATCCTGGCATTTCTCACTACTTCATTTAATACATTTATATCCCACCTCACTAGTGGACATTTAGATGGATTTCAGCTATAAACCATGAACAGTTTAAAGTTTCCATGAGAGATAATAGTGGGTAACACATAATACCAAGAAAACTGCTGGTCCCAGAATCATCTGGTATGTTCTGTGCATTCTGAACCATGCAGTATTAGTTGATCTCTGATACATTGACATCACTATCTCTCTTCTGTAGTGGCAGCACTTGAAATTAAATTATTTTGTAATCTGAGCATTAAACAACAATTTGGTACAAATTCTTTTAGCAGTTAATACAGAATGGTTCATTTTGGCAAAAATTGTGTATAGTAAATTAGGTTTTGATAATTTTTGAATTCTAAAGCACTTTTCTGAAGCCTTTAGATAAGCTTACTTCAGAAAAATGTGATTTAGGAACCACTTGAGCAAGTCACATTCTGTCAGCCTCAGAGGAAGGCCATGGCAAACCCTCTGAACAAATTCTGCCAAGAAAACCCTGTGATAGGTTCGCCATAAATTGGAAATTACTTGAAGACACATCACCATTACCACCATCACAATAACAACATTAATTTAATGCAGTAAGTTGCAAATCTTGTTCTGATTACAGAGAAGTAACATCATTTATTTGTTCTGATTCAGAATGATGGCCACTAATCAGTGGTTGCAAAACATGAACATAGGGTGTCTAGAAGGATTACATGCCTGTTGTAGTGAAGAAGGTACAAAACTGTTTCCATACTATGTTTTATTGGGCTTTTGGAAAGAATTTCTAACAAGGGTTAAACATTCTGAAATGAATGGAAGGATCTTTTCTATTTGATCATCTAGTAGGTCTTGAACTAAAGGAGTAAAGTTCTAGAACAACAGTTCAGACTACATTAAACTATTGTTTTCAGTAGAGAAGAAAAATAAGTGTAAGTGCTGTTGAAGCCATGGGAGTTAAATGTTAGTATTGTACTGAAAAACAGGTACTAAATTAAATATACTGTACCCTTTACTAGTTGGTCTTTAAAAAAATAAGCTCCACCAAATTTCATTTCTTGTGTTACAGTAGGTCTTTCTCACAGAGTGATTTTATTGTAGACCTTCTTTATTCTTTTTTCATATTGGATAATATCTAGGTTGTGTGTCTAACTTGTCATTTTGAACAGAACAAACATATCAGTGTCACTTGCACTCACACAATAGGACCTTAGTGGTTGGCTTGGTTATGATTATGAACTATTTCAGTTGCACATTAAAGGTGCTCAAATGTAGCAAACCATGGCAACCAAGAGAGCACTGGCAACACCTTTCTCCTTGTACTCCCAAGAAATCTGTTCACAAGGCTATAGACGGCATAGGTTTACATTGTGCCAAGTCTAACAATAACAAACTATGTCTGAGTTTCATTGAAAGCATTAAAGTGCTGTATTCCCATTGGGTTTCATGGGATTTAAATATGTCTATCTTTCTCTGAAATATAATCTTAAAGGTTTGCTTGTTCCTAAGTATATGGATGGAGGCCAGGACCTGTCTGCCTTAGAGCTTTGTAATTATCACCAAGGTATAAGAAAAAGCACTATATAAATGCTAAGTTCTCTTGTTAAATATGATGGAAACTCTAATAAAACAGATCAAGAATGTTTACTTTTCAGTCAGTTTTATTGTGCAACATACCAGCAGTGGTCATTGGAGTTCATGTACCTGTTGTTTTTTTTCCTTCCCTTTTAAACAGTGCATCTGGTGCGAGTGTTGTAGCGATTGACAACAAAATAGAACAGGCAATGGTAAGTAGAGAACTGAATGAGTACTTATTCTTACAGCTCCTCTGAATATGGAGCTGGATGTCTTCATCTGTGACTACTTCAATGGGTTATAAAGCATTTGCTGAGACATTTTGAGAAATAAAATCCTAAACCACAAAATTATTTATCAATCAAGAGCTCCACATAGTTGGTGCACAACAACCAGTTTTCATTCAAAAAGCATAGTACAATGTGTAGCCTGAACACAGTAGGTATGTCTGCTTTTTGTCCTTGTGCAGTGCCATGTAAGCACTTTTTATAAATAAAGCAGCACTAATACTGAAGCCCACAAGAACAAATATATTCCAGTCCTCAGTATATTTATGAACTTGGGGCAATGTAAAATGATACACATATGGCAGAGCAGCTAACTTTCATCCTACTAAGTATTTTAGCTTGTGCAAAGGAAAGTGAGATTCTGCAGCAGATATTGCTATCTAAAATCTTCCAGCTTAGTACTTACAATTTGCCTGTCAATATGAACATTTCAAACACTAATTTTAAAAGCACATCGCATTTAAGGTTTCTGGTTTACAAAAAGCTTGTAAGATAAGCTCTTAAATTCCCATGCTCTCCAACCATTCAGATTTCGGGGATGGGGGTGAAAGCTAGGTACCCTACTGTCAACTTAAAGGCTTACAAAATGCTCGATATATATTTTTTTCTGTATCTGGAAATGTTGGCAGAATGACACAGCATAGAATCATTCATATTATGTAGACTGTGTGAATATTCTTTAATGAGAGAAACTTTTTTGGGTGCATCACCTTCCACCAACATTTTTGTGAAGCTGTTTTAATAGGCAGTGGAAATAGCTTTATATCCCCAAATTCCTCTTATTTGTGTTTTGTTTTTGTTTTTTAAAATGTTTTTCCACAGGTGTGCAAATCAGTTCACAACATGAAATTTATACTAGTACTAAATGGCTTATTTTTTACTTTTTCAAGTCTAAATATAATGTTAGATCTACATAGAGTTGAGCCATTGAAATGAATTGAAATTGTTGATCACAGCTATTTTAAATCCCATTTATTTTTATGGATCAATCTACTGTAGATAGGGCCAACATTGCCTTTAGCCCCAAAGAACCAACAACTGCAAAAGCCTAGGAAAAGATTAATGCATAGGTGTTAAATGAACCCATCTGAGAAGACCATTTTAAGGTGGACCACCACTGTTAATTTTTTTTAGGCCCTATGGCTAGTTGTCACTCACTAAATTTCTGAAGGGCAAATCCTTCCTTGGTAGAACTTTTGAAGGTACCAGTGAATAGGTGTGCCCGTAAAGGAGGAAGTTGCCCTTTAGACAGAATTTTTTTGATAAGACAGATATTACCACTTAAACATTCAGTTCTGATTGGACAAGTCTGGTGATCCCCAATGATATCTATAACCATGTGCTATTTTACAGAGAACTGTTAGGGATCCCTGCAGTGCAAGTGGATTAGTCTCCAGTTCTATTGGCCTTAGTGGCATTGTTATAACAGTACACAAAGGCTGTATTCATGCATAATCTCAAGAATGTGCAGAATTCAAAGCTAAACACAGTGGCAAATTTGGGGGTGATTTCACAGGCACATTACAATAGCTATACATAGCTGTACTCAAGACTAAAAGGATTAATTCTTAAAAATGAGAGAGCTTTTATAAAAATTTGTCTTTCAGGATTATCAGTCTTTAACAAACTGATTTTCACATTGTTAACCAAGAATTTCAGTTTACAGCAGTTGCTTCATTCCATTTGCCTACATGTACCTGTGGTAGTAGGTTGAGCCCCATGGAATACATGGGGAAAAAAGAATCAATCTTGATTTCCCTTACAAAAGACTCCCTCAGTGCTGCTTGCTTGCCACTAACAAGGAAGTTGTTTTCCCTGTTCTGCCAGGAAGCCACTTTGATGTCTTTAACTATTTCCCCTTTTTCTGTGTAGTCAATTTTCCAGTGGTATTGAGGCTAAAATAACTGCCTGAGCTTTATGAAAGAAAGCTCGCATTTTACATATAGTACCGGTAGTATTTTTTTAAGCATGTGTGTCTTCACCTGCCATTTTAGAGCTCTCTAAACTAGAACATTGTTTAGTGTCACTAGTTCTATCACATTTTTTGAGAGCAAGGGCGAAATAACAGGTTTGAGTACATAGCACTTAGGCTTTTTTATTTTAATCATCAGTAAGCAGAGAACCTTGGTCCAGTTTGGCACCATGATGCATGGGAAAAGGAGTTTAATACTCTACCCCAATACTCAACCTGAAACAGTGTTTATTAATTAATACTTCTTTTTTAAAAGCCCCCCCCCCCCAGGCACTTATGGCACTTTTTAATTTTCAATATCTGATGAGGACAGGAATTTCAGGCTCCATATGGTTGAGGAAAGGGAGTTAAAATTCTTCCATGTGTTGATGGCCCAGATCAGAGGTTACAATGATTACTTTTGCATAAAAGGGCAAAGAGGTACATAGTATGTCTTTCATGTGACAGAGGTTTGACCCTAATAATCTTTGTTCAGTGGGCCCTTGGTTTCTGCTGGGGTTTGATTCCAGGATCCCTCACGAACACCAAAATCCATGGATGCTCAAGTCCTACTAAATACAGTGGTGTAGTTAAATCGTGTCTTTTTTAAAAATGACAAAATCAAGGTTTCCTTTTTGGAATTTAATTTTTTTTAATATTTAAAAACCATGGTTGAACACATGGATATGGAGGACCAACTGAATTTCATAGAGTTCTAACTTCCTGAAAGCAAGATATATACTGTATCACTTGGTGTTTAAAAGTGATTTATGAGTTAGCTTCAACTTTATTCTTTGCTAGTGCATGTACATAGTTAATCCTTTATGACTAATTTCTTTTACTTGTGTATGGAAGGCTTCAATTAATGATTTACCATTTTTACAGGATCTGGTGAAAAGCCATTTGATGTATGCAGTCAGAGAAGAAGTAGAAGTACTGAAGGAACAAATAAAAGAATTAGTTGAAAGAAACTCTTTACTTGAACGGGAAAATGCACTGTTAAAATCTCTTTCAAACAATGATCAGTTATCCCAGCTCTCAACCCAACAGGCCAACCCTAGTAGCACTTCTCAACAACAGCAAACAGTGATAGCACAGCCTCAGCAGCCAACGCAACCTCCGCAGCAGCCGAATGTCTCTTCAGCATAAAGCTTTCTTGCCTCATTAAGAAACTGAAAGCAATCTGTCCTTGTGTGCCACTGGTGTTTTCTCTACTTTATATGAAAGCAAGTAGCCATGCTTCAGTTGTGTATTTCGGCCTTTTCAGTATTAGACAATCATTCTACAAAGAACTTTCCCTCACTGAGATGTCATACCGTACAGTTGATATCCAGTTATACCATCTGTGCACAAGGGGAAATGATAGGAGTTACAATGCAAAAGTCTGCATTTATTTAGTGCACATGAGTGGGGTCTTTAAGAACTTTGGTGGGGCTGTGCAAGGTTTCCATTACTCATGGATTACTTTGAGCCTTGCTTTTTCACATAGTAACCATTCATCTTTAGAGCCACTGTTCTTTCAATTACAATTAACTTTTGCCTACATTAGTTTCATTTGTTTGTGTTTTATTTATTACAGGGCTGCTATTCATAATGTACATGAACAATGTCACAGAACTTTTAATTTTTTTAAAAAAATAAATGTAAGTATCAAAATGGATAGGATTGAGTTTAATAGATAAAACGTTTAGGCAATAATTGAACAAAAGAATCCTGGCATATTTCTAACACTAATGGCAATTTACCTTTTGGTATTTATTTTCAGTAGTTAAGACCCAGCTTGAATGTAAATTTTTGTATAGTGTAAGTATGAAGACATAGTGCATCTGTACAGGTAGTCTCCAGTCATTGTGATATAATAATTGATGGGCTATTTTGATGAAGAAAACTTTGCTCATTTCTGTTTCTACTTTCTAATAGAGAAATTGCCATGATTCCTCTGCTTTTTGACATTTCGTATGATTTTTTTGGGGTGGGAATAAAAAGCTGTGAAATTGTTCAACCTACTTTGTAACCAAAGAAGCAAAGCTGTGTAATTGAGTTTTTATTTTATAATGCACATTCTTTATGTATTTTTATTTAGTGTTCTCATTCACATTTTTCTTTGCTGTCTAGCATGATCTGCATGACCTATAATCTTTGAACCACTTTCGTACCTCATGTTTTATCCAGCACTCTTATTGTGATATGTAATAGTCTGTGAACAATGTCAAATAAAAAAAGAAAGAACAGCTAGTGTTGGTGGAGCTGAGCTGGTGTATTACACACTAGTTTAAAAATGAAGTGAGCCATCTTTTGTTCATTTAAAAATGGTGTTTTGAATTTCGTATGCAGAAAACGTTTTGTTACATTGCAGATTTTAATGTATTTAATAAATGCAACATGCAGATTAAGTGCAGTGTATACTGAGTATTTAAATTAAAATGTACATTTCATAAATACTGTTTCAAGAGACCATTTGTGTATATTAACGTAGTATGTCAGAAGTTGATGTACAATATATTTTAACACTTTCTGAAATTAAACTGCAGTTTTGTTGAAAGATCTGGCTCAACATGTGTTCAGAATGTGAAAACTGCTTAAGTCACTGTTCAGAATTAATCTGAAAATGATAGATGAAACATACATGGGCTACAGCCCTATGCAAAGTTACATTCCATTAAACACAATGGGACTTCTGAATAAACACAAGATTGTACTGAACATTTTTTTAATTCAAGAAAAGTTTAATCCAGCAAATGAATAAATAGCTCAAACATTTTCACTTACCCCTGGATAAAGTAATCAAAGAATGGTCAATAGTAGTGATTCTTTGTAGTTGACACTCTACTCCAGTTTACTAGCTGAAGGGTGTAAAATAGAATGTGCTTTTACTTTTATACTTTTGTGGCACTGCAGGAGATACCATTTGAAGGAGTGAAGCAAAGATCCTGATTTACTTAAGTGGTACAACAACATTACCTATGTTTATAATACCAAAGACCATTGCCTAAACCACACTGATTAAGATGAGCTTAAAGATCTCATGAAGAAACACACAGTAAACTCCCTATGAAGCTGAGGAGGAAGTAGAATATGTGATCCTCCAAATGACTTGAAATAGAACCCATATCACCCCTTCTTATTTGTCATGCTGGTTGGGGCTTTTGAGTGTTGATTTCCAAAATAACGGGGGGGGGGGGAATGCTTCCCAGGCTTGTTGAAACTCGAAGACCAGAATACGACTTCCAAGAAGATCAATAATTTTCAAATGCTTTTTAAAAAGTTCTACTAAACTGACAAAACAAAGTTTTATTTGGCTAAGTGGAAAGTGGTGCTGCAAGTTTGCTTCGTACCCAGTAGTCTATTTCAGAGATTGGCAAATTTCCACCTACTTTGTTTAGTGCATCAACAAGCTCTTCCAACCAAAGACTTTGCAAATGATATACACTTAGAATCAATGACTTCTGAGCCAAGGAATTTGCTTTGTTGGTCAGACTGGGCAAAGCTTACCTTCCTTAAACACAAAAATACACTCCAGATTACCCTATGTAGTATAATTTATGGTGAGTGGAGTCATTGTGTTGCTGCTGTTGTTAAGGAATTAAGGCAGGGGTAGGCAACCTAAGGCCCAGGGGCCAGATGTGGCGCCCCCAAGGCCTTTGGACCGGCCCCAGACCGGTCCTGCTGCCGCCGCCGCCGCCCACCATGATGATATTGATTATTGTTGTTATTACTTGTTCTTGGGTTTTTCTTGACAAAATCTCCGCAGGGGTTTTGCCATGGCTTTTCTGGGGCTGAGAGAGTGTGCATGCATATTTTTTAATTTTTTTAATTTTAAAAAAATATTTATTTATTTATTTATTTATTTATTTTTGGTGCTTCGGACCCCCCAATTGTCTGAGGGACAGCAACCCAGCCCCCGGCTCAAAAAGGTTGCCTATCTCTGAATTAAGACTTGGAATTCTTTTGTCAATCTACATATCATCCAGAGATACAGCAATAGATTCTGATCTACTTTCTCTGCAACCCTGTTCAATGTGACCAAAAGACCTGGAGACTGTGTTTTCTTTTTCTTGAATTTTATTTCAGGTCATATTTCAGAAAACAATTTGCATCCAAAATGTAGGCATTAGTCAAAAAAGGATTCTTGAATGAGCTAGACTACTTCAAGGCTGCATCCACGCCGCAGAAATAAGCCAGCCTGATACCACTTTAACTGCCATAGCTCAATGCTGTGGAATTCTAGAAATTGTAGTTTGTTGTGGCACCAGAGCACTCTGACAGAAGGCTAAATGTCTCACAAAACCAGTTCCCAGAATTCCATAGCAATTGAGCAATGGCAATTAAAGGGGTGTCAAACTGGTTTATTTCTGCAGTATGGATGCATACCAAGTAACCACTGGAGATTTAAGGATTTAACAAGCTAATGTAATGTATGAACTGCAAAATTATTAAAGTTTCATTTTTGTGTAATTTGGCCGAGGAGTAAGACTATATCTGTAGCTAGATAAAATGAAAATACTAAACTGGTACAATTCAGGAAGGAACAGCAACAACCTGAGATACGTGGATGACACCATATTACTAGCAGAAAACATCGCTTGGAACAGTTACTAAAGAAGGTCAAAAAAGTGCAAAGGCAGGCTTGCTGCTGAACCTAAAACAAAAATAATGACCATGGAAGATCTATGTAAACGCATCCTAGACCCTTGTTGGCGAACATATGGCACGTGTGCCAGAGATGGCACACAAAGTCATTTTCCCTGGCACATGGAGTGGAGAAGAGGAAGAAAAGATGTGTGCCTGTTCCTCCTCCTCCTGGGCCTTCATTGGCCAGGGAGGGGGAAGGGGAGAAGGCGGACCAGACATGGACCTGTTCCTCCTCCTCCCGGGCCTTCAGTTGCCTCTAGAGAGCAGCTGTATGTTAGATCCTGAACTGTTCGTTGTTGTTAATTGCCTTCAGGTTGACCCCCCAACTCATGGCGACCCTGTGAATGAGATATTTTCAAGCCTCCCTATCCACCACTGCTTCACTCTCCAGTTCTTGCATCAGTGCAGGGTGGGGGAGAAGTCCCATCCTGGAAGTCCCATCCCCATAGGCAGGAAATCCCACCCTGGAAGTCCCATTTCCCCCAGAAGTCCCCCCTCTGGCATGGGCAGAAGGCAATTTAGGTTGGGCACTCAGTGCCTAAAAGGTTCGCCATCACTGTCCTAGGCAATGAGGAAATAGAAAGAGGTAAAGATTTCCTGTACCTTGGATCAAACATTGATCAGAACAGAGACTGCAGCTAAGAAATAAGAAGGACCAAGAATGGGTAGGGCAGCTATGAAAGAACTAGACAAGATCCTAAAGTGTAAAGATGTACAATTGAGCACTAAAGTTAGAATCATTCAAGCCATTATATTCCCCATCACTACGTAAGATGCAAGAGCTGGATAGTAAAGCAGTGGTGGATAGGGAGGCTTGGAAATATCTCATTCACAGGGTCGCCGTGAGTTGGGGTCAACCTGAAGGCAATTAACAACAACAAACAGTTCAGGATCTAACATACAGCTGCTTCTGGATTCCAGGCAATACCAGATAGCAATGTATCTTTATAAAGTTGGAGGGCAGTGAGCAACAAGCACCAGAGCCAAAATTTCATTTGCCAAATTACACTAATTGAAAAAGCTCTCCCTGGAAGTAGTAACAAGTTGCAGAACGTTTTGTCATGACCTAAACTGGGTGTACAGAAAATTCCATGTCATGACCCATAATATACTGCTGGCAGGATAATTGTTTTTATTAGGCTGTGGCACTGATGGTCTGCTATATTTTGTGGAGATGCTTAGAGTGGACAGAACAGAATTGGAGAAGTTGAAGTCTAGAATGAACCCAAAACATACTATAGACCCACACGTTCGAATAGAAGCTTTTTTCCTGTACTGTTGACCCATCTGAAAATGTGGTTGTGGGGGAAATAGAATCAGATCCAAAAGTGAACAGGATGGAACTCTACCTCTAGTGTGTGTCCACGCACACACTGACACAATCTGTTCAGAAAGTAATAGGCTGTCGTGTGGGAGAGATTCATAATGCTGAGAATCACATGAAACTAGGCTGGAGGCCACAGGTTTCTCACCCCCCATTTCTAAGCTTGCAAATTCTACCTTTGACATGACAGCTGTTATTAATAGATATGGAACTGGTGTGTCTTGCTACTGACCACTTGATGAGAGCAATGAGGAAGGGAAATGACTTCTAGGACAAGTACAAGAGAAGGCTTTGTGAATTCATACGGAGTAATATGAGCTACTAGCATCATCCAGCCCTTGCCTGTTGCAGTTGCAAGGGCAAAGAACTCATTGAACAGCAGGAATAAAATGAATGTTAGAGAAACTAATATTCTCCATTAATATTTCTTTCTGGCTAAGCTTTGGAAAGGCAACCTTTATTTAGTTCATTATAAGTTACCATTTGTGAATTATTATTATTTTTTCAGTTCTATAAGCAAATATCTCCATCAAGAGTTTTGGATTTAAAATTACACCTATCTTCCACAGAAAACTATCCAGATGTTAGAATTGTCAACATCTTTTGGTTTATGTAACAGACTTTGACAAGTGAAAGGAGTAACATGTGCACAGCCATATCCTGTTTTGGGAGAAGTACTGAAATTCAATTTGTTAGCTGTGCAGGATATTCATGAATGAAATGAGTATAGCAAAACAGCTTCTGTAGGTCAAAGGCATGCCTGAGATCTCCCAAGGAAAGGAGTATGCTGAAAATGAGCAAATACGATGGCATTAAATGGTGTATAACACTTAAATACTCTTGTAATTTCATTTTCACAGTTGGATTAATCTTTTGACACAGCTTTGGCAGCAATGCAAGTTGTGTAGATCGCCATGCTACTGTATGAGTACAGAATTATATCCCTAATTTTGCCCTGCCAGAAATGAAATAGTTTTGGCTAATTTATAGAGTAATCATGTGTTTTTCTACACAATTTTCTACACAAGCCCACTGAGTTAAATGGAATATACTCCCATGTGTGCATTGGACTGCAGCCCTAAAGAGTCTGCAAACACGCATAACAAAATAGCTGATCCAACTCAGAACACACACACACACACACACACACACACACACAGGTTGTTCATTCATCACATATTTGTTGCACTTCTCAGCCTGTCACAATCTTCCAAGAATCAGAGTTGAAGATTTCACTGTTAACACTTGCAGTTGTAATAATACAGTGCATGGGTCTCCACACTTTTTGAGCCGGGGGCCGGTTTGCTGGCCCCCAGATCTTCGGAGGGCCGGAGGCACATGCACATGCATGCATGCGCACTATTCGGGCGCCATTTTGTGTTCCAAAATGGCGCCCAGAGTCGTGTGCATGCGCCTGGCGTCTCGCACGCATGTGTACGACAACGGGCACCATTTTGGAACACAAAATGGCGCCCAGGTAATGAGCATGAGCGCATGATGCCGGGTGCCATTTTGTGTTCCAAAATAGCGCCTGCAGTTGTGTGCATGCGCCCAGAGTTGTGCGTGCATGCGCATGATTCCAGGCACCATTTTGGAACACAAAATGGCATCAGAGTAGTGCGCATGTGCATGTGACATCAGGCGCATGCGCACTACTCCGGACGCCATTTTGAAACACAAAATGGCACTCAGCATCACGCGCACATGCACACTACTCCAACACTGTTTTGTGTTCCACAAAATGGCACCCGCGTTGCACGTGCACGGCAGCAGTGGTGGCAGGACTGGCCATGGGCCGGTTCAAAGGCCACGACGGGCCGGGTTATAGTTTGGGGACCCTTGTAATACAGTATAAAGATTAAGCCTTCCAGATAATGTTGAATTATATCAGCCTTTGTCTCTTACCATTGGTTCTGCTATCTAAAGCTGTTGGTTTTTCCAGTTCAATAATATCTGAAGGACCAGACATTCTCCAGCAGCATTTCTTTATTGTGCACCATTTCTTAGGTCTCAATCCATCAAAACCAGAAGTACAAACTGAGTTCAGATTGTGGAATATGGAAAATCAACTTAAACCACCAGATTTTGTGCATTTGTTCACAGCCCAGCTGTTTCCACTTCAGCAGCCACAAACAAACAAAAATAAGCATTACAATTAAATCCATTTTAAAAAATGTGGTGTGTCAATCTAAGTATCGAAATTGGGACCTCCCAACTAAGAGTTATAGAGAGCTTGAAACCCTCCCTATTACTCTTAACACACCTGATGAACTCCTCCAAATGGCATGACCAACTTAAATTCCTCTTGGCAGCAACAAGGATGACACCATAATACTAGCGGAAAATATCAGAAACTTGGAACAATTACTAATAAAGAAGAAAGTGCAAAAACAGGCTTATTGCTGAACATAAAGAAAACAAAAATTATGACTACAGAAGATCTACATAAATTCAACCTAGATAATGAAGAAAATGAAATAGTAAAAGATTTCCCATACCTTGGATCAAATATTGACCAGATGGAGACTGCAGTCAAGAAATCAGATGAAGACTATGAATGCGAAGGGCATCTATTAAAGAACTAGACAATATTCTAAAGTGTAAAAATATACAACTGTGCAGAGTAAAGAGTAAAGACATACAACAAGTTAGAATCGTCCAAGGCATTGTGTTCCCCATCACCATGTATGGATGTGAGAGCTGGACAATAAAGAAAGTAGACAAGAAGAAAATAAACTAATTTGAGATGTGGTGCTGGAGGAGAGTGACAAGGAGACTGCGAAAGGCCAAAAGGACAAACAAATAGATCCTAGAGCAGATCAAGCCAGAATTATCTCTGAAAGCCAAGATGACGGAACTAAGGCTGTTGTATTTTGGCCACATCATGAGAAGGCATGACTCATTAGTAAAGACAATAATTCTAGGAAAGGGAGAAGGTAAATGAAAGAGAGGCAGACCGCATGCCAGATGAATGGATTCAATCAGGGACATGGGCCTGAATCTTCAGGACCTATAGAGTACAGTGGGGGACAGATGCTCTTGGAGGTGTCTTATCCATAGGGTTGCCATGAGTCAGGGACAACTTGAGGACAGTTAACAACAAAAGCAACAAGGATCAGGACACTTTCATTCTTGGTTCCTACTATCTGAATATCCTCCCCTCCAAAGCAGGGGTTAGGAACCTCAGAAACTCTGGGTGCTTTTTTTCCCATATGCTCCAAGTCCTCTGGACTTACGGTGATTTATGATTTCATAAAGAGGGTGTTCTTTCATATATAAGTGCAAGATATACCCTTGTCTTATTTTCAACAAGGATCATTGCCCACTGGATCAGCAATTCACCCTTTTTTCCAATTTAGGGAGGGTTTTGAGGCCACAAAAACATTCAATGGTCTGTGCCTGGCTAACTGTATGGTCTATGCCTAGATAATTCTTTGGGAACATGTAAAGGCACTTCCTTTCCTGGGGGTCTTGTGGGTCGATTGAAGCTGTGTTGTGTGGCCCCACCAGGCAGGAGTTCAGTAGCTTTATAGGCCTTACATGTTTATTGATACATGAAGATAGATTTCTGAATGAGTAATATATATATATATATATATATATATATATATATATATATATATTACTCACTTCACCCTAGCCCTTGTGGCAGGGAAAGGAGGCAAGGTAAGAATAAATTATTATTATTATTATTATTATTATTTATATCCCGCTTATTGGCAACAATCCAAGCAGCTTACAGTAAAAATCCCCAGAATATTTTATCCAAACCAACCCTAGCCCCCTAGAACAGCATTAAATAGCATATAATTAAAATTACAATAGATATCAAGAAGAAAACTTGTTGCACATTGACTCTCCAAGATCAAGAGCATTATGCAGATGCTTGATCTTTCATTACTTTCTTATCAATTTAGTATTTTTCCATT
The DNA here is from genome assembly GCA_020142125.1 of Phrynosoma platyrhinos. Taxonomy (NCBI): domain Eukaryota; kingdom Metazoa; phylum Chordata; class Lepidosauria; order Squamata; family Phrynosomatidae; genus Phrynosoma; species Phrynosoma platyrhinos. Next base: position 90,922,411 of record JAIPUX010001880.1, read on the forward strand.
GTTGTTTAAATTAGTTTAAGATGTCACAAGAGTACGTTCTGTGGCCCAAATGTTGTTGAAAAAGTGAGTACCATATTTTCCGGCATATAAGACGACCCGGCGTATAAGACGACCCCCCATTTTTCCAGTCAAAATATAGAGTTTTAGCACCCCTATCCTCCTTATCCTTATACCCGGCGTATAAGACCACCCCCCACTTTAACCACAGATTTTGCAGGTTAAAAAGTAGTCTTATACGCAGGAAAATAAGGTAGTTTGGCTGAGTTGCATAGAATCATAAAATTGGAAGAGACCACAAGGGCCATCCAGTCCAACTTCCTGTCATGCAGAATACACAATCAAAGCACAGATGGCTATCCAACTTCTGTTTAAAAATCTCCAAAGGAGCTTCCACCACTCTCAGTGGCAGCATGTTCCACTGTGAAACAGCTCTTACCACAGGAAGGTCTTCGTAATGTTTAAGTAGAATCTCTTCTCCTGTAGTTTGAATCCATTGTACCGTGTCCTAGCCTCTGGAGCAGCAGAAAACAAGCTTGCTCCATCCTCAATATGACATCCCTTCCAATATTTAAATATGGCTATCATATCACCTCTTAACCATAAAACATTCCTCCATTAGGTTTGGGCCTAGTCATTGCCATTCTTGATAACTGATATTTGATTTTGTCCATGAAAAGAAAATCTTAAGAACTCCCTGTAAGATAAATAGAGGACACCATATTTCTAAATTACGTGTATACAGACTGTCTAAAGTGGGATAAGAATTGTGTGCAACTCCACACACACACAAAGCTGAAATTTCTAGCAGCCCTGGGCACTATAACCAACGCTGAGAAATTCTGGGGGCTGCGGTCCAGCGCCATATAGGAAGACCACATGATTCTTACTCCTGATTTAATGTGCAGACTTAAAAAGGAAGAGAGTTTGCAAGTTTGCGCTGAAATCCCCTGAGACAGATTAGACTGAGCCATAATGACTAGGCTCAAATCGCCAGCAAACTTTAGTCAAGTGTGGATTTGAACCCATCCACGCTGCCTCCATCCTCAGTATAACATCCCTTCAAATATTTACACATGGCTATCACGTCACCCCTTAACCCTTTTTTTTCCAGGCTAAACATACCCAGCTCCCTAAGCACCTCCTCATAGGGCATGGTTTCCAGACCATTTTGTTTGCCCTCCTCTGGACATACATAAACTGGATAGAAACTGTCTGTGACTCTTTAACGCTTCTCCTGTTCATAGTTGTGTTTAAAAGTTTCTCCAGTGAGTCTCTATCCATGCACCCATTAACAATGTAACCTGGATGTGAGATCTGCCAAGGAAGTTCTGCTTATGGTGCTCTAAATTAGTATGACCTATAGGGTTTTCCATGCTACCACATGCATGCTGCCACATGTAGCAGGGCTTTCTCTGTAGCAGCACCTTTGTTCTAAAACTCACTTTCATTAGAGGTCTAGTCATTCACTAGACTCTTGTCTTCGAGGTGCCGGTTAAAACTATACATATTTAAAAGCTTTCAGGAACAACTTAGGTTCAGGAACAACAAGGCCTTTACAGACTGCCAGAAATAGTGCAAATTGAGTTCACTTTTAGGGTTAGGGTTAGTGCTAGGGAATCATGGGAATTGTTTTTTTTTCTGAGACATTGAGCCTTCTCTGTCAGAGAGCTCTGGTGCCCCAATAAAATACAGTTCCCATGATTCCCTAACCCTAACCCTAACCCTAACCCTAAAAGTGGACTCAATTTGCACTATTTCTGGCAGTCGGCAACCCCACTAAATGTTTGAATTGTCTTTTACTGCTGTCACTTTTTTAGATATATGCGATTGTAACTGTCTTATATGTAGACAGTTTGCAGTAAAAGCAAGATTGGCAGGGATTATTAGTAGTACACATTACAATTAACCCAAAATTTCTCTTTCCATCCAGATATTGTTGTAAATATTTCATTGCCAATTGGGGAAATGGGCCTATAGTGTGTGTGTGTGTGTAGTGTAGTGTCATTGTTTGTTTATATGTGCTGTTGCTAGCCTTTATGCACTCTATCAGCCATCTCTCTGTCACTGCAAAGCCCCTTCTTTGTTTTCTGTGTGACAGCACCAGCTTAGTCAATCAACTGCTACAGTCAGTGTTTGCATCACATGATAGCAAGCGAACAAAGAAAACAAAACCTTTTCAATGTGGAGAGGAGGACAGGGTGTTTGGCACTATACATGCATAGAGAGGAGCCATGCCAGCTGCTCCCTGCTACCGGCTCTGCCTGCCAGTTGGTCTATTTTTATTTTTATTTTTCTAGCACTATTCAGCAATACTAGATAGGTGCCTGCGCAGACAAGAAAAGAGACAAAACAAACCCAAAAAGACAGAGTGCACAAGGATTAGGCAGAAATCCATCCCAGGAAAATGTATGAAGAAAAGGTGAAAGGGTTTCATATGTGTTTCTCTGTTATTTATTTTCCTCCTCCTCCTTTCATCTGGAAACCTGAACTTTGCGAATGTTTTAAAACAAATCTTGATTGTTCTTGCGAAATTGGGGAGAGCCAAGAAATTCTCTGTTGCAGCAAAAATACAAAAAAACTTAACAGCATGTCTAAAGATGTTTGGAATCCATGCCCATTTTCCATGCAGAATTAGTGAATGGGGGTAAACAGCAAAAAGCAAGAGCTCTGAAGCCACTTTTTCATAGAATCATAGAATCATAGAATCATAGAATCATAG
>JAIPUX010001880.1:90927837-90950886 GCA_020142125.1 Phrynosoma platyrhinos
GTAGCAGTTGTGGAAAGATTATACAATAGAGGAAGTAGAATAAGCAAAGAAATATAATTAATGACTAGCAAGTGGGAAGTCAGTTGTGTTATCCCTCTTTTAGTTAGTTGTAGTATTGTATTTGCATTGTGTTAGATTTAGGTTTGTGTTTATTTAAGTATGTTACATACCAGTATGTCTCCCCCATATATGTAGTTTTATATTGTAAAAGTGTTTTTTTGTGTTGTTGGGTTTTTTTGTTTTTTGTCTTTGTGTTTTCGATAAAGATATGGGGGGAAACAAGCCATTCTGACAAGTCAGTGTTTTAAATGGTATTAATTTATTAAGGACTGCATTTGTAGGGAAACAATCATTTATTCTTAGAAGGCAGTATTCCACATGGAATTTTTAACATTTGCATTAAATGGCTTCCCTCCTTTAAGCTAGTTGTGGCTAACACATATCACACTGGTTATATTGGGTCTGTTGTAGTAGCAGTTATGAAGCCTGATACATTATATTCTTAGAACAAAGAGATGTAAATTCAGACCTTCATTATGCCATTGATCCTACTGTATGGTCTTGGGAAACCAAAGAAATGGGGCAAGAAATGCATAAAATGAATGGTGTGGAAACAATGCGGCAGCCTTCACAGCACTTTCAGCACTTTTACCCTTCCGTGTTCTTACATCTCTTTTCTGAGAACCCATATTTACACTTCCTCTGCATTTACCCACATTTTGATACAAAATTAGCCACAAGATTGCTATAAGCTGAAACTGTGCATAGACACCCTTGACTAAAAAAATTTCTTGAAAATCCCCTCTTATGTAACCATTCCTCATTTGTCCTCAGTGCAAAAATCTACAACATTGCTCATTGTGAGAAACCCAGTGAAAGGTATGTCATATATAACTGATAGGAGCGCATTTTGTACCCAGGGTGAAAAGTCTGTAGATTTATCATTTGACTCCAACCAAATTCCCTTCTTCAATCATACTGATACATCATCAGGGCAGCTTGATAAGGATGTTTCTTTTTTCTCATGTTTAAATTGTTCACTATAGAATTATACGTATCTGCAATATACAACCTTTTCCTCTTCCATTTATGGAACTTTAGTGTGCATTTTGGGTGAATTTAGCTGCATTTACAGTTCAGTATGCCTAAATACCCTAAAGGCACCAGATCTTGTCTGATCTTGGAACCTAAGCAGGGTAAGCCCTAGTTAGCATGTGAATGGGAGAACACCAATTCATACCAGGTGATACAGACTGTATTCCAGACAACAGAATGGGCAAAAACACCTTTCAATATTCCTTGCCTAAGAAAACCTTACAAAATTTATGGGGTCACCATAAGCCATCAAGTGTCTTAAAGGCACGTGCACGCACATGCACACATGCCTTGGAACAAGAATTGGGGACTTTTTGCCCTAGAGGCAAAATTCCATTTCAGGATGGGTTTAATAAGAAAAAAGAAAAGCGAGTGAGGCCTAAAAGTGGGACATGAGCCACACGAGTACAGAACAAATCTCTGCTTGTCTACTCAAGCAGAGATTTAAATTTTGACCTTTTGTAGGTTTCTAGCCATGTATAATAACACCAAGAAGTGAGTAAACCTCTGTGAAATCTTCCTCTTTTCTCAAAGAGAAAAGCAAAAGGAAGTATGGATCCAGATGGACACCCTGCAATAGGCCAGGGGTTCCCCATTCCTACCTACAAAATACCAGTAGATTAACTTCTACAGAAGGTAAAAGGCAATGGTACAATTTTTACATTTCCTTATGCCAATATCTTCACAAATGATGGGGATTATGTGGTTCTTAAGCTGTTGCCAGATTGCAACTTGCCACATCCCTAGTCATCTCAGCCAACAGGAAAGAATTCTGGGAACTGCAGTCCAATAACATTTGAAGGGCCTCATGATTTTCACCCCTAGTGTAAACAATGGGTTGGGGAGGCTTGATCCAGTGGAAGCAGGGAGGGTATTTTTCTTAATTCATACCACTACCACCACCACACCACCACCCACACTTTTGCTCCATCTTCGCACACCATTCTGGAGGGTCTTTCAAGACTCCTGAACAGATTTTTGGAGGGTGCAGGAGGAAGCAACAAAAGTAACCCCATCCCTTCTTCAAGCAAGTCTGCATCAAGCCCTCTCTGTATACAAGTGCAGCGTTATTTTCTGAAAATCAGCAAAGTAATAAACAATTCACACACTTAAAAACAAAACTGATAAAAGTGAAAGGGGAAAGAGATTTAAAAATGCAATCAGACAGAAAGGGCTCGTAAAACATTTTGCATATGACAGCAAGTGACTTGTGGCCATTTCTGCATTTGTGTTTTTTTTTTGGGGGGGGGGGTAGGGGCAGCAGATGCAGCCCATAGTAGGCCCTGGGGGACAAAAGTTGTCCTGAAGAGCTCTGGAGCTTGCCCATCTCTTTAAAAACCTATAATGGCTTGCAACAATGTTAGGAGATTATTGCATTAATAAATAAAGTGACTTACCTCTTCCGAATTAGGGATGAATACTGGATTCAGCTGGGTATTATTGCATGGATTTTGTCACCATTGCTGCCTCCTGACTACAACAGGCAAAAACATAGCTAGAATCCACCCTCAACTGGCTGCTTTTCACTTTCGGGAGCTTCCTGGCTTTGCAAATCAGCCAGCTGAGGACGGATTCTAGCCATCTTGCCTGGATGCAGTCAGGAGGTGGCAATGGCAGCAAAATCCTTGCAATAATACCTGGCTGCATCCAATATTTGTCCCTAATTTGGAAGAGGTAAGTTGGTTTATTTATTAATGTGATAATCTCCCTAAATGAAAAAACTAACTTCTTCTGAGTATACTTTTCCACATGTTGAAGGAGTATATGTTTCTCCTCCAAGTGGAGAGAGCCTTCTTGGTGGTGACACCCCAACTCTGTTCTGTATCAGATTAAACCCTTCCATTCAGCCAGTTTTCTAACAAAGCTAGGGCTCTTGGTGTTTTAGGAGGCTGCTAATGCTTTTGTGCTCTCATAATTAGAAATGGGGGAAAGCAAGCTGCTTTTTTATCACTTGTTTGGGTTTTTTTCATTGTTGCATCTTATATTCTTAATATTTTATTTTGGTTGTATTGATCTGTAAACCAATAATCTGGATTTATTTACGTAAACATACTAAAACTGATATCTATCCTTATAGAGACCAGGACAATGTATACATGCGATCAAGCCAAAACATAATACAATTTGGCTATCATTCTAAAAATCAACAAAGAGTGACAATATTCATGTTTATCATAACTCTTCATATTATAATGTTTTTGTCCCTGTCCCCCCACCAGAACTGGATTAAATCTGCAAAGTAGCCCCATCAGAAGGGAGGAAGCCTGAGATTTCCCTTATCCCAATTTGTTGACAGTTTTCTGTGTTCTTTATTGTGGGACTGTGTTACACACTCAAGCATGAATAATTTCTGGTGTCATGTTGAAACCCTCCATATTTGTAAAAGACCTCAGAGAACCCCTGCTCCATATTCTTTCAGACAAGGTATTGCAGACCAGCCCAAAGGGCCGGCCTGGGGGTAGAGTTGGGGAGGGGCAGCCACACGCTGGCCACCCCAACCCCACCCCTATGCCATCCTGATGCCGCATGGCCATACGCATGGCATGCGGTCTCAGGACGCCCTTCCGGCACAGTGTGCAGACATGCTGCGCTGAAAGGGCGTGGAAGGGCCGCAGTGCTCTTTTGGGGGAGGCAAAAGGAAGGATTGGAGCCACGGTGTGGGGTTGCTGTGGCCCCAATCCACCACTCCCCAGGGCAGCTCTCTGCCACCCCAAATGGGCCATGTGCATCGGCTACTCACTTCTCACTTACTTAATGCTGTGTATAGGTACCAGTGGTTCCCAAACTCTGACCTTCCAGGTGTTTTTGACTTCAGCTCCCAGAATTCCTGACTGCTAGTCATGCTGGTTAGGGCCTCTGTGAGTGGAAGTCCAAAACACCTGGAGGACCAAATTTTGTGAACCACTGGTACCTATACACAGCATTAAGTATGTACCATGCAGCTGAATATGAGTTTGTTTCTTACTTCAAAATGCACATGTGTGTATATACACACACAGAGAGGCCTGATCATAACGAAAAACAATATGCATGGACAGAGGAAGCTTAAAAATGTATCTCTGCAGGGATAAATGATGCACTGACTTGACTTGCCTCGAGTTATGAATTGTATATTTTTAGTGACCAACTTGCTGGCATCATTCACTTCAAGCAGCAGCAAGACCCACCTCCAGAGTGTGGGGCACATATGTTACGCAGCAGGCTTCAGGCAGATTGGTCCTTATACAGCTTTTTGAAAGCTTTAGAAGCCTTCTCTGATGTGCAACAGGGACAGGCTGCTAAGCAGACCTCAACACTATTGCCTAATGTGTTTGCTGTTCCCACCTCTTTTTTTTCTGTTAAAGTTGGTTCTCAGACTTAAGACTCGATTTGAGACTTGACTTGAAAGAATCTTGCAAGGACTTGAGACTCAATTTGAGACTTGAAGGTAGAGACTTGAGACTTGACTTTAGACTTGGAATAAATGACTACTTGCTTGATTATTCCCTGGTTATTCCCAGGATAATGGATCTTGTGTGTGAAAATGTTAATTGTGTTTTAATCACATTTAAATCTCGATTGTGTGATTTTGACGGGTTAATGGTTAATCAGCTATTAAACTACCAATTTTCCCATGTGTGATAAATGCCTTGGGGGGTTGCAGATTGCCAGAAATAGTGTGAATTGAGTCCACTTTTAGGGTTAGTGCTAGGGAATCATGGGAATTGTGTTTTTTTTCTGAGACATTGAGCCTTCTCTGTCAGAGAGCTCTGGTGCCACAATAAAATACAGTTCCCATGATTCCCTAACCCTAAACCTAACCCTAAAAGTGGACTCAATTTGCACTATTTCTGGCAGTCTGCAACCCTACATCAGTGGTAACTTCCCTTCACATCCAGCTGTCCCTGCCCTGTGTGAAGTTACCTGCCTCTTTCTTGAGCAAAGAACATTTAATTTCTCAAGTAGTCACTGCACTGTTACATCTGGAAAAAAGCTTTAAGGTGCTATATAAGTAAAGCTTGCCAACTGTAGTCCAAGAAAGAGTTTTCCCTTTGATGGAGGTAGAAAACCTCCAAGAGTTAAGTCTCAGTCATTTGGCTCCCTCTTGTTTTAAGGTTCCCTTGTTGGGTCTAAATTGAATATCTTCAAATCCAGAAAATGTATTCAGGAGTAGACATTTTGGACATGTGGCAAAATCCTTTCCTGATGAAGAATCTAGTAAAGTCCCAAAAGCTTGCATGATGCATCTCAGCTGGCACAATAAATTGGGTATCTTCAAATCCAGGAAGCATATTCTTTATTGGGCCAGCTCCAAGGCATGAGATGGAGCATGCAGGCTTTCGGGGCTTCACTGGGTTCTTCATCAGGCAAAGATGTTGAAAATTATGTAAGAGAAGAAAGGTGACAATACTTTGTTTTGTTTTACCTCCTTGCCTGATGGGGAGGCTGGTGGGGCTTCAGGGCCTTAAATGGTGTATGTTGTGCTTTGGAGCTGGCCCGATAAAGATATCACCGCTTTGTGAGTTTTGTATTTTGTTCTATTTTGCTGCATGGCTAGCACAGCAACCTCTGAATATCTTGCCTGTGCACTTGGTTCTCTTTGTGGGTGTTGCTGTATAGGATATCATGACAAAGGCCTGCACTTCAAAATTTCCCCTACAACGCTGCTCATTATTCCTTCAAAAATAACAAGTTATGGGTAATTGTAATTACTTGTAAAATGTTACCATCCAAACTCTAACCACTCAGCACAGTCACCTGAAGGGATACATTTTTCATACATTTGTTTGGCATATAAACAATACAGTCATAATTCTGTGTGCCCAAAGTAAAATACAAAAGCTAAAATTATGTTGTTGTTCTAATAATCTTACATTTTCTAAATGCTACTTTGTTAACAGCAAACTTGACTATTGTCCTGTTTATCTAGAAGGTTAGAATTTTTCAAATGCCTTAGATCCTTGGACAAGTGTATTGGTATCCACTGTATGAAAAGTGGAGTGCATATGTGCAGATCTTGTAGCTTTTTTGCAAATTTGTTACCTAATCTATCTTTTTAAAAAATCCTAAAAGAAAAGACACAACATTTCTGTGGTTGGTGTAGGCACTAGATGGCACTGTACGCCAGCATAAATTGTGGTCAGAGGTATTATGCAATAGTGGTCCTAAATGATGGTTCAGATACATTGATATGGAGTCACAGGCTGCATGCCAGTGGATGTGGTTGCAGACAGCAATGTAATTAATTAAAGCACTCTAGAAAGGCTCACTCAGAGCAAGCACAGGTTCCTTCTAAACAAGTAGCTTGCAAGATACAGAAATATGAGAAAAAATTGGAGAAATGTCATATTATTGTGCGCCTTTCTGACTTATGGTGACCCTAGGTCAATCCTATCACTGGTTTTTCTTGGCAAGATTTGTTCAGAGGGACCTTGCCTTTGCCTTCCTCTGAAGTTCAGAGAATGTGATTTGCCCAAAATCTCCCAGTGGGTTTCCATGACTAAGCAGGGATTCGAACCCTGATCTCTCAGGGTCCTAGTCCAACATTCAAATTGCTATACCACATTGGCTGTCATGAAAATGTTATATACCTGTCTGTAAATCTGGATTATGGAGTCTCTGCTAATAAAAAAAAAAAAAACCACCTTTATTTCTGGTGTCCACTAAGGAGTTGGGATTTTTTAAAAAAAAGTTATTATGTGCTACATTTATACTGTCTTTCCACCAAGGAGCTTAAGACAAAAACCTCCACCTTCTCTCAGTTTTTATTCTCATCATAACCCTGTGAGGTAGGTTACTCTGAGAAAGAGAGTGACTGACCAAAGACAATCAAGTGAGCTCCATGGGCAAATGTCAATCTGAATATCAGTTTCTCAGATCCTCACTCTAACTACTACACTGTACTACATTACTACATTTTTCTTTCATTAGATTGCTATAATTAGATAATGTCCTATTAAATATCATGAGATGGAAGAGCTTTAATTATGTCATATCTTAGGTTGGAGTGAGAATCAAGCCATCCTTGGGGTGTTGAACTGCAATTCCCAGCCTTAACCAACACAGCCAATGATGAGTATTGCTGGGAGCTGCAGTCCAACATCATCTGGTGGGCCACATGATATCCATCCCTGTCATAAATTACAATATACACCCACATAGCTATCGAATTTAAGTGATATCTGTGAAATATATGCAGAACTACTATTGCATTACAATAGTCTGAATCCTACTGTTAGTTGCAATTAGAATAGATCCACAAAACCACTGGAATTTACCTATGTGACTTATTCAGTCTACTCTAGCTGAGACTCAGCAATAGGATGCAGGCCTTAATCTTAGTATAGCATTTGAGCATTCAAAATACTCAAGCAACATTTGTTATGGTAACCTTGCTTAGTATAGGTCAGCCCTCCACATTTGTGGTTTTGATTTTTGCAGATTTGATTATTTGTGGATTTAATTGATATGTTCTATCTAGGAATCCCTAGGTCCAGCATAACTCAGCTGGAAACTGACCATAAAATCACACTCTCAGAGAAAACACTTATCTAGACATTTGTAGGTCCTCCAGTGCAAATCTATGGTCAACTTCTGGATAATGTTGAGCACAGAGTTAAGCTGGAGGACCTAGGGATTCATTAAGAAGGGTTCATTTCAGAAAAACAAACAAACAAAACAGTGGAGGTCCTGTGTCCCTAACCCCAGTGAATGTGGAGGGTACACTGTATTATGCCAATGTTTCAGATTTTCAAGAGAAGCAAAGACTAGTATCCAACTGCACACAACCATCTCATGGATTTGGAGTTCAGCTGAAACTTGAAATACTTGAAATAGGAACCTTCCACTTCCACATTCACTTGCTTGGACTCCACTCACAAGACATGATGACATTTTTGTTCTATTTTTGTTATTTTAGAACCATCTCTGTTAAAGTGGAGGGAAACAACTTTTTAAAATTATTTGTTGGACTTAAGCTGCCAGAATTTCACCACCAGCACCACCCTGAGCAGTACAGCTACCAGTCTTGCTGGGAAGTAAAAGCCCAAGAAATGTTTTTTTCCCAAATGAGAGGTGGGACAAGAAGACAATATTTCTTCCTGTATAAAGATCACTGTATAAAACTATATAAGAGCTCACAAAGGCCACACAGTCCAACTACCATGCAGGAAGACATAATCAAAGCATTCCTGACCTGTATATGTATAAAGCTGGAGCCCATAACTTCACAAAGCAGTTTCAAGGCAGTTTAGGCTTGAGTCAGATAATACAGTATTTATAGGTGTTCTACCCAAGCATGTCTTTTTTTTTTTTTTTCTGGAGTCCTTTCTGTCTCAGTTGTAACCATGTTATGTATAGATTGAGCAACTCCTTCCTTCTCTTTTCCACACAGGGTTGAATTAACCAGCTGGCTATGAGTTATTGCAAAAAGAAAGCTAAACTATGGCTTTTAAACCACCTGTAATGTCTGTACAGGATAAATGCTGTTCTATTAACTTTAAAATAGCTGACATGTCTTCTCTCCCCCCTGGAGAGAATGTAGCAGTTGCTGCAGCAAAACCTGCAGGATTATAGGTCACGACAAGAGGATAAACATGACTAGGAAGCATTTCTTATGCAAGATGACAGCTGCTCTGTTGTTATGGTTGGAAATGATGTGCTTTTAAGAAGAATCAAACAAAATTGTGAAGATTTCCTGACCCACTGCATGGGTAGCCAAGGGAAAGAACGCCTCTTGTTTCCTATTACTGATATTGATATTGAGACTCAAAACCTGTGAGCATATCTGCACTACAAAAAGATAAGCAGCAGCTGAGGTACAGCTGAAGTGAAACTGCAATAATTCCATATGTAGAAAGATCTTGTAGCACCTTTGAGACTAAACTGAAAGAAAAAGGTTGGCATGCTCATGCTGCCAACTTCTTTCTTTCTTTCAGTTAGTCTCAAAGGTACTACAAGATCTCTCTACATACTGATTCTACAGACTAACATGGTTATATCTTTGAATTCTACCACTGCATTGATTCAAGGAAGCTTTGCTAAGAGGTTGCTCTTGGAAGACTTGAAGATGGGGAAAAACCCAGAGGCTAGCTGTTTTAGCAGCAGCAGCAACAGCTACTGTGCAAACAACCTAATGAGAGTGTAAAGGTAAAAGTAAAGGTATTCCCTGTAGACAAGGTTGTCAAGTCGTGTCCAACCATGGGTGTGTGTGTGTGTGTGCTCATCTCCGTTACTAAGTTGAAGAGCCAGCATTGTCAGAGACTACTTTGTGATCGTGTGGCCAGCATGATTGCACAGAACACTGTTTACCTTCCCACCAAAGTGGTACCTATTTATCTACTTGCATTTGCCTGCTTTCAAACTGCTAGACTGGCAGAAGCTGGGACTAGTGACAGGAGCTCACCCCATCATGCAGCACCTGGGCCTCGAAATCTTCATGCAAGGGTAGCTGTCTTGTCAGCATCTTAACCACTTGAGCCACTGCATTACACATGAGAGTGTAAGTTAATCTAATAAACATCAGCACACTGAAAGGCTTTGAATTACACACCTGTAGTGTTTATTGCTAAACTACATTGTTCAGATATGAAAGACTGTTTATTTTCTTTGAAGAGCATCTCAAAGTATGAAGTCTGCCAAATGTCAAGGTTCTTGAGACTTTTCTGAATTACTGTTACTAATGCTGAGATAATGCTGAGGTTTAAAAAACATAACCAAGGGCCTTTGCAGACTGCCAGAAATAGTGCACATTAAATTGAGGCACTGCCCTGGCTCAGTGCTAGGGAGTCATGGGAACTGTAATTTATTGTGGCACCAGAGCTCTCTGACAGTGAAGGCTCAATGTCTCAGAAAAAAAATACAATTCCCATGATTCCCTAGCACTGAGCCAGGGCAGTGCCTCTATTTAATGTGCACTATTTCTGGCGGTCTGCAAATGCCCCAAGCTAGTGAAATGTTGAATAGACAAAGGAGATAGAAGAACATTGGCTGGAATCAGTAAGGTGTCCTTGATAACTTGATCTGGGTTCAAATCCCCACTTGACTAAAGCTTGCTGATTATTTGAGCCTAGCTTGCTGGTGATTTGAGCTCATTCTAACCTGCCTCACAGGATTTCAGAGCAAATTTGCAAACTATCTCTCTTTTGAAGTATGCACTTTAAATCAGGAGTAGGAATCATGTAGTGTGCCATAGGGTGCTGCACTGCAGCCATCAGAATTCAACATTGGCTATGGTGCTCAGGGCTGCTGAAATTATAGATCCACTAAGTGAAGTTCAAACAAAAATCCACCTTTATTGCAGTGGTCCCCAAACTATGGCATGCACAGGCGACAGCCAGCACCATTTTTTGTTCCAAAATGGCAGCTGGAGTCGTGTGCATGTGCAAGCAACTCCAGTTGCCATTTTGGAACAAAAAATGGTGGCCACAGTCCACCATTTCAAACTTGTGAAATGGAGTTGCGCACGCATGCGTTGTGCGTATGCGTGCACAACTCCAGCCACCATTTTTTTTAACTTCGGCCCTCCAATGAGCTGGGGGACTGCGAACCGGCCCCCAACTCAAAAAGTTTGGGGACCGCTGCTTTATTGGCCAATCAAAATGCACAATATACATTTTAGTTGGCCAATAAAGGTATCACTGTTTGGTGGATTTTTGTTTGAATTTGCTAAATGGCCAAGACAGCTACCCCTGCATGTAAGCAGAGTTCAGTTATGTAGAGGTGTATACAATTCCCATCCTGCGTTAAACAGTCTGTATGTAATTTAGAAACATGCATCCTCTATTTATTTTATATGGAGTTCTTAAGATGATGACGATGATTTAGAGAAAATCATGTATCAGTTAGCAAGAATGGCAATGACTAGGTCCAAGCCTAATGGAAGAAAGTGTTATGGTTAAGAGGTGACATGATCGCCATATTTAAATATTTGAACGGATGTCATACTTAGGATGGAGCAAGCTTATTTTCTGCGGGTCCAGAGACTAGGGACGTTATCACACGGGGGCAAATCTGCTGGTTAATCCACACAAAACCCAAACAGAAACTGGATTAGTGCCCCGTGTTTTCACACGACATCGCACAGAAACTGGACAGAAAGTGGACAGAAACCGGTGTTAACCACAATCTTTTGGAATTTGGTTGTTTGGAGGAAATGCAAATGTGCAATTAAGGTAATTTCGCATTTACCATAATGTGAAAAGCAAATGCGAATTTGGGAGCATTTCCCTGCTGTTGCTATGGTTCCAGCGAGCATTCCTCTATCTGCGCATGTGCAAGGCTCATTTCTAGTACATTTATGGGCTTTTTTCGCTTGTGTGTGAACGTTAAATGCGCTTACTGTAAATTCACAATTAAGGTAATGACGTTTGCGGAATTAAGGTTTATTTTCTGTTTATTTTCGGAATGCCTCATTTCCACTTTATTTTCGCTTTCTGGCCCACGTGTGATAACATTCTAGGACATGGAACAGTTCCACCTAAATATCAGTAAGAACTTCCTGACAGAGCTGTTCGACATTGGAATATGCTCCCTAGAAGTGTGGTGGAGTCTCCTTCTTTGGAGGTTTTAAACAGAGGCTGGATAGCCATCTGTCAGGAGTGCTTTCTGTCTTCCTGCATGTCAAGGGTCAGACTGGATGGTCCCTGGTCTCTTACAACTCTATGATTATATTAAAATAGACTTTTGGTGTTGGATTGATTCAGAATGTCTGCAGTACTTCAGCAAAGCCTGTGCTGGGAAAGAGTGGAATCCTATTCTATCTAATGGGAGCCATGTGTGTGCCTCACTACAGTAGGGAAGGTAAACAGCAGCTTCCCCCAGAATCCCTTATTGAGTATGTGTGAATAGAAAAACAGAGAAAAAAAAGGTGAGAGCAGATATGCCTGTTTCACCTGCTACTCCATTGTGTTAAAAAAGCATAGATCTATAAGTCTGGTCAGCAAAATGGAAATCATAAGAAAAGTGGAGGCTAGTCAAAGAAAATGTCAGTCCTGGATGCATTTTAGAAGCTTTCAGGTGGTCTTTTGAAGGTTCAATACATTTTGTTACTTATGCAATGCTTACCTGACCTGAATGTTTAATTTCACATATGTACGTTATATTGTTAGTTTTCTTTTAAATGTTTTCTGAAACACATTGAACTGCTGTTCTTTTTTGTGCTGTAGGAACCCATCCTTATGCCTTCCATGTTATTTCTTCCTGTAGTACAACATTTTCTTCTAAAGAAGTAACATCCAAGAGCACTCTGTCAACTTATGTGTATGTGTAATTATATTTGCAACTTTGTTGTAGGAAACTAGGGGGCAAAACAGATGGTCGACATAAGCAGGTTTCCGTCCGGCTTCCAGGTGGGGCATTTAGATAATGCAAGCCTCAAAGCTGGCCAGAAACTTCTCTCAAGCCAGCCTATGGGGGAAAAGCTAGACCAAAAAGGAGCTGAATTTTTCCGCTTCTTCCCGGAAAATACGCACCTTCGCTCTTATAGCTAAACGCCGTGCCACTCTAAAGAAGCATTCTATAATTATCACCTGGAACTTATTATGGTATATTGATGAAATATTGTCAGTGTCATCATGGGTCCTTAAGTGCCTGATGTTGAGAAACCCAGCTCTTTGTTGCCTTTATTTTTGCTACAGGTTGTGCCTGAAGTGACTAAAGTGTAACATGGAGAAGACTGAGGCTCACAGTGTGATAAAGTCCCTGCATTTGAAGGGTAATAATGCCTGGCAAATTCATGATGAGATGATGGTAGTGTATAGAAACAATTGCCCATCTTATGACACTATTGTGAGGTGGAAAAGGAATTTCCAAATTGATCACATGTCCTTCACAGACGACCGAAGACCTGGAAGACCATCATTGATGGACAATGTGGCCACAGTGAAGAAAGTGGAGTGGAAGTTAGAGAAAATGATCTCAGTTCTGGTAGTGTGTGGAAAATTATTCATGGCAAACTGCACATGTCTAAGGTGTCTGCACCCTAGGTTCCATATCTGCTAACCCCTTTCCAGAAAAAACATGACATGACGTTTCAAGACAGATGATGCATTTGGAACAAGATGAAGAGGATTTTTTGGGTCGTCTGGTAACCATGGATAAATCTTTGATCTATCAGTATGATCCAGAGACCAAAACCATGAGCATGGAGTGGAAGCATGCTGATTCCCTTCCCCCCAAAGGCAAAGGTGCAAAGGTCAGCAGGGAAGGTCATGCTCTGTTTTTTGAGACTGTCATGGAGTCATTCTAAGCATTACCTTGCAAAGGGGCAAACCATCACTGGCACATACTACAGCAAACTTCTGGACAAGTTACGAGATGCTCTGCAAAAGAAACACCGTGGTATGCTCTCCAGAGGCATTCATCTCCTAGCTGACAATGCACCAGCTCACTCATCCCAAGTTACAGTTAACAAAGCAAGGCATGTGGCTTTGAGATCTTCCAGCATCCACCTTATTCTCCCGACATTGCGCCAAGTGGCTTTTTCTTGTTCCCAGAAATGAAAAATCTGTTGTGGGGTTGCCAATTTGACAACACAGATTATGTCATTTATGAAGTGGAAGAGTGGTTTAAGGCGCAATCTGCAGACTTCTACAATAATGGTATTCGGAGAGTCAAGAAACACTAGAAAAAATGTGTAAATCTGGATGGTGACTATGTAGAGAAAAGTTAACAACTACAAATCAAAACATACAGTACTTTCTGTCAAAAAAATTTAAAGGTGATAATTAAAACATTACGATACCCCCTCGTACCTCTGTTCCGATGCCATCCTGGTGAAGTGCTGCACATGCGAATGTGTGCAGGTTCACAGGGACAGCCATTGAATAGGATGGCAGTCACTGGTGGTTCACTCCTGCGAAGGGATGGTGGGGGAAACAGTAAAAAAAAAAGTACCCAGTGGTGCAGCTTGAATCCACACCATGTGATCATGACATATGCACTCTAGATGCCTTGGGGGCAGGCAGTGCGGTTGGCGGGGTTTCAATGCTGCTCCAGAAAAGGCAGATTCAAGACGCTTTTTCCTGCCCGTCTGTTTCACCCCTAAGTCATTTGTGACTTTTAAGGCTGCAGTCTTCTGAGTGATACCTTATAGTAAGCACCACTAAACAAAATGAGCCTTATGTCTGAGTATGTATAGGAGTGTTCTGTAAAATTACAGTTGCCAAATTGTATAGTTTTACATGCTAATTAAGGTAAGAATGTTGCAGTTTGTGTTAATAAAGTTTACAACTTTATATATCTTTTTTTTCTTCTGAAGGAAATAAATTTTCTGAGGACCATTTTTTTCTCCTAACTTCAGACATTTCTGCCTTTAGAACAGAAGGACTCTAGAAATATTAGATAACTAGTCTTCTATTACTTTTTTCAAAAGCCAAAAGAATTAAGTGTTGATAGAACATCTTTCCCATTTGTGCTGGCTCTGCTGCCCAGATTTTGGAAACACTATTTTTTTAGATTACAAATCCCAGACTCCAGCAGCCAGGATAGCATGGAATGGAAAATGGAACAGTGGCCATGATGGTTGGAGAATCCTGGGGAGAGTAATCCAAAGCTCTGTCCTCCCACACCACATTGCTGTTGTGCATAATGGGACAGGCTTATATCCATCAAACTGTCTGGGCTTCTAGACATGAACAAGAATATGTCTTGTGTGCTTATCTAGATTTTCTCACAATGGATTCATTAAATTGCAAAATTTGTCTGATTTAGCTCCATAGGTACTATAGAATTCAGTACTTTGTCTACTTTGCAAATAATTGATCAATGAGCTGATACAAAGAGTTATGACTGGATCTTTTAAAATGGTCTACATAGTTATAGAACTAGGTGGTTTGCTGGGAAACCAGCTTAAAGAAAATATCAGAACAGTGCATGTAATAATTAAATAACCAATTTCACATAACCACACATAAGTCCAAGGTAAAATGTGTGGTTGACAACAAATGAATGAAATGCAAGTAGAAATTAATAATAATTCACTCCTCAGAAGTCTAGAGAAAATATAAAAATATGGTCTGCTGAACAGTAAGTATATACTTTTGTGATTCAGTACTGAATTGTTAGGAGCATATTCTGTACAATAAATCACACCCCTGTCCTTTCACTCCCATTTAAATACCAAAGTATTACAGCGTTAATATGGAACTATTCATTATCAATTCCAGTATTTTTTGAAATTATTTATTACATGCACTGTTCTGATATTTTCTTTTAAGTTAGTTTCCCAGCAAGCCACCTAGTTCCATAAAGACAGACCGTTTTAAAGCGGAGACAGCATCAAGTATGGAACAGAAATGAAACCACTGTGTTCCCATAGCTACGTCAGAATGACCTGCTTGAAGATTTCACCACAGAATGAGTTAATTTAAACCATTTGTTCATGTTCTCAGGGACTGCATTGTCTAATCAAAATAATTATTCCAGCTTAACTGGTTTGCTTATCAGATTGCCAAGTGCTGCTGTAAATATTGGCATTTATCACACAGGACCCTTGTTCTGTGCAAAAGTGCTCTTCATCTACACAGGACAGCAAGAGGAAAATGCTACCTTTCACACCATCAGTGCAAAGCTGGTTCTTACATTTGTCTTTTCACATTTGATGGTAAAGGTAGCCTTGACCCTGCCCTCTTTCGCATAACTGGTACTGACTAGTGAACAGAAGAGAACTAGCCTGGTGTTGTGGTTTCAGTGTTGGATTATGACACTGGAGGTCAGGGTTCAAATCCATACTCACACATGGAAATCCACTGTGTAATTTTGGCAAGTTCCACATTCTCAGCCTTAGAGCCCTGGTGGTGCAATGGTTAAATTCCTGTACTTCAGCCAGTTCAATACTAGACATGGGGCTCAGGCTCAACTCAGGCTTGCATCCTTCCGAGGTCGCTGAGTACCCAGCTTGTTGGGAACAATTAGCTTACACATTGTAAACTGCTTAGGGAGTGCTTAAGTTCACTGATAAGCGGTATAGAAATGTAACCTCTCCCCAGTGATAGATCCACCTTAGAGTCATCTTAAGTCAGAAACTACTTGAAGGCACAAAATAACAAATGCACAAAATCCTCCCTGGTCTTTTCTTGGTCTTCCATTATGTGGTTCAAGTGGATTTCTATTATTTTCTATCACCATGCTATAATTGAAAGCCAACATGGTATAGTGGTTTTACTATTGCACTATGACTCTAGAGAGCAGGGGTTGATTCCGTTTGGTCATGAAAACCCACTGGGTGACTTTGGGCAAGCCAAACTCTCTCAGCCTCAGAGGATGGCAATGGCAAACCCACTCTAAAGAAACTTGCCAAGAAAACCATTATAAGTTTGCCTTGGGGTTGCCATATGTTTTAAAAAAATGACTTGGAGGGACACAATGCTATAATTACAGCATTGCAACATTCTGCTATCTCTCTGGATTTCAGTCGGTGTGCTTTAATGCTTAGCCATGGAAGGCGAGGAAGCTGTCTTATTGTATTTGTACATTCAGGCTGTTGTTCTGCTGGTATTGTGCTATTCTGAGATATTCAAAAGAAAATGATGAACAATTCCCTTTGATGTATCCCTGGTGCTGGCATATCACTATAGCACTATTCTTCCTCTTAAATAAAAACTGTAAAAGCAGACAAGAGCCGTGAATACAGATTATGTACTTCATGCACAACCACAGGAAGTAGACTGAGGTTTCTTTGCAGGGGAACCCCAAGTAGGATAAACCAAACTCCACCCCAACCCACCATCTGGCCACCAAATATTGCCAGTCTCGCCTCTCATTGAGACATGAGTCTCTCAGTAATTTCCCCCCCAAGTGCAGCCTCCTCAGGGTAATTTTGCAGCCCTCAGCCTTTTTTTGGCCTTCTTAAATGTGAATTACTTCCCCTGGAAGATCCCAGCAGCAATGCAACTTTTAAGCAGGTGCAACTTTTAAACAGCCCCTCAACACATATGCATGCATACACATGTCCAGCACTTCAGCATACCCACACTTCACATTATGAAATGTTTGCTTTTCAGATTCTAAAGGAGACTTCGGGCCACTTCTGTTTGGGTTTTTTCTGGCCACCTATCTTCGCTGAAAAAGACTGCCCCCTGAACCCACATTCCCAGCCATTTCCCGCAATTCTCATTGTATTTCACCATCTGCTTTGAGGATCATGACATGAAGCCAGAGAGAGTTGTCTAATTACCTGTGTAAAGCGTGAACTATCTGGAGTTTTTATATAGATCCTACTAGACTTTGACTGTCTGGGAGTTATACTTAATGTCATGCTTTATTTTGATGGCAGAGTGGTAAGCAGTATGTTTTGATTCTCCATGTTCAATAGGCATGTAGACAAACAATAGTGTATAACTTTTGAGAGAGGGGTCACAAGTGGGTTCTGAAAGAGCTCAAATTCAGACTAAGCCAGCTCCCCCTCCAATATCAACAATTTTCTGTCCTCTGCTTTTGTTGATCTGCCAGAATAATTAATAAATTGACAACTCCTCAATTTTAGCACTACATCAGGGAATAATTGAATAGACAAATATTACCCTGCAATTCCTAACAGAAAACTATTCTTAAATCAAGTCTCTCTTTGTATCAAAGACTTATAAAACATAACACGTATCAGATTTTAAAGTAATTTATTGGAAATAGTTCTTGGATTACAAACAAGCGATTCCCATTTACAGAATGCACTGACAGCTAATGGTAAAAACATAGCCTTCCAGTCATCTATTGTACAGCCCTGCAAAATCAGTCACATACCTAGTCAATTTTTCACTCAGCCCTTTAAATAGTTCATTTGTGGTCCAATTACCTGTTCATAAGGCATTTCCTGAAGAGTGACAAACTTCATCTCATTCTATCTATTTAACAAGCAAGTGTTGTTAGAAGTGGCAAAGACATCTCAATTTTGAGTCTACTACCCTGTGAAAATGTAATCCACTTTCTTTCACACCATTCTGCTGAAGACTTCTTTAAAATTAACATACTGTAGAGAAAAAAAATGGCTCAAGTCACAGCAATATAAAAATTTGGATTCAACAGCATGTAACTTGTTCGGCAAAAGCACAGTGCTATTCAGGCTGCATGCATGTTAGTGCTCTCTGGATGAGTTACCTTGAACACTACAATATTATGGAACAAATCACCAGATGATTTTTTTTGCATCTTTACCATATCTTTAACTTTAGTTGCTCATATTACCCATCCTGCCCCAAAGGAATGATGGCATAAGAATCACTGACACTCAAAT
This sequence comes from Phrynosoma platyrhinos, assembly GCA_020142125.1. Lineage (NCBI taxonomy): Eukaryota > Metazoa > Chordata > Lepidosauria > Squamata > Phrynosomatidae > Phrynosoma > Phrynosoma platyrhinos. Next base: position 90,946,139 of record JAIPUX010001880.1, read on the forward strand.
ACAATACAACAACTAAGCATTTTGTGAAACTTCTGGCATATTAAGACTGACGGATTCTGCTCCCTTATATACTTTGTTAAGCCACTGGTTTTACATTACATTGTTTTATTAAACAATCTCCCAAGAAGCATTGAATGAAGTCTTCTATCAGAATCATTTAAGGGTTAAGTTGCCACATGCTACAGTAAAACTAAGCTACACATACATAAGATGTTCTTTTTAGATAAACAAAAGCCACAGCACACATCTGTTAACTGAGTTGCATGAGTGTGCTTTAAACTAGTCGTACAATCACTATCCGATAAGCTTAACTTCTTAAATTTAAATAAAACCACTTCCATTTATACAGAAGATTAACAAAGATCAGTGTTTACATATGATGCGACCACCAAGTATCTACACTGCTTACACTTAATATCTCAACAGAAAGCATGAGTTTGATTCACAGAATAAGTAGGTCCACGATTGTAAGTTAACAATATTTTTTATTGCTTTATACATGTGGTGCTTTCTCAAGGCACTGTGGCATGGACTAGAAAACTTGGAATGACTTGTGAAGGAACCTGGAATGACATATGGTCAACATGGAAAAGTTCTTCAGAAGCAAGATGACAGCAAATTTAAATTCCAAGTTATCAAACATCAGGAATGAGAGTTCATAGTTCACAGGAGAAATGAAACCATCTTGTACAAAGATCAGCTCCTTCACATTCCCATCCTGATACTCTGAATAATCTGGAAGATAGCTATAAAAGAAAACAGATTTAGATATTGGTAATCAAGTTGGTACATAACAGAATTAGTCAAATGACAGGTGTCATGTTAGAGAATTATAGATCAAGAGGCAGTAGAAGAGGTTTCAAAAAACCCTATGAACAAGTTCTATTCAGTACTAAGAAACTGCCTAGGATATACAGTCTTACTTTATTTTTTCTTGTTCCACATAAGCATCAGAGAAAGTGACACTAGGAAGTAGTGAATTCTACCATATGGCAAAAGTTCCCATCTTTATGGTTGAAAGCAACCCATTCTATCAGTTGTGATGTCAGTGTGCTGCCTTCAACTCCATCTGACACGTATTTACTTAAAAGTGAGCCTCACTGTGTTCAAGAGTCCGAAGTTAAAAATGCCTGGGACTGCTGTCTTAAAAAGCTAACAAGGGGCCTGAACAGACTGCCAGAAATAATTCAGTTTGAGACCACTTTAACTATCCTGGCTCAATGCTAGGGAATCATGGGAATTGTAGTTTTTTCTAAGGCATTAAGCCTTCTCTGTCAGAGAGCTCTAGTGCCAAAATAAACTACAGTTCCTATGATTAGCTAGCAGTGAGCCAGGGCAGTTAAAGTAGTCTCAAGCTGAATTATATCTGGCAGTCTGTTCAGGCCCAAAGTTTGTCAAGACGAAGCCTTTGATTACCATGGAATATGAAGTTGCTATTTATATTTCACATATAATCTATTATTTCAAAATCACTGTTGCTTAGCTTATCAAGAATGTGAGCTGCTAAGTTTATTACTTAAAATAAGCTATGAATTTACTGGAAGATATCAAGCTCCTTCTTTTAACATGCCTTTATTCACTTTCAACATGCATGTAAAACAAACAAACAAAAAACAGGATTGAGAGTAATGAAACAGTAACTGCTGTTGCAATTCACACTGAAGCTCTAACTCCCTTTCCTCCATCTGGCACTCATTGTCTTCCTAGGGAATTCTCTGCACACACTTTCTTCTAAATACTTGTCAGACACCGTATTACAATTCCTTGAGATGAAAAATGTTCCTTCCAACCTAAACTTGATGCTTTATTTCTCGGAATTAACAGAGTAGCACTTCCTCTCTGGATACCTGAAAACTACAGCTCAATGTCCTTTCATATCTGAAAACAATTATCTGTTCTGAGTGTAGCCACCATCTGACTGAACATGTGACTGCACTAATAAATTAGATCAATAACAGAAGAACCAGAACTACTGGATGCCAAGAAACCACTGACAGTGAACCTAATACATTTGAGAAACAAAATTAAAGTAAACATATCCAGTGGTAGTTATGTTGGCCATATAGCAAAGTATAAAAACATCAAAAATCTACAAAGCAGCAATTTATTGGATACCTTTACTGGAACAACCAAAATGCACAAAATACATGTTGCAAACTTTTGAAGTTCCAAAAGCTTGTGACATGGAATTTGTGCATTTTGGTTGGCCCAATAAAGGCATCACTGTTCTGTGGATTTTGAAGGTTAAACAAAGTTTGGCTAACTTTAATTAAAACAACAAACATAGCCTTAAATGTAAACCCTCACACACTATAAATTTTAAAAACTGGTGTCAAAGAGCCTTAACACATATTCTCTAATAGAGAAGGGGCTCAACTTTTCAAGAAAGAAGACACCCCACTCCCTTCCTGCAATTTCTGACCTGGGCCAGTTACAACCCAATCCACTTACTTACCCGATCCACAAACCACGAAGATGAACAAGGCCAGCAGCCAGGGCCCCACCGACGCCTTCTCCTCAGGGGCGTTTCTCTGAGGAAAGAGCTGGGGGTCAGAATGGATCACACAGGAAGGAGGAAGAAGAAACAGCCTGCTTCTCAGTGGCCGCTTTGTAGCCATTGCCATCATCCAACCTCCCCACTCAAAAGCCCCCTCCCAAAATCAAACCTACAGAGCAGGGACAACAATTGCGGGTGGGGGAAAGGCTGCACCAGATGACACACAAAGGAGAGGTTGACATTACTGCTCCCCAAAATGTCCTTTGGCAGAAACAGGCTTTCAAAAGTGTTCCTTTAAAATGCTGAAAAGATGGTATGAATGGGCTCAATGGGAGGAGAAAAGAAAGGCCCCAGGTTTTCTTTTTAAACAAAATTTAATTTAAAAGTATACCTTTAAATTAAAGTATCATGTGCAAAGCCTGAATGTATTTACATGTACATAGTTTCATGTGGTTAAAGCCAAAATTTGATAAGATGCGAGGTGTTTTAAGAAAAAAAATTAAAGAATAAGCTTTTATATAAAATCCCGGGAGACTAAGAGCATGTGACTTGCCCAAGGTCACACTTTCTCAGCTTCAGAGGAAGGCAATGGCAAGCCTCCTCTGAACAAATCTTGCCAAGAAAACACCATGATAGGTTTGCCTTAGAATCACCATATGTAAGAAATGACTTGAAGGCCTTAGGGTCACATTCAGCGATATAGAGGAGTTATGATTTATGAGCAACAGTCCAAAAAAACCAACATGTGATTAAGGATTTTATGTGGGGTGGGATATGAGGTGAATGGGGGGATGACAACATAGCACCAAACCTAGAGATACCGCTGTGCCCTCCCTGAGAGGGGCGATCCTCCAGCCTGCCACGCAGAGTACAGCCCATAAGGCTGCTTGCTGGGCAGCAACTGTGGAGCAGGGAGCCCTGAAAGGGGCCACAGGAACAGATTTTCTCCTTTTCCAGGACATATCCTACATTTCAACCTTCTGTCTTCCATTTTGAGCATAGCTAAGAGGCATTAATTTATATTTCTATGAGTGCTTTTAGCTTTTCTTTGGCCATGTCCAACATTTTCCTTGAATGTCCATCATTTTGAGCATCACTGACATACGAATATTTCTATGAGTGTTCTTTGTTTTCATCTGGGAATGTTGTTAATTTTGCTTGACTGTCCTACATTTCGAGCACGACGAAGAAACGTGAATTTACATGACTATGACTATTTTTAGCATTTTGGGGGCCATATTCTCTGTTTTTTCTTGAATGTCCCACATCTTGAGGTGTCAAGCTGTCCTCTTTTGTGGGTCACTCTGGACAGGAGCAGAACAGAAGACCAGGTCAGCCAGTCCTCCGAGAGGAGGACTTTCATTTGTGAAAAGGGAGAGAGACCTACAGCTGCCCATGAGGGAGCAGGATGACCAGATGTCCTAACTGTAAAATTCACAAAAATGGAGGACACAACCAAACAAGAGCTAAAAATACTTATACAAATATTAAACCCATGCTTATTAGTCATGCTCAAAATGGGAGGATGATTTGGGAATTCCTCCTGGACAGAAGGCTGAAATGGAGGGCATGTCCTGGAAGAGGAGGACGTCTGGTCACCCTGAGATTAAAATAAAATACTCACAGAAATGTTAAATTCTTGCTCTTTAGTGATGCTCAAAATGGATGACACTTTAGGAATTCCTCCTGGGCAGAATGCAAGGAAATGGAGGACAGGTACTGGAAAAGGAGGACGTCTGGTCCCCCTGAGATAAAAAAAAAACACTCATAGAAAAATTCATGATCCTTAGTGATGCTCAAAATGGAGGACACTTTAAGAATTCCTCCTGGACTGAAAGAGGCTGAAATAGAAGGCATGTCCTGAAAAAGGAGGACGTCTGGTTACCCTGGGATCAAAACACTCGTAGAGGTGTGAAGTGATGCTCAAAATGGGAGGACGGCGGGGGAATTCCCTTGGGCAGAAGGCAAGGGAATGGAGGACGGGTCCGGGGAAAGGAGGAGGTGGGCGCCTGGAGAAAGGGCCGCCCGCTCCTGAGGCGAGGTCTTCCCTACCGAGGTCTTGGCCACGTTCCCGCGCTGCGTGATGTTCTTGCTGTGCTTCTCATTAGCCATCCGGATCCGCTGCTTGGCCACCATCTTTGCCGCCTCAGCCTCAGTCTCCCCGACCGAGCTCCTCTCCTGACTGGCGCTTGAGGAAGAAAATAGCGGCAGCGGCAGCGGCGCCTCTTCCGCGCTGGGCCCCTCCGCCTCC
>JAIPUX010001880.1:90958519-90980050 GCA_020142125.1 Phrynosoma platyrhinos
GTCCCTCGGCCCTTAAAGGGGAAAGGTTGCCTACCCCTGATTTAAGTGTTTGAAAACAGCACAAGGGAAAGGGATACAAAATTTCAAATGCTACATCTATTTTTCCTGGCTTTTAAAACTGCAGTTAGAACACTGAATTGCAGCTTGGTATGGTCAGCATGGCACAATGGTTTGAGTGTTGGACTATGACTCTGGAGACCAGGGTTCGACTCCTGCTCGGCCATGAAAGCCCTGGTTGATGTGCTCTCAACCTCAGGGGAAAGCAATAGCAAACCTTCTCTGAACAAATCTTGCCAGGGAAACCCCATGATACGTTCACCTTAGAGTTGCAATAAGCCGGAAACAACTTGAAGGCACACAACACACACATGGGCTGTGTTGGCTATAGTTAATGGGAACTGCAGTCCAGCAACACCCTAGGGGTGTATCTCTTGGCCATTTGTGTTTTAGAAAAAGAAAATGATGCTGAGAAGTCCAGTTATAGATCCACCTCATCTAGATTGGCCTAGAAGCAGACAGCAAGTGTGTCCCTATTTTGTTACAGCAAATGAAGTCAAGTAAAGAATGAAGGAACCTGTGATGCAAAATTGTTGTTGTAGTGTGCTTTCGACTAACTTATGACTTATGGCAATCCTAAAGTGAACTATTATGAGGTTTTCATGGCAAAATTTATTCAGAGGGGATTTGCTCTTGCCTTCCTCTGGGGCTGAGAGTGCGTGACTTGCCCAAGATTATCTAGTGAACTTCCATGGCCGAGCAGGGATTTGAACGCTGGTATCCAGAGTCATAGTCCAATGCTTAAACCATGTTAGCTCTCTGGCGTAAATAGGCAATTGAAATGGGGAACCAGTCTCACATCAGAGGACAGTTTTACCTGATCAGAATAATGAATTATACTTTGTTCTCTAAAGCGCACTAAGAACTCAGCATTTTACTCCAAGGTGAGAAACCTGTTGAAGCTAGATTTTTTTTAAAGGAGAGAAATAGTTGTTCATACATATGGAGTAATGGAAGTTAATGCAATAAATAGCTTCTTTTCTTATTTGTGTACATTTACTTCTTCAGCATTTATTGAGGTGTTGGACAAACTATATCAATAGAGTTCATAATAAGGATAGCATAGGTCAGAGAAGCTGATACATAATTTGGAAGCAACTGCTGCAATTTATGCATGTTTGTTGTAGCTGCAAAAGATGGTGCAGCAGGGACACCCAACCTTCAAGTTTTTGATGTGAAAACTGGAAAATGTTTGAAGTCTTTCATCCAGAAAAAGATGCAGAATTGGTAAGTAGCTCTTAAAACAATTTATTATTTCTAAAATGTAATTTGAAAATCCAGAATGCTTATCTTCAGTTGTACAAGCATGCACTCTTTGTCACATGGTAAATTTATTTTTAAGTAATTGTACTTAATTACTGAACCACAGCAAGAGCCCTGTAGTACACGAAAATGCTACTAATAAGCATTTGAGAAAGTAATCTTCTGCATCATTTTAATAATTCCTTAATATTTTCTAATCTGATATCTTAATGTTAAATTTTTGAATAAACTTCTGAAGACTGTGCTAACTGGTGTTGCTTTTCTGAAGTTGTAACATTATCATTTTTCTTCCCCCTCCCCATTGCCTTTTCTTTAATAACTAGGTGTCCTTGCTGGTCAGATGATGAAAGTGTATGTGCCAGGGGTGTTAACAATGAACTGCACTTCTTTGAAAACAACAACTTCAGTATGCAAGTTCTTTTCTGTTTCCAAATAAGCTTTCCTAGGATCATACAGTTGGATTAGGCCACAAGGGCCATCCAGTTCAACCCCCTGCCATGCAGGAATACACAATCAAAGTGTTTTCAACAGATGGCCATCCACTCTTTGCTTAAAAATCTCCAAAGAAGGAGAATCCACCATACTCCGAGGCAGCATATTCTACTGTCTATTCTTGTCTAGCCCTTTTCATAATTTGTGCATTTTAAGTTGCTCACATCTGTGGAATTATAGCATTTCTTCAGCACTTTGTTACAAAGCCTGAAACTCCATTCAGTTATGAAACTTGCATTAGGTTGGATCCAGATGTAGTCATAGTGATGAGTAGACCCATTGAAATCAATGGGACTTCAGTGGGCAAGCTCTGGGGACAGTTTTCCCACCTGCAGGATGCACTGGGCTCTGTACTAAGTCACCTTCTCCATGAAAAACAACATTAGAAGTGGCTGTAAGTCTCCTTTCAATTGGGTAAAAATAAGATTATTAAGGTGAAAAACAACAATGGTGTGAAGCCTCCCAGTTGTTAAAAAGGTGAATTGACATTCCTAGAGGTTTCTAGATTGGCAGTTCGTATACACACACACACACACACACACACACAAATACTATTTTTTCCAGGAGAGATGGTACTGGTGTTTCCCCTTGGCCATACAGGAAGATCTGGCCTAAAGGGCTGTGCATCTACGACTGGGTTTGGCATTGTATGTGCTTTCATCAGTCATTAAAAAGTGTCAAAGGTGTACAACTTCTGGCAAGGGCAGTGTTCAGGTACACTTCACATTTGTCAGCACTTTCATGATTGCTGGAGGCTTTGTCAGCAGTACTGAATCATGCCCAACAATGTACAATATGTTTTATTAACTTTATTGAATTGAAGACCATTGTGATTTTGCAGGTACATTTGCGAATAAACTTCATTTACAGAAAGTCACTGATTTTGTGTTGTCACCAGGAGATCAGCCAACCAAGGTGCGTCCTTTTGATTTTTTCTTCATGCTTTCCATATTGTAGTGTGTTATTTTTAAAAAGTAGATGCTAGTTCACTTCTGTCTGCACAGTCCTCTTGAGAACTGTGTTCTGAAATGGGTAAAATGTCATCAACACAGGTTGCTGTGTATGTTCCTGGAAGCAAAGGGGCTCCTTCATTCGTAAGGCTCTACCAGTACCCTAACTTTGGAGGCACACAATCCACATTGGCCAACAAGAGTTTCTTCAAAGCTGATAAGGCCACAATGCTGTGGAATAGTAATGGTAGAACAATTTCCACTTTTTTCCTTCTTGTCTTTCTTTCTAAAGCTTTTGAGTGTATGAATTCTTTGTGGCTAGCCAATTTTTATGTATTAATGTAAAAGCTCTATAAGTCACATTTTAGAGTAAACCCTTACAAAGCAGTATGCTACTTGCTTTTAAAACCAAGCTGATAGCAAGAAAAGCAATTATAAAACAATGAAAGAATCAAAAATAACAATTAAAATAGTGCTGAAACCTACCAAAAGTCCATGTAGTTTAGCTTCTTGCTTCCCATGGTGACCAATTCTGTGCCTCTGAGAACCCTCTCAGCTGCATGTAAAGGCAAGTGGCCCTTGCATGTAATGCAAGTGGCCCTCCAGATGTTGTTGGGTTTCAGTTTCCGTCAGCCCAGTCTGGCTTCTGTGGCTATGTGCTGCACCTAATACCAGGTTTTGGCATATAGCAATGTGTCGCAGTTTCTTTTTGTAGAAACCTAAGTACAGCTGATATGGATAATTTGCTTTTTAAAGTGTTTGTGTTTCTTTTGAACATCTGAATAGCCACTGCTGTGCTCGTAATAGCTAGTACTGAAGTGGATAAAACAGGAGCATCCTATTATGGAGAACAAACGCTGCATTACATTGCAACAAATGGGGAAAGTGCTGTTGTACAACTACGTAAGTACTCTTCATAGTTAAGTTATACTCTTGATAAGTTACAGAATAGAAATCCTTCCTAAGGTATGCTAAAAATATTGTTACTGTTTATGAAAACAAAATTCAAACTGCATTGATTACATTTCTGTGGAGTTCTGGCTGACAATTCTGTTAATTGAACTGGAATGAAGTATGAGAGGCTTGAGCTAAATGTGCACATCATGAAGAAGATAAGCAGACAGGATAAAGTATCTAATCCAGATGAGGCGCACTTCCTCAAATCATAAAGTGGGAAGAGAAATTGGTTGAAATTAAGGGTGTTGGTGAGTTTTAAATATTTCTCTTGCCCCCAAATTATTTAATTACTTTTCATCTATTTTACTAAATTTCATTGAATTGTATACATTGCAGAACTTGAATTAATATAGCCACTTTTACATCTGGGCAAGTTGTAGGATTTTCAGATATCCTGATATTCTTTTATAAAATAGCTTCATTTGCTTTGACTATGCCTATCTTCTAACTTGTAACTGCACTTTGTCATTGTAATGAATTAAGTATATAAAGAAATAACTGCAGCTCCTTTTGTTATTTTTTAGCGGAATGTTCCTGCCACTTAACAGGCTTGTATTTTCCTCATTACTCACCAAGTGTCTGGCTGGCTTGTTACTGCTGCTGCTGAGTATAGGCCAGGGAGGTGTGGTTAATTTCTATTCTGGTGAAATTTTTGCAGTTTGATGTAGGCTTGCAGCATTTCTGCCCCACCACTTCTAGTGCAACCAGTGTATCCAAACCAATTGATACATTATGATCTCAAGATGTTCAGCAGTCAGCCCCAAATGCATACTGTTGTTTGGAGTTGAGTGAACTTGGTGGTGAAAGATAAGTAGCAAAACCAGGAGCTTATTGAACTCCTGCCAAGCAGCCATATGTAGCTAGGGGGCAGGATTCATCTTGGTCTAAAAATCTTGTGATAAGGAGTATAAAATCTTGTGATAAGGAGCTTTACTCATATTTCTTACTATAAAGTAATATCACTTGTGATTATGCTGCAAAATCATTTCCTCTGTTCTTTGTCTTAGGAAAATGTAGATAATGGTTTTATAAATGATTGTTTTCTTTTCTTCTAGCAAAAAATGGTCCTATTTATGATGTAGCCTGGAATCCCAATGCCACAGAGTTCTGTGTTGTATATGGTTTCATGCCTGCCAAAGCTACTATCTTCAATCTAAAATGTGATCCTGTTTTTGACTTTGGGACTGGTCCACACAATGCTGCCTACTACAGCCCCCAAGGACACATCTTAGTATTAGCTGGATTTGGGAATCTTAGTGGACAACTGGACGTGTGGGATGTTAAAAACTACAAACTGATTGCCAAACCACAGGCCCCTGATTCAACTTATTTTGCATGGTGCCCTGATGGGGAACACATTGTAACTGCAACATGTTCTCCCAGGCTTCGAGTTGGGAATGGGTACAAGATCTGGCATTACTCTGGTTCCATACTATACAAATATGAAGTTGAGCAAAATGCAGAACTTTGGCAAGTTGCCTGGCAACCCTTTTTGGATGGAGTATTTCCAGCAAAGCCAGTAAGGTATCAAGCCCTCCCGAGCAAAGTGCCAAATGATGAACCAAAGCCTGCCCAAGCTTATAGGCCCCCTGCTCTGAGAAACAAACCTGTAACTAGTTCTAAACTTGTAAGTAACAGTTATTTCCATTATAAATGTGTTGTTACAAAATGTCTTCTTTGTTCAGGGAAATGGTGAAGGTAGTACAGGTTGAGTCTCCCCTATCTGAAACGCTTGGGTGTTTTAGATTTCAGAAGTGTTTTAGATTTCAGAATTTTTTAGATTTTGGAATATTTGCATATACTTCATGAAATATCTTGGAGATGGGACCCAAGTCTAAACAAGAAATTCAGTTATGTTTCGTATACCACTTAAACATGTAGACTTAAGGTAATTTTATGCACAATGTTTTTAATAATTTTGTGCATGAAACACAGTTTGTATACATTGAACCATTAGAAAGCAAAGGTGTCACTGTCTCAAGCCACAGCCATCCTTGTGGACAGTTTTGGATCTTGGAGTATTTCAGATTTTGGAGTTTTGAATAGGGAGACTCAACCTTTAGTACTAAAATGAGCTCTTTTTTCTTAAACACTATAGATGGTAACTTAACTAGGGCTCTGTGATTGCAGCCCTATGCCTTAGATGGGTCTCCCCTCTTCCCCAAACAAAGAATCGGTGGGTATTTGTTAAAAAAAAAAAAAGTTAATATGCACACAGTGGCTGAAATCCTATTGGTTATTTCCAATTAGACTAGAGCCACTGAATCAATTATTCAGTGGTGAGTAAACATATAGTTCCGTCTCATTCATTCAAACAAGCATACTCTAATTGGAGTAATAATAGAGCTAAGGCCAGTGTTATTTATAATTTTATAAATGAAATGGTATGAAATGCAAGTGAGAATGGGAACAGAGGCAAGTTATTTTTACATGTTCTGTAGGTTGCATCCAGATGTGGATATATTTGGAACAGACCCACTGTAATTAAGGAGACTTAGGGGCAAAGCATACTGGCAAACCCACCAGTTTCTGAGTGGCATGGGAGCATTGCATATGCATGCCCCAATGCCACCCCCAAGCCAGCGTCATGCTGCCCCACTGACCACACAGAGGGCGGCATCACGGCATTTCTGTGGCATGGCGTTTACATACACACCACCACAGAAACACTGAAAAAACACCAGTGTGGCAGAAAAGCCGGCTTTTAGCCAGCTCAAAAAGGAGCAGCTTTCTGCCGCTTCTTTTTGAGCTAGCAAATAGCTGGACCAGGGCTGCAGCATGTGGTTGCCTTGGCCTTGATCCGGCACTGAAAGGAACAGTGGCAAGCCACTCCTTCGGGGTGGTCTGCTTTGCCCCTTAATTTGTCATGAGCAACTTTAAGTCCCATTAGTTTCTGTTCTACTTTACATACATCCTGATCTGGATCCAAACCTAGATTTTTTTTTTCAACCAGATGGGTGGTTGCATACTGTATTAGAAGTAAAACAGGAAGAAAAGAAGTTGCTGCATATTTAATGGACAAAAATACTCAGCTACAGAATGATCATGATACATTCATAATCGTTTAACACAGAATTTATACAGCGGGTGCTTGGTTTTGTTCCAATACTCCCCATGGATACCAAAGTCTGTGGATGCTTAAGTACCATCATGTGCAAGGGTGTAGTAAAATGGTGCCCTTTATATAAAATGGCAAAAGCATGCTTTTTGGATTTTTATTTTTAAAAAATATTTTCAAGGTGTGGAAGGTCGAATCCATGGATGCAGAATCCATGGATATGGGCTGCATTTCAATAAGCCAACATGTTGACTTTGTTCTAATTCAGTGGAAATATTACCTCTTACTTGCATCAATAGAAATTTGCATCAGTTCTTTTGGTCAAGGTAGGATAGAGATCCTAATACAGAAAGCTGTTAACACTGTAGGAGAACTTATTAACACACACACCTCAGGCATAAATTTGTTTATTTTTTACTATTACATAACAGTGGACAAACCATTATTTGGTCAGGTAGGAATATGCAGCCCTTGTTCTTTTGATAGTGAATATAATCCCACAGTTTAGTCCTTCAATACTTAGCATTTGTCTTAGATATTACTTTGCACTTCTTTTGGACTTCCCTTTGCTATGCCCTCATCCCCATGTTCAGTCTCCTTATCTCTTCATTGGGGTGTGGGGGGGGAAGTATTCCAAGATTTAAAAAGAAGTGCTTTCAAGAGATTCCATTTGCACAAGCAAATTCTGGTAATGAGCTCTCTTTCCCATGAGGATTATACTGTTAATTCCTTGGGGCTTATTTCTGAACAGCTGTGAACTTACTTACATCCTGCAACTAAATGTATTATAAAGGGCTGGTACTGTTCACTGTGAAATTGCCAAAGGATGCGTAAATGTTTAATAAGGCATTGAGTATAATCAGGTGTACTTTTAGAGACCTTTTAAAAAGCTAAATCTTAACTTAAAATTCTTCAAAAGTAAATTGTTTGGAACATGCCTGAAACTATTGATCATTCGTTAACATCTTTTATCTTAATAACTACATAAACATAGTTAATGAGATTCGTTATGAAAGAGGGCTGATGCAATTCTGTTTACTCATTTGTTTCAATTATCAGAATTAGTTTTGTGGATAGGAACTATTTAAAACCTATTTGCATGTGTGCATAGCATGCTGACATTGAGTGTCTAAGCATGAAGTAGAATACTAGAAGATGTTTCCTATATAACAATCTAGAAATTGTGTTGTTGAGGGGAAAGCTTTTTTATGGGTATTTTTTAAAATATATATTCTTGAAAACTCATTTTCTTCGTCTTTAAACATTCTCCAAGAGCCAGAGTAGTGTAGTGTTTTGAGCTGTGGACTAGGACTCTTGAGAAACCAGGGTTTGAATCACCACTCGACCATGCCAACCCACTTGGGCACTCTTGTAGCCTTAGAGAAATGTTATGGTAATGGTAATGATAATGGTAAACCCCCTTTAAACAAATCTTACCAGGAAAACCCCATGATTGGGTCACCATAAATTAGAAATGACTTGAAAGCAACATCATCATCTTGAACACTGTGCAAATCTTCAGCATGAATGTCAATTGAAACATATGTTTAAAAAACACTTTTTACATAAAGCAGATAGTTTAGGGCTAAAAATTGTATATTAATTTCAAAGCTGAGTTATTGACCTAATTTGAGACAGAAACCAATAGCCAATATGGAACAGGTAACTCCTGAGAAATAAGGGTCCTGTTTTTTCAGGATGTCTGTATCGTATCTTGTGTTCATGGTAATGCTATGTTTATACAGTATTTTTCTGTAGGAAATACTATTAAACCTACATAGTTGAGATATGAGCTTGATAATAGGCCAGGCCAGACCTCCAAATCACTGTTAGAGTTCTCAGGAAACAGTTACCTAATTTCAGTCCAGATACTGTAAAACTCTTAAAATGTAAAGCTGAAAAAAAGTTATCAAAAGTCTGTATTGATGTGAGGGAAGATGGTGTCAAAGGTGAGAGAAGAAGAAAGGTTTGAAACATCTGGTACATATTTTTGTGGGTTTCATAAGTGATGCCCAGACATTTGTCCCATAACAGAAGCTTTTACTATTGGTAGGTGATGCTGAACTTTTTATAGAGCCTGAGTACCTGCTGTGGGGTTGTTTTGTATAGCAAAGCAAAGTTCTTGTCCCTTGACAGCTTTCTGGAGGATATCACAGTCCACAGGGATAAAGACATTAGAGTAATCACTTGTGACAAATGTACACACACGTGTTATGCTAAGTGCCATAGGTTTCATACAACTTTTTGATATAGAATCCAGTTCTCTACTTTTCTTCTCTGTAGGGAATTGCCTAATTTGTTACATAGCCTTAAGGTGAGGTAAGAAATACAGCAATCTCTTACACTGTGTGCTAGAAGTGAATGTGCAGAATGTTTTATGGAAGATCTTCTGCAGCTTGATCTTAAATATTAATATAATCTTCAGGGGTTTTTTAATATGGTATTGTCTTGTTCTTCCCCCACCCCCATGTCCTTTTAGCATGAGGATGAGCCACCACAAAACATGAGGTCACATAGTGATAAGGCATTATCGAAAACAGCACTCAAAAATCAAAGGAAGCATGAGGCAAAGAAAGTTGCTAAACAGGTATGGCCAGGGTTTAAATTCTCTTAAGTATGATGTTTTGTTCACATTTTGTGAACTTGTTTACCTTTTACCTTTATCATACCTTTCTGCCTGGAGCAAAAGATGTCTACTTATTCATCATCAGTTGTGATGAATTATGAGAATGCTCCACAGAATGGTTATATCTCAAAGCTGCTCTTCTATCTGATGATACATTTGTTGTTTATAGGAGGCCAGGGCTGAAGGAAACCAGGAAAGTGCATCAGCCCTAGAAGTACAAAATGCATTGCACAATATAAAACCCTCTGTAACATCCGGAGATCCTGAAGTGGATAAGAAGATAAAGAATCTGAGAAAGGTGGGGGAAATTCTTTTACTGAAGAGGTTTGCATACAATATTTTCCAACCACAAAACAGCTGTCACTGCTACCAGAGCCCTGGTGACTCAGTGATTAAATGCCTGTACTGCAGCCACTTACTCACAAACCACAAGGTTGCAAGATCAGTACCAGTCAGGGGCTCAGGCTTGACTCAGCCTTGCATCCTTCCGAGGTTGCTGAAATGAGTACCCAGCTTTTGTGGGGCGATTAGTTTGCACATTGTAAACCATTTAAGTGCACTTATAAGAAATGTACTTGCTATTGCTGTTGCTACCCTCTTGTTGATGACAGAGAGCCATTTCAATTTTGTTCTGTTCATTTTATTTTTCTCTTATAGTAAGGCCGAGTACCTTCCCTATATGGATATAAAATCAATATCTTGTCAGTTGAATTCTGCCAGTTCTTCCTTGCTATAAAAAACCCAGACGGTAGTGGCTGTAAGTGAACAGTGCTTTGGCAGTCCCCTGCTTGTCCCTCAAGAGTGATATTGACAAGAGTGATATTGGCATTTAGGTCTACTGAAGAAGCTTCACATGGCCACAGTCTGGAAACACTGTTTCTTTTGGCTATAACTTATGGAATTCCCCATGGCTGGAAGACTACTGTGAAGTCTTTCACTAACATATTAAAAATAAAAAAGAGTGGCCAAGGACTTTTGAATAGTCCAGAAATGTAGAAGCTTCATGAGCTCATGCTTACTGGCCTTTTCCCAGTCAGAATGGTCCCAGTTGCTACTCTTTCCATAGAAGAAAAGATAGAGAGTAAAGGGTAATAGAAGAGAGAGTGTGCATGCATAAAAGGACAGAATAAAAGCAGTTGGTTATTCTCAAAAAAGAAAAGAAGCTGCCTTATATTGACCCAGACTGTTAGTCTAGCTCCTATAGATGAGTTGGGTTGTCCAGGCTACAGCTTATTTCTGAGCTGTTTATAACAATTACTATATATATAAATACCTTATTTTCCTGCGTATAAGACTACTTTTTAACCTGCAAAATCTGTGGTTAAAGTGGGGGGGTCGTCTTATACGTTGGATATAAGGATAAGGAGGATAGAGGCGCTAAAACTCTATATTTTGACTGGAAAATGGGGGGTCGTCTTATATGCCGGAAAATACAGTAAACTGGAACATGGGGACATGGCTCTATCTCAGTGGCCTGGGTGTTACCCAAGATCTATGCAACACTTGATAATCCTGTAAAAGATATTGGTATTTTGTGAAAGCATATTGGCCTTGCAGCTTGTGAAGCAAGTGTGCAAATTGTTGCTTAGAGGAGTGAGGCATAAGAATTGGAATTGCTCTGATCCATTGAGTAGTAATGAACCTATGTCTATATTTGGATCAGTAGTGTATATGTGTAAAAGCTTCTGTAGCGGCACAAAATTGTCTATGTCCACCTGTTCCAGGGATCCATGTACCTAGCAGCAATCCACACCTGTTGTTGCTATCATGGAGTGCCCCTGTCACTTTGTGTTCTTTCAGGAAAGAAGAAGGTAGTCTTCAAGGACTGAATCCAGCATTCTAATGTAGGGCTCCAACAACACAATCTACTAGCCCAGTGTGGTGTAGTGGTTTGAGTGTTGGACTAGGATTCTGGGAGACCAGGGTTCAAATACTGCTCAGTCATGGAAACTCATTGAGTGGCACTGGGCAAGTCACAGTCTCAATGAACATGATAGACAAACCTCCTCTAAATAAATCTTGCCCCCCTCCAAAACTCTGTGATAGGATTCTCATAAATCAGAATTCACTTAAGGAAATATAACAACAAATTTAGAGGCATGATTGAACCTGAGGAATACTTAAGGAGCTGTAAAAATAATCTGGGCTGTTCTTCTCCCTCCCCCCTCCCCCACTCCAATTCCACAACCTTTTTCTAAAGTCTGATGTTTTTCCATTTGTCTTAAACATGCTTTCTTGGCTACAGAAGCTAAAAGCGATTGAACAGTTGAAAGATCAAGCTGCTTCAGGCAAACAGCTAGAGAAAAACCAGGTATTCTTATCTTATTTGTACATGTTATTATTAAGTATGATTTGTAAAGTATTGAAATTAGATAAATTATCATTAGATCTCTTATTTTGTTATTGAAACAATTTGCCAGCATACAGGCCTTTTTCCTCACAGTTAAAATAAAATCTCTAAAAGTATTTCACTGTGTAGACCTTTTAAAACGATGGCATTCTTAACAATGCAAGAAAAAGCCTGCTAGACCAGACCAAATTCCATCTAGTCTAGAAGCTGATAACCTTTTGCTCCAGTGGGCTGTATGCAACAGAGTGGCTGGTAAGAGATAAAGTTTGGAAAAGAGCTATATACTGGTGGCGTGCAGGGCTTGGGCTCCCATGTTCCCATAGAAGAACAGCCTTCCCCCTATATTTATATATAGATCAGGGGTGAGGAAAGTGCAGCCTGTGGACTGCATGAGATTCTTGAACTCAACTTTTGTGGCCTTCTGAGGCTCCCCAACGTATTTAAAATAATTGGCACAATTATGAGAAAGCACAAGGACAACGTGGATGTTGGCAGTGGAACATAAAGATGTGATGCACAGAGCTTGGAAAAGTTTTTGGACTACAGCTCTCAGAATCCCCCAGTCATCATAGCAACTGACCATGATGGCTGGAAGATGCTGGGAGCTGTAGTCCAAAAATAACTTTTCTAAGTTCTAATAACTTAGTCCTAATTCCCTGGTTCCCATGGTGCTTAACAGGTAGTCTACGGCTGGGGCATGAAACTAACAGTCCTCTGATGTTGTATCCCACAAAATGGATAATGGGAAGCCATGTTCATTCTCTGAACATGGAGATTCCATTTAGCTGCTATGACAGAAAGTTATTTATTGACCCATTTTCTGTGAATTTGTGTAATCCAAGTCAGTTTAGCTAGTGGCTATCACCATAGCCTGTAGCAGTGAATTTGATAAATGGAGTTATTAACTGGGAAAAGAAGTTCTTCTTTTGATCTGTCCTGCATCTATTACCCATTAATTTTATTGAGAAGCCACAGTGTCTTGTATTAAAGGAGAGGGAGAGAGGTGTTCTCTGACTACTTTCTCTAAAGCATGCACAAGTTTATAAACTACTATTGTTCTCCCTCGTCTTTTAAAGTTATATTTTCATTGCTGGTTGTAGGGAATAGCAGGGGAAAACTTAGATGAAATTGGTTAAATGTTAGGATATACTGTATCACATGTTTGGTTACTCTTCCATTGTGTGTACTACATGAAATCATATGTTACCTTTTGTATATGTTCTAGCTGGAGAAAATTCAGAAAGAGGCTGCCCTTCTAAAGGAGCTTGAAGATTTGGAATTGGGTCTTTAGAGCAACAGAAAAAAATGCAGTTTTGTTATATGGAATCACTGAATAATAAATGATTTCAAATGTTCATTTTTAAATAGTTACAAAACAGTTCCATTTTATTAAGTTGCCCCTAATATCTGAATAATTGCTGAATTTAACAAGGATTGTAATTCATAACCAGGCAAATCAATTACTGCAGTTTCAAAATGTACTGATGAACTCCAAAATAAAGTATGTTGGGTCCTATTCTTACTTTTTTGGACAAGTATTCTGTTTCATTGCAGATATGAACCTTATGCAACAATAAGATGTAGAATGTAATAAAAGATCATTTGTTGTTAATGAAAGGCTCTGGTTTTCTCTTACAGCTTTTAAGAACTTATGTATTTGTAAAACACCACCGGAAAGCCTATTAACATTGATTTTAGCTGTTTAGACAGAAATTTCCTAAAAATTAATGGGTTTTTAAATTTTGCTTGCTATGTAGAAGAATTACAGAAATAAAAGAGATTAGGCATACAGGAAAAAGAACGAAATTCATTATTTCTCAAGGGCTGTTTACCCATTTCTTTGTGCCTTCAAGTTACGTGATGATTCCATGAATTTCATAGGGTTTTTCTTAGGCAAGAAATACTCAGAAGTGGTTTTGCCAGTTCTGAAATAGACTACAGCACTTGGTATGGGTCGGTGGTCTCCCACCCAAGTGCTAATCAGGGCTGACCATGCTTAGCTTCCAAAATCAGACAGGATCTGGTGCCTTTAGGGTATTTAGGCCCTATATAGAAGAAATAAAAATTCTGTAGGCACTAGATCCTGTCTGGTCTTGGAAGATAAGCAGGATCATCCCTGGTTACTACTTGGGTGGGAAATTGCTAAAGACTACCAAGTTCTATAGTAGTGATGGCCAAATTAAAAGGCTGTCTGGCACCGGGTAACAAACTGGTGCCAGGGGTAGGACTTCCAGGGTGGGACCTTCCCCCCTTGCCCTCCTGGGCCTTCAGCTGCCTCTTTGTGTGTGCCTCTTCATCCTCCTTCCCGCATGCCATCCCGGTGAAGGCTAGGAAGGGTTTGGAGGAACAGATGCACACCTCTTCTTCCTCCTCCCTGCCCTCTGTATGCCAAGGAAAATGGCTTCATGTGCCATCACTGGCATGTGTGCCATAGGTTCGCCGTCACAGTTCTATAGGCTATATTTTAGAGGACAGCAATGGCAAGCCACCTCTGAGTATTCCTTGCCTAAGAAAACCCTATGAAATTCATAGGGTTACCATAAGGGAAGACTTGAAGGCACATACATGCATACACACACACACTCTTCAGGCGTACAAACATGTTCTCTAGGTATTGTCAGACTGCAGCCCCCATTCTACCTGTGCTGGCTAGGGCTGCTGCAAATAAATTCTAGAGAGTAACAGCTCCCTCACCACTAACTTACTGGAAAACTAACATTCCTTCCTATTTGTGTGTCCAGTAGCATCATAGTTAGCTGCCCATTGTTTACACTACAGTGATGCATGCACTAATAGTTTTTTTCAAAATATTAAAACCTAAAGGTCCATCACCATGAATCAGGTGTAAAATTGGTGCAGGGCCTGGATGCCTGTTAGAATTAAGGAACGAGGTGTCTTGAAGCACTTGCTTCAGACCAAGAATATGTTTGCAGATCCAGAAGTGAGCTTCCAGCTCCTGCCCAAAAAATCCACATAGGTTTCTTCCAGAAGGAACCATTTTAAGAAATCATTGCAGCTTTTAAAACAGTAGGGAATTGGAAATCCACCAGTAGATCTTGACTGCATTTACACTGCAAAAACTAAGCAGTTTGATATCACTTTAAATGCCATAGCTCAGTGCTATGAAATTCTGGGCATTGTAGTTTTGTGAGATATTTAGCTGCCTCTGTCAGCTCTGGTGCCACAAGAAACTACAAATCCCAAGCATGAAGCCACAGCAGTTAAAATATTGTTAAGCTGCACTATTTCTGCAGTGAAGATCAGCCCTTGACATATTCCAAGAAAAAGCCACTTAGAGCATCTTATAAAATAGCAGAAATGAAAAACATTTAATATATCTGTCTCTGCATCTTTTAAGTAACTGTAATTTCAAGCTCTATTCTTAAATCTGGAACTATCAGTTCATACAGGCTGCTTTTTCCAAATATTTTTGGAGAGTATTTTCTATTTCCAAATATTTTTAGAAAGTATTTTATATTAAACTGAATGTGTTTTTGTTTGATAGTTGGCTTTGCAAACAACAACAAAAAAAAACCTTAGTTAAACCTATAAAATACTTTCTCAATAAATATACCACTTTTCTTCTTTAATCAAAAATCAAGGTGGCAAAAAGCACTAAAATAATGCAAAACCCCTAATATGTGCTTGGAGCATTTGCACTGTGTTATCTGTGCCCATTAGAAGTTTAGCTGGAAGAAATACCAAGGTAGCTGAGACAAGCTTGACCTACTGTCATGAATATTCTTATTACATGCTACTTTAATCATAGCTCTGGCCAGCTTAGTATTGCACTAATGAATAATAAGTACATTGGCTGCCCTCTACTGGAAGAGCTTTGCTTCTATTGTTCATTTCAAAACAGATTTTTCAAATGTTTAAGTAGGAAATTTTCTGTGATATTTGCAATACAATGTAAGAGGTGACTCCCAATCGCTGCTGGTGTCTTAGCATATTCTTTGGTTGCCTACTGATCTAGTATTTGCCTTTTATTACATTGCCTTCACCTTTACGTCTCTTTTCCAGTCCTCATACACATTTATGGAAATATGGTTTTGGGATGGCCCAACAGTGCCTGTACCAACATAACATGCTCCAGATATAGCATGGTTGCTTTCCCATCCGTGCTTCTGGAGAGCCTAATCAGATTTGGGGAGCTTGGCTCTTACTACTAATTTTTCTCAGTACATCCAAATTTGGAGGTCTGTCTGCAATATTGAACTGTTGTAAACATGTAGACCCATCAATTTATATTAGATTTGTGCTTCAAATTGGCACGTTTCTCTCCGATTTCCACTTTACCTCTTGTCTGCTTTCAGTGACAGCTTGGATGCAGCATGTTATAAATAATGGCATTACCTGTAATGAGATACTTTTGAGATCATAACATACTCTAATAATAATAATAATAATAATAATAATAATAATAATAATAATAATTTTACCCCAACCCTCTGCAGAGCAATCAGGGCAACTTATAACATTAAAATTTACATACATGCAATCCCATCCCCTCCCAAACAACCCCAAAACCCACCCACCTCTAAGAAAGTATTAAACATCTATAGATGCATGGTCTTTCTGTTTCTCACATAAATAAGAACAGGTGTTTCCTGTCTTATTTGTCCCCTGCCCTTCCCAAATATTTACTTTTTCCTTTTTAAAACACCTTTCTTTTTTTAAAAAAAGATTCCAAGCCATGTGAGAGATGCATGACTTTTTTCAGAAAGGCTTGAATACTATGCGAAGCATTTTGGAAGCACTAATGATGTAATCTTCCCTAGGACACACTATAGAGCAGTAGTACTTCAGTGCTCCAGAGGTATAGTTGTAAAGCACCCTACAGCTCTAAGTCTAGGTAATGATAATAAATTAGGTTTAGTGCAAATAATAGAACAAATCATTCACTTTGGGTACCATTCCAAACTCTGCTCCATGATTTACTCAAGATCGTTTACCAGCTGCTGAACCTCATGGAGTTCCAGATACCTCTCTAGTGACAGAGACCACTACTTGCCATATTACAGTTATTGTAACAGTCCTGGCACCAGGTCCTGTATACATCTTGCCTTGTTTGGTAAGCCAAATGGCTTTCTAAATTTCATTTTGATAATTTTCTGGTTGCTGTGGACACACATTCCTGTAATCCATACCTCATTATTTATGCATAAATTTACTGCATACATAATGAGGTATGGATTACAGGAGTGTGTATCCATGTGCAGCAGAAATTATCAAAATAATTATAATTATATATTATAATTTATAAATTATAATTTATAATAATTATAATTATATATTATAATTTATAAATTATAATTATTATCAAAATAATTATAACTTATACAATTATTTCCTCCTATGTATCAATACATGAGATGGAACACCGAAATAGTTAAAACTGCTTTTCGTGCAACAGGGTGTCCTAAATATATATAGAAATTGTGCGTACATACATCTGGATTAAGTTGATGGAACTTTTCAATGGAGTGACTAATAAATGTGCTGACATGAAAAAATGCCCTCAAAAATTGTATCTCTTTTTCTTAGAGATTCTTTTTTTTTTTTTTAAAAAGAGAGTATATGAACAAAAAGTGCATCAAGGATAGTTATCAAGTGTCAAGGCATGTATCTGAACCATAGTTACCGTAATAATAATTTGATGTTGAGAGCAATAATATAAACAGATCATTTCCCCTATACAATGCATTACTTTATAATACTGATGTACAGTAAACTGGGGAATGCTATACAACCAGCAGGAGAACAGACTGCATGATCAAGGGGAAATAAAAACAATACACTGAAGAACTGTATAAAAGAGATGAATGGATTACAGGTTCATTCAAGGAAGAACCATTTGAAGATGAACCCACAATTTTAGAAAGCAAAGTGGAAGCAACACTCAAAGCACTTGAGAGAAATAAATAACCAAGAACTGATGGCATACTGATATGGTTATTTCAAGCAACAGAGGCAGAATCCACTCAAATTTTAACTAAAATCTGTCAATAAATATGGAAAACAAAACAACAGCCACAGATTGAAAAAGCTCAATATATATTCTGATCCTCAAGAAAGGGGACACTAGGGATTGCAGCAACCACTGGACCATTGCTTTAATCCCCCATACAAGCAAAGTGATGTTCAAACTCTACAACAAAAGCTATTCTCATATATAGAATACCCTTCTTCTGACCACGTGGGTGCTGGGAGATTCAGTCCAGGAAACAAACTTTAAATTCCATTTTCAAGACAAAAATTTAAATTTCGTTTCCTGGAATGAATCTCCCAGCACCCACATGGCCAAAAGGAGGACGGCCCCACCTGCATAATACCCTTCTATAACACCTGAACCAAGGACAACTACAACATCTTGATCAAATGCAGAGCTATGACTAACTTCTCCTGTATCATTTTTAACACCTTTACCTGATGAAGAAGCCAGTGGAGCTTTGAAAGCTTGCAACACGTATAATGTGCATTTTGGTTGGCCCAATAAAGGTTATCAACTGTCGTATACATTTTGGGTGATAATATAATTTGTTAGTACAGACATCCCCCTCCTTTTGACATCTCGCTTTTTGACAACACACTGTTTCAAGAGATCTAAATTACAGACACATATTGCACTTTCAATCCCTGGTTCACTCTTTCAACCACACGCTGCTGCTATTTTTTTCCTGTCAGTCGATGGCACACTCTTGTTACGGTTCCTCCCAATCAACGTTGTGCCACCTAGTGTTCAGTTCTCCATTTGCAAGATTTTTTTAAAAAAGGAGGTTCCAACTTTCAACCAATTCCACTTTTTGACAGTCCTCTGGTCCCTAACCTGTCAGATAAGTGGAGGCTTCCTGTACTACACAGAAGGATGCAGTGGTAAACCATTCTGAAGGTATTTTATGTTTAAAATCCTATGAAGAGACAATAGCAAGAAATAATGTTAGAAGATGAGATTCCTGCATTGGAAGGCATTCAACATCTCCTTTCTAGTTTTTATTGTTATTAGTTAGAAATAACAATAAGAATAACAAATGTAATAAAATTCAATTATAACACCAAATATTTTTCTAATTGATTGATTGATTCTTGCCTGTTTCTGTATTATTCCATAGCCAGAGACAACTTAAACAAACTCTTATTTTCCACAATAGGACTGGGGAGAAATTTTCCAAGGCACATGTTGTCTTACCTTCAAGTATTGTTCATAAATCCAACTTTGGGGGTGATCCAGTTTTGTACGGCTTTCGTCCAATTATTGTATTCCCTATCTCATTCTCCAGGACAGGACCTGGACTCTAATTATGTTCAGCAAGCATAAAGATCCATCATGGCATTTCTGATCCAAAGTTCTTGAATCAAAATCTCATGTAACTGGAAATTATTAGGCTTTAGGCTGGCAGTGGGCTATGTGCAGTCTATGGGCCATTTTAAGCTCAGGAGATAACTTTTTCTTGTAACAGTAAATGACGCACAGAGAGGCAAAAGTGCAGTGGATGTGGCTTTCCCAGGTCTTCTAAGGGGACAATGTAGGAATGTTTCTAATTCCTGCTTTAGACCTTCATTCTAGATCCTCCAAAGCTGTATGTTTCTGTATGTTTTCCATAGGCAACTATATGGTCATTGCCCAGATGGAAGACTGAATTAAAGAGGCTTTTAGTTTGCTCCAATATTGCTCCTTGTGTAATCTTATATTGCTCCTGTTATTTACAGAGGAGTTCACATTAATAAGAGTGACCAGCCCAAAGACACACAGTGAATCCATTGCCTCCTCATGATGAGGATATCTAGTTTTTTCAAATCTCAGTGCAAAAGTACAGATGCACTCATGTTGTTCTTGATGATGACTTATAAATACATTATTCAACGTTGAGAGAGACCCAACTCCTGCTGTTAAAGAGGATTACAGTCAGCCCTCCACATTTGCGGCTTTGACTTTTGCAGTTTTGATTATTTGCAAATTTGATTAATATCTTCTCTCTAGGAATCCCTAGATCCTCCAGGGAAATTCTGTTGGAAATTGATTATAGAGTTGCACGGGGGGGGGGGGGGGGGGGGTGTCTAGAGATTACTAGAGAAAACTCTTCTCTGGGCATTTGTAGGTCCTCCAACATGATTCTATGGTCAATCTTTGGCAGATCTCGACCATAGAGTTGTGCTAGAAGACCTAGAGATTCCTAGAGAGATGGTCTCTCGGGTTAAAAAGCAATGGGTTGTTTTTTTATTTGCAGTTTTTCCACTTTCACGGGCGTCCTGTGCCCATACCCCAATGAATGTGGAGGGCCTATTGTATATCAAATTTATTCCAGATCTGATCAAGGAAGGCTTGGCTGAAGCATATATACCACAAGAGGGTGCTGTAATATATTGCAAATATATTGGTGTGCATTAATAGTTGAGGCGGAGGCCTGACTTTTTAAAAGAAAAATGTTTATAGACTTGTATCCCAAATAAGAAGAATAATTAGGTGGAACTGGGAATTGGGTTAGCTAAGGGAGGTAAGACAGATGCATGGGGGAAAGTATTAGGCTTAGACCAATTTTATTACCATGTTCCTAGGGAAATTAAGTTATGGCTCAGAATCAAAGATAAGATTACTACAGATAAAAACAGGCAGCAGGATTGGCTGATGAAGTTGTATTAAATTTGCAAACTCTCATTTAGAAGGAAATTTCCAAAGTTTGAAAGAAAAAATAAAATAGATGTAGAAAACAGAGCAGAAATTATTTCCCAATGATATAAAAAGTAGGCCAAAGGAGTATTTTAAAAAGGGAGCAATGAGGCTAATTGTTCCCCCAGGAAAACAGGAGCCTGATGCAGTTCTGGTTGCAATAGTGGTAAAGTGGGTCACTTTAGAATGACTTACCCAAATATGCAAAATGCAGCTACAATATTATCCATAAATATACTGTATAGCCTACATTAGAAAAGTCATAAAGGAAAAATGCTGAGACACACAGGATCTGTGTGCAGTTAGTTTATGTCCGAGCAACTTCAAAAGGTGCAAATCGGTGTTGGTGAAAAATTTATTGATTTCAGGAATCTTGTATATAGGAGTTGTGGTACCTCTTACAAAGTTTAATATTGTGTCACCCCAAACTATCATTTCAGAAAAAACCATATGGATTGAAGGAATGATTGGATATCCAGTTCAAATTACTGTGGTCTGCCATTCCATAAAACAGAGAGTTTAGGAAATCATTTGAAGTAACTGTAGATTTAAAACTCAATATATCCATATTGTTGGGATGCGATATGTTGGGAGTCAGCACTCTGACTTGGGTTGTGACACGAAGCGCAAGTTCAGGTGTTGTGTTAACTCAGATTTGATGAGCATTCAAGTCAGATTTTCTGAGCATAACTATGAATGCAGGGTATTTAACTCAACTACACAAATGCCCCATTAGATACTCACTGGGATGGGAATGGGGTGAGTTGACCATGAAATGTGTTTTGTTCCTTGCTTATACCAGTGCCAGTTTCTCTATAGGAACCAGTACTGTACCATGATTTATGAATTAATCTGCCTTACATTTCAGTAACAACATTGTGTTATTTCCTTCAGTCTCACCTGCTGCTAAAATTGGTGTGTCTCAGATAATTTCCCCTCAAGGTTCAGAGCAATCCCTGAATGCTTGGAAAGCTGTATATTGTTAGAAATTTCCATTCCAGAAGCCTATATTGCATAATGTCTGTGTATTTTTTTATTATATTTAAAAAACCCCAAAAAACATAACATATGCACTCAAACACTAGGAAAATGTAAAAATGAATTACAATC
>JAIPUX010001880.1:91000532-91015960 GCA_020142125.1 Phrynosoma platyrhinos
TGGTTTCCAGACCCTTCACCATTTTGGTTGCCCTCCTCTGGACACACATGATCTAGTTGTTCAAAAGTGAGTATTTCAGTAGGGAAGAAAATCCAGCATACAGATGAGGTAGCAAAGTAAATGGAAACTGAATTATAGTGGGCCCTTGATATCTGCTGGGGTTTGGTTCCAGGACCCCTATCAATACATGTCCCATTTATATACAGTCAGCCCTCCATATCACGGATTCAAGCATCCATGGCTTGAAAATATTTTAAAAATATACACATTCCAAAAAGCGAACTTTAATTTTGCCATTTTATATAAGGAACACCATTTTACTATGCCATTGTATTCAATGGGACTTGAGCATCCACAGATTTTGATACGCACAAGAGGTCCTGAAACCAAACCCTAGCAGATACGAAGGGATTACTGAAATGTCATAGTAAAATGGTGTGCCTTATATAAAATAGCAAAATTAAGGTTTTCTTTTTAGAATTTATATATTTGGAATATTTTCAAGTTGTGAATAAAGAATCCATGAATATAAAGGGCTGACTGTATATTGCTACCATGACTCATGAGACAAAGTACATAAGCCATAGGTCTTGAAGAAACAGTTGGCTGCTTATATACACCCTTCCACACACTATGAATATTCATTCTTGTTTAGAAGAACAGTGGAGGATTGCTTCAAAATGATCATGCTTGGAAATAATCTCACTTCCAATGCACGTGTAATTTTCTATTTTGTATTTTAACTTCTCTGAATAAACTTGAAAAATACTTGCTCTTGTACACAGTTGCTTGAAGGACCAATACTAAAGTATAACTTACACTAGCTTTATTGTATCAGTGTAGTGACAAACATTTTATATGGTACAGTTTTAATGAATTTTGCATAACTGGGAAAATGTAAAGCAGTAAGATAACACATCAACTTCTCAAATATCTACAGGCCTCAATTTCAACGAAAGCAGTTGGTGGGCATATAAAAATAGGTTCCTCCTTTGAATGCATCTTTTTTCTTTTAAAATTATTGGGAAATAATTTGCAAATTACCTAGATGAGTTGGACTCTTGTGTATCAAAAAACTGTCAAGTTCTTGATTTGCTTAACAATTAAAAACTATATTCTCAAATGTTACCTAGTTTTTTACTTTTCATATATTAGATTTGGATGAATAAGAAAGTGGTGGCCTTGAAAAAAGTGACAGTGGGCCTTTGCCAACTGCCAGAAATAGTGCAAATTGAGTCCACTTTAACTGCCCTGATTCAGTACTAGGGAATCATGGGAACTGTAGTTTATTGTGGCACCAGACCTCTCTGATAGAGAAGGCTCAATGTCTCAGAAAAAAAAATACAATTCCCATGATTCCCTAGCACAGCCATGACAGTTAAAGTGGACTCAATTTGCACTATTTCTGGCAGTCTGCAAAGGCCCAGTGTTATTTTTTAAAAAAATAGTTACAATGAGAGCCAGCATGGTGTAGTAGAGCATTGAACTACTCTGGAGACAAGGGTTTGGATCCTGGCTCAGCCATGGAAACCCACTGGGTGTCCTTGGGCAAGTCATAATCTCTCAGCCTTAGAGGATGGCACTGCCAAACTCCCTCTGATGAAACTTGTCAAGAAAAACTTGTGATAGGATCACCTTGAAGGCACACAACACACAAACAACAATGACAATTTTCTTTACATATTTTATGCCAGCATTTGATCTGAAAACAGCCTAAATTCAGTTGTTAATCCCAACTAGAATAGAACCATTGAATTAATGGGAACTTTGTAAATCAGTACCTATGTAAATTCCATTGATGCAGTGTTTCTATTAAAACATTGGAGTTGGATTAACAATTGGGTTTAGGCCACTGCCAATAGGAAGTTACTTACTAACCTAAAATTTGTCATAATACTGCCCCACTTAATTAGCTGTTGTCTTGAGGAAGAAAGCTTCAGGACAGGTAACAATTGATTTTAGAGGTTTTAATAGATATCCTACCGTAATCTTATGAAATAGGATAAAAGCTAGAAAATGTTGCAATCCCAACTTTCTCTGGTATAACAAACCTTCAAAGCCAACTATTATTGTAAAGCTTAAACTCTCTTCAGTTTTTCTGTTTATATGTTGAGCCTTTATGTTTGACATTCATCATCCACTTAGCTGAAAAAAAGGCCTTTATTGTAACTGAAACATGCTTTCTTCCCAGGATTAAATAATCAGTGACCTCATTGACATGTTCTATGTTTTAATAGCCTCCAGACATTGGATCATTTTCCTGTATGTCCAAAGCAAATACTTTTAATGCATGCACATTTCAGATGCTTAATGGGGTGATATGGGATAACATTCTATCTACTCTATTTGCTAAAGTCCATCCTTATCTTTCTGCGTCAAAGACAGTTTCAGGAACTGATTAAACAAGCCTCCTCTCCTAGCTGTTTCCTTCTTTCATCCTGGCAAAATGAATTCATTTTGCTTGAAGCTTTCAGCTGACAGGACTTTCGTCCTCTGTGCATCTTCAAACATATCTTTGAGGAGAAGAACCTGTATTCACTAAGAAAACAAGAAGGAAGCTACAACAGCATTAGCAATACATCTCTGAGCAATTTCCCATCAGTTTGAAGACAATCATCTGACAGCAGAACCAAGCATTTGAATTAACAGGTTTTCATTCTTTTTGCTGGTCTTCCACAATTTGCTAACAAGTATATTTGCTTCCAACATGATGTTGCCTCTTGTGGATTCAAAGAGGATATCTTAAACCCAATGTTCCCATCACAGCTTGCTAAAGAAGATGCTCTCTATTGTATATGCAGTGCTACATACTGCCTTGAGTATCTGCATCCCATCTGCCAACCTACTAGTTATCATCGTCATCTGTCAGCTGAAGAAGAAGAGGCCAAGCAGAAACTATGTCTTCATCCTTAACTTAGCAGCTGCTGATCTACTGGTTGGTGTCATGTGCATTGGAGATGCATTGGATGATGCAACAGATGCATTATTTGATACAAATCTTCTTCTTTGTCTCTTGCGGATCTGCATGAGCATTACACCTTGCATTGGCTCCATCCTCACCTTGCTATTAGTTTCTCTGGACAGGTACTTGGCTGTGAGACTGCCTCTTCATTATCCTACTCTGATGAACAAGAAACCTATAGTCTTCTCTCTTGTTGTCCTATGGAGTGTTGCCTTCTTGGTGGGACATATGCCACTTATTTCCTCACAATTTCAGCAGAGCAATTATACAGGTGGTCAGTGTGGGCTCCTATCTGCCACTAAGAATGACTACTTATACATAATCTGTTTTGGCATATTTGTCCCTGCCTTGCTGACGTTGGTCTGTTTGCATATCTCAGTGGGTAGGATAGCATATCTACAGCACAAGCAGATCCAGCGTGCCTGCTTGCGCACAGAAACCTTTATGGCTCATCTACGGCATTTCAAAGCACTGAGGACTGTCCTTATTATGATTATCTGTTTCATTGTCTTCTGGGGCCCCTATTACATAACTGCCATTGTGAAAGCTATCTGTAGCACCTGCCCCATGCCCCCAGTGTTGAAGAACTTTTTGTTCCTTCTAGGAGAAGCCAATTCTCTGGTCAATCCTTTTGTCTATGCACTGTATAGCAAGGATATAAGAATTCAGTTTGCCAGGCTGATGAAGTGTAAAAGGAAAGGACAGATAAAGCCCTACAGGTCTTTTGGCCAGGTAGTGGCCCATTTCAACATTGAAAACCATAGTGATTTAACCTCTGGAAGACCCACAAGACAAAATTCATCTGGGGATCAAGCTTCTAGCTCAGCTCCCTTTACAAGTTCTTCAGACTGCAGAGCAGTGTTCTCTATTTCTTGAACAAAGGAGAAAAGGGCAAGACCTAGGCTAAAACTAGTGAATAGTTTTTATATATTGGTGATCAGTGAGTAGATAATATAGAGGAAATTGCAGTCCTGTTTCTAAACTTCATGAACCAAAATTTGAGCTGCATATTCTGTCTCCTGTTAGTCAGCCATAGATGCAAAGAGCACAAAGGCAGGTTCAATAATATGTAAATAGTAAAGATAGAGTGAAATAGTTTAAAACTGGAAATCAGTGGACAGTCATACAACATTATACTTTTTGGAAACTATTGAAGAACAGTAGCAATCAAAACCAGGATATTTTCCCATACATGGCTTGACCACAGTATAAAGTGCTAAAACCTTTCTTTGGTTTCTTTGAAAAAAATCCTCTTTTTCTTCAGCAAACAATTGGCCCAAGTATGTCGTTGGAGTCCCTTTTCTTAAAGCAGGGATGGAAACCAAGTGCTTTGGTCTACAAGCGTCACCAGCACTACCCAGCATAACTTATGGTAAGAGACTGGAAACATTTGGGGGTGAAAAGCTCCCCATTCCTATCTAAGGGAGGAAAATTGTAGGTTTTTAAGGATGACTTCTACTCAGATTAAGAGTAAGAGCTTTGTGATGCTCAAAAGCCTGCATACTTTCAGAACAGTAATCCTGATAATTACTTAAGTTGTTTTTCAAATACAGCAGTCTTTTTTTTTTTTAAAGAGCTCTAGGAAATATGCTGGTTAAAAGTAATGCTGTAACATTTATTTAGGCTATTTTTATGCCCCTCCAATCTTAAATGGGTAGTCATGCTTACACACTGGAACTCTTTTCCACACATGACACTATTTAGCTCTTTCACTGATTGGCTCCAGATGTTTAGCTGAAACATTTCTTTTTCTGAGGGTAACTGGAATTAGCGCTGGATAAGTTCTTGATATTGCAGGAAGATATATTTTACCATCTTTTGGGCCAAAGATAACACAAAATGCTTGTTCAATCTGATTTTCTGTACATACAGAATTTGACATAGTAATAGATATGCCTTACAGCAATAAAGCTATTATCTTCATAGAAAATGATGATGATGATCAGGCTGGCGAATTTATTATTTCTGTGATTAAATGGTCCAGAGTTGAGTTTATTTCACACTCTTTGCAAAGGTGTATTAGCCTCAAAGCCCGTTTTGAAAGGTATGAAGGGAACTGGACTTTTGTCCCCCAGTCACTAGTAGGAAAGTCTAAGCACCCACGCATTTTTGCAAAGATACGGAGAATTTTTATTCTGCTGGCAAACAGCAGCAGATCATCGTCAGATATGTCCTTTGGCCATGGGTGATGATCAGGAAACAGCTTTAAGGAAACAAAAAGCAGGAAGTTAACAGAAAGTTGATGACTTGCTTAAAAATGAAATTAAAGCAGCAATTTACATCAACAAAATAGAAGTCTGATTCAAACTGTTCATTAAAGTCAAGATTTCCGTTAGCACATTATATGTTTCTCTCAACCTGACTGCAAAGGCCCTCTGCTTATTTTCAGTTTAGACTTCTTGCAAAAGCATGCTGGCTTCAGAGCAACCTGTTGACCAGGGAGAAAAGTGTGTGTTTGGGGAAGATGTTTGAAAAAGAGAAATAAGATGCTGTCAGAGAAAGGAGTTGGACCTTGTGATTCTGGCTTCGCCCATATACTGACTTCAGCCCCACCTACTTCTGGAAAATTACACTCAACAGAGTGCAGCTCCTGGGAAAAGAAAGGTTGCTGGGTTTATTCCCTCCTCCTCCCCCCAATTCTAAACAGGAGTAAATAGTAACTGTTTTATATAGCTGTCAAACATATTTCTAAGTAGACAGATTGTAGTCTTAGAGATCAAAAGGGTCAACTGTTCAGTGTCTCTCATTCTGTACACGCATAGCATCTGAACAAGACCTTGAAGAGTAAGGGCTACTTTACACATTTTTAAAAGTATAGATGTAACATTTGTAAAGTGGGAGTATAAGAAAAAATGCATTTATAAAGATCTGTATAGGACACTCATCAGAAAGAAAGAACTGGTTACATCATCCTCTTGAATGGTAAACCTGGTATTTCTGATAGAAGTTGGCCCTAATCACTTACGACTTTTCACAAAGGCAAAACAATACTTTTTGTTTCTTCTGTTTTAGTTTCTGCATGAGCTGGAAAACATATTATTTGGCCTCTAAACTGAGTAGTACATATATACAATTTGCGAACCAAGGATACTGCAGAGATTAGACAGCTAAAATATATAACTATAAATTCAGTTGTTATTCTCAACTAGAGTAGAGCTGTCAAATCAGTGGTATTTTCTTAAATGTTGATTTAGCAAGGCCCCCATTGATTCAATGAGTCCAGTCTAGTTAAGAGTAGCAATTGGACTTGGGTCTTCAAGATAGCTTCTCCTGTATCCAGAACTGAATCAAACACTTCCCAATCCTTAGCCCTCAGCATTATGACCACAGTAATTCATAGTATATGTCCTAAATTTTGTCATGTTTGTATGCTACTATACCTCAAAGGTTATTCTTCCCCTATGGCTTTTTACTCTCTTGATATAGAATTTGTCATATTCTGTTCAATATATTGCTTACTTTTCTTTTTGTAACTTAAAGGATCCACAATATTTTTGTCCTATACAGTTAGGTGATTGGCACCTAGGTCAATAAGTGTGCATTCTGAAGATAAGTCCTTTTCCTTCCTTCCTTCCTTCCTTCCTTCCTTCCTTCCTTCCTTCCTTCCTTCCTTCCTTCCTTCCTTCCTTCCTTCCTTCCCACCCAATGGCACTGACTTTGAAGAAGAGTGACAGTTTATCATGTTTGTATTAAATTCAGGCATCACTTTAAAGTTATTGAGAAAGAGGAAAGTGTCATATTAAAAATTAAGGCCAGAATCCTGTTGGGGACTTACATCTTCATAAGTGGACTTATGAATGTAGAAATTAGAATTGCCAGTTGCAGAGGGGCTGCTGTTACTAAAGTATGTAGCAGAGCCAAGAAAGTGCCCAATGCTCATTAGTGACTGATGCACAATGGGTGTGATGTGCATTGCATGGGTCCTGATGTGCACTGGGCACCAATGTATGTTGGCCACTCTTGTTGGTGTCCTGTTACACATTTTTTCAATTCAGTTAAGGGGTTTCTTAACACCTCTGCTACATAGACAGCTGTATATAAAATAAATAATATAACAGGTCATATAAGATTCCAGCGCAAGTTATATTAAAAACCTGACTACATTCCTGAAGGCTTTAGACAACTAAATGATATAAGATCTTGCAAGCCTCTTGACAAAGGGCCAAAGCAAACATTTTAATTTTGTACTAATTTAATTCAATTTTAAGGGGGGGGGAGGGTTAGGGATTGGGGAGTGGGGAGTTTTAATTGTTATCTGTTTTAACTTTGTTGTACGCCACCCCAGTTGCTGAGCAGAGGGGCGGGTTAGAAATAATAATAATACTAATACTACTACTACTACTACTAATAATAATAATAATAAACAGCCCAGAAGGAGTGGTCTCTGGCCACGACTGTTCTGGGACCGTGGTGACTGGATGGCCCACTCCCAAATGGCCCACATCCGCAGTCCTAAACAGGCCTCTGGCAGGAGCAGATTAAATCTGCTGCTTTTGCTGTCAACCCTGGGCTGCACTTAGGTGGCCTTGGAGCAGCTTCAAGCTGTTTCGGGGTATGCATCATCTAAATTCCACACCCTCAAGGTGGCCAGAAGCCACTCTATTTGGCCCATCTGTTTCAGGCGAAAGACATTATAGCAGATCTCAACTGGTACATTACAAAAATTGTATAGCAATTTTAAAAAGAGAACCTACATGGGAAGAACTGATCTTCCAATTGTCTCCTTTCATCTCCAAATCATCTCCTTTTACATGTTGCCTAGCTCATAAACTCAACAACCCAAGGTCTCCCTTTGTTTCTGGTAACAATATAGTCACAGTATCTCGCTATATGTTGCTCTTTAGCAACAGCCCGTTGAATAAAATCTTCCATCATATACTAAAGATACCTTGAACATATTTTAATAATCACAACCATATTCCTAACAACTGATGTCACATCATGTTATACTGACACACCTCATTCAGGTTCTTATTGAATTCCTAAAATTTGGAACCAACAAAACAACTTGTGTACAGGTTATTAGTGACTTAACTACATTGGTCCTCACATCTTTTAGCATCACCTTGAAATGAAAGGCACAGGAATGGACACACAAATAATTATTCAGAAATGCTGCAGGACTTTTAAAAAATGTACAAGGCTGAACAGTTTTCAAATTAACATCTTTCTACCTGAAAGTTTTACAGAAATCTGCTTTTCAATAAACACAATTGCTTCTTGCCCTTCTCTATGTCTCTTGATTGCACTTGGCTTTTCTATATATCTATATTCTGTAGAAAATCAACTCATTTGAAACATGCTAGAGAAAAATTCTACAGATACCATGGACTGCTAAACTGACAAACAAATGGGTCTTAGAGCAAATGAACCCTGAATTATGCCTAGAAGCTAAGATGACTTTAGTGAGGCTTTTGTACTTTGGACATCTCAGACGATGTGACTCACTGGAAAAGTTGATAATGCTTGGTAAAGTGGAAAGCAGTAGGAGAAAAATTAGACCACATTATAAGTCAGGGGTAGGCAACCTTTTTGAGCCGGGGGCCGGGTTGCTGTCCCTCAGACAATTGACGGGCCGAAGCACCAAAAATAAATAAATAAATAAATAAATAAAAATTAAAATTAAAAAAGAATTAAAAAATTTAAAAAAATGCATGCACACTCTCTCAGCCCCAGAAAAGCCATGGCAAAACCCCTGTGAAGATTTTGCCAAGAAAACCCCAAGAACAAGTAATAACAACAATAATCAATATCATCATGGGGGGGCGGCGGCGGTGGGGGGGGCGGCGGCGGCAGGACCGGTTTGGGGCCGGTCCAAAGGCCTTGCTGGGCCGCGTCCGGCCCCCGGGCCTTAGGTTGCCTACCCCTGTTATAAGTGGATTGATTCAGTCAAGGAAGCCATGGCCCTAAATTTGCAAAACATGAGTAGGGTGGTTGATGACTTGAACTCTTGGAGGTCTCTCATTTTTAGGGTTGCCATAAATTTTGACTTGATAACAAATATTCAGTGGAATCAGGGTGGGCAACTTCTAGGGATCCCAGGGCCATTTTTGCCCTTTGACAGATCTGGGCAAGACATAAGCCTCCAGATTTTTTCTGAAACCCACAAATGGCCAATTTTAACTCCAGAAACATTTGGAGAGTTCAATTTCCCATTTAAATTGGTTTGGCCTCTGTGTCTGTCTGGCCAATTTTTTTTAAGAAACAAGGGCTGTGTAAGGAGGTTATTGGAGGGTTGTGAGAGGGGGTTTAGAGGGCATGTCATGTGCCCTATGTGGAACCCCTACATTATTTGTTTTGATTAGCCGGAATTCTTCTGATACAAATTTTGTAGGGTTCTGGGATTTTTGGGGGGAGGGTTGGTTGTTTGGGGGGAAATGCTTCTGTGTATGTTAGCTGATTGATCATTTGGTTCACTTTTTAGTTAATGATCATTAAAAGAACTGTAAAGTCCAAGTGCTTATCTAAACACTTTGGATGTATTCTTGAATTATTTAATTAAGTGATATAAAACTACATAGGCTGAATCCAGTGGTCAGTGCCTAGAGTAGACTGATTGAATCTACAGGTACTTAATAACTCAACATTCATCTTAAAGTCTACTGTGTCAATGGGCCTACTTTAGTTGATGCTGAATGTTGGCCCAGTATATCTACTTGCAATGTGGCACCCCACCTTCAACAGCTTTAACTGAATTTTAAAATAGTTCTGAAGCAAGCTGCTCCATGTTTCTTTCCCCCCCCCCACAAAGATTTTCCATTCTCTCACAAAATAATCTAATTGTCACTGACAGTTAATAGAAATTCCACACCCCACATTCCCCCAATTTCCTCTAAAATAAGTACCTCTATTTTTGTTCCTATGTTGATTTTTGCTTGCTTCCCCATTGCAAGAAAAGAAATGGCTATTTTGTCTTGTGCTAGTATTCTTACACCAACATTCAGATTCAAGGAGAGAAACACAGGTTTAAATGATACACGGGGCCTGCTTTGCTGCAAGTTGTTTGGCCAGATCCACATTTTCACTTTGTTGCCTGCTTGGTCGGAATAATGGCCGCCTCGAATTGTTATATTAATCCTGAAAGTATAAAAACCAATATTTTCAGAAAAGGCCCAAACAAAAGAAAGGAATGAGTATATAGCCTACGCCCTAGCCTGCTAACTTCATTGTGTCCAAACAGTGTGTCACATCCAAGAGAGAAAAAATGCTAACATATAATGGCTAGTAGTA
This sequence comes from Phrynosoma platyrhinos, assembly GCA_020142125.1. Lineage (NCBI taxonomy): Eukaryota > Metazoa > Chordata > Lepidosauria > Squamata > Phrynosomatidae > Phrynosoma > Phrynosoma platyrhinos. The sequence goes on from JAIPUX010001880.1 coordinate 91,010,725, forward strand.
AAATTTCAACTCTATTAGCAAGAGAAAAGTAACTTCCCTTGAGATCCAGCTATCCCTGTCCTATGTGAAACTACCCCTTTCTTAGGCAGACAGCACTGAATTTTCCAAGTAGTTTCTGTAATGTTACATCTAGAAAAACTTACAGGTCCTGTATAGAAAAAACTTGCCAATTGTAGTCCACTAAAAGAGTTTTACCTTTGTTGGAGTAAAAAACCCTCAAAGAGTTAAGTCCCAGTCCATTGGCTTCCTCTTGTTTTATGGTTCCACTATTGTGGTTAAATCTGGTATTGCATAACATATTTAATGCTTTAGAGTTGGCCCAATAGAGGTATCATTGAATTTTGAGTTTTGTTGTATTTTGCTGCATGCCCAACATGGCTATCCCTGAGTATGTGTAGTCTGCTGCAGCAAAAATAGATATGTAAAGCTTCATAAACTTTGTTCTCAAAGGCAAGAATGGATTACTATTTTTGCCCTTCCTGCAAGGAAGTGATCAAACTGCAGAGTTTTCAAGATTCTTCACATATTGTAATGTACTTGGTGCACAAAACACAAGCAGATTGGAGGGGGGGGGGGGTGTAAACAAAGCATTTCTGCATAAAAATACCTTTTTCTGCACAGAAAAATCATGTTTTTGTGCAAAGAAACCCAAATGCATTCTTTGTGCAAGTAAGTCCCAACCTGTGAAGATTATTGTTTTTTCAGTATTCTCTCAGCACTTAGAAATCCCCCTTTTCATTATTCATTCAAATAAACTGAATTCAAATATATGGAACCATAAAAGAGAAACATTTTATGTATGATATTATTATTTCTTGCTCTCCTCTCCCTATAGATCAAGGTAGGGAACAGCAGATAAAAATACAGCAACAAATTGAATACATAATGAAATCAAAAACATGAACATCACTTAAAGATACATAATCAAAAGAGCATTAACAGTTGCCTCTGTTTTCCGGATCCCCCTGCAAAAACAAAAAACCACAAATATTCAAGCCCCATTGGCTCAAATGGGCATGCGCCATTATATCCCTCCCCACTTGTAGGTCTGCGAAAAGCAAGACCATGGGCTCAAAGTCTGCAAAAATGGAGGGACAATTGTATATTAAAAACAATCAATTCATAATTTTAAAACTTTTCATTTAAAAACCATCTGGATAGGCCTGCCGAAAGAGATTGGTATTTAATGCTGTTTTAAACTACACAGCATACCCAGCTTTTGAATCTATTTCAGCAGATCATTCCACAATTTATGGGCAGCTACTCCTCTGGGAAACAGTTGCCAGCTCAGTCCTGGTTGACTGAAGTTAAGGTCCCTCAGTGCATGGGGCAGATTATATGGGAAAAGGTAGCTTGGCGCTAAATTATGTAGGGCTTTAAAGATAACAACCAGCACTTTGTACCTTGCCTAGAAACTAACTGGAAGCCCATTGAGTTATTTTAATACAGGTGTAATATGATCACTCCCAGATGCATCAGTAACCAATCTGGCTGGCATGTTTTCAACTAACATACGTTTCCAAACTTGGTACAGAAGTAGCCCAATGTACAGCACATTGCAAAAGTCCAGCCTCGAGGTTACTAGCCTTGCTCACTCCCATCTTTAGGTCCTCCAGCTCCAGGAAGAGGTGCAGCTGGTGTATCAGCTGAAGCAGATACCTACAATGGCTAAGAGTGCTTACTATCTGGGCTGTCATTTGGAACAATGGATCCAGAAGCACCCCCAAGCTGCAAACACAGTCTTTCAGGGGATGTAGTTAAAGATATAGCTGTATTAGACTGTAGAATCAGTATGTAGAGAGATCTTGTAGCATCTTAGAGACTAACTAAAGAAAGAAGTTGGCAGCATGAGCTTTCATAGACTTAAGTCTACTTCTTCAGATGCATTTTGATGCTAACCTTAGCTGGGGCTGTTTTTGAAGGCATGGAAAATTATATTTTGGTATCATTGGCATACTGATAGCACCCTACTCCATTTCTCCAGATGATCTCTCCCAGCTGTTTCATGTAGCACGGGTTAAAATGGCACCTTGTTGTATGCCATATAACAGCTCCTTATTTGAGAAGCAGCTATCCATCTATGTGAGATATCAGACCAGAACCACTGAAACACAGTGCCCTCAATTCCCAAACATCTTAGACATTCCATTAGAATACCATGGTCGATGGTACTGAACACTGCTAAGACATCAACAAGGACACACTCGCCATCAGTGCTCAGCTAGGATCATCCACTAACAGTCTCAACTCCATATCCTCTGAAACATGTTTGAAATGGGTCTAGAAAAGCTATATCATCCAAGACTGCCTGAAGTTGGAAGGCAACCGCCCTGTCAATCACCTTGCCCAAAAATGGAAGATTCGATACTACAGTCATCCCTTCTGATTCACAGGGGATATGTTCTATGATTCGGAAATATTGCAGATATTCTAGTCTCCATTCTTTTTAATGGCTGTGCATGCCATTTTGTCCCTCCCCACTTGCCGTCTGTGAAGAAGCAATACCGTGGATTCCAAGTCCACGAACGGAGAGGGATGACTATAATCTATAGGTGCTAAAGCCCAGAAGATCCAGGAGGGCTTTAGAAGAAGTGGTCATACTGTCACTTCTTTTAAACAAAATGAAAAACTTCCATCCTTGTGAGATGCATTAATAATATGTTGCAGATGAGATTTAACTGCATTTCATCCTTGGACAACCAGCCAAGAAGGACAGGTATCAAGGGAAGACGCCAGCTTCCTTACTCATCCTAGCAGCTTGTCTACACCCACAGTACTCCCCAACTGAAATTAAAAAGCACAAGCTTTTGATGTGAAAGGGAAATGAAATGCAGCCCTCCAACTCCATTGAGGGACATGTGTGTCCTCTGGGGCCTCTTCAGGTAGTTGCCCACTCCTGCTCCTTGAACTCATTGCAGCTCTGTGGCTTCAATTTTCACGCTTACATGTTTCTTCCATCATACTGTTGTGGAAAGGTAGGCAACATGCCATAGTCTCCAGTATTTTTTAAAATTATTTCTCACATTGGGACTAAAGCCAGAACTAGGAAATATTACTTTTTGGATTGCAACTCCTAGAATGTTCTGGCTATAGCAATATAAAAACTACAAAAATAAGCACAAGACTTTTTGAAATGATCTTCCATTTCTTCTGGGGTGGGGACCCTGAGTTTTTAAAGTTTCAGCTAGAACTTGCATATTTATTGAAATTTTCAGTGTCCTTTATTTACTACAGCATTTGGAAGTCAATGAAAATTCCATACAACTTAAATATGATCTTAATACCAAAGGATATTTAATGGCATTGCATTCATTTTTCTAGCAGTGGCATATCCGGCACACTCCTTATATTACACATACAAAGCATAGATGCAGGCAATCCAACAAATCCTGGAGTAAATCCCCACTTAACTTTAAATCAACTTACCACACAATTCCATTTGGATGATAGCAAGTCCCGCTACCACAGGAATCAAACACTCCTTGAATTTCTGCATTCTCAGGCTTGTCTTCATGGACTATACAAATGTAGCCTGCATTCTCATTTTTTTGTACAACAATTATTGCCAGATTTCCAGATGGATAGCTGCATGCAGATAAGGTTTCTTTGACCCTTTTATTTGTTTAGCAATGTAGTCACTTTATCAGGCATGTGTATAATTTTGAGACTTGGCTCTTTGAGTGTATATGTTTTATACTGTACATGGTCTTAACACACTGAAAAGGATGATCTAGATTATCACACTGCAGAAATAATTCAGTTTGACAATGCTTTGTCATGGCTCCGTCCTATGGAATCCTGAGATTTGTAGTTTATTGTGGCACAGAGCTTTCTGAGAAGGCTAAGTAACAAAACTACAAATCCCAGAACTTCATAACATTGAATCATGGCAGTTAATGTGGTTTCAAACTGCATTAATTCTGCAGTGGAGATGTAGCCCCAGTTAGCATCCTGTGGCCTAGTGAGCCTAATTTGATTGCAGTGTGGAGAAAAGCCTTCCCGGTTGTGGGGTCTCCCATTGAAATGAGCAAAGCTCCAAGTGTTGGATTATTCCACCAGCAACTAAAGACTTACTGCATATACTCATGTATAAGTCTAGAAATTTTAGTTTCAAAATTGACCCCAAAATCCTGGGTCGACTTATCCATGGGTCAATGTAAGTATTGTAGTTTAACTCTTATTTTAGAAAGGAACAATTCCCTGGTGAAAAGCAAGAGTGTCATCTGTCCTGGATGCACTAACCCCCCCACTCTCTCATCCATCCAGCCTTTAGTGTGAGCAGAAATGTTTATACCTGCTGGAATTTTGTAAGTTCTTTGGCATTGGTTTCCTTTGCTTCATCCTTTACATCCTTTACTACATGCCCCTAAGTTTTACCCTCAACTTACCCATGAGTCATATCAAAATCCATAATTTTGGGCCCAAAACATGCCCTCGACCTATACATGAAGTTGACTTATAGTCAAGTATATACAGTATTTGTTTCTCCAACATTTACTTGATTATTTCCCTTTTAGGAGAGTCAGTTAAGAATTCTTTCATTATCATTTACTTTAAGGATTCTTTCATAATCACTCACTTTAATATATTTTTCATTTCATGACTGCTCTATTATTTAGCACTTCGTTTCACTATATCTACTTTTAACAGCTTTGAGACTTTTTCAAAATGTAAAACAGCTTAAACATGTCCTTAAATAAAAATATTCAGAAAAGTGGACTATAAATTCAGCAAATACCAGGCACTGTAATAGGCAGAGTGAAGTGTAAAACACTAAGACTAGCACTAAGGAAAGTTCACCTAGATTGTTTGGCTACCTTGGTGGCAACTATTTCACTGTAGCTCTTTCCACCCAATAACTTCTAGATGAGAAAGATAAATTGCAAAAGGATACAAGATTTGAGCTGTGCCATCTGGAAACATTGTAAGAAACTTCACACCATTTTTGTAGTATTGTTGTAAGAACTGGTTTTTCACTAACTGCACATGAAAGAAAAAAAAACATAATAACAGATTAAAACAATATGTCAAAACAAAATGTAATAGATTAAATAGCAGATTAAAAGAGCATAGATTGAAATGTTAGATTATAGTAGATGAACAGGGTAAAACAAATTATAAACAATAATAGATTACATTTTGAGTATTCAAAAAGCAGTTTGGTCACAACTCAAATGAGGGGACAGATAACAAAAAGTCCTGTGTTGCATCACCTAGCACAGAAATCTGGCTGATG
>JAIPUX010001880.1:91016060-91029384 GCA_020142125.1 Phrynosoma platyrhinos
ATTGGTAAACCATGTGGTAGAGTTCCTTGAGGACTGTTAGATTTTAAATCACAGGTAGTGTACTCCTTCACGGGCAACCTCTCCTTCTTGCATATATACAAAATTAGCACATTTATAAAGGAGCTAAACTATAATTTTTCTTGCTTAAGGGCATTAAAAATGCTCTTGCTCACCTGTACTCTCTGAACAACCACTTCATCAAAGGGATTTTTTCCTATTGCTTTCCTGAGAATGATTAAATCTTAACCCAGAAGGTGAGGGAAATGCTGCTCATTTGTCACAAAGTCATTGTCAAGGCACCCATGAAACCCCAAAAATAGTTTACCTCAATGCTCCAAAATGTATCAGGAAGAATTTCACCACCTTATGATCACCTCAACCTGTGGGGCGAGATCTTTCCTTCAACAAGCCATAACCCGAACCTGGGGGAAGGGAGAATGTGGCATCTCCTGGGCTTAGAAGGGTAGTCTTGGGGGATGAAGGCAATACTTTTAAAGGTTTTTGGGGAGGTCATGGAAGAATGAAGGTGCAGCCCTCCAAGGTCTTCTGGCAGGCCAGTTAGGCACCCTTGTCTTCTAGTAGCCCACTCTGGTCTTAGCCAGTTCCTTAGTTTGAAGGGCATTTAACTGCTCCACAGCCATGGAGGCAACTTGTTCTCTGATTACTCATATTCATAGTTGATGTAAAAACCTAAGTCTGTAGGAAAGAACTCCATCCTGGAAGAAGAGAGTCTGGAGTGGAAAGGATGTAGGAAACATCCAGGTGCTTACCTTTCCACCAGCAATGGTGAAATCACAGCAAGAGATACTGTAGCTCATATCTTGGCTCCCTCTTTTTCCAGATAATTGGAGAGGAATCCTTGTCCAGCTTGACTCTTGAGACATGCAGTAGGAAATTGTTCTCAGTTGTTTACTGTCTAAGGAACAGAAAGCATTATGCATGTTATTAAAGTCAACAAAGTCAGTTTAATTAAGAATGGGAGGAGCAATTTTTCATTCACCTCAGATTTTTAAAGGCAGATATTAAATATTTAGGACTGTTGGGGCTAACTGGGGAGGGCCATTGAAATCACAAAATTATAGAATCATGCAGTTGGAAAGCACCCTGTTTGGCGTCAGTCCAAGCTCTGTTTAAAAATCTCAAAAAGAGGGGAGTCTACCAACTTCCAAGGTATACTATTCTACTATTTAACAGCTCTTACCACTCAGATGTTCTTTCCAATGTGAAATCATTATTTCCTTTCTTCCAATTTAAATTCTCTGGGGCAGCAGAAAACAAAATGTCTCCTTCTTCTATATGACAGGCCTCCAGATTTTTAATGATAGTTGTTATATCAGAGGAAGGAACTGACAAGATCACCTCTGAGTATTCCTTGCTTAAGAAAAAACCCTACGAAATTCATTGGGTCAACATAAGTCGATAGGCGACTTGAAGGTACAAACATCTCTCAGTCTTCTCTTCTCCAGATTAAACAAGTCCACTCTCTCAACCATTCCTTGTAGGATTTGGTTTTGAGACCATTCACCATTTTGGTATCTTCATCTGGACACATCCCAGCTTGTTAATGCCCTTAAATTGTGGTGCCCAGAACTGGGTATAGTACTGCAAAGCCAAAGTGGATTAAAGTGGTATTATTTCTGAAAGGGGCTTCATTAGTCACAATGTTTATAAATCCACTGAATTTAATGGATTTGCTATTTCTGGGATGAACACTGGTTTTAGTAAATCAAGGGGAGCAACTACTGCAACTATAGAGCAAGCAAATGGCTAGTGTAAGGGCTGACAGTTTCAGAGGCCAAAATGCCAAAAAATGTAGAGAGAGAAAACCAGATGTATTTTAAAAAATGGGGACCCTGTGATGTATGTAAACAGTGAATCTAGAAGCTTCCAGGAGGGGTAATCCACCCTTTTTGCCAGAAAAAAGGGGCAAAATGGGGAAATTCTGGATTCAGAAGCAGGTTTGGCGGGACGGGGAACATGAGTCCCCAGGGCCCCATTTTGCCCACTCTACTCTACTATAACAAAGTGGTACTGAGCTGCAAAAGCATTTGAGCAATAGCTTGTACAACAGTTGTGCAAGTAGAATGAGAATATTGGCTTTATTTACAAATGAATGAATTAAAATATTTATGCCTCAATGTATATCACAGGATCTCAAGGCAGTGGGCAAACAAACTGTACTAACTTTGTGACAGCTGAATATCACAGTCTAATACAGATATCATGTATTTGATTATCTCTGGCTCTTGGTACAAATTTTCAGAGTGACTCCCAATATAAGATTAAAGACTACAGTTGCAAACTTATTAACAAATACACATATTATAAGAAAACACAACAACAGTATAATGTTATATAAAATCCAAGTTCAAAAATATTTCATGACTTCAGCAGGCTAGACAAATCTCTCAGAGCAGCTCTTAATATGCTACACTTGATCTTAGCCAAAAGGCCAAGAAGCTCAGAGCAGCTCTTAATATAAAATATAAAACTGCAAGAATGAAGTCACAGTCAAATGACTAAATTATAGTAGAACTCGGCAGCAAATTGCCAGATAAAAGGCAAATTCAAATTATATGGCAAACTCAAAGGGTTGGAAAAATTGTAGGAGCAGTACCTAAAATAAAAATAATAAAGTTAAACACCCACACTATAGCAAAACATAACTGCTACATAATAACTGGATGAAGACCAAGAAAAAAATTGTGACAGACTAAATGTGTTGAACAAATTCTCATGTTTAATGCCAAAATAAAATTTAAACTGACAGTACTGAAATTTATAATGAAGTTAAATTACAGCAATCATTAATTAAAAGCCAAATCTATGGGACTGATGAATTCTCAGAGCAACTCAAAATATAAAATTGAAAACTATGTTAACAAAGCAGAAAATGAATACCTGAGTTATTGCACAACACAGCAGAACTGGATAAATTTGAGAAATTACAATGTAAACTCAATATGAGACAACGTTTTGGACTGTCTCTCAACATAAAATTTTTAACCTGTGTCCTTACAGTTTTTAAACTGTAATTATTGGATAATACAGCAGCAATATAATAGAAGAAATAAATGCAAAAACAGCATGAAAACGTAATGGGTTGGAACAGTTTCAGACCCACCTGATACATAAAATTTAAAATTACAATGAGTACTGTGTCAAAAATTTCTTCTACATTTTTCAACCTGTCATTCAGTTTGATAAAACACAGTTGCCTTAAATAATGCTTAGAGGGGGAAGTTGATTGTATGGGTGTATTTTTTAATTGTAAGCTGCCTTGACAGCCTTGGCTAAAGACGGGGTATAAATAAAGTTTTATTTATTATTATTATTATTATTATTATTATTATTATTATTATTATTATTATTATTATTATTATTATTATTAAGTAACTGGGGAAAAAATTCTCATGGCTGGCTCAGAATTCCTTACCTGATCAACAGATATCCACAGGGACTATGTTTAAGGTCCTGTCTGCATTGGTAAGGTTGCTCTTCAGGCAGCCTGGAGTATCTTGGCCCCAGAACTACCCCAGCCTCCCTCCATTACCTTAGCTCTCCATTCTGATGCCAAGTGACTGTTCACATAGGTGTCCTGCTGTCCCGCATAGTGCGGCTGTTGCTGCAGTGAGTCACTCACTTCTGAGGTCAGAACAAGACACACAGCCTTGATCACACAGCTGGGGGCTTCATTCTGAACTCAGAGCAAAGCAACCCATGGTGGCAGCACCAATGCCAGGCTTCACAGGAGGATCCCCATAAGATAAGCAGCCCAGCATCAGGACAGAGGACTTGTGAATTTCCAGGAACATACGGAATAACGGGATTTATAAAAATCTGGGATATACCCCAGGTTTGGCACTGAATGGTCCAGACATTGTCCAATCTGTTCACACCAGGGTCAAGGATTGTACCCTGCATCGTCTGGTCTCCCCACCCAGAGGACTGGGGAGGAAGCCAATTTCTTTGGCCCATGCAGACAGGGCCTTAGTTGCTTTGGGCCTTTGCAGACTGCCAGAAATAGTGCAAATTGAGTCCACTTTTAGGGTTAGGGTTAGTGCTAGGGAATCATGGGATTTTTTTCTGAGACACTGAGCCTTCTCTGTCAGAGAGCTCTGGTGCCACAATAAAATACAGTTCCCATGATTCCCTAACCCTAACCCTTAAAGTGGACTCATTTGCACTATTTCTAGCAGTCTGCAAAGGCCCTTTATTGTATAGCCTCAACAAAGTTCCTAAAGTGGAACTAGAAAGACAGAACTGCAAATGACAGTATGTTTCTTCACCATTAGGTCTGCCCTCTTTTATTCCATCTGGTCCATTGTCTAATATTAGACAATGGTATTTGTCAGGTTTTGCAAAATTTTTTTGCTTAAATATGATTTATCACCATGCTAGTAGGTGTGTACAGAGTAGCTGCTCCACTTAAAGGAACAACTGTAGATGTCAACATCCTACCTCACTGAAAACAAGGTTGTACCAGTCAGTATGAGGCTCTGGTATGTATTTCTGGGATACTCATGCATATTTTGCAATTCTATTTCTGAAACTTCATGCAGATGTCACAGTTTGTTACCATCTCTTCTATTTGTGCATTTGTGTCTGGCCAGTAGAGGGTGTTTCTGATTTACTGTTTGCATAGCATCATTCCAAGGTGTCTTTTTTGGTCCTAGGCCAACATTTCTGGATCCACAACTTTCTGGAAGATAATTCTCTCTCCTTTCAAGATCTGTATATTGTCATTCCCTGAAGCCCTGAGGGAAACTAGTTGTTTGTGAGTAGGTCACCTCCAACCAAGCATTGTGTGTTCAGTGGTGGTCATTAATTTGTTGTTGATTGTTTTTTGCAATTAAAACTTTTATGTTTGTTTACAAAGGTGAGTAATTGCCACTGTGTGCACATGTTCCTCCAGATCTGTCCTTTTGGTATTGTTTCCTTTAAAGAAATTGAAAAATAGGTTGACTGTAGGACTGTATTTTCACGGCTAGTATACTACTTGTAGATTGTATATTTGGAGCATCAGGATCATATTGGTAACCTTTGTAGAGCAGAGGCTAGAGTCTTTTGGAGGATGAGTGTAAATGGTTCATGATCTGTCTCTACTAGAGTCTGACTCCTGTTAATATTATGGTGACATTTCGCCAGCAACAATGCCAATGGGCTTTATCTTTATTTTTTCATAGTTTTGTTATGCCACTGTCAGTGCATTTGATGCATGGCACTGGGCATCTATCGCACATCCATGTTGACTCAGAAGTTAGAAGCAAATCTGCTTGGAATGTGCTTTCTTTACTCTCATCAACATGTTTGAATGTGGCTCCTAAGTAACAGCAGCTTTTTTGTTTCTGAATGCCTGGTCTACATTTTTGTTTTAATACCACTTGTTGCCTTTCTTTATCAGATATCTTTAGGGAGCAGTGTTTTCAGCTAGTTTGAACATGAATTGGGATAGATGAGATAGCATGTATCAGAGTAAAATTTTGAATACTATGGGCCTAGTAAGATGGTTACATAGGCTTTATCTTTCTCAGACAGTAGCAGTGAACACTGTGAGGCCATCCTAGTCATATTCACCAGCTTGCACACTATCTCTAACAGTGTAGCCATAGAATTGTGTAATCCTTTGCACAGTTGACTGGCAAAAACATTTAAAGTGCATATGGCAGTTAATGTTAAGTGCTCCTTGGGTGAGACTCAGTGCTGCTTTCATTTATTTAAGTGCATGTTTGTTGCAGATGCACATGGTTTGGCCTTTTGCTAGAGTGCTGGGTTGTACTACATACAGCAGAGCATGGATGGACAACTATCAGAGGCTAGGGTGCAACAATAGCCCTGCAGGAGATTTTAGAGGGCTGCATCCCCTTTAAAAAAATTGCTCCAAGATGCCCTCTAGAAGATGTGGAGAGCCTTTTTGTCATGTTTTGGTGGCCAGGTTAGACTTGGGCCAGGCCTTTTTTACATCAGGAAGTAGCTTGTAAAGGTAATGTTCCATAGTATCTTTGTTGCTGTGTGCTTTCAAGTAGTTTCAACTTATGGCAACCTTATCCTCTCTGAAGAACCATGCCAATAAAACCCTGCTGTAAGAGGGGTTTTTTGCAAGATTTGTTGAGACTGATTTTGCCTTTGCTTTTCTATGAGGCTGAGAGAGTGTGACTTGCCTAAACTCAACCCAGGAGTGTCCATGGCTGAACACAGATTTGAACCCAGGTTTCCAGAATCATAGTCCAACACTCAAACTACTATACTATGCTGGATAGAGCACCTATGTTCCTGTATTGTACAACATGTAACGTTTGATTGTGGTTTTCTAGATTTTTTATTTGTGCTTTTGATGATTTGTGTGCTCTGGCAATTTTGATGGCACAGTGTAGTGTTAAACTCTCTTCCATTAATGACGTTTTCTATATCTCTTTGGAGTTTGATCCCATGAGGATTCTAGCTTTTAGAATGTCATCTGCATCTGTGAAGGCAGCCTTATTTGCAGCTGTGTTATTCATGCATCAGTAGATTCTGCCAGGCCTTGGTTTCTCCATAGACAAATTTCTTCATAATGGGAGATGTTTTTCTGAGGCCTCATTGCATTATGCTTCAAACATAACTCATTTTCTTTAGGATTTTTTTCTTCTTCTTCTTCCAGGCTGGGTTGGTTTACCACCGGAGAGCCATCTTCTGTACATACCCCTGTTGTTTCCTTCCATGCATATATTAAAACCTGCCTCTGGTCCTCAGAATATGAGCTTTGTGATTTCTTCCCATCTGATCCAATTCCCTGCAGAGTCTCCATTCTCAGAGTCCATGCTTGTAATATTTCTGGTATTGCTTTTTGTGGAGGTCGCGGTTAAGTTCACACTGATACCATGTAATATTCCCAGGATGGGGACAAAACTCTTGCACTTCCTGAAAGAGGACTAACCCCCATTGCACTGCAATTTCACAACCACCCAGCAAGGTGGACAACAAAGATATGGTGAGATGGGTATGGCAGAGCAATAGAGCTCTCTCCCTCCCATAGTTGCAGAGATAGAGACAAAGACAGAGACAAAACAAGGGGGATACAATGGCAGCCAGAGAATCCATGCTACCACTAGAATCTAGCACAGTTGGCTTCTTCTTGAGTGCCCACCCAGCTCTGTGGAAAGGGCAGAGGATTGCAAAAATGCCTCTGCCCTAACATAAGTGATTTTGCTAGGGATTAATCTCCTTTCTATAGAATCAGGCTTTCCATAGAGTCAGGCTCATAGAGCTGGCCACTGGTGACAGTATGAAGATTTTGGCTGCTGTGGCCTTTGCTTCTACTTCTTGGGGTAGGGTACAGGGGTGGCAGGGTGCTTTGAGCCACCTAATGTCATGACTTGAGTAGCCATGCAGTATGGCATGTGTGGCATAGTGGTTTGTGTTGGACTGCGACTCTGGAGACCAGGGTTGGATTCCCATCTTGGCCATGAAACCCACTGGGTGACCCTGGACAAATCCCATGCTCTCAGCCTCAAGGGGAGGCAATGGCAAACTCTCTGATCAGATCTTGCCAAGAAAAAAACCTCATGATAGGTTCACCTTAAGGATGCCATAAGTAGGAAAGAAGTTGAAAGCATATAACAATAACAAGCAGTTTGGCAGCAAGGGGTCTGTCAAAGTGGGGCAGGGAGCGGTAAATTTGCTATGCCTACCACTGCGTTGGTTGTATCACAGTGACAAACGGCAGAGCTGGCCCCGAATATACCTTACTAGATCAATAGGACTCCGCAGTATTACATTTCTCCAATGCATAGCCTCAGAAAAGCCCCAGAAGTGAAACCTGCTCTGTTTCCTAAACTATTAAAGCTGCCCTCTTTTATTCCCTGGCTGATTATTTCTTCGAAGGCTATACGGTATCTAATCTAGTAGTGGGGTTGGGGTTGAATTGGCTCCTCTCCACAAGACATTTTTAGATCAGATCAGGTCTGGGCAGCTGGGAAGGCTATAAAATAACAGAGAAGTGTGCAGTAGATAAGGAGAAAATGTACACAACACCCTTGACCATCTCACATTAAGATAAATTCAAAAACACTACCAAGAGAAATTATAAAGCAGAACAGCAGCCTCTCTCATGAGTCTTTGGAGAAGCCAGATGTGTTGGCACAACACCTGCTTCTGCTTCTGTTCCCTAACACTTCATTTCATATCCCCCACAAGCTCTGTAGCAAAATGTTAGAAATATTAAAAATAAGATGTATCCACAGACACATGCCTCAGGCATTTTACATTGGGAAATTCTGGAGAAGTTTTGAACCCTGAAGAATGACTATGAGAGGTGAGCAACCGTTTCTCAGAATATTTCTGAGAAAAATTCTGTGAAATTTCCCCTTCCTTCCTCCAACAGGGTTGCCAGATTCCAGGGCCTGAACCTAAGTATCCAATATTTGTGAGTCAACCCCAGATTGGGAGACAAGAGTACAAATTTTGCTGGCCTCAACTCCAAGCAAGGAGAAAGGTTGTTGTTGTTGTGTGCCTTCAAGTTGTTTCTGACTTATAGAGACGCATGGGGTTTTCTTGGCAAATTTGTTCAGAGGAGGTTTGCCATTGCCTTCCCCTTGAGGCTGAGAGCATCTCTAGCTCTCCTATTAGAGCAGCAGCTTGCTACAATATGCAAGGCTTCAGATTTGCTGATGCCACTTGGAAAGACTCTCCAAGTGGTCTATGTATTTACTGGTAAGCTTATCGCATGGCACTTAAGGAACGGGAATGGAACGGAAGGGAATGGAACGGGGCAAAAATGCATTTTACTGCATGGGAGAACGCCACTAATGCTGCTGGGAGTCCCCAAGGTGTTCCCCAGCCGTTCCTGGCAGCTGATTTTTGAAGGACAGTTCAAAATCCTTGGGGACTCCTGGCAGCATCGGTGGTGTTCTCCCATGCAGTAATATGCGTTTTGTCCTGTTCTGTTCCATTCCCTTCCGTTCCTGTACTCGTAAGTGCCATACAATAAGCTTATTAGTTAGCTTCTTCCTGCCCTCCCAGTTGTTGTGCCAGGGCTCACCCTCTGCTCTGTTTTTCATTCACTTTCTGCCTTAGTTGCCAAAGCTTGTGATGAACCTGGACTGGCAACCCTACCTCCCAACAGAAAGCAAAATAGAAGGCAGAATGTTTTGCTGAATTTTCTTCACTTCTTTTCCTCCATAGTTGGTGAAGACCATTTTTCCCCTTCCACAATGCCACAAGAGTGGCATAAGATATGGGTCACTGTGGAGAATGTAAAATGAGGCTGCCAACACAGTTCTTATTGTTGTCACTTGGAACAGCAAAACCCAAATATTCTCATGGAGGAGGAAAAAAAGGAAAAGCAATGAACCACTGCTATATAACCACCTTGGGGACTCCTGGCACCATCGGTGGTGTTCTCCTATGCAGTAACATGCAAGGACCATGAAGACAATTTTGCCAAGGTTTTGGAACTCGCAGAGCTGTTTTAGGCCCAGGAGAACCCTTGTTTTCAAACGGGAGTTTGCCCATCCCTGTGTAAGTTAAAAAATATTGAGGCATGCAGTGCAAAAAATTTCTTATCATCACACAAAGTTTTGGTAACCATGCAAAGCCAATCCAAGATATTTCTGTTTGGCTAAGGTGGAGCTGAAAATGGCATTCCCATTCCTCCAGGCCAGCCAAGTTACTTTGGCACATGAGGCAGAAAAGCCCACAAACGCCTTTACATCTCCCTGTTATTAAAAATACAACAATAATAAAGCAAATAACTAGCAATTTCCTGCCATTTCATGACACCCCAGATCTTCTATCTGAGATGGTTCTCTTACTTGACCTAGTGGTAGGATTGTCTGAACAACCATGAGTGAATTCAAACATAGAGGGAACTGAAATTCATAATTTTTTTCCATCCAAGAAAAGAGGCACAAGTGTTTACATTTTAGGGCCAATTGTCTCTGTGTTTAATCATGTTAGTGCTGAATGAAATTTGCAACCTCTTTTTTCCTTGAAAGTTTAACCATCTTTCACACTAATATGACAAGCAAATATAACATATGGCAAGCAGGTGGCTCTCACTATGTGGAAGTCTTCCCTCTCATATCAAAAAGCAGCAATAATTCCTATTTTTAGCCTCAAGTTGAAAACTTCCTCATTTTTATAAACCTTCCAGGTTTAGTTCAGTTTTTAACATCTGTTTTATGGCTAATACAAAAGTGGCCTCTCCAAAACAAGCTTACACATAAACATTAGGAAAACAAAAATAATGATCACAGACAATCTGAAATGGATGATGAAGGCATCAAAACAGTTAAAAGATTTTCTATCTCTTGACTCAGTCACAGGGAGTCAAAGCAAGACTATAGGTAAGCGATCAGAAGAAGATTAAGACTTAGAAGTTTCTCAAATTACACCTGAGGAAGAAGGGATGCAGACGGGCAGCCGTGGGCCACCCTGGGAAACAGAGGATTGGGGCTGAGGTTGCCCCACACCTCTGCCGCAATCCTGCCTTTTGGTGCCAGGGAAAGGAGCGCCAAAATGGCGCTCCTTTCCCAGGTGGCAAAAAGGGTGCCCGAAGAGCCGCCATGCAGCTCTTTTGCACCTCCCCTGGCGCAGCGTGTCTAGACGCTGAGCCAGGAGGATGTCGTCAGAGTACTCGCCATGTGCAATGGCGCGCACTCTGATGACGTCCTCGGGAAGGGGTTGGGGCACCCGGCGTATCGCGTCCCCTCCCCTTCCCTGGCTCCAAGACAGCGCTTTGCACCTTCTGCAGAGCCCAGAAGTAAAGAAACAAATCAGCAAAGCAAGATTAATACCCAGGAACTATCTAATACAAGGCAGACCAAAAACAGAAAATACATAATCAATGTACTACAACCAATTCTGGAAAATAACACAGTCCTCTGACATGATCTGGGAAGCAGACATTTACCAGTATTGGTTTACAAACAGCCTCCAGATCTTAAATACTCACAGTAGGACACATAACATGGATGGTGATATAGGGACAAGACCCTACCTCAAGCCCAGATATCCACTCTGTCCCCACTACTACTCGGGGAGTAATATTACAGGGGTCAGTAACATCACTTACAATATCAGAGGTGCATTTACTTGCCCTTTTTCATTTGTGATATTTGCCATCTAATGCCAGCAATGCCCCTCTGCAATTTACATTGGACAAACTGTACATTCTCTCTACACAAGAGGATAAATGGACACAAATCTGACATTAGATAGCAATACCAAAAAACAGTTGCAGAACATTTCAACCTTCCTGTATACAGTAAGGGATTTACAGGTCACCGTCTTTGAACAAGGACATTACAAAGGAAGACTAGAAAATGAAACAGCTGGATTGAATTATACTGACAAATTCCTATTCATTAGCAGAGGTGTGAACAAAGACAATGGGTTAATGGCACACTACATGTATTAATTCAAGAGTCCTTGTTATTGTGCATATAACAAAAGGAATCTCAGAGAAAGTTTTGAACCCAGGGAAACTGACATTTAGTAAGGAGGTTTATTGTTTTCACACATCAACAGATCACTGCAAAGATCTCAAAGCCCTGGATAACCTCACCTCCCCTTTGAAACTTTAGGGCAAGGGACATGATTCGCATCTTCCAGCGCAGCGTGTCCTTTTACATTCTACCCCATCCCCGCAACTGTATAAATATGCTTTATACCTGAAGCTTTAAATATTACTCTGTACTGCATCTGAAGAAGTGAGTGTCCGTTAAGGCTCATGCTAAAATAAAAACCAGTTAGTCTTAAAGGTGCTGCCAAACTTCTATCCCCCCTTCCTTCTTTTTAAAACTTTGAAGAGCAGCTATGAAAGAACTAGGCAAGAACCTCTAAGGCTGTGATAAAGAACCTATGACATGAGTACCAGATATGGCAGATATGGCCATATCTGATATGGCACATGAAACCATTTCCCCCAGTACACGGAGGCCGGGGAGGAGGAGCACCTGTTCCTCTTCTTCCCTCCTTGCCCCCCCCAGACCTTCAGCTGTCTCTAGAGAGGTAACTGAAGGCCCGGGAGGGCAGGGAGAAGTCCTGCCCTGGAGGTCCTACCTCCGGAGGGTGGAAGTGGCACTGGGCAATACCTGGTACTGGAAGGCCTTTTAGTTTGAGCACTCAGCCCCTAAAAGGTTGGCCATCAATGCTTTAAGGTAAAAATATATAATTGAATACCAAAGTCAAAATCATCCTTGCCATAATATTTCTGGTTTCCAAATGTGATTCTGAAAGCTGAACCATAAAGAAAGCTGACAGGAAGCAAAGCAACTTAATTGGCATGTGGTATTGGAGGGGAGTTCTGTGGATATGATAAATGGCCAAAAAGAAAAATAAATGGCTCTGACAATAAGTTATGCCCGAACTCTAGAAGCTAAAATGTCTAATCTGGGGCTACCATATTCTGCACATATCAAAAGATGACCAAACTCATTGGAAAAGGTGATAATGCTTGGTAAAGTTGAAGACAATAGAGTAAAAAGGAAGACCGCATTACAGGATAAAAGACTTAGGAGTTTATCACATGAGCCCAGTTCTCACCACAACTGCATTAGTAAAGGGAACTGGATACATGCTGGTTTTGAAACATTCTGTCTCACATGTCTACACAATAGCACAAATGGGGCCTTGTGTGCTCTTCTACCCTGTTCCACAATCTTTCCCAACCCTGCCTCCCTGCCCTATGCCCTACTCAGCATGCCTTTCAGGATTTCTTTTTATTTTAATACAATTCTGGAGGTATGCTAATATAATTTTTTTAAAGTAAAAAGAAAAGTAAAGAAAATTAAAGGGGTGGGTGGGAAGCCTGCTTGGAAATAGAGATAAGGAACAGAAAGAGGAGGTGAAACTGATATCATGTGACTGATATCTTGGAACTGCTACATAAAGAATCTATCACACCCGGAGACTAATGGGATAGCCACACGTTTGAGAGCTTATTGATGGGTTTCCCCATCAATGACAAGATAAGCTATAACAATACTTGGACAGCAAAGCAAGTGATGAGATGTAGAAGGCGTCACACCATACGTATTACCAAAGATGCTGTTTTCAAACTTTAAAAGTGATTTAAAGGCTGCATAGGATAAAGTCCTTAATCAAGAAAACCACGTTTCTGAGTTTGCAAGACCTAAGTAAGATTATTAATAACAGAGTGTCTTAGAAGTCTCTCATTTATAGAATCACCATGTCAAAGCTGACTTGATAATGATTTTTTGCTGTTAACTGCCCTCTGGATGAGGCATCTCCAAGACCATCTGTCCTCCACTGTTCTGCTTAATTCCTACAATCACTTAATACCCGTGGCCTCCTTAATAGAGTCCATCCATCTAGCATGTGG
>JAIPUX010001880.1:91034266-91044714 GCA_020142125.1 Phrynosoma platyrhinos
CCCCCCCCCCCCGTTCCTCCTTCCTGAGGAGGACCTGACCCTCAGGATCTTAGCAGAGAGGTTGAGGACAGGGAGTCTTGAAGATGTCTCATCCACCAGGTCACCATGAGTTGAGGTCAACTTGAGAGCAGATAACAACAACAAGCTATAAAACAGTGAAGGAAATCACTGCTGCATTTGGCTCATTTTGCAACAATTGCTCAAAAATCATTATGACAATGCAAACTTGTTCATTTTGTTCAATTTTTAAAATGATGCACTGTGAAATGAATAATACTTGTGGGGAGGGACCAAACAGTTCTTTCCTCCCATCGTTTTTGCTTAACTATCTGTAGTGCTGCAGGTATTCTTTTTCCTGGCAGCTCACTCATTCCACCAGGGAAATTATCCATGGGAATTGCCCATCTTGAGCAGGATACCTGTCAGCAGAAGATCAGTGGCTGAGTAATCCTTTCCCTGCCAGCCACAACTATCCTCAAAATTGCTATTTATGTCTTCTCCCCAAGTTGCTTCCCAACCTGTATTGGCAACAATATGGCCACCACCATGGCATGCCTTTTCAATAAATGACATGAATGAATGAATGAATGAATACATTACAGATAACCTAGTTTTGTACTAAAGCCTCTCCCTTGCTCAAAGAGGGTTACAACCTTTGACTTAAAGGTTAATAAGGACAAACAAGTAGCAGGATGTTTAGGTAACCAATAGTGTGGTTCTATTTTTCCCAACTTGAAGAAAGTAAAGTAAACAAGATTTAGGATGATGAAAGCCTACAGTGTGCCCTTGAATTTTTGAGGAAAAAATAATATTTTAAAGCAAAATGCTTTTAAAGCAAAATGCCTCTGAAGGGGTTGGTAGATGGTGTATTATTAAACCTCAGCTCCATCAACCAGCTGGAACAGTGGAGTGGAAAATCTATGATTCTCCAGAGGTTTTTTAGTACTTCATCTCCCATCAGCACAGCCAGCATGAACAATGGTCTAGAATGAGGGGAGCAACATCTGGAGGGGCAATGTTTCCATCTTAGATTTAGGAGGTGTGGAGATGCCCTATCCCAATGATATACCCACAGTTTCTTAAGGAAGAATTCCTTCACAATTACCCAACAAACCTTGAAGGTAAATCAAAAGTTTGTTGCAGGACTATAAAATTGAATGTATGTACCCCCATATATTATCCTCTCTGGCTATTATATGCATACACACATCTCTCTGGCTATTATATGCATATCACTGCTGAATGGAAAGAGCCATCACCTCTATAGAAATGTCTTCTCTTGATGTTTCTGGTCTGTAGGCTAGGATAGTTGGTGGTCCAACACTGGACAATGTGCGCAATGATTCCTTAAAGAGCTTTAAGAAGTCTTCTTTAAACTAAAAACAAAAACAAAAGAGATAATTTGATTTCAAAACTCAAACCACTTATACAGAATCTTCTCCTGGATCAGGCCAAAGGCCTTTTTTTGTCCAGTGTTCTGTTCACACACTGGCCAACCTGTGGCCCAATGGAAACCCACTGACAGGACATGAAGGCCACTGCATCTGTTCATGCTCACTACCAACTGAGATACAGAGACCCACTGCATCTGGTACTGGAGGGAAAATATGATCTTTTTTTTTTTTTAAAAAAAAAGGGGGGGTTGCCACCAAATGTCCTCTAGGGTGTGTACATGGCATTTTTGCCATGCTTTCCTCCCCTCCCCATCCCACCCCAGGCCATTTTAGGTCTGAGAAAAGCTTTAAAAAACAAAACAGAACAGAAGTAAACCAGAAATGACTTCTGATCACTTCTTGTTTTTCTGGCTAGGGAGGCAGGGTTATCTGCATCCCCCACTTTCCCTCTATTTTTCTGTTAATGGATACTTAGTAAGGGATTCTGCAGCCAGCTGCTGTTTACGTTGTTTGTTGTAGGCAGCCACACACACCTATAGTAGAAATGATCAGAGTGGAATCCTACTTTTTAATAGCTCAAGCTTTATTGTGTTGTTTACTGCAGACATATTATAAAATACCAAAAGGGTATTTTTCCAGCCCTCCTTTATCACCTTCCTAATGCTGATGCCCAAACCCCAAACTCCACAACCAACCCCCTTCCAGCTACATGGAAGGTCAAGGGGGAGCGGGGGCTGGGATACATAAAAAGACTTTGTAAAAAGGACCTTCTTCATTGATGACTTAACTAAGGCATGTCTATATCTGCCCAGTATTTCGATTCTCAAAGGCAAGATATAATTGTGGATACAGCTAGAGTTTGGTACCTTTGTTAAGTGCCTTGGGGATGACCTTGTTTTAGATTGTTTTTATTGTAATGCATTTTAAAAAATTATTTGTGTGCTGCCTTGGGTCCCTTTCTAGGAGAAAGGCAGCATAAAAATGAAGTGGAATGAAATAAATAAATAAAACAATTATCTTGACTAGTAGCCAGTAATTGTGGCAGATGTCTTTAGCTTTAAATTGGCTCTGAAGCGGGAGGTGAGAAGATTTAGTCAGGTCAGATGAGTCATGTATTCCAAGCAAAATGTGTAGATACCATGAGTGAATGAGTCATACCTCCGTATCACACAAAACGTCTAAGCTGCTGAGGTCTTGCGACATGACAGCATAGATATCTAGACATCAATAAGGAGAACCAGTTAGGAAAATATTGGTATGTGCTTACTTTTTAGATATGAATCTTAGGACATAGCCGCATTGCTCTTATTTAGAACTGGAGATTTTGAAACAATCCGTGCATTCTCCTGCTATATGCATGCATACATGCATTTAATATCTCACCTTTCTCCCAGCATAATATTCAAGGGTTGCTGCACCCAAGGGCAGGGCCTTGCTTGCAGGATGGGTATGAAATTATTTCAAGACTAGGGGCCCTTTCCTATTATACAGTTATGGCACTGTGGTTCCACTTTAGCTGCTAGGACAACATGTTATGAAATTCTGGGATTTGCAGTTTGGTGAGGCACCAGAGTTCTCTGGCAGAGAATTATAAATAACCCAAGATTCCATAGGATGTTGCCATGGTAGATAAAGTGATATCATGGTGTTACAATTGTGCACTGTGTGGCACAGTGACAGACTGCTGACACACAACTCATTTCTGTAGCATTATCTTTAAGATGCAACACTATGAGCACTGGGAGAATACCCCAGGAACAGTAAAATATATTAGATCTCACACTCCACACTTGGGGGGAAATCCAGCCTCAGAACCAGGCTTCCAGACATCACAGAAACCTCTATGGTTGGGGCATCTCCAAACTGGGGAAGGGAGAGTGGTATAACCCCAAGCTTGTGCCTGGAGAGACCCAGACACTTCCCCAAAGCAACAGCAGATCTGCACCAATCCTGAAAGCTGGCATAGCTTAGATCTTTTCCACTGGTTTTCAATGGGAAGGTGTGTATGTGTGTGTGTGTGTGTGTATGTGTGTGTGTATGTTTCAAATGACTATGGAAGGAAATGGAAGCACCAATGCTGTTCCTTTCTCACTTTTGCCTCTCCATCATCAGTCTGGCTTTGTGTTGGTTGGTTCATCTGCCTTCTGGTCTCCTTTTCACGGTTGGTAAGCTGACATTGCTAGAAGGCTAAAATGCCATGCTTTTAAACATGTTTTAAACTTGTTTTAACAATTTTGATCAACAGAAAGCTGCTGTTCATCAACATGTAAAAGGGAAAAGCTTTGCCCTACTGCCTTCCAGAAGGAGTGCTGCTATACCAGAGATGGGAACTGTGCAGCCCTCTAGATGTTTTCAGGACTAGCTGCCTTTGCCAGCATAGGCAGTGTTGAAGGATGTTGGGAGTTGCAGTTTCACAGCATCTGGAGAGCTGCACAATTCCCACCTTTGTGTTATATGGATAAAATTTGTAAGCTGCTCTGATAGCCTTTTGGCTGAAGAGTGGCGTATAAATATTCCAAAATAACAACAACAACAACAACAACCCAGACAAGAGCCAGGCTGAGAGTAGTGGAAGTGGTTTGCAACAGAGTCACTGGTTCTCCCAATGTACGCATGTCTTTTGTCCCACCACTGCCTGAGATCTGTTCTGCAGGTTCCTGAAACAATAAAGTCCCTTGTAAAATCCATTGCTAGAGGCAACTGTGATACTGTACAGACTATGAGCAGTTTACCATCTTTCAAACTGCCTATTGCTCTTTTAAGAAGCAGTAGCAGCAGCAGCTACCACTGCCGCCTGCCTTTAACTTTAGCACATTATGTACCCCACAGCTTTTATTTCATGGATCTCTGCAGTCTCAATGTAAAGAGGGTTAAAATTTTCATTTTAGAGGCCAGAAATAAAGACAGAGATATAGCCATATGCTTAAGATCTCTTAAGGAGTCTATTGCTGAGTAAAGGCAACATGTCCTGAAATCACTTACTCTATTTGAAAGTATTTTGTGGATTCACCCAAACATAGAAATAAAGGATGATGAAGAAGAATATTTGAGGGATCAATTTACCTTTCTGACGAGGAATCTTTCTTCTCTCCTTTGAAACTGAAAAGAAAGCAAAATAAGCATGATACCTAGTTGAAATACAAAGTTCATTTTTTCTCAGAATAGACATAGCTGGAATAGACTGTGAAAAGAGGCACTAGGAACAGAGCAGACTATTCTTAGGAGACCACCCTTAATTATCTGACACTTCAATGTGCTATAGTGCTTTTTAAAGGAAAACCCTAAACTGCACAGCAGTATGTGACTGTAATGTACATACAAAGTGTGCACCATGACAACACATTTTTGCATTTTCCCTGTGTGTGCACAAAATTTGTTTCACACAGTCTCATTCAGTAACATATAAAAACCTAGGTCTCTTTCACATTGCACATTTATAGAATTTTGGTATCACTAATTTACATGGCTCCATCCTAGGGAATCTTGGGATTTGTAGTTTAGTGAGAAAGTACAGCTGTTGGCAGAGAATTCTTTATGTCTTGAAACTATAAATCCCAACATTCCATAGAATAGCACTAAAGAAGTTAAAGTGGTATCAAAGTTATTTATTTATTTATTTATTTAATTTATACCCTGCTTTCTCCCAAATGTTTATACTACTTATAGTATAAACAGAACAGCTAAAACAATATGGAGTACAAAGGTTTAAAAAGCATTATACCATACATCCAATTGAAACACTACTTTAAGACACTATCAAAACAAACAAACAAACAATTAAGACACTTGATATACATATTGCATAATAAAAGAGCACACATAACTGCACATCCTTGTACTCTTATCTGTTAAGGCTAAAGGCCTGTTTAATTTGGAAGGTCTTTGCCTGCCAGCAAAAAGACAAAATTGTCCTAGGAGATAAATTTAACCTCCCCAGGAGTGAATTATAAAGCCTGGGACTTGCCATGGGAAAGGCTCTCTGCCATGTCCTCATGAACTTGGGAAGATCGTGGGATGATGATGATGATGATGATGATGATGATGATTTATTGGATTTATATCCTACCTTTCTCCCAAAATGGGAGGGAGAGAAAGTCTTCACACTAAGATTGTAAGATAAAGGCATGTTCATATGGGGAGACATGGAGTTTCAGATAGTCTGGATTTAAGTCATATAGGGCCTGATAATCAGCACTTTGAAAAATTGTGTAGTGCAAAAGCAACAACACACAAAATCATCAGCACTTGAAATTTGAATACATTATTGTAGTAGAATGTTATATACAAGCATCACCTAAGAGTCAGTCAACAAAAAGATAGTCAGCCCATAACAAGACATTTAAGAGAATGTGTGTTGCTTAAGGCATAGCTGACCACTGATTTGAGAAATAAAAAAGCTGTAGAGTAGACCGTACAGTATTTCCATCTAGAGTAACGAGGCATCCAGATTTCTTGCTGGCTAGAAAGATATTTTCAGCCCAAAACATCTGGAAGGTACTATATTGGCAGTGGCTGTTCTATAATGATCTCCTCCATCTGTGGCAAGGGACAGTTTGTAGGAAGTGTCTTTGGAAGAGGGAGGAAAATTATGTAGAATAGACACTTAATCAGGGTCTAGAAGTGCTGGAGAGCTCAGACTACTCTCATTACTAATGACATTGTTACCAGCTACCTTTTACATTAGAGATCCAGAGTTGTGTAGTGGTTTGTATGTTGGACTAGGACTCTGGAAACCAGAGTTTGAATCCCTGCTCTACCATGGAAACATGCTAGGTGACCTTGGGAAAGTCACACCCTCTCAGCTTCAGAGGAAGGCAAAAGCTAATCCCCTCTAATCAAATCCTCCCAAGATTTTTTTTTTCTGTGATAGGTTCACGATCACTGGAAATGGCTTGAAGGCACACAACAACAACTTTTTGTATTACCTGACATAATACCACCATTGCATTACTTTTATTTTTGAATAGACAAATGTTTCTTGGAGGTGCACATTGTTTTCCTACACTGTGTGCTTGCTCTATTTTAAATCAAAACAGTCCCATTATAACTAAAGCAAATTCATCATAAGTAATTTATGCTGCCAAAGTAGATACCTCTTCCTTCAGTTTGGTTACTCTTAATGACAACTATAGCGAAGATATTTCCATGACCACACTTTAGAACAGGGGTAGGCAACCTAAGGCCCGGAGGCCGGATGCGGCCCAGCAAGGCCTTTGGACCGGCCCCAAACCGGTCCTGCCGCCGCCGCCCCCCCCACCGCCGCCGCCCCCCCATGATGATATTGATTATTGTTGTTATTACTTGTTCTTGGGGTTTTCTTGGCAAAATCTCCACAGGGGTTTTGCCATGGATTTTCTGGGGCTGAGAGAGTATGCATGCATTTTTTAAATTTTTAATTCTTTTTTAATTTTAATTTTAATTTATTTATTTATTTATTTATTTATTTATTTTTGGTGCTTCGGCCCATCAATTGTCTGAGGGACAGCAACCCGGCCCCCGGCTCAAAAAGGTTGCCTACCCCTGCTTTAGAATTTAGTGCCACTGATGATATTTTACAATACTGATGAAGCCATAATGGTATTTGGTAAAGGGACAAATTTCTTTATAACAAGCAGAAGAGATTTTGAATGTTTCTTATGAGAGGCCAGAAGAAATATGGAGCCAAATCAAGCATCTATATTATAATTTAAACCATTTTCCTCTCTGTTAAGCTATTTAAATCCATGTACATGGTTGCAGAATCACCAAACACTTTGTAATATCTAATGAGACCAAACCTAGGACTGTAGCAAAATTTCAGGCCTGGTTTCGCTTAAACAAACACTTCAATTTTCTATATTTCTTGTGTTAGAAAGTACACTTATGAACCAATTTTGATCAAACTTGACATTTACACTTAAAAGTTAAGATTCTGAACATTTTTGTGTGAGTTTCACATTGATTAACAAACTTTGGCTTGGGACAGAGGTAGGATTGCTGGCTGTGGACTATTTTGCATATTAAAAAAAAAAAGCCAACATATTTGCTTATAGTCAAACTTCCGTTTTTGTCAAATAAAGTGTATTATGGAAATCATTTACACCATCCAAGTGACAATGGTTACATTTCTTAATACTTCATAAAGGCAGTTCTGGAATGCAATTATACACATCTATCTCTGTACACTGTCAAGTGTTTCTACAAAATATTTTCTATATTCCTCTAAAAATAACACTTACTGCCACATGTGTCTATGTACCTGTGTACATGTATGAATGCATATATATATATATATATATATATATATATATATATTGCCCAGAAGCAGAATTTAGAATGTACATGGAAACTCCTCCAAGTCTTGATATAGTACTGCAGGGGTAGGCAACCTTTCCCCTTTAAGGGCCGAGGGACTTCAGTTCCCAGAAGCCTCAGCCATGTTGGCCAATAGTCCCATGTTGGCCAATAGCTCCTTGGATTCTGGGAGCTGAAGTCCCTTGGCCCTTAAAGGGGAAAGGTTGCCTACCTCTGTAGTACTGAATGCATTTTAAATACTCCAGCTTGCAGTTTTCAGCCTTTCAATTACTGCTTAAATCAACTACAATTTCCACAGATAGGTGCCAAAACTGAAAAGGCCCTTCTCTGTTTTTTAAGCTTTACGAGTTTGTGGAAATGGACAAATTAACAAACTTATTAAGAGGGAAAAGTAAAGAGACTCATACTCGAATATGGGCTCCCCTAATAAGATATATAAAAGAACAAAAAGGTATGGACTATACAATAGGGTTGAATTGAAAATCGAGGTTTCAGCTGCAGTGTATACGGAAACAGTAATGCAAAAAAGGTATGAAAGACGGAGTAATTCTCATAATAAGAAATCAAAGAGCGTAAGTTAAAGAATTTTTCTGTATTTTATTTTTGGTAAAATAAGAAAAGGAACAATTCCACGAAACAAGGAAGTCATTTTATTTGATGTTTGTTTTTGTTTAACATCATCTTGTAAGTTTTATGTTTGTTTGTTAAATTATGTTGTCAAGTAGTGTATGTTATGTATGTTATTTATATTTTTTGTGTTATGAATGTATTTTACATATTTGAAATAATAAAGAATATTCAAAAAAGAAAAGAAAAAAAGAAAGAAAAGGCCCGTCTCTGTTCACTATTAGCCTGACACCCAGTTTTACAAATAAGCTGGACTTTGTTTTACATTTTTTGTAAGCTGCTTTGAGTCCCATGCCAAAAGAGAGGCGGGGTATACATGAACTAATTAAACACAGTAAATAGAGCAGATTCTTTTGGGATTAAGTAGTTTTTCTTTACGTTTGGGCTAAACTCCAGAATGGAACAGTAAGC
Organism: Phrynosoma platyrhinos; assembly: GCA_020142125.1. Lineage (NCBI taxonomy): Eukaryota > Metazoa > Chordata > Lepidosauria > Squamata > Phrynosomatidae > Phrynosoma > Phrynosoma platyrhinos. The sequence goes on from JAIPUX010001880.1 coordinate 91,042,993, forward strand.
TGACTACTTACTCCTTTTCTTGAAGACATGTTCATACAGCCAGCTTGCCTCTGTTTGCACTGAGACAGATCTTTCCAAGGGTTCCTGATGCATATCAGCAGCAATGGTATCCAATGCCTCCCTTTCAGTAGACACAAAATGTCATGTGTAACCAAGCTGAATAATCAGTTTATGTCTCAAAGCAAACTCCAAGGTCCTTTGTCACTTCTGATGACCGTGAGTTATCTCTGTTTTCCATTGCTTTTAAGCAGTGGAAAAGAAAACTACTTGGACAAATTTACCAATAAGCAAGATAGTAAAACTGTGCTTGGATCCAAGATAAAAATTCCATTCCTAACACTGGGAGAACCAATATACCACTCCCACTATTTTGGAAACACCCACAAACCCTTTTATTTGTTATCATATTTGTCCTGGAAAAGAGAACGGATAAATGTACATCTTTAAAGAAACTGCCAAGAAGAGAGAAGCAGGGAAATATACACCAAAGGAAGATCACATAAATGATATACCACCCACCCATGCGAGTCACACCCTTCTTCACCCAGGTGTTTTCCAGCTGTTTTGGACTGCAAGCCCTATTATCTCCAGCCATCAAGCCATACTGGATGGGGATTATGGAGATGGCAGTCATAGGTGAAAAAAATGCTTTACTTAAAAGGTGAAGTATAAAAGTGAACATAACTGTATTTTTACCTTGCTTTCTTAACTAATGTCCAGAATAAAAGAATTTATTAGTAGTTTGAGTTTTTGATATTGTTACTCAGTATTGATTTGAACAAACTGGAAAACAATACATTTCAAAGACTCACCTGCTTAACTCAGATATGACAGTGCTTTCTCTTCTAACTCTGCCCAATATTGTTGGAAAACCCTTGACTCCTGCTAAGTACAAACCAAACTAGTTATACATACAGATAGATACCCTCTATTGTTATACTAGCAACAGAAACATGCAAAGTATATTTCCTTTATTACGGGGACACCACATCTGCAACACAGCTACAGCTTGAAAACAACTAGCCACAAAACCATTTTTTGCAATAAAAAGGCACAACTAGCTTATGTTATGACAGTAACATAGTGGGGGATAATGTCACTACTTTTGTGTGGGTAGTAAAGATTCTGTTTTAGTTACTTTTATAGTTACAAGATATGTGTGTGGGGGGGGTCAGTAATTAGGCGTCCCTGATGCTTCTGTGGTTCTGATGTTTAAAAAAGTAACTAAAAATAAACATTTTAGTTACCTTCAAATAAAGGGAAAGGAGAAAATTACTTTAAAATTTTCAAAACTATAATGTTACTATAAGGGTGGGAAGGCAGAACAGTAACAGTAACAAATTACTGTTTAAAGGTATCATTCCAAAATCTGCCCTATGTCATATTACCTATATTCCAAATGTCTTCTCATAGTCCTCAATTATTCCTTTGGAGGTTGATGAAGTGGATGTAGACATGAGGAGGAACTCAACTTGACAAGCAAGACAGAGACTAGCATTGCATAGGAATCAAGATGTTCTTAAGCCGTTTGAATCCGATCTCTGCCATGAACTCATCAAAAGACTGTCACTCAGTTTAAATCCTTCTATCAATACTATGAAGATGATAATGATGCCTTACCTCATATGGTTGCTGTAAATACTACAGCAGAAAACAAAGGAGCCTGTTATCACACTCCATGGGCCACAATTCTTTTGACAATATACCTATGGACGTTATCAC
>JAIPUX010001880.1:91044814-91060764 GCA_020142125.1 Phrynosoma platyrhinos
GTGTGGATTAACCAACAGATTTCCCTCGTGTGATAACGTCCTATGTCTAAAGATCTTACAGGGGGAGGGCACAGTTTCCTGGCTAAGCAAAGGTTTCAGCCTTGATCTCCAGAAATCCAGTCTAACCACTGATTTTTAAAAGTTAGACTGTTTAGTTTTAAAGTTAATTCGTCTGGTTTAAAAGAACCAAAAAACCAAAGCAAACTATTTTGAGGCCTCTTCCTCTCAACCCTTCATTTCATTTCCTAGGAGCTTATTTAATTCACAATTAAAATGTCTTACCTGAGCCAGCTTAAAATTTAAAACGGGTGGCATCCTGATCTTATCACAAAGATTTAGCTGCCAAATTTGCTGCCTGGGTTCATCCCCACTCACAGGGGTTCTCCGGTGGCCATTTCCTTAAGCCGGAAATCTCCCAGCTTCGAAAAGAGGTGCACTAAGTGCCCCTGCGAGTGGGAATCAACCCGGGCTGGACCCAGGCAGCAAATCTGGTGGCTAAATCCTTCTGATAAGATTAGGATGCTGCCTGTTTTAAATTTTAAGCCAGCTCAGGTAAGACGTTTTAATTGTGAATGAGATAAGCTCCTTAGATGCTACATTTAGCTGTTTCTGTTTTGGTCAAATCAACAGACTTATGCAGTTGAATGAAGACGTTTCCTCTGCAACGCTGGCATCCTTTTGCTTCCTAACTGCTTGTCTTTTTAACCACCAGTGCTATGCAACAGCCTTCTTCATCTACAATTGAGATGGGCTTATGAGAACGTTAAAACATAGTACCTGTGCTTAATGATGATGTCTCAGTGGTTTGAGGGGAAGATAGTTCAGTTATTCCTACAGAGGAGATAACATCTGATTCTGGCTCTGGGTAGCCATCAGTCTTTTCCACCTGGCTGTCTTTGTTAGACCTAAGCAGACAGAATGACAACATATTATGCTTTAAAAGCAATGGCAAGAAATTACACATTAGAGTCCACTACATTATGGCCTAATTCTGCTAGTAGAAATTTTGGAACTTTCCTCTCTCCTCCTCCTCCCTTTTTTCACATCCCTGAAAACAGGCTGTGCAGAGATTTCTAGCCCTCTGGAAGAAGTTTCAGGAATGACCGGAGAATTTAAATAGGAAGCAAGAACTACCCTCCCTCACATTTTCTTATGTTCATTTCTGTTGCTGTTTTGTGCCTTCAAGTCATTTCCAACTTATGGCGACCCTAAGGTGAACCTATCATGGGTTTTTCTTGGCAAGATTTCTTCAGAGGAGGTTTGCCATTGTCTTCCCCTGAGGCTGAGAGAATGTGACTTGCCCAAGGCCACCCAGTAGGCTTCCATGGCTGAGCGGGGATTCGAACCCTGATCTCCAGAGTCATAGTCCAACATTCAAACCATTACATCATGCTGGCTCTCACATATTTATTTCTATCCCATCTTTTTCCTAGCTCAGGACTTAAAGCAGCTTAGAACAAATTAAAAAACACATACAGTTTGCCCTCTGTATCCATGGATTCCTTATCCACAGCTTCAACCATCCACGGTTTAAATTTTTTAAAAAATATATAAATTTCAAAAGCAAACCTCCATTTTGTCATTTTATATCAATGCACTGTTGATATAAAGACATCATTATACTATGCCATTGAACTTAATGAATCTTGAGCATCCATGGAGTTTGTTATCCATGGAGATCCTAAAACCAAACCCCAGTGGATAGCAAGGGCCCACTGTAGTTAAAAATTCACAAAATACAGAAGTTAAAAAAAGATTAAATGATCAAAACAATTACATTAAAACATACATAATTAAGCATGCACACAGCCCTATTCTAGCACAACAGTTAGCAAGATCCAGTGTTATTTAGGTGAGATGGGCAGTCACTCATCAAATGTCTGGGAGGGTGCCTGTCTACCTTCTCTGCAAAGATTTCTGCTTGATTCTGACATTCCACCTCTTATGATCCGCTGCTCGGTCCTTCCTTATGACACCAGCTCTGATACACCGATAACTCCTGTAAAGCTTATATAGAAGACCTGGAGTTTTCAGGCCGTAATACCAACAGCACGTTGATGATTATTGTTGTCATTTCTTAAAACATTCTGATGACCACAATGAAGCTCAAAAATAAAGGTATTTTTTCAGTGCAAATGTAGTATGTATCATGCCTTCTAATCATAAACAGGCACTGAATTTTAACAGAAGTCAAAATGAGAACACTGAGAAACAACTGAGGTATCAAAATGCTGCAACAAACCTCACGTTTTCCAAAATATTCCCCCCTAAAAATGAAGAGGCAATAAGGAATGCTCAGTAGCCATAGAATGTAGATCCAGTAACATCAAAAATCCACCAAACAGTGATCCCTTTATTGGGCCAACCAAAATGCACAATATACATGTTGCAAGCTTTGAAAGTGCCATTGGCTTCTTCATCAGGCAAGGAGAGGAAAAAAATGAAGGTGTTAGTTATAGGTCTGCATTTTGCTGCTTTTGTTCTTAGTTCAGATGGTATGAGGAGTATCTTTTGCATGGAATGCAGACTGGGAGTTGTAACATCACAAATGGATCATGGGGTAAAGGGGGAAGAGTGGAAAGCCATGCTTGAAAAGAATGGTTCACTGGAATCCTTATGAGGAGTGCTCCTTTTAGGATGAAGGGTGTGCTGCAAGATTCCCCCCATCTCCGGTAACAATTCATACTACTGTAATGTCACCACAACTTCTTCCACTATCTGCTAGCATTAATAACAGCGACAAGGAGTAAGCAAAAGGAAGAAATGCAGCATGCTTTCTGTGAGATTCACAGACCTAACTGTGGCAATGTCCTCACTCTCGAGCTGCAGAGAAACTCCCATGGCATATTGTGGACTAGTCTGAGTAAGATGCAAGGTGTTAAAAAAATCTTTAAAATAATGTCTGATTACAACCTAATAAATAGTTAATTTAGTCGAAACCCATCAGAATGCAATAGGGCAAATTCCACTATTAATAATTATGAGCAGAGTAAGAATTGTTTGATATTAATAATAACAATAATATTATTTATTTATAGCTCGTCTCTCCCCAAAGGATTGAGGTGAATAACAATCATAAAATATCACAATGAGATTAATTAAACATAATTCCCTAACCCCCAATTAAAATAGAAAACATCATAAAATACAATCAATTTACTAAAATCAATCTAAAATTAACCCTCGTTAAAATGAGGCATTGTGGGATGAGAAGAGCAACTACAGTTATGGGACAATGGGAGAGTCGGTCTATCAATCTGGGAATGCCTGCCGGAAGAGATCCATTTTGATAGCCTTCTTGAAGGCATCAAGAGTTGTAATATGATGGATTTCCTCCGGGAAGTCATTCCAAAGTGAAGGCACATCACAAATGATATTGTTGTTCTTACCTAGCCGATGATATCGAACCTCGACTTTTAACTCCTTCTGGAAGATCTTCAGAACCTGTTTATAGAAGCACCATTAACATCCAAGGAACAAGGACACCTGCATGCTTAAACAAGCACAATCCTTACATCTTGTTCTTTTCCAAGAGAAGAAATACTATTTTTAATACAGATATCCATTACATAATTTCACACTAAAAAAAGAAACAAAGAAAACTACCCGTTTTTTTCTTCCTTATGCTAAAAATAGTATATTAAAGTTGAGACACTTTTTTTTAGGAGAAGGGGGGGGGAGGAAATCCAAGTAAATTCTTCCTTGGCTTCTGGAAATCATTCCCAACCCATCTTACAGTTGTGTCTCATCACTGTTTCTTGCAGTGCATTGTCAAGGCTTCTCCAAACTTGTACTCTCTAGAGGTGTTGGACTACAATACCTATCACCCCAAGCTAGCCCAATAATCTTGATGGAAGTGATGGGCATCTCTGTGGAGGGACAGATGCTAGTTTGAAGAAGGCTGCCATAAAACAGGAGTGGGCTAAGTGTGACCTGCAGACCAAATTCAGCCTATGGGCTGTTTCTGGGGCTCCCAGGGATCATTTTTTCCCCTTGAAAATACTCTCTATGAGATATGGAAGACATTTCCACCATGAATGGAGGCTCCCTGGCACCCATAGGAGTAAAAACTTTTTTTGCATTCCCCAACATGCTCTCTAGCAGGTGCAGGGACATTGCCAACATGTTTTGAGAACCTCTCGGCTAACTTTTTTGAAACATTTTTTGAAACATGTCCCAGAAAGCCCAAAAACATGGCGAAAATGTTTCACCTATATGACCTAGAGGGCTTTTGGAGGTATTTGAGTGACATACAGAAGTTTCAATTAGTTTGAGAATTTGTGTCAAGCACAGCTATGTGTGCAATAATATGTAGCAAGCAAAATGTAACTGGTTTGAGAGTGACTACTGGAACATGCAACTCTTTCATAAAGGGATGAATCTCAAATTATTGTTTTCCTTCCCTTAGATATTCTGGCTATTCCCTTTTCTTATTCCACTTGAAATATAGCAGTCACACAGTACCTGTGGCCATAGCTGGCTCTTCCCTGGTCTCCTCTGGTTCCATTTGAGTGCCGCTGTCATGCTGTAGATTTGTCGTGCTACTTTCTAGTGTCCTGTGTTGAAAATAAATTGCATTTAGCTTATGGAAAAAAAACATTATCTTTAAAGCACTGATCATCAATTAATTCAGTTGCCTACTTTCACAAGATATATAATATTCTTTTCAGACCAATGGTGATTTGAAAGAGAGTGATTATAAATATGCTTCCTTGTTTTAATCTTATCACTTGCTCCTGAACTTCAGATTTACAAAAACCGTTCTCCACTGCAATGGGAAAAATGGTTCTCCACTGCTCTTTTCAGAGGCATGTTGAATATTGATCTTCTATTTTTATATAACACACTATTATCCATTTATAGTCCTTTCTTGCATATATAGCCTAATTCTTTTTAAAATCTTTAAATAAATAAATAAAAACTTTCCATTGCATATCTTGGGCAATTAATATGTTAAGTTTCACAGTGTGGGGAAAGTATTGTTTAACATGTGTCTGAATCTGCTGCTAAATGATTTTATTGGAAGTCTACCCATGCTTTAAGAGGGCTTTTTCCCTCTCTACTCCAATACACAGCAACACTGTGACAAACTACCACTGAAGAATAAAAAAGGCCATATAAAAATAGATTTATTATTATTTACCTGGCTGGTTTATTAGTTGGTGGGGGTGAATGTCCTTTTCCAATGTCTTCATTGTCTGTTGGATATGAACAGATGGAGATAACTTGGTTTTAACTTGTCCCTAAAGCATCCCTTGACACCTTATGATCTGGAAGCAAAACCCTGAACGTTCTGCAGAAAAGTGTCCCTATTCCAGCTCATGTTTGTTGTGTTTAAGACTGCAATTGAATTCATTTGCTTCCAAGTCAATCTGCATAGGCTCAGCTGTTCCTTAAACAAACAAACAAACAAACAAACAAACAAACAAAAAATCCAGAATGAAATTCAGTTGGTAATATAACTCCATTGTAGCAGAAAATGAAAATAATGAAAGTGGTAAACTGTGGAGAGGAAAAATAAAAGATCACTGACATCTGATATCAATGGGCCAGCGAATCCACTCCAAGCATTTGTTTGAACTTCAGAAGGTGACAGACCTTTTTGGGGGGAACAGAGTTCAAAGCAACTTGTGTGGCTATTTAAAAAAGGAGGAAGGGAGGAAAAAGAAAAAGAAAAAAAAACTTCTTTTTAAATTTGTGCATGTGTTTTTGTGGATGTAAACCCACTTCTTTGGATGTGGTACAGAGCAGTAATAAATACTTAGATATAAAGTACGGTATATTTACACACTTGGAGAAGTGGGATGGAATGTAAAAGGGTCCAGAAAGATGCAACTCATGTCCCTTGCCTAAAATTTCAAAGGGCTGGGTGAAATGATACAGGTCTGTCAGATTTTTGCAGTGGTCAGTTAGTGTTGATGTGAACCCAGTTTCCCCGGGTGCAAGACTCTGAGAAGGTTCCTTTTGTTGAATGTGCAGTAGTGAGGTCTCTTGTATTAATATATGTATTGTGTCATGAAGCCGTTGCCTTTGTTCTTACCTCTTCTAATCGACTGGAATTTGTGAATATAATTAAATTCCTCCTTAAATTTCCTTGTTCAAAGACCACAACCTGTAAATCACTTACTGTATGTCTAGGAAAGTTGAAATGTTCTGCAACTGGTTTTTGGGTATTGCCATTTCTAATGTCAGATTTCTATCTGTTTATCCTCTTGTGTCGAGACTATCCTCTTTGTCTAATGTAGAGTTTAGAGGAGTGCTGCTAGCATAGGATGGCATATATCACATTAGAGCAATGGTTCCCAAATGTCGGTTCTTCAGGTGTTTTGTACTTTAGCTCCCAGAATTCCTAACTGTTTGACAAGCTGGCTGGGGCTTCTGGGAGCTGAAGTCCAAAACAGCTGGAAAAAATCAAAGTTTGGGGATCACTACATTGGAGAAAGAGCAAGTAAATGCACTTCTGATGTTGTGGGTATGTTACTGGCCTCTGTAATATTGTTCCCAGAGTAGATGTGGGGACAGAAAAGGTATCTGAGGTTGTGATAGAGTCTTGTCCTTGTATTGTGTTCCTGTTATGCACCTGTAAGTCAACTCCATCTTATGGTGACCATATCCTAGGCAAGATTTATTCAGAGGGAGTTGGCCATTGCTTTCTTCTGAGGCTGAGAGAGTATGACGTACCCAAGTGAGTTTCTACAGTTGAGCAAGGATTCAGACGGTGGTCTCCCAGTGTCATAGTCTAACATTCAAACCACTACACTATCTCTCTAGCACCTTTGATACTTTGTTCAGAAGTTGTAAATACAGTGGGCTCTCCATGTTGACTGGTGTTAGGGGCACAGGACCCCCCATGAAAGTGGAAAATCTGCAAATGCAAAACACTAATTTTTAAACCTGAGAAAACAGCTCTAGGAATATCTCTAGGTCCTCCAGCACGTCTACAAGTTGCCCACAGAGTTGTGCTGGAGGACCTACAAAGGCCTAGAGAAGTGTACTCTCCAGGTAAACACTTTATACACATAGCCTGAAGGTAATTTTATAGTCAATATTTTAAAATATTGCATGATACAAAGTTTGTGTATATTGAACCATCAGAAAGCAAAGGTGTCACTGTCTCAGATATTGTCTCTGTGACAATTTTGGATTTGGGAATATTTTGGATTTGGGAATTCTGGGTAAGGGAGACTCAACCTGTCCTAAAATATCTTTATTTATTCTTGGCCTTCCTCCCCTAAAACTGAGTTTCAGATTACAAACTAAAGCAAGTACAGTATAGCTAAAAACAACATTCAGGCCAACATTAAAATAGAATTAAGCTTTCATAATACTAAATGAGTAAGGCACCAGAGTGGAATAGTGGTTTGAGCGTTGGACTGCCGCTCTGGAGACCAGGATTTGAATCCCTGCTTGGCTATGTAAACCCACTGGGTGACCTTGCAAGCCACACTCTCTCAGCCTCAGTGGAAGGCAACGGCAAAAAGTCCTCTGAACAAACCTTGCCAAGAAAACCCCATGACAGGTTCAACTTAGGGGTGCCATAAGTCAGAAATGAATTGAAGGCACACAACAACAAGGCACCAGCACTCTTTGGCTGAGAAGACCTTGCAAAACTACAAATCCCAGGATGCCAAAGGATGGAGCTACAACACTTAAAGCAGTGTCAACCTCCATTCTTTCTACTGTGCAGATGCACCTTATACTTTCAGATCCTACAGGAGCACTGACATCCCTTTCACCTTTTAAACCCACCCTACCCAACCTAAGATGACCAGATGTCCCAACCTCCAAGGAGAATAAAGCACTGCAAAATCTTGGCCATTCAAAAAAACCAAGTAGGGCATGACAAAATAAAAAAGCTAAAAACGCGAATATAAATATAAACTCATTCCATACAGTATAGTCACAGCTACCGCATATTGCATATACCCTATTTTATTATCATTTCATTATTTTTATTCTACTACTGTATGTTATCGTGTCTTAGCCATCCTATTCTTCTATTTGCAGCGAGGACAGGCTGCCAAGTCAATACATCTCTCAAAGGGAAGCAGCAAACAATAGTGCTACTTAATGGGTTTCCATGCTCAAATATGGAGGAATGCCACCTTTGTGGAATGCCTCCTGGGCAGAAATGTAGGACCCTGTTCTGGAAAAGGAAGGTGTCTGGTCACCCTGTCCCAACCCCACTTTAAAGTTTGGTGGCTCTCTGAGGGTGCATCCACACTGCAGGGATAACCCAGTTTGGTCCCACTTTAACTGCCATAGCTCCATGCTATGGAATTCTGGGCATTGCAGTTGGTTGTGGCACCAGAGGTGCCACAACCAACTGCAATGCCCAGAATTCCATAGCATGGAGCCATGGCAGTTAAAGTGGGATCAAACCGGATTATTCCTGCAATGTGGATGCAGCCTGAGGCACCGATGCTCCAGTGGACATTGCGATCCTAGTGACACCTGAATCTGGGCCTCCATCGCTTGCCTCCTCCTGGGGGGTCCAGGGAGCCCCTTCCATCAGACGGTGCTGCTTCCTTGCAACGCGGCCCCTTTAAGAAGAACAAAAGGACCGCCGAAAGTACCAGCGTTCGAAGGCCTTTGTGACGCACCCGGTGTTTTGCATCCTCGTCTCCTAGGAGACGGCGCTGCGTTCCAAACAGGCTCTACCTGGGATGCCCAGCTCTTTGCAAAGGCTCCATCACTTTCTGTTGTTTTGTTGTTGAGTGTGCCTCCAGGTCATTTTTTTTTTTGACTTATGGCAACCCTAAAGTGAAACCTATCAAAGGGTTTTCTTGGGAAGTTTGCCATGGCTGTCCTCTGAGGCTGAGAGGGTGTGACTTGCACAAAGTTACCCAATGGGTTTTCATGCTTCAGCAGGGGAACTGAACCCTGGTTTCCAAAGTTTTATTATTATTATTATTTTGTTGTTGTTATTATTACACGCCTTCACGGCATTTCTGACTTATGGCAACCCTATAGTGAACCTGTCATAGGGTTTTCTTGGCAACTTTCTTCAGAAGCAGTGTGCCATGACCATCCTCTGAGGCTGAGAGAGTGTCACCAAGTGGGGTTTGATGCACCAGTGGGAATGGAACCCTGATCTCCAGTGTTGTAGTCCAACATCCAAACCACTACACCAGGCTGGCTAGTAAGTACTAATGTGATAGGCAGATGTCATCGCTTCAAAGGAGGACAAAGTACCACTAGTTTTTTTGACTTATGGCAACCCTAAGGTGAACCTATCCTAGGGTTGGTTTTCTTTTGGTAAGTTTCTTCAGGGTTTGCCATTGCCATCCTCTGAGGCTAAGAGAGTGAGACATGCCCAAGGGTTTTGATGCTTCAGCAGGGAACTGAACCCTGATCTCCAAAGTTGTAGTCCAACATTCAAACCACTGGCTAGTAAGTACTAGTACACCAGGTACATTACGCTGGCTAGTAAGTACTAGTGTGGTAGGCAGGGTGACCAGATGTCATCACTGCAAAGGAGGACCAGACACCACAAAATGTAGGCTATTCAAGAAAAATGTAGGACATTAGTAAACAAATATAAATACAAATTCAATTCATATGGTTTATTTACAGCTATATTTCCTATGTTATTATGTTTTTTGTCGTTGTGTGCCTTCAGAGTTGTTTCTGACTTATGGCAACCCTAAGGTGAACCTATCATAGGGTTTTCTTGGCAAGTTTCTTCAGAAGGAGTGTGCCGTGGCCATCCTCTGAGGCTGAGAGAGTGTCACTCACTGGGTTTTTATGCTCCAGTGGGGAATAGAACCCTGATCTCCAGAGCTGTAGTCCAACATCCAAACCACTGCACCAGGCTGGAGAGTCCAATAGTGCTGGCATCTCTGTTAAACTGAATCCATTTCTATCAGTTTTCATCACCGCTGGGTGCAGGTCTTTTGTAAAGTTAATGGGTCTTACCAGCTCATGTCCAAGCCATTTCCAAACACTTTGGGTTAGAAGAAGGATAGCTTATGATAATGCCTTTTTGCAGGGAAAAATTAGTTTGGGGGAACAGGGAAATCCAAGGAGAGTGGTAGATGGTGTCAAAATCCTGCTAATTAATAAATTCCAGGGCTTTATGTCTGAAAGCCCTGGGTCCATGGTCTAAACCACACTGCAGAAATAATCCAGTTTGAGATCACTTTAACTGCCCTGGCTCACCAAACTATAGTTCCCAAAATTCCCTAGCATTGAGCCAAGACAGTTAAAGCGGTCTGGTGGATTATTTTTGCAGTGTTTTGGACCCATGACACCACTGAATGCTACAATCCACTGGCCTGTGAAATAAATCTCTTCCCATTTACCTTGCCCTCTCAGAACCCATAACAGAGTACTAAGTAGCATATGGATCACAGGGGATTCCTCTCCACCACCCCCCCTTTAGTGAGGCCAAAGATCCCACAACTATAAAAATAACACAAAAAACAATTACACATTGCAAAGGAATAATAAGGCATTCTCTTATTAAATTACAAGCCACAGAGTGGCTGTATCTCTGTTAATAGGAAAATGAAATCTTTGTTTTTAGGGGGAAATACAACATTTTTAAATAAAAGATAAATACAGATAGGATTACAGCATGGAAAAATAACCAAGGAAGTTTGGTCTTTTGGAATGTGATATTGTCTATTTGTTTTGTTTGTTTGCTATTGGTATATTATGGTTTTATGCTGTGGTTACTCAAATTATACAGTTGCCCCTCCCAATTCGTGGGAGATCTGTTCTGGAACCCCCCCCCCCAAAAAATGGTGGCTTGCAAATATTCGAGCCCCATTGAAAATAATGGCATATGCGCTGGTGCACACCATCATTATATCCCTCCCCGCTTCTCCCTCCCGTGAAGAGCGAGACTGCAGACTTGAAGTCCGTGAACAGAAAGGGACAACTGTATATTAATTTGGGTATATTTAACTTAAGTATATTTATTCTATGTTTTCTGTAAGAAACGTATGTTGCATATGTATATATATATATATATATATATATATATATGGATTTTAAAATATAATTTTAGATATTTTTTTTTAAATAGGAAAATGAAGTCATTGTTTCATAACTCTGTATTTTTAAATGCGGGGATCCCATATTCATCTGAGGAAGTAGGCTCAGGTCTACAAAAGCTCATGCTACCAACTTCTATCTTTTAATTAGTCTCAGATGTGTTGCACGATTCCTTTGCTTAAAATCAGTTAAGCATGGTTGCCTGAAAGGGATCCCCAGGTAAGAGATCCCTTTTCTTCTTGTCCGTTCCTTTACACCTTACAGAACAGTAGGACCAATACAGTGTGAGGAATCTTGGTAGGCCAATGCTACAGGTCTCTAGTACAGACATATTTCACCTCACAAAACCTCTGGCAAAGAAGCTGCTTTTTACAAAGACTTTTTATGCCCACCCAGACATGTTTTTTCTCCTTGTCCTCTGTCTAGCTGGACATTTCTTTTTTTTAAGCAGCATTGGCATTGGGAGGACGGTAAAGAAAGGATGGAGAAACCCACTGGTTGACCTTGGGCAACTCACACTGTCTCAACCTCAGAGGGAGGCAAAAGCAAAAAACCCTCTGAACAAATTTTGCCAAGAAAACCCTGTGACAGGTTCACTTGGGAGTCAGCATAAGCTGTAAATGACTTGAAGGCACACCCCATAATTTTGGCCACTATGCAAATCTTCAGCATGATGCAACATTAGTGATTTTTACAAAATGACATAAAGGGTCAGTTGAAACATATATTTAAAACACATGTTTTCAGTAGAGAGTTTTTACAATTCCCCAAACCAGTCTGCAGTGGGATTTTCAAAGCTATGGCAATGTATTTGTTACGAATAGGACTACTACATTCCTCCTTTGGTTGCAATCCCATGCCACCTCCCTCTAAATTCTATTATACCAGGTGTGGACAAAATGCAGCCTGGTAGCAATGTGTGGCCTCCAAAGGTTGTTTTTGTGGCTCACAATACGTCCAGGTCTGTCCTTTTCCTGGACTCCAAAAGGGTGGATTTCCTTTCCTGGAAGCTTCAAGGAAATTCAATTCACTTTTTAGATAAGGGACAGATCATCTTTGCACAGCTTAAACATCAAGTCATACCAATTTTTTAAAACCAGATATGTACACTCCCATTTTTTTTATTTTTTTTTTTTGCTATTGGATATATATATATATTCATTTTGGCAATTCATTTTGGCAATATGTGTGCCTCTCTGATTCCTCCCACCCCATAGTGAGCACAGTTGGCCACCTCTGCATTAGTAGGATTTACTTCTCAGTAGACCTGCATAGGAGCGGCCAGTGTGGTGTAATGGTTTGAGTGTTAGATCTGGACACTGGGAGACCAGGGTTCGAATCCCTGCTCAGCCATGGAAATCCACCGGGTGACCTTGGGCAAGTCACACTCTCTCAACCTCAGAGGATGGCAATGGCAAACCCTTCTTCAGAGGCAAACCCCTCTGAACCAACTTGCCAAGAAAACCCTATGATAGGTTCTCCTTAGGGTTGCCATTAAGTCAGAAAAGACTTGAAGGCACACCACAACAGCAGATGTGTACAGGATTGTACTCATGATAATTCATCTTCCTTGAGTTGTGAATACTATTCAGCTCAGATATTGCTTTCAAATGAAGTAACTTAACACATTCAACCCATCAAACATAAAAAAGTGATGGCCATTCAAGTTACACATTCATACATTAAGGAGACCAAAGAGATTTGCAAATCTGTAAGGACTGAAAAGGATACAAACAGCTCAGCAGGGAAGGCAGGATGACTTCAAAAAACAGAGGCAATTCCCTAACAATAAAATGTAAAGTTTTCATTTGGAAAATCAAATTCATGATCTCAGTATATGGACTGGCAATGTCTCGGCTTGCTCAGATAGTTCCTGATCTGGTCTGAAAGCACAGCAGAGAAAGTAATAATATTCTTTTCTCATATCAGCTGTGCCCAGCTATTTCCCAGTGTGGAACTCTACAACAGGGATATGGTCAAAAGGTGATGTTTATGCACACCTTCGTATTTGTCTCTTTGGCCTCTCTAGCAGAGAAGTACAAACACTATCCTTGGAAGTGACAGGGGAAAACAGCTGTAGGCATTGCTGTGCTGGCATATTCTGCTTTCAGCATCCCAGTGAGCTCACTTTTGGAATGTACAATAGCTATTCTAGGGGCATACTGTCACAATCTAAAAGGCTCTGAGCCAACTCTAAAGCTCTAAGAATTCAAGTCTTTGCATGTTCGTAGTTCAGTAAATCACTTTCTCTCACGCACACTCAAGTCACCCACATACTCTCACAATGTGTTAAAATATATGCCCTTAAAAGTCTTTTTCATCCTCCAGGTATCATTGCTGCCATTTCCTCTCAGCTATTTGAATGGTGTGCTCAATCTGAAAGAGTTCATAACTGAGAAATGGCTCTTCAACCTGTGAAGTTGTAGGCTTTCATGGCCGGCATCCATAGGTTTTTTGTGGGTTTTTTCGGGCAAAACCACAAAAAACCTATAGCTCTTCAACCTGTTAAGTACAGACATTTTGCTGCTTGTGGAATCAAATCGGTAACACTTTGGTTTCCCAAAAGCTCTATGGGTGGATTAACATTTACATACAATGCGTTTACATTTTCGTAAAGGATTTGGTTTGATATGATGAAACCAGAGCTTAGAAAGTTTACTTTTGGAGGGAGGGGGGAATTACAGCTCCTTGAATCTCCTAGGCCAGTGCTGCCATGTTGGCAGAAGTCAAGGAATTGTAATAATAAAAAAATTAACTTCTTCAAACTTTGGGTGAAATTAACATAATCACAGCCGGATTGTGTCCCCTTGGTTGATGAACTGTTTATAGAGTTGCAGAACATCCCTTTATAGCATATGAACACAATTAGATGGAAGATATGTAAAGCAAGCAGCTAAGAAAGACTAGGTAGAACCAAGCACCTTGTTAGACCATGTCCTGAATGTTTTTACGAGTGTATTACATCCAGATAAACTGCTCCAAAGCTTTCTACTTTGCAAATGATTGGTCAAAATCTCTCTCTTGCAGACAGTGCTCTCAACTTTAATTGGCACTGCTTTATTCCAGAGGATCCAGATGTTCTGGGATGTTAAGATTCAGCCTGTATGGCTAATAGTCAGGGATAATGGGATGTGTGCTCCAAAACATTTAGGATATGCCTTGTTTTGTCAGATGTTCAGTATTAAATCAGAACATTTGTTACATTCAGGGACATTTTAAATTCCTGGATTCTCTTGGGAAGTACATATAATATTTGTATATGAAGTGCTTTGAGCATTGTAAAATACGCTATAAATATCAAGTGTGATTTATTATTGTTATTAATGCAATAGTATTATTGTTGTTCAGACAAGGGTAAGAGGCTCTCTCATTGTGTGTCAAAGCATTACACTAGCATAGCCATCTTAAGAGAATGGGTTTTAATTTAATCCCTTTAAGGCGTTAATCTAATTTTTACATCAGGTATCAAGTACCTGATTCTATTGTCTTAATGGATTACCAAGGATTGTGTTTCCTTGATTTGTGTTTCTGTGTTATCAGAAACTGAGATAGCATTGAATAAAAAGGTGGCACAAACAAGTAAAGGCGAATTATTACCCTTTACTGCTTAGTAAGTTATAGCACAGAAAGGCATGTTATGAATTACATTCAAATAGATATACAATGAGCTCAGTAAAATGGCCTGGAAAATGTAATGCTGCTGCATTAATGAAGCTAAATAGTATGAGCCTGATCAGTAATCTAGATGTGGGATTACAGGAAATCCCTCATAAAAGTTGACTGTATGAATAATAATAATAATAATAATAATAATAATAATAATAATAATAATATTTTCAATATAATTAATTAAAAATATATGGAAGGGAAAACAAATTTACTGAAAGTGAGAACAGAATAAGAGTTTGAGGCTTCATCACAAAGGCTTTTTAGAATATTGCTTTTGCAGAAAATGTTTTAGCTGCACTAGCCTTATAGTTGGTGCTGGTGGACATCTGACAAGGACTAAACATATAGATGCTGGAATATGTATGGAAAGGAACATGAGAGGCCTAGCAAGGGCAGGAAGACCAAGAAGAAAAAACAGATCATTTATCACAGGGTGTAAGTTAATGATTGCAGGACACATTCTGCTTTTAAAGGGTCACATTTTCTTCAATGTCAAAATTGCAAAGTAGTCTTTTAGAGGGAATTTTAAAGTGCACTCAAATGGAAAAATGCAAAACAGAGCTCTTCCAAATAAGCCCAGCAGGCTGGTGTGAAGAACAAGATAGCACCTCCTCTCATCCCATGGACAAATGCCAACTTGGCTACCAGGTGAACCTGTCCTCAGCAATACAACTACATCCCTCATCACACCTGAAGGCAACAGGTTAGCTAGGGAGGCCCAAGGCAAGCCACTTCCCAGTATAGGCTCCCTTGAGCATCTACCTTGCTTTGGCTAAAGGCAGGGCCAGCTCCAGTTCAGAACCTAGATATGCAGGCTTTAGGGGTTCTAGGACCAAGAAAGTTGTTTGTGCAGTGTCACAGAAATAGACCAAAGGTAAACAGGGAAAGAGATTCCACCTCAACATTAGGAAGAACTTCCCGACAGTAAGAGCTGTTTGATAGTGGAGACTGGTGGAGCATCCTTTTGAGGTTTTTAAACAGAGGCTGGATGGCTATCTGTGGGGGGTGCTTTGATACTGTGTTCCTGCATGGCAGGCGGTTGGACTAGATGGCCCTTGTAGTCTCTTCTATGATTCTAAAGAAATCTTTCATCCATGTGCCAACAGTATGAGGTCCAGCAACACCAGAAAATAGAAAATCTTCCAATGCCAAAGAGTTGCATGAGGAATAGAACTCCAAATACCGTAATTATTTTGCAAAATTCTAGCTAGCTGGACTGGCTACAGTCACCTTTTGAGTTTATTACATGGACACTTTTCCCAACAAACACCCCCCCCCCC
>JAIPUX010001880.1:91072350-91084375 GCA_020142125.1 Phrynosoma platyrhinos
ATCCCGCCTTCTTTTCTAACATGTGTTCCTTCTGTTCCAGCCATACCTCCCGTTCCCCAGCACGACTCCAATATCCGCCCCCTCCTCAATTCCCAGCCTTGGGAAGAGCAAAAGAGCTCAAAGCCACTAGAAGACTGAGGTGACTGGGGCGTAAAGCACTTCCAGCACTCCAATCTAAATATTATGGAGGCAGATGGTAAACCCTGTGACTAACTTAACAGATCTTAACAAGCACCCCTTCCTCAGGTTCTTTTTTGTTGCCCACCTTAGGAGCATTGCTATAGGCCCTATACAAAGTTCCCAGCGGGGATGCCAGCCAGGGAAGATAGTCTTGGCTGGGTGATTGTCAGCCTCACTACTGTCGGAGCTGATGACAGAATGTTAGTCCCGCCCAGTCTACAAATATGCCAAGGGAGAGATGGACTCAGGCGGGGTTTTATCCCTGCCGGTGCTCCTCCTGGCTCCTGCACAGCTGTGGCGGCTCAGGCAGAGATGGTCCTCCTTGGGCTGGGGTCCGGAAACCGTCCTCTGAGTCCAAAACGCTGCTGCTCCACAGCTTGGGTGCCGGGGGAGAGATGGACTCAGGCAGGGTTTTATCACAGTCCTCCAAAGTCCTCCGGCTGGCTGGCTGGCTGGTTGGTGTTCCTGGGGTGGGGGTGGTGGAGTGACTTTTAAGGCCAGCCACTCCTGGCCACACCCCAATTACCTGCTCAGTTGCCTTCTACCCTGGTGTAATGTGGGAAGAAGGCTTTATCACAGTCCTCCAGAGTCCTCCGGACGGTACACTTATAAATAATGTATTGGGAGCACGTTTCACCTTTCCTAGGAATGTATTTCTTTCAGTACAGGGCAGACACAGCCTGGATTACAAGTCTTACTGAACACCACATATCAAAGAGTTTAAGAGATTCTCTTACAGCCTAGCAAGAGAGCTGTTAACATTTGTGTTCCTAGCTCTGAAACCACCTGAAAAGCCAAAGGAAAGCAATTAGAATCTCTTTTTTTTTGGCTTGCTAATGGAACTTAATTTTTTTTTTATTTCTTGGAATACCCACATAACCAAAAGGAGTAAGGGCCTGCCTGCATGAATTTCCTTCCAGTACCATCTGAACTGCGAACAGCCACATCTTGATAAAATGCAGGCTTGTGACTATCATTGTCATTTCCCCCTTTCCTATATGATCTTTGACATCTTTGTCGGATGAAGAAGCCAGTGGAGTTTCGCAAGCTTGCAACATGTATTTTATGCATTTTGGTTGGCTCAGTAAAGGTATCGTTTGTTATTGTACTTTGCTACATGGCTAACACAGCTACCTCTGGATACAGTTATGCCAAAAAAATAGGTCTAAACCAGGGGTCACCACACTTTTTGAGCTGGGGGCCGGTTCGCTGGCCCCCAGATCTTTGGAGGGCTGGAGGCCTGCGCGTGCATGCGCACTACTCGAGCGCCATTTTTTGTTCCAAAATGGCACCCGGAGTCATGCACATGTGCCTGGCATCGTGCGTGCATGCGCATGGCTCCAGGTGCCATTTTGGAACAAAAAATGGCGCCGGAGTAGTGCTCAAGCACATGCGATGCTGGGTGCCATTTTTTGTTCCAAAATGGTGCCCAGAGTCATGCGTATGCGCCCGTCATCGTGTGCGCATGTGCACTACTCAGGGTGCCATTTTGGAACACAAAACGGCACCGGAGTAATGTGCATGTGCACGCAACGCCGGGCACATGAGCATGACTCTGGACGCCATTTTGGAACACAAAATGGTGCTCGGCATCGCGTGCGCATGCGCACTACTCTGGTGCCGTTTTGTGTTCCAAAATGGTGCCTGAAGTCATGCGCATGCGTGCGTGACGCCAGGTGCCATTTTGGAACACAAAACGGCACCCTGCATCATGCGTGCGTGGCGGCGGTGGCTGCAGTGCCAGCAGGACCGGCCATGGGCCGGTTCAAAGGCCTCAACGGGCTGGGTTTGGCCCGGGGCCATAGTTTGGGGACCCCTGGTCTAAACGGAGACAGAATGATATAGCCGGCAAAGGCTCCCTGTAGTTCTTCAGACAGGAACCTCCTGTATCCCAACGCATCATTGTAAACCTCATAATAACTGGACAGACCTGTTTTGATGTCACTCTTATCAATTCATTCTTACAGCCAGCAAACCACAGTAGTGATTATTACAATGACTCATCTGTCTAGAAAGGAGGATCCAGAAAGAAAAGTCTAGACAGCTACTCCCTCTGAGCAATAGACCAGGAGATGAGCTATTTGAGGTTAGATATGAACAACCGTGAAGACCAGTTTATATATATCAGTTGATGGTTACTTGAATGAATGAATGAATGAATGGCTGTCCCATTTTCAGCCCACAAACTTGTGCTGACTACCAGAACTGAACAGAACTCAATGGAAAGAAACAAACTAAGCTTTCTTCATTTTAAATTCAACTTCAAAAGTCAGGGTGTTCTTGAGAGTAATTGTCAATATACTACAAATCATCAGGAGATATACCAGATCTACCTCCTGCACAGCACTATACTTAAATGCAGCCTGTGAGCATTACAAAGAAGAATAGTAGAATCAAGGCTTTCCAGTTTGCATCAGCAATCCCAAATCCTAAATTTTGCCTTGTGGAGATGGTAGAATCTCCTTCTCTGGGGGTACTGAAATCCAGCAAAGATGTTGGAGCTGCAATATCCCAGCAATTAAAAGAGGGTTGGGGGTCCACTAGATGACTTCCAAGAGCCACTGTGGTGTAGTGGTTACAGCTTTTGATGGGGACTCAGAAAATCTAGGTCCAAGTCTCCACTTTCCACAAAATTCATAGAGTGTCCTTGGACTAGCCTGATCTATTTAACACAGACTGTGAGGATAAAAGCGGAGGGAGGAGACCAGTGTATACTGCTGTAATTCTACTGGAGGAAAAGCAGGCTATAACTGTAACTAATAAAGAAAATGTCCCCTTACAACTCAGCGATTCAGTAATATTTTGGGGGCATCAAAGAAACAATATGTTGGCATATTGACAATCCCATGCAATTTAAATGATGCTGAGACATGAGTTTTCTGATTCACTCTACTACTCTCTTAAACGCTACAAACTATTCTTGGGTACACTTTTCAGTTCAGCAAAGGTTTTGACTTGGTTATCTCAACAGAAATGAAATGTGGAGAAATTGTCTGTTTAACATACACAAGAAAATCTAGTAGTGACCATTTTAACATTCTAAATATTTCTCAAGTATGAATCCCTGAAATCTGAAGGTGGAAAGCTCTAAATCATATTAACATTTTTTTTGACCTACCCAGCCTCTTGGCAATTTTCAATTATTCCAAGCTTCTTTCTGAGATGCATCACCAATTCTCCTTCCCATTCCCAAACCACCATTAATTGCAGCCTCAGCAGCTGTACAGGTCAGCACATGCTGTGCTGGGCACACAGCTAATTGTTTGCCTATATTATTACGTTTGCATTTGTGAAATATTATTCCCTTACACTGCAAGTAGACACAGGCTCCAAAATGCAGAAGTCGTCTTTTAAAATTAACTCATTGCTATGCTATTAGGACTGACCATATGCTAAGGCTGTGCCATAGCACAGAAAAGCTGGATTTAGATGCAATATTATTATCCTAATCAAGAAACAGAATGCATTACTATTTCAGATCAGTTAAAGGGGCTGCTAGATTCCTCTCTCCCTTCTTTTCCCCTTTTACTATTTCAAGTGTCCCTTCACAGTTGAGGACTAGAAGCTTAGCAAATTGTAGTTGTTGATGTTGTGTGCCTTAGTTGTTTCTGACTTATGGCAACCCTAAGGTGGGGTTTTCTTAGCACGATTTGTTCAGAGGAGGTTTGCCATTGCCATCTTCAGAAGCCGAGAGAGTATGACTTTCCCAAGGTCACCCAGTGGATTTCATGGCTGAGGTGGGAATCAAACCCTGGTCTCCAGTGTCATAGTCCAACGTTCAAACCACTATGCCATACTGGCTCAATAATACAAACAATAATTGTTGGTAAAATATGAGACTACAGAGGGAAAATGAGGATTCGTGACCACTGGTAGAAGCAAGCACAGAGAGATGTATGCATATCGAGTAAATCTGCAATATATCTAGATGACACTTTCCTCAGGATATATATATTTTAAAAGCTGCATGTATATAACCTTTCCATCTTGTTTAAAACTAGCACACATATTTTTTTTAAGTGAAAGAATTTCAAAAAGGGTGAGCCAAGTAAGAACAGTTTAAACACAGAGATGAGGTCCAGATGCCACTTCTGGATACTTTTCACTGTTGCTGGAGGATTGGGAGTGTGCTGAAGATGTGGATGCTCCCCCTTCACAATTTTTCTCTTTTCCAGCTCCTTTTCTAGATATGTTCCACCGTCACTTGTTAACATGTTCAAATCAGGCAAAATGTTAAGAATGAACCAGAGAGTAATGGTTTAAAGAGGGATTGCAAGCTATACTTCAGAGCCAATTCCTGGTTATCAGAAAATATAATCTGCCTGCATTTGAATCTCACAGCAGTATTTACGGAAGGGAGTAATATATGAAGTGTTTTTCCCCTGTCCTTCACATCATGCTTCAAGGACTGGAATTTGAAAGCCGAGCTGAGCCAAAGGGACTTCCCACTAAAAATAATGTTGGCGAGGACACCACATAAATGTTTATTTTAGCATTCTTTGAACCATGCAATTTGATTTCAACTTTTCAGATGTTTCCTCTAATTGCTGCATTTTAGTGTCATCACTGTGAGTACTATTTCTAAATGGGTTACATTTTTTCCAGGTTTCTAGTTTCTGAGAGCCAGTGTGCCATAGAGGTTTGAGTGCTGGGCTACCACTCTGGAGACCAGGGTTCGATTCCCAACTTGGCCATGAAACCCACTGGGTGACTTTGGGCAAATCACACTATGTCAGCTTTAGGGGAAGGCAATGGCAAACCTCCTCTGAAGAATCTTGCCCAGAAAACCCCATCTTAGGATTGCCACAAGTCAGAAACAAATTGAAGGCATACAACACACATAGACAGTTTCTCCCAGGTTACAAGAAAGAAGCCAGCTGACAAACATCTAGTTCAGTGAGAACCCTGCATGTTGTCTGGTTTGCATTTAGGCCAAGATGCAGCAAGAAAAATGGGACCAAGGAAGGGTCGGTATTCTGTCTTGGCTTGTTTCTTTCAGCTTTGCTCTGTATGTATGTATTATTTTTTCTCATTTCATTGTAATGTCTGTATTTATCTTATGTCTACTGCATTATCTTTTGTTTTATTTGGACTTATTTTTGTTTTGTATAGTGCTCTGTCCTTTCCACATTTTTGATGAGTTGGCTTTTGAGTGTGGAATGCACCATGTAAAATAAACCTTCTCTGTTACCACATATTGATCATGTTCAGATGTCACAAACCAAGGGGTATATAACTCTTGGCTCAGGGATCCTATGCTACCTTCTCAGAGCTTCATGTGATGTTGCTAAATCCCCCCTTCCCCTGTCAGAAGATTTTGAACAGATCATTATCTTGGTTACTATTGTGTGCTGTGTGCCTTTAAATCATTTCTGACTTATGGTGACCCTATCACACAATTTTCTTGGCAAGCTTCTTCAGAGGGGTTAGCCATTGTGATCCTCTGAGGCTAACAGTGTGACTTGCCAAGGGTCATCCAGTGGGTTTCCATGGCCAAGTGGGATTCGAACCCTGGTCCTGTTCTCCAGAGTCACAGTCCAACAGTCAAACTACACTATGCTGGCTCTCTCAGTACTACTAACAGTGAGGAAAAAGGGCCCCATACCAAGCTTATTGGGGAAAAGAATGGACAGGCAGCAAGAAAGAGGATCCCTGATAATTGCAATATTTTAATTCCATTTTAATTATCACTTTTGTACATTTTAATTCTATTTTTGTAAGTTTTTAATTGTAGATTTTTGGACTATAAGCCACTTTGGGTCCCAAATTTGGGAGAAAAGCGGGATACAAATTAATATAATGAATGAATGAATAAATAAATAATTAAATAAATATCACTGTGCTTGGCTCAAGCCAAAAACACACACAGGGCACAGCACTTAAAAAGTTTTGCACCTCTTATCTGGCATAGGCAGAAGTAACAGAGTGTCTCTGTCTTACACAATTCCATCATCTCTGGCACTGCTGCAGGAAGGGAATTCAAATATTTTTGTTTCCTACTTTACATTAGCCAGGTCCACAAAGCCACCCAAACCTGATAAATAGTGGCTAATCTCAATGATGGTTTGTGGGAATAATGGCTTGCTGCATTTACATTAATGTAAAATGTAAGCTGAAGCATTTGGTCTCCTCAAAACCACATTGGAAGAAAGAGCTGAAGAAATGGAAAGAAAATATATCACCACTCATTTTTTTTTAATTTCATGCCCCCTCTAACTAGAGAGAAATTTCAGTTAAAGCTAACAATAGATTAGAGCAATCTGCACATGAAGACCAAAGCTGATAACCAGGCAAGCTGTTTGAACGCTGAGTAAATAAAGAACAAAGAAAGTTCAGAGGAAAGTATAGATGAGTGATGGCGAACCTTTTAGGCCAGGGGTAGGCAACCTTTCCCCTTTAAGGGCCGAGGGACTTCAGCTCCCAGAAGCCTCAGCCATGTTGGCCAATAGTCCCATGTTGGCCAATAGCTCCTGGGATTCTGGGAGCTGAAGTCCTTCGGCCCTTAAAGGGGAAAGGTTGCCTACCCCTGTTTTAGCCACTGAGTGCCCAAACTAAATGGCCTTCCGGCACCGGATATCACACCATGCTGGAAGCGGGATTTCCAAGGGGAACAGGACTTCTGCCCTATGGCGGGGGGGACACGTCCAGGGTAGGACTTCTTCCTCCCTGGACCTTCCTGGACTTTCAGCTACATCTCCAGATGCAGCTGAAGGCCTGGGACAGCTGGGAAAAGGAGGAACAGGCGTGCACCTTTTCCTCCTCTTTCCCAGTCCACATGCGAGGGAAAATGGCTTCGCGTGCCATCTTTGGCACGCGTGCCATAGGTTCGCCAACACGGGCATCGACAAAGATTGTTGGTATTTCTGCAGGATGTGGGCCAAAGAAAAACAGGCTGCAGAGAATAATAAGGCATGTAAGGGACGCTGAAAGTGCAAAAGACATAGGCTAGGGACTGTGAAGGAGAAAAATTAAATATAATAGTGGCAATCAAGGAAATAAAAAGATCGGTTTGGAAGTTGCAGGGAGTGCAAGATGGAGCATTTAGGCTCTCAAGTAAGGCCTCCCAATGTGTACATATAAATCATGAGCTGAAAAATCAACACTTATTGCCAATTAGAAACTGAGTTAGATTCAAGATGGTATACTAAGCTATATACTGGGGTAGGCAACTACATGGGGCCAAGAGCCAATTCCCTTCCCCAACAGGCCCCACACCCACACAATAAGTCCAAACACCTCTGTTTTCCTCTGCAAAATGGCAACAGTAAATTAGACAATGGCTGTGTCTCTCCACTGCAGAAATAATCTGGTGTGACACCACTTTAACTGCCATAGCTCAATGCTATGGAATTCTGGGAAATGTAGTTATGGTCTGGAGCTACAACAAACTATCATTCCCAGATTGGGTGGCGGCAAGAGAGAGAGAGAGAGAGAGAAAGAGAGGCCGCGCCCCAGGGCCACACCCGCTCCCCCTCCCCCCTGGTAAGAGGCGCGTGGCGGCGGCAGCCAAGTGGCCAAGCGGCCAGAAGAACCGGGCCTATAAAGGGCCCCAACAGCCCTCACTTGGCGGCGGCGGCGGCAAGAGAGAGAGAGAGAGAGAGAGAGAGGCTGCGCTCCAGGGCCACACCTGCTCTTTCTTTGGGCAACGGTGGAAGAAAGGAGGGAAGCCAACACACCTGGGTCGGGCGAGCCCCTCCCCTCCTAACCAGTAGCTTTCTCCTGTGCCATAAAAGGTTCATTCAGTTTGTGGTTCCGTAGCCGGTTGAAGTACTTTAAGTACTTTAAGAGTTTTTATAATTATAGACTGATCAGGGATTTTACACAATATTATTATTATTATTATTGTGGTTTATTATTATTGATATTATCATTATTCTCTATATATTTTATACATTTTCTATATTTTTTATATTCTTATATATTTTAATATTTTTGATTGGGGTCCATTAATTCAGTTTGGTCAGTTACCGGGATAATTTACGAAAATATGGTAGTTAAGAATAGCATTAAGCGGAAAAGGAGGTCAGCTAATAAAGAAGTCCGTACTAATGTTAAAAGGATTAAGAAACCCACCAAGAATCTAGGAATGAGTTCAATGAACTCAAAATTATTGGAGGCCGCTACTACCTTGAAACAATTGAAAATGGAGGAGCTATTTTTGTTTAATGACAACAATAAGAAACATCATTTCTTTCTTTACAAGAAGAGTCTGTTCCAGATACTGACCCAGATATTGGTATTAATCATATCATTCCCAGATTTCCATAGCAATGAGCCATGGCAGTTAAAGTGGTGTCAAACCAGATTATTTCTGCAGTGCGGATGCAGCCAATGCTGCCATCTGAGAGAGATTGCAGGAGAAAACACAGGTGTTTGGCAGAGTACAGGGTCCTGAAGTGCTTTTAGGGCTGGGATATGTTAGTGTATTTTTTGCATGTTTATGGGGCAAAAACAGCCAAAAATCACACAAAATTGGGGGTCTTGGGGGGACTGGGGCCACTAAAGTGGGGTCCACAGGTCCCAGGCAGCTTGTGGGGTACAATGTGTCCATCCCTTCTCAATATACAGTTCAGGACCAGGTTATCCGAGAGATTGTCTTACTTCATATGGAGCACCCTATCTTTATGCTGTAAGGAGGTCCAAAGGAAGGGCGCTCTGCTTACAAGATGATGCATACATCTGAAGGAATAGGCTGAAGTCTACGAAAGCTCATGCTACCAATTTCTTTCTTTCTGTTAGTCTCAAAGGTGATACAAGATCCCTTTGCATGCTGATTTTCCAGACTAACACTTCTATATCTTAGAAGATCATGCTCTATGAGCCTTGTTTAGTTGTGAAGACCTGCTCTGTTAGGTCAACTACTACTGGAATGGCTTCCTTGTTGAAATTAGGCAGGCTCTCGTTGCTGGGTATTTCCACCAGCAACTGAAGTACTATTGGTTTGCTCAGGCGCTGTTGTGCTCAGTTTTTCTTGAGAGTTAATGTTATCAGTTACCCCTGGCTCTTAATGACGGACTGCATTGTTTTTACTTTTTTAGATTTTTTTAGCAATTGGCTTTTTTTTTTTTTTGTATTTGTTGCAAACTGCTTTGAATATAGTCAAACCTAGTCCTTGAGTTTCCACATTCATAAGGGTGGGGGTGGTGGGAATTATATCCAGATTATACCTGGTCCAATCCTTACACTAGGCACATCAACAGCTGGCCTCCCTCCTCTCCATTGTGCTGATAACATCACTTTTGATATGAGCACTCCACCCAGCCAGGTGCTTCATAGTCCTCCTACACAAAGGCCAGGTGTGTATAAACCACAGTTGCAAAAATACTCTCTCATCAGTGACTAGTATCAATTGTATTCTTCTAACAACTTCATGCGGGAGGTTATGTTGAGAAATGGTGACTGGTCCAAGGCCAACCAGTTGTTTTCATGGCTGCCTGAGGAGCTCAATGTAAAGGTTTCTCCAGTCCTATTTTAAGACTAAGACTGAAACTACGACAAAGAGGAGGTTAGCAATGCTACCTTTTTTGGACTACAGCTTCCAGAATCCTTAATGCGGCCATGCTGGCTGGGTGTTCTGGGAGCTGTCATCCAAAAGGCCACACTGCTTTTCCAAGCTGTTCTACAGGTTGAGTCTCCCTTATCCGAAATACTTGGGACCAGAAGTGGTTTGGATTTCTGATTTTTTCTTGGCTTTTGGAATATTTGCATTTACGTAATGAGACATCTTAGAGATGAAACCCAAATCTAAGCATGAAATTCATTTCTTATACACCTTATAAACATAGCCTGAAGGTAATTTTATACATATCTTTACTCATTTTGTGCAAAAAACAAAGTTTGTGTACACGGAACCACCAGAAAGCAATGTTGTTACTATCTCAGCCATTATCTTAGTGGATAATTTTAGATTTTGGAGTATTTCGGATTTCAGAATTTGGACAAGGGATACTCAAACTATAACTCTACAATATCCACAAAGGAAAGGAAGGAGTAACCTGTATTTCAATCAACACAGCCCAGCACCATCAATATCAACTTGTTTGTATTCTTTGCTATTTTTCAGGTGACAAAACTGGATTAATACTGAAATAGTGTAATCACCTGTCTGCATTGCCCGTTTCAACCTGGGTTTTCACTACTAAACCTAGCCAAGATCAGTGCTGAAGAACTACTAAAACCTCAGCTCTGAAACTAAGGTCCCTAGCCTCTGCTCACAAGCCATTCATTAAACCTATAAACTAAATATAGAATCAGTTCCTGTTCCTCCCATCATATTTGTCAGCAGTAATTGTTGAAAATAAAGCTTGATCGTGCCTCTTTCATCCTACCTTTTAAATCTTTTTTGATAATTACAAAACTGGCATAAAGCAGCCACAGATTCATTCAAACAAATTCTGACCAAAAGGCAGGGGGGAAAATACCAAAGACAGATCACTGGTTTGCTTGAATTAATATCATTTTCAGATGAAAAACAAAAGGTAAACTAGTCTGGCATTGATGCACTGATTTCATTAAGGCCATCAAAGAAAAATGATTCAACCAGAATAATAAAGGATGCTAAATATAACAACCATTAAGCTTTTACAGTAGGGGAGATCAACTGTGGAAGGCTGGGGGGCTGCATTAGCCCCCCAGGAGGCTTTAGAGAACTGCAACACACAGACACAGCATCGCTTCTACAAAAAGAAAATTTAAAAAAATGTTCCAAACATTCTCAAGGGGTATGCAGGACATTCTTACTATGCTTTTAGACCTTCCTGGGCCATTTGAGGCTGAGGTGAAGCCTTCTAAAACAAGTCACTGCTTGTTTAAAAAATAAAAAAGGACCTCCTGGGCATAAATTGGTCCTGGGAGGACATGGTGGAAATGTCCCCACACTCCCTATAGGGCATTTGGGTTTCCTGAAGGGGGCTGCAAAAATGGCCCTTGGGTGGCCACATGGGGCCCAGATCCAGATGTTGCCTACTTCAGAGTTACACAAACAAGGCTGTATCACTACTGGTAAAACTAACTACTTACAGGTAATTGCATTACTTTCTAGATGATTAACAGAGCGAGGAAAAAGGAAGTTAAAAGTAAAAATAGCTGGTTGTCAAGCTGCAGAATCTAAAAAAGGAACATGGTGATATGCATTTAATATTTCTCCATTGTGACTGAGCACAAACCCTACTAGAATCATAGAATCATAAAGTTGGAAGAGACCACAAGGGCCATCCAGTCCAACCCCATTCTGCCATGCAGGAAATCACAATCAAAGCACCCCTGACAGATGGCCATCCAGCCTTTTTTTAATTTTATTTAAATTACAAACATGTAATACAAAACAAACATTAACCATAAAAAACAAAACATATATTATCTTCTATCTTCTCATCAGTTTTTCAAACTCTTATGATTATATCAAGCAAATCTATGATTATATTTTTCCTTTCAATCACTATTCCACCGTACAATCCATTTTCCCAATTTTTTTAATTTTTACCTTGATCTAACTGAGTTCTATAGTCCAACATACTTAATTTTAGTCCCTTATATATTACAGTATATACCTTGTACCAAATTTCAGTTGTCCTATAACCCATTATTTGGTGGCTTTGATCTCAAACTGTGACCATTTTTTATTACAGTACTGCATTAATAGATTCCAGTCATCACCCCATCCACTCTTATAAGTATTATTTAAACACATTGTCAGTTTATCTAACCTCATCATCTTGTTTAAAGACCTGCAAAGGAGACTCTATCACACTCCGAGGGGGCTACATTAGAATCATAGAATCATACATATTTAGAATCAAAGATCATAGAATCATAGAATTGGAAGAGACCACAAGGGCCATCCAGT
>JAIPUX010001880.1:91084475-91101610 GCA_020142125.1 Phrynosoma platyrhinos
GCTTGGTTTCCAGACCCTTCACCATTTTGGTCGCCCTCCTTTGGACACTCTCCAGTTTCTTCACATCCTTTTTGAACTGTGCTGCCCAGAACTGGACACAGCATTTCAGTATACTTCTGTTGATGCAGCTTGAAATCGCACTGGCCTTTTTAGCTGCCGCATCACACTGTTGACTCATGTTCAACTTGTGGTCTACTATTAATGTTGGGTTTATATTTCTGCTGTTAAAAACAAAAATTCCCATCACCAGAAATTTCACTACTTAAACCTCTTGGCTACCTAAAGGTTCTATGACAAAACCACTAGACATGTAAATGCCTATTGGTTTTGTCATAGAACATTTAGGTAGCCAAGAGGTTTAAGTAGTGAAATACAAAAGGATAATTCTCCAAATACAGTTGTCCCTCCTGATTCACAGGGGATCCATTCCGGACCTTCCCCTGCAAATCAGGAAAGCTGTGACTATCAAAGCCTCATTGATTTCAATGGCGGCACGCACCCGCGCCCACACCTGTACCATTTTGTCCCTCCCTGCTTGCAGATGACTGAAGGACCAAGACCGCAGACTCCAAGTCCGCGAACGGGGAGGGACGAGTGTATATTAATTTGCTTCCTCCCTTTGAGCCACTACACAGTAGACTTTCATACACCAATATGCTTCCTCTTTTCTGACCAATATTTTCGAAACAGAAGCAAGCTTTGAGATAGTAAAACAATGTTTAATTAAGTTTCAACAAGTCTACTGACAGATATCACCATTTGGATGAAGAACAACAATATCACCATTCTTCAGATGAGTACAATTGAAGCAGAGACATATGAAAACGTGATTCCATAGTCTTTTCCCACGCCTCTTCCAGGCCTTACTCCTACACTTCTCTCCACCCCATGATCACTGTCAATATAAAGCAGATGCTTTGTCATGGGATGAAGGAATGAAGCGCAATATTTTCCTCTCAAAAGTGGCAGGGAGAAAAGAAGTTTGGAGTGTGGCAGGAAATGCAAACACATTCCCAGCTCTCCAAACATGTTTCAGGTGGCATGTGCATATTATTTGTCTGCATGGATAGTCTAATCCTGGAACCTTGACTAGAAGACAGAGCTAGCTTTCAGACATCACATTTCCTTTAGCAAACAATCCATGCTGC
This sequence comes from Phrynosoma platyrhinos, assembly GCA_020142125.1. Taxonomy (NCBI): domain Eukaryota; kingdom Metazoa; phylum Chordata; class Lepidosauria; order Squamata; family Phrynosomatidae; genus Phrynosoma; species Phrynosoma platyrhinos. Next base: position 91,085,624 of record JAIPUX010001880.1, read on the forward strand.
ATTTGTCTTTAAATCAGAGGAAGGTGTCCCACAGCTCTACAGATGTTGCTGGACTGCAGCTCCAAATATTCATCAACATGTACTAGTTAAGGCTGCTGAAGCTTGCAGTGCAATAACATGGGAGGGGCACATGACTCCCACAACCGACTTACAACCAACATTTAGCTATGTGGATACTTTGCATAGCACAGGGTCTGGGGTCCTCCAGATGTTGTCAGACACACATCCCTTTACTTCTGACCATTGCCTATATTGGCTGGGGCTGGAAAAAGGTGGAATCCAACCTCTGGAGCAGTAGATGAAGAAGGAAAAGAATTAGAAATAGGTTCCCCATCTCTGGCATAACAGCCGTATAGGACATCATAACCCAACTGCCCCAATTAATCAGCATACTTGTGAGATCCCCCTACCCCCAAAATGGGTAGACTCTGCACACAACTCTCTCTCTCTCTCTGTGTGTGTTCTTTGACACATATGATCCAATAATACAACTAGTACATTTATATGGTACTCAAACAGGGCTGGAGGACATAAGGCATTCTGGATGTAATGAGACTACAATTCCATATTTGACTGTACTAGCTAAGGTCAATGGGAGTAGCAATCCAATGTCATCTGGAGGGCCACATTCACCCCAATCTTGCTTTAGAGAGTCCTGTTTCAAAGTCTCTCTCTTAGCTGTGACATTTCACTAGCTTTCACAAGCGCGGTGCTAATTCTTATCTCATTACCATATGTTGAAAAGATTTCTGACTAAAAAGAAATACCGTCCTACAGATTCAATGGGAAACCTGTGAGGATATAATCTGCTGCTAACCAAACAAGATTTTTAAAGAGAGAGAGAGAGAAAATAACAGAATTTGAACTATTTGAAAGTAATGCCTGCCTGAGCTATGCAGATGTTGAACAGGTAAAGCTGTATCAGGCATTGTCTTCGCTCCAGGAATTAAACTGCTTCATTTCTGCAGGTTGGCCTATTGTTAAAAGCACAAGATTGTTAATAATGTTGGCAACCCCTAAATACTCACCCAGATCTCTGCTGAATGTATAATAATTCTAACAGCTGTGGATCTCTCTTCAGGAGTATACAAGCATGGTTGCAAAACCTGACAAATTTTTCATTGCAGGCTAAGAACTCTGACATGGGAAAGAGTATATAAGGAAGAACAGCTCTACTGCCAAGTTATTTAAGGTACAATCCAACAAATGTCTACACGGAAGTCCTACAAATTTCAGTGAGGCTTATTCCCAGTTAAGTTGGTACAAGGCTGCAGCTTCAGTGGAGGACATTCTTCCCTTCTAATAGCCTTTATTCCTTCTCTCCCTGGCCATCACTTCTATCATCAGTTCTTGGAACAAAAACATGTTGGCATTCTTGGCTCTGCTGTCAATTTCTGCAGTGCCTGTTTGTTTACATTTTGGAGGGGGAAAAAAATCTATGAAGTAATTTCCCCTTCTAACTGCCAAGCAAATCTGCTGTTGCTTGTTTTGGATTAGGAGAGCTTGCCTGTAATTGCAAACATTATTCCCATATCATTCTAGCAATGGCAGCATAATCACAAACACAGCCCTTGCACTTGAATACCAACACAAAGCTACAAGTTTAACATCAATTTATTGGCATGTGTAATTGATTATCCTCCTGTCCCAGATTTAAAATTTCCCCACTTTTTGGAGGTCATTTAGCCTTGAGACAACACCAGGACTAAGAGTGATACTTTTATAGAAATGATCTGGAATAGGGATTGGAGAGATGCCTATACTGAACCTCCTTGCTCTCCATAGGACTGAGATGAGCAGCTCCCTCCATTTCCCAAAAATTATGGGGGGAAATGCTCTCCATGCTGCTAAGGAGACATGAGGCAGTCTTGACACATTTCAACATCCTCTCTGGGCTGTTTTGGAGCCAGCCACTTCAACAAGAAGCCAACCTCTGCATAACCTCCTGTCCCAAAATAAGACTTTTCTTGGGCCTAAAATGGCCCGCAAAAGTGGTAAAAATGTCCCTCACCTCCAAAGATGTTTGGGACATCCCCCACTCAAATTTCAGGAATGGCGATGACTACTAAAACAGTCCGGAAGGGCTACACCCAGCTCACTGGCCTTCTGCAAAAGGGTGCCATTTTAGGTCCAAGGGCAACAAGATGGCTGTGGCTGGACCAAGAGCCAAATATGGACAGGTCCACCCTATCCCCCCTCTGCCCCCTCCTTCCTTTCTGTCTTCTTTGCTTGCTTGCCTTCCCTGCACCAGTACTCTCTTATCTCTTTTGCCCTCTTCCTCTCCACGCAGCAGGTGGAGAAATGAAAAATCATTGTTGCCAGGATATAAGGTTGACAAAGCTAATGACACCATTATTAAGTGAGTTTCCAGGAACAAACGTGGGTTGCAACTTGAAATATCTGCTAAAAAGGGGTAACAGAACAGGTTGCAAAGTTCTTCTTCTGGACTATCAAACGCGCAGGGCTATACTACGTAACTGACAGCATTATTGGGAACAGATGGGGATTAACAATATGAGATCTCTAAACAAGGGACCTTCTCTGCAGAATAAAAGGAGGACTTTAGCAGCTAGTTTACATAGCACCATTTTTGCTGCTATTAAAATGATATTAATGTTTTTAATATATTCTAAGACATTCCATATTGTGTATAAATTTGTATATTTATATTGGTATTTTATTGTATATTTGCATATTTGTGTGTTCTTTTAGCACTGTTGTGTTTAATTGTTTATTGCTTCATGGTCTGTGGACGGCAATAAAGGCATTGATTGATTGACTATTGAAATCATGCACTAGAGTAGGAACAGGCAGATCAAGATTTACTGGTAGATCTCTGGGTGATTTGCAGTAGATTTGTGACTCCCAATCTTTCAGCAACAGTGGCAATAACAATAAAAACAAAACACTCCCAGCCTTTTAAATTAAAAGTCAATTAAATTAAGTAAAAAAATGAGGAGGGATGAGAGAATAAGAGTAGAATTGAGAACAAGTTCTAGTAGTTCTATTTCTAGTTCTGAAAACAAACTCCTGGACTGGGCATAAGCTCAAGAGGCACCTTGTTTTGCAAATGTAGTGTTTCCCCAAATCACTATTTTCCAACAGATCCTAGATAGTGGAACTTAGGGTACTTGTGAAAAACACCAAAGTAGGTTCTCCAAGTGGCAAGCCTAAAGTTGGTCCATCCCCGCTGTTGTGCCCACACTTTCCACAATGGACCAACATTGCTAAACTCTTTTTAAAACATTACCAAGAGAAGTAGTTCACAGTCTCCATTCCTGTGTTTAGGCAGTTAATGGGTTGCTATTCCCATCATCCTGAGCTGGATTACGGGAATTGTACTCCAAGTATATCTGAAAGGCCACATTTCCCAACCTGACAGGTATGCTTGAACCACACGACCCTATGTTCTCAAGTCTCAAAGTGGCTATATTGGTTTTTTGATCTCATGAAATGCTGATTTATATTGAATGATGCAGATCAGTGCAAAAGCCAAATGGTTAATCAGCACAAGTTTAGGATGAATTTCTTGTGTACTTGTCTTCAAATTGCCTGTCAACTTATGGAAACCCTATGAATTTCTTTAGGCAAGGAATATTCATGGTGGTTTTGCCAGTTCCTTCCTCTGAAATAGAGTACACAGCACCTAGTATTCATTGGTGGTCTCCCACCCAAGTATCAACCAGGCCTGCCCTGCTTAGTTTCCAAGATCTGGGACATCCTGTATCTCTACAGCAGGGATAGGCAGATTCTGTGAGCTTGTAGACTGTAAGCATAATGCTACCTGGGTTTATCCCATGGTCATTCTTGAACTTGAAAAAACAACAACTCCAGCATCAATGTATTTTGGATGACCTTAAACAAACCCTGGCTAGAGCAATCATGCTTCCAACCTAAGATCTGTCTGTTCTGATGACTTGTTCAGGCTAGGTGATCCTGCCCTGAACCTACTGCCTTAAACTTTTGGCGCCATTGTCTAATGTTTACTGGAAGACTACTCACTCTTCTAAACAGATGGCAATAAATGGGCAAATAAGATAATAATACCAATTGTTTTCCTTGTGTAAGAGTGTACTCCTTGCAAAAGAAACCTTTTTTTTTTAAACCCTCAAATATCCTATAGGGCATGTAGGGGGCATTTTCACCATGTTTTTCCTTGGACCATTTAGGTCCAAGAGAGGCCTTTAAGTCACTTCTTTTAGAAAAAGGCCTTTTTTTTGACATAAAATGGTTTTATTTGGGGGTATTTTGCAAAAATGTGGTAAATGCACTCCTGCCCTGCAAAAATTTAAATGTTTTGAGCCCTGAAGAGTCTAGGAGCCCAAACACTGCACTTTGCCTATCTCTGCACTAGGTTGCTCCTTCCTCACATCTACACATCTGCATCAACTACACAGGGAGATATTGCAACAGGACTGTTTGAACTTCCGTGAAAGATGTGACCAAAAGCAGAAGGCGACAGCTTCCTGAGTTGTTCAGTTCAGAGAAGGATGAGTACAAGACTGCCTTCCCACTTCTGCCCTTGGAACCAAGCCCTTATCTCAACCCAGGATGACTACTACTTCAAAGATGACTCCAAGAGATTCACCTCAGCTTTTAAGGGTATTCTTAAAAAAAAAAAAAAAAGGCATGAAGACAAACACACACCTGTTCAGGACTAATGTAAATTGACAATGTGAGTGGTTCAGTAATGGAACCAACTGCCTAGAGAGGTGGTGAGGTCTCTTTCTCTGAATGCCTTCAGAAAGAGTCTGGGCAGCTACCTGCTGGGGATGCTCTAGCTCAGTAATCTCCAAACTTTGGTCCATTGGAGGTTTTGAACTTTAAGTCCCAGAAGCCCAAGCCAGCTTGGCCAAGAGTCAGGAATTCTAGGAGCTGAAGTCCAAAGCATCTAGAGCAGTGGTCCCCAACCTTTTTATTGCCGTGGACCGGTCAATGTTTGATAATTTTTCCGTGGCCCACGGGGGGGTTTGCGGTGTCGCGTTGATTATTAAATCAAAATAATCTCAAATATAAACAATTGTAATTTAATTGTACAGACATGCTAGATTCACCTGGTTTGTTGACAAATGGGTCGCTGGTCACAAATCAGTGACCAGCGGGTGCTGCTGCAGGCCAACACTCCCCTGCCCATCATCCCCTGTCCACCATCCCCTGCTGGTTCCTCTGAACAGCGTCAGGGACGTCACTCATCATTTACTAAAGCCGCACACAGAAGCCCCGCCCCCACGCTGATCAGCTGGGCCAGGGCACGTCGGAAGACGCAGGAGTCCCGTCCCTGCGCTTATTATCGGGACTTGCAGGACTCGCAAAAGTCGCAGGACCCGCCGCCGCTGCTGCACAGAAGATGCAGTAGCAGGGTAGCCCGGTACCATTTGTTCTGCGGCCCAGTACCAGGCCGCGGACCAGGGGTTGGGGACCACTGATCTAGAGGACCAAAGTTTGGGAACCACTGCTGGAGATCCTGCATTGAGCCTGATGGCCTCCCAAAGGCTCTTCCAACTCTATGATCTTATAACTGCCTGCAGTTCAGTTGGCCCTAAATTCTACTGTTAATCCCAACTTGGGTTGACCCACTGAATTAATGGCATCTTCATTATACAAGACCCACTTAGTCAATGGGTGTATTCTGTTATTTGAACTAACAACAGGAGTTGGGATTTTCAGTGCACACTGAGCAGTAAAACCAGGTTTGTCTCTGTGCAGCATGTGAAATAGGTCTACTGTGAGAATAAGTGAGATGGATTGCTGAACACATCAAAATACAGGAAGCTGCCTCACTCTAAGTCAGTCTACTGCTCAGTCTAGTTCAATATTGTCAACAAGGACCAGCAAAAGCTCTCAACAATTTCAAGCTGGCTCCTGCCTGGAGACTGAACCTATGACTTATTGCATGCAAAGCATGCACTCAGCCACAGCCACATGCAGTCCCTGGTTCAACTCCTCCTTTCAGCTATGAAACACATGTGGCCTTTGGAACATCACTTTCCTTCTCATCTACAGCATGGGACAGCTGGGAAAAAACAGGATCATCAGAAACGCTCCTGAGACATTTAGAAGAAAGGGAGGATATGCAGTGTGTGTGTGTGTGTGTGTGTGCATTTGTATATCATCATTATGCTGCCTTGCTGCTCTGTGACGGCAGGGATATAAATAATACATGATCACCACTACGTGTAAAATAAATAACTGCCTTTGAGCAGCTGGGTGTGTATCTATATACCTTCCACTCCCTTAGGTAAGAGACTTTTGGCTGAGTCCCTAGTCCAGTCTCTTTCCCTCAAGATTTTTTTCATTACATCTTCCAGCATCCACAGCCATTAATTTTTCTCACTGAAGCTGATGGGAACTGTAGTCCAAACCATCTGGAAGGTTTTTTGTGGGTTTTTCTGGCTGTGTGGCCATGTTCTAGAAGAGTTTCTTTCTGACGTCTCACCAGCATCTGTGGCTGGCATCTTCAGATGCTGGCGAAACATCAGAAAGAGTCTTCTGGAACATGGCCACACAGCCCGAAAAACCCACAAAAAACTATGGATGCCGGCCATGAAAGCCTACAACTTCACATCTGGAGGGTATCCGGTGGGGAAAGGATCTCCTAACCCCATGGTATTTCTTCTACAATCTCCATGAGAATTATTTATTTATTTGATTTATATCCTACTTTCCTCTTGAATGGGACTCAGTGTTAAGATGTTGTGTTAGAAGGAACAGCAAGCAGGGCTTTCTCCTTTCTGGCTATCCCATGTGAGAGGAGATGTGGAAAGTCTCTGGCTCCCTGTTGCTCCTACGTGGCTTTCCTTCAGTAGTAACAAACTGTGGTCTTTTGTTGGACCTTCACACAGCTATTTTGGACAAGGGCACAATGCCAAAAAGCAATTCCAGAGGCAGAAACACCCTTTGCAGCATGTCTATTTTAGAGATGGGGTTGTAATATGCATTTGCTGGATTTTATTAAACGTAATCTTGTGCATGTTGAAAGCATGTTTCCAATAACAAGTTGCCTGTGATAGATGGTGGCTCCAATGCCAATGAGGCACTGAATCCATTCTGGGTTTTAGTCCAACCTTTAAAGGAGCTATCCAAAGCCCAAACTCATTTTCGGGAGAGGGCTTCCCACTATGCGGAGCGTCTTTAAAGGTGAGCCTACACCCTAGTTACATTAGTGGCACAAGAAGAGGGAATGAAGTAGCTTTGAAATGAATATTCTAGTTAACTGTCAAAAGTTAATTTAAAGGATTTATACCATTATTTTACTAATCTTAAGTTTTTCCTCCCCAAAACTGGTGTGGATGTGCGTGGGAAGAGTAAATCAGTACATTACTCCTTTTAACATTGTTACAAGTATTATTTGCTTATTAAACACTCCAGAATTTAACAGGAGCCAATTACTCTTAAAGAATATCCTTCCAAACACTGAGTATTGTGTACCTACTCAGACCTCCTGGCTTGTTTCTACCTACTTTTAAATGCACACCATGTGGAAGCCATTGTGGGCTTAGCATGCAACTGTTCACAACAGCAGGAAAACATAAGAGCAGATCCTCTCCTTGCCCCAAATGATGAGACAGAGAAAGAACCTAGCAAACTTGTCCTAAATTGAATTTTTGTGTAAGGAGGAAGACACTTTTCATTCTGGAAAATGGAAGCTGATCAGAGGAAGCTGCTGTAATTCATGGTATTGCCACATTCAAATTCTGAAGCAAAATACAGTCAGCAAGACAAATGAGGCAAGATGATAGGAATGTTTTTTTTTCCTTTTTAAAGAACACAATACAAACAATATTGTTTTCAGGGACAGAGACAAGAAAGGAAAATGCAAGCTGGAGGAAGAAAGTATGATTTTAATGAATGCAGAGGTGGCAAAAAAATGCAGATTATTCTCCTAGAGATTGGGAAAAATTATTTCCAATCAATATTTTATATTGGTTTAAAAAAAACCACCAAGGATATTCTGTAGGACATGTATCTTGTTATATCCGCTACACCAGGCATGGGACTCGTGCAGTCTAAGGACCAAGACCTATGGGAGGATATGCACATGGCCTTGGGGGGCTGCCATCAATACCTTGGCACCTCTCCATTTCTCTGGCCTGAAAATGGCAATTCTTGGCCAAAACACACATTTTAAAGATTAAAAGCCCTTTATACCTTGCTGGTTCAGGTTGCTTTCCCCAAAACAATCCCCATCCCAACCAAAAGAGCAAGACAAGTTAGCAGAAGTGATACACTGTTTTAAGCAAGCACAGACCACACAAGCCTCTAGTGCAGGGATGGGAACCATCCTGCCCTTTGGATGCTTTGGATTGCATGACCCAGCAGCCCCAGCCAGCACAGCCAATGGTGAGGACTGCTGGGAGTTACAGTTGGGCAATATGCAGGGGACAGCATAATTCCCACCCTGGTTCAAGAGCAAAAGGTGGAGAAGCAGAGGAATGAATTCAGATGCCCTGGGGTTTCTCAAATGCTCATGCTCCCTTCCCCAACCTTTATTTGTTGCTCATCTTTTCTCCCATTTTAAAAGGCTAAAATGCCTCTCCTAATACTTACTTAGTGATAGTGAAGAGCTTTAAGCACAACTAAGCTGGGACTTTTGGTTTCACCCAGTGCCATTCCTGGGATCTACTCTGAAACTGAATTTGGCCCCCAAGGAGAAAGAGGTTTCTCATGCCAAGTTGACTCCATCTGGTGGTGGGTCTCCAGGTGAGGCTCTATTCTGGCCCTGACACCTTTGGCAAACACTACACATGCTCTATCACTTTGAACTTTTGGGATGACTCTTTCTCCCTTGAATCAAGCACCTAGACCTGGGTCCTTCCACACCACACAATTACAGCTAGATAATCTCACAGCCATGGTTGCTTGCTATGGAGTCCTGGAGCCAGAGGCTTCACTGGGGGGTGTGATGGGTGCGGACTGCACTGGGTGAAAGCCTCTCTCTCTCTCTGTGTGTGTGTGTGTGTGTGTGTGTGTGTGTGTGTGTGAAGAGTCGGTGGGGTGGCCACTCATTGTCTGTCTCAACCCTCCAATGCCAGCCAGGCGGCTTCTGCAAAATGCAGAGCATTGCCACATCCTCTGTTCCCTCTTGGAAAGGGAGGATGCGGAAGATTGCTGGCTTGCCAACTCACTTGCTTGCCCGGCCTCCCAGGCCACGTCTTTCCAGGTCTGACCAGCCACTCAGTTGGGTGGGCGAAGCAGCAGGAGGGAGGGGAGGTGGGGCTGTGTCCCTGCTTCATTCAGCTGCCAGGGTCTTTTGGGGTCTGACCAACTGGGACAGTGAGAGAGAGGGATGGATGGATGGACAGGACTGTCCAATGCTGCCAATGCACCACACCAAGTGACACCAACCCTAGTGATGTCACTGCCTAGGACTTGTAGCTTGGTGAGGCTCTGCAGTTCTCCAGCTGAGAATTCTAGGCTCCTCAACCCACCCTAACCTACAAATCCCAGGATTCCACAGGACGCACCCATGGCAGGTAAAGTGGAATCATAGAATCACAGAGTTGGAAGAGACCACAAGGGCCATCCAGTCCAACCCCCTGCCATGCAGGAACTCCCAATCAAAGCATCCCTGACAGATGGCCACATCCCTGACAGATCATAATGCTATAACTAGGCAGTGTCCAACAGACTCAAGCAGTGTCGAACAGACCCAAAATGTAAACAGAACTTTTTTTTGTAGTCCTGAAGTGCCCCCTCAGAAGTCCCTCCCTGATTTGTTAACCTTTTTTGCCTCCAAACTACATGGAAATACTAGCCCTCATTACCTCACTCCCCACAAAATGAAGTGGCACAATCTCATTTTTCAGTGCATCAGCAATACATCTACAAAGCAATCTGGTGCAATCTGCCTGATGGGTGTGAAAATTTTGGCTTCTGATCCTCACATAGATACCTGCCCTGGTCTAGACATTCTTCCTAGTACTACTCTGTGACTATAAGCAGGGCAGTCCTCTCACTCCTCTTCTATTCTGCTCTCTTCCCAAATTACCATACCTGGTGAGTTGACTGATGGCAGCAGTGGATCAATGAGACATCTTTCTATTTACCTAAGTATAGATATATTTTTTGCCTTGTCTCTCCGAAGCCCTTCTGCTGGAAAATTTAATGCAAGCAACACAGCTGCCTCCAAGGCTCCCTTTTATCAACATGACCTTAAGATCTGCCTCAATGTCACTTTAGAATGGTTTAGAGTGCATATGGATCAGCTTAAACTGGCCTCCTGGGAGCAAAACAGGCATGAAACTTACACCAGTATATCTCCCTTAGAGGGCTAAGGGTCTCTAGATCAGCGGTGACAAAAAAAAGTCAGGGTGGAGGTGGCTCTCCCAGCTGCAGGCGCTGCCTGTTTTTATCTTGGATGCATGCAAACAGCTATTTTTCTTCAGCAAAAGCAGCAACAAGCAAGGAAGAGAGGTGGGGATGTTTTAAAGATGAGATGATGAGTGATACAGTGGCAGAAAAGAGGGCACAGATTGGCTCTTTGCTTGGGGTGTATAGGATCACACTCCCATTCCCCGGGCCCTTGCAATACTGCCACCTTAAAGTAAACACAGAGTAGGGAGCCCTGTATCACATTATGCATCAATTCAGCCTTTAACACAGTGGTGGGCAAATGTCATGAGTGCAAGTGCCAGTTTTCTTCTCAAGGATCTATTGGGAGTTGCACAGATCATGAAAATGGCCCAAAACAAGAAAAACAAAACTAGAGACAGTCCAATGTTTGGCAGGAGTTTTGGAATACAACCAGTTTAAATTGCAAGCTTCTTCTCCTGGAGATTCACAGAATTCACCTTTGTGAGGGGTAGAAAAAACATAGTCTGGAGTGCTTAAGGGTCACATAAACATATACTGGGGAGGGACATATACTGCCCCAAGGCAGTATTTGAGTTCAACATCAGGCCAAAAGCACATACAAATAAAAAATGAGTAAGTAGAGAGATCCTATAGCACCTTTGAGACTAAATGAAAGACGTTGGCAGCATGAGCTTTCGTAGACTAAAGTCTGAGAAAGCAGACTTAAATCTACGAAAACTCATGCTGCCAATTTCTTTCTTTCAGTTAGTCTCAAAGGTGCTACAAGATCTCTCCACATACCAATTCTACAGACTAACACGGCTATATCTTCAAACAAACACGGCTTTAGAATGATTTTTGTTGTTGTTAACTGCCACCATGTCAACTTCAATGAATGAATGAATGTCATCTTGTCATCAACAGCCCTGGCTCAGGTCTTGATTTAGCTAGTTTTGCAATTGTTCTCCAAGGTATTGCAATTGTTCTCCATCATGCATTCTCTCTCTCTCTCTCTCTCTCTCACACACACACACACACACACACGTGTATGAACATCTACCCACTCAGCTACAATCAATCAATCTTTTATTACAGCCATTCGGCCAGCACACCTACTCAACTACATCCCATGCCTATGATGTAGGGGATGCTGTCCAGGAACACGTATGACAAATGAAACATGCTAGTTTTAAGGTGCTGCAAAGAACTTCATGATTTAAGCTGAACCTGAAAGCAGCAAAGTAAAGAGAAGGAAGAAGAAAAAGAACTACACTACAGGAAATCTTACACTTCTTTCACACATTTAGACTGATGCCACAATTCCCACACTGAGTAATGTGGATTAACAAAGAACGAATGTATGCTGTGTGCATTAGCTCTGATAAGATTTCGCTGAATCACTGAATGGTGGTGGTGGTGGTAGATCCCTTAACAGGGATGGAGAACCTGTAGCCCTCCAGATGTCAGATTCCAATTTCTGTGAAGCCCCAGCGGAATGTGCAATGGTCAGGGATGATGTGAGCTGTAGTGCAACATAATCTGGAAGGCCACAGATTTTCCTGCCTAGCTCTGAGTAAAAAGGGTAAGAGCCTCTGACCTAAAATATCTCCATTTATAACACCTGTTTTGCTGTTTGTATTATTTCAGTTAGTATTTTTTTAAATAATGATGCCCCTTAGAACTTTAGGATCCTTTCCCTCCCCATTTTTATTTTATTTTTATTTGGTTTATGTATTTTTAGATTTCCCCACCTAGTGCCATCCCTGATAAAGCCCCATACAAGCAAGAGACATGACACAAACACCCAGAAAACTTTGCACATCTGCTTTGAATACACATGCCACCTAGGAATATAGTGGAAGGAAACTTTAAACATAACAGAATTTACATCATCATCATTATATTTATTTCTATCTTGCTTTTCTCCCAGTTTGGGACTCAAAGCAACTTGCCTTTGAATCAACTTCAACTCATGGCAACCCTTTGAATGAGACATTTCCATAACCCCTATTCTCAACCTCTCAGCTCTGATCTTGCAGGTTCAGGCCTGTGACGTCCCTGACTGAGTCTATCCATCTGGCATGTGGTCTTCCTCTCTTTCTACTGCCTTTCACCTTTCCTAGCATTATTGCCTTTTCCAATGAGTCATGCCTTTTCATGATGTGGCCAAAGTATGACACCCTCAATTTAGTCATCTTGGCTTCCAGATAGAATTCAAGCTTGGGTTCTTGTACCCAAACATTTGTCTTTTTGGCCATCCATGCTATAAGTAGTTTACAAGTTAAAAACATATTGTTAAAAATTCACGAGAAAAATCCCCCTAGACAAGGGGAACAGAAGGAGCTAGGCACACGTCAATGGGAAGGGAATTCCACAGTGCCAGAGCGATAGTGCCATCTCTTAGGCAAGTTAATCCAACATACAGTAATTTAATAGCAGACACACAAGAAGGGCCCCAAAGCACATCTTAGTATATGAGCGGGATTATAGGAATGAAGGCAGTTTTTCACATAGCTCTGGCTCCAAGCTTTTAAAAACTGCTATCATTTAAGATCAGCACTTTGAACTGAGACTGGAAACTCACTGGCAGTCAAAAGTCAGAGTTTTATTTTCAAGTTTGCTTGAACCAGCCCATGGGGAGACTTATTTTGTAGCTATTGGGGTGTCTTCAAAATTGTCTTCAACGGCATCCTCACACAAAATTCATTGCAGTTCTCTTATTTGAAGGTATCAGTGTGTGGGTTTCCAAGGGTGGGTCCAACCACTGCTGAATATCTGCAAGACATACCACCACTACCTGCAGCCCACTGGACTACAGCAATCATCCCACAAAATTATGTACCTATTTTCCCAAAGGGGAGAATAACCTCATCTAGGACTGGATTTACACCATCTATTCCGATTATTTGATTTCCCAGCCCACCGAAATTCCAGAGTTCCAGCTTGCTCATGCAGTTCCATCCTAACTCTGTATCCAGTATTTGTTCAGAAGCTCCACCATCTTCCCTGAGCTCTTAACTGGAAAAGAGAAGGAGAACTGCATATTACCCGCAATACAGATGATGATGGCTCCAAATGCCCTATCCCAGTGGTTCTCAAACTTTGGGGTGGGACCCCCGGGGGGGCGACGAGACTCGGAAGTCTGGTTCCCCCTCCTCATCTCAAACCTTTTCTGTCCTGGAAGGGAAGAGAAAGGCAAGGAGGGTGCTTGGAACCTCTGGCAGAGGATGGAGGAGCTATCCATAGGGGTCATTCACCTCCTAACCCCAGCAAATGTGGAGGGATCACCGTACATTAATATAAAGCAAACACAATATTTTATTTATATACTATGTCAAGCGATGGGGAATGATGTTTGGATGTGGATGTAAAGGAGATCACTAGGGTAAAAGTCTCAGAACCGCTGCCCTCTCCCATGAACACTGGGAGAGGAAAAATGAGGCAACACTACTTGCAGGTACCAATCAGTAAGAAGAACTAGAAGCATTACAATCTTGTGCTTCCGAAACCTGGCATTATAACTCCCCAAGGTAAAATAACTAAAACAAGAATGAGGTAGGATTGTTACAAACGTTTCAATACTATTAAGAAATATTATTATTTGTTGTTGTTGTTGTGTGCCTTCACATCATTTCCAACTTATGGAGACCCTAAGGCAAACCTATCACAGGGTTGGCAATTTTCTTCAGAGGAGGTTTGCCCTTGCCAACCTCGGAGGCTGAGAGAGTGTGACTTGCCCAAGGTCACCCAGTTGATGTTTATGGCTGAGTTGGGATTCAAACCCTGGTCTCCAGAGTCCTAGTCCAGCACCCAAACCATTATACCACACTCCTAAATAAGATTATACAGCATATGTTAAAGCTCGGAGCAGCTCCCATACATTTGTATCAATGATCACTGCAATACCCTTGTAGGACTGAATCCTCCCATTTCACAAACTGAAAGAAGGGAAACTAAAAAAAAATACTGGCTTGATTACAACCATGGCCAAGGTGAAGTTTAAATCAGGTTCCTGCCTGGCTTAGACCAGGTCTTGAATAAGTCAGGCCTTTACCAACAGAAACGCTGAGAACTGCAGCAACAAGAGTCTATTCTGGTTAATGTTTCAGCAAAGGAGTCATATATGCAAGGAAGGATATACAGTACATTCTTGGGAAGGTAGTGAGAGACTGTTTACTAGGAAATACTGGCCCCTCCGATGTCGGAGGAAATGCATGCTGACGTCTGCATGCGGACCAAAAGAAAGATAAGAATCGTAAGCACAGTCCTGGGGGATCTGACCAAAGACCTATTCCAGACTTCTGTCTACCCAGCTGCCTATGGAAAGCCCACCAGCATGACACAGAATCATAGAGTTGGAAGAGACCTCAAAGGCTATCAAACCCAGCCCCCTGCCATGCAGGAATACACAATCAAAGCAGACAGGTGGCCATCCAACACGAGAAGCCCTTCTGTCTCACTTTCCCCAGCAAATGACACACACTTTATTTAGCCTTCCTTCCTGACAACCCAGCCTTTCTGAACTCATTCAATCTCCTTTAAAAGCCGTCCCTACCTCTTGCGGCAGTGAATCCCACAGCTCAGCCATGCATTATATCAGGGGTAGGCAACTTATTTGAGCCGGGGGCCGGGTTGCTGTCCCTCAGACAATTGGGGGCTGAAGCATCAAAAATAAATAAATAAATAAATATATATTTTTAAAAAATTAAAAATTAAAAAAAAAATATGCATGCACACTCTCTCAGCCCCAGAAAAGCTATGGCAAAACCCCTGTGGAGATTTTGCCAAGAAAACCCCAAGAACAAGTAATAACAACAATAATCAATATCATCATGGCGGGCAGTGGCGGCACCGGCCTGGGGCCAGTCCAAAGGCCTCGGGGGGCCACATCTGAACCCTGGGCCTTAGGTTGCCTACCTCTGCATTATATGAAGGACTTCCACTCCCCAGGGTCTCCCCATAATTCCTTATTCTAGAAGTAGCCAGAGCACCCCCAAAACAAAGCAGGGGTTGCAGCAGCCCTTGGAACAGGTGACACAGTGTAAGTGACACAGGTCCAAAACACACTGCAGGAATAATCCAGTTTCAGCCTGACTCAGTGCTAGAGAATCCTGGGAATTGTAGTTTATTGTGTCACCAGAGCTATCTCTGATAGAGAAGGCTAAGCGTCTCACAAAATCACAGTTCCCAGAGTCAGTCTCCAAAGTGCTCCCTTTGCATACAGATTTTCAAGACTAACACTTTTTTCTAGGCATCCTGAGGGTGTAAAATAAAAAAAGAGTGGTGTATCTGTATTCTGTGGCTTTCAAGGCTGTCTGTGGTCCAATTGACATTTGCACAAATAATCCAGTTATGAGACCGCTTCAATTGCCCCAGCTCAACGCTAGGGCTCTTGTCGCACCTTGGAGACAAACCGAAAGAAAGAAGTTGGCAGCATGAGCTTCCGTAAACTAAAGCCTACTTCCTAGCATTTCAGTGGTCTCAAAACTGGACTATTTCTGTAAATGCGGACTGGATCACAGACTTCCTTAAAGCCACAGAGGCACAAAATACAGATACACCACTTTGTTTTTTTTCCAGGGAAGCCAGAAAAGTGTTAAGCCTGGAAACTCAGTATGTGAAGGGATCTTGTACCACCTTTGCAGCGTGTGTCTGGAAAATAAGTATGCAAAGGGATCTTGGAGGACCTTGGAG
>JAIPUX010001880.1:91110507-91128866 GCA_020142125.1 Phrynosoma platyrhinos
TGGCAATCATTTGCATATTGAACTGACATTCTTCATGATGCTCAAGTTGGGTATTAGCATGTGCACAGCAAATGGAAGATATTAATATTATTTTTAAATTTGACCAGTTCACCACAGTAGTTGTCAGAAAGTGTTTTTGCAGTCCTCCCCTTTCAAAAATAGTTTGCTGTGTGGTATGATGAAGGATGCCTTTTTAAAGAAAAGAAACATTCTGATGATCCTACTGTGTTTACAGAATAAGTCCTATTGTTCTTTGGGTTCTGGGTGATGTTCACTGTCTGTTGCTTCTGCGCACATTTTTAGAAAATTGTTGTAGTCATTTTTAATAAAAAATAATATGAAAGTATAATAAAGTATATACAAATATTGTGCTTCAGTATTCATTGAACTGTCCTGGCCACCATCATTATATTTAACCTGCCCAAGATCAGAATTGGTGGCTGTGAGCTTGATGTCTTCATGAACACAGACTCAGAATCTTTCTGTTCTGCTTTTTGCTTTTCTTTTCTTGTGATAGTTCACCTGGATTACCAGTAGTCTTGAAAGTTCTGGTCATCTCCCCTTCTTGGATTCTACTGCTGAAATCTTTGGGAAATGAACTGGCGCAGAAAAGTTGTGGGTGACACTCAAACAAACAAATAATCGGTCTTCCAGTAACAATATCAAAAACCCAATAAAAAAGAAAAATAACTGACATATATTATGTAAATGCTTTATTTTTAAGCTGTAGAAACAGAGGGATAAATTGCTAAAAGTGAATACAGTAAATTCAAAAACAAAAACAAAGTTATTTGTAGAGGTTGCTGTGTTAGTCTGTCATTCATGTTTTCACCCAACTACTTTTTATTAGTAACTACTATTAATATAGTGCATTTTATTTCACTCACCCCAGCATGTGTATAAATTACTCTCCAACATTTCACGAATGAAAATGGGGATGCAAATGGTCAGATGACAAAAGCTATTAATGAAGAAGGACAGATAAAATAGGAGAGGCTGCAGCAGTTTCTTTTTCCTGACTCTACAGGGAAGGAAAGATTCTGCCCCTTTTCTCGTCTCCCACGAGAGTTAATAGAGTGCAATAGAGTGCAAACTACTTTTGAATTTTGAACTTCATTTATAGCAGCTAAGGACAAAGAGGAAAAGTGGAAGGAGGAGAGAGAATCTGTGCCATTTTAAAATCATCTGGAAAAATGGGATGATAGAGGATCAATTGGAAATTTCACAAATTGGGACAGCTGGAGAGCATGATATAAATATCTGTAACAGAAACAAAATGTGATGAAGCAAACCACAACCCACAAAAACTTAGACCAAATAAAATATGACTTTAATTTATAAAGCTAGTCTTTCACCAGGCTCTCTCATTGCTTCTTAGTGTTCTTTTCCTTCACAAGAGGGCAACTTGAATGCTATGAAAAAAAGTTCATTAATGGCTTTTTTGTACCTGGAAATTCAGATAGAACAGGATGCTAGTCTGCTGAATATTATTTATGAATCACCATCTAATAAAACTGGTGGAAAACATTTCCAGTAATGTGAAATGTGTGTTTTATTCACTTATGACTAGTAATATGGCTTGTGAAAGTCTCATTACTCAGTTTTCAGAGATTGAAAAGAAGACCAAAGTATTTCTTGAATAATGTCCAGAACAGCACTATTAGTCTAAAACAGCAAAAATTCTAGTAATCAAGAATTGCTATAAGCAAAAGCTACATTTCTAGGCCATCACACTGAATGACAAACCTGCACTTGACAGGGCAAGGCTGGTGCAGGAACAGCGTCATTAAGTGTCTACTATGCCCATCAATCAATAAACAAACATTTGCCATGAAATCTGCTCCATGCTGCTTTACTTGCTGTTTCTCAGTCTCCATTTCACTTACTTAACAAGGCTTTCTTTGTTACCTATAACAGTATGACTCAGCTGTGATTCTCGTCATGAAACAGTTTTTAAAAATTCAGTTTGTCTTTGATTGCATAGAATTTGATGGAAGCATTGTATGGTGAGAACACCCACATTAGTAAATTCGTTTTGAATTCAGCACTGATTACAATAGGGGAGGAAATCAGTTCTGGCTGTACTTTCATGCAAGAACAGTCTGACATGCTGTTGTATATCTAAAAATCCTATTATGCAAACGTGGCAGCTTAAGTAAGAGGTCAGGCCAGTTACCACACATTTCTTCCTTTTATGAAAGTGATGACGCATCGCTCAACTACTAAGGGAAAAGGGTTAAGGTGTGTTCAGTTTTTGTTAGCTTAGATTGAATGTTGACATTACAGCCTAGAGGATTTGCATGTTCTTCTTTACAGAGCATGGTCCTTTGTTTGAAGGCCTGTCTGAGGAGAATAGGATTGCCAGGTGAAATAAGGGACATGCTCCTAAATCTTTAGCAGTTGAGCAGAAGGGTTCTGTGCCTTTACTAGTTGTGCCTGTCACACAAGTAACATCTACTGAATTTTCTTCTACATTACTACAGGTTGAGTTATTCTGAAACCCCAAAATTTCCAAAACCCAAAGTTATTGTCAGGATCAGAAGACCCTGTTCCCAATAACCAAGAGAACATTGTAGTGTGATTAAAACAAAATATTTTATTTCAGAAATTGAGGCAGAAGTTCCTCTATCCAGGATTTGTGTGAGAACTAAAAAGTTTTTCTACTGGATCATACTTTTAGAGTTCCCATCATCCAGCCCTCCTCCCTGGCTATGATCCCAAGCCCTCGATCTGGATCAAAGTGACCTTTCATGTTTTCTTTCCTTTCCTGCCTTATCATTCAATTGCACTTAAGGAAGGAAAGCATCCCAGGTTTACACTTAAGGAAGGAGAGCATCCCAGGTTACAGACCTGATCTGCTCGCAGGAACAACAGGGTCATAAACCCACAAATCTCTCTCTCCTCTGGCCATTTGCCCCCTTGTTGTTTCCCAAGTTTGGTTTCCCACATAATTCCCATTCCCCTTTCAATAAACATCTTATCATAATACTATATTACTATATCATCTTATCGTCATATCATCATGACAAAACCATGCATATGGATCTGACAGTTGTCCTCATGGGTGCTGAGATAGTAACACTTTGCTTTCTGATGGTTCAGTGTAAACTTTGTTTCATGCACAAAATTATTTTAAAAACACTGTGTATAAATGTGTACAGGAGTACAGGAGCCCTGTCTTTTATTTCACCTGGTAATTTTAGAGTATATTTTTTTTATTGGAATGGCTGTCCAGTCCAAGTCCAATACTAAAGAGGCATAGCTATAACAAAAGCTTCCATCGCTATAAACCTCAGAGTTTCTTTGCTTATAAAATTGATACCCTATGAACTTTTATCTTGAATCTCAATAGCCATGATTTACTTGGTAAAGTCTACAGCTGTGATTTCAAACTGATCCAATAAAATTGCTATCAGTACATGTTACACTGTGTTGAAAACTGACACATTTGCCTTTCACCCCATTTTTAAAAAGAGAAGCCTCATATTTCTGTCAAATGTTGGTAAAAATGATGCACTTTATTTAGATTCATTGAGGAAGGCAGCTCTTCATTGGGTTGCTCTCTGAGCAGTGGATGAAAAGTTACTTCTTGTCCCATTGAAGCCTATGTCAGCATCTTCTGGCAAAAGTATGCCATACATGCTCAGTTTCATTTTGCAACTAGAAATGTGTCGATACCTCAATGTTTTCGGCAGGATTCTGTGCTGGAGAAGGAATTTATTGGATGCTAGTCTGTTTCACTACACATTACAAGAAGTAAATTGGTCTGTATCAACTTTTAGGAGGATTTATCAAGCAATAAAGTCATAATTGCTGGTCCTAGGGAGGCCTTCCTTCCCATCTGGACTTTGGCCTTAAAAATAAATATGGATGCTTGGAGGGCAGGTTGTAACTAGGCACAGTTTGTGACATTGCACAACATCATTACAAAGTACAAGGCATGATGGTTAAGGAGTTAGCCTTAGTTTTGAATTTCCTGGTTTTGTGGAACAACTCTGGTTCCAAAACTCAAGATTTCTTTTTAAAAAAATTAATCATTTAAAAAAAAAAAAAAGAAGCAAAAGCATAGGCGTTGAAATGGTTGATCAACAGCTAGTTAGTTATCTGGCCAGTGTGGTATGAGATACATTTGTGTTTCTCTTTACAAAATAGCAATGATTTATACATTTGTACCTATACATAGAAATTACTACATCCAAATGTATTGCAAACCATTGTCCTTTTTAGATGGTGTGTAAATGGTATCTCTGGTGGATTCACCACCAACATAGGCCCAGGTTTCAGACAAACACAGTACCACAAATATCCAATTGGAACATGTGACAATAGAGAATCACAGTGAATGCAATCTCAGCATTCTCTCCACTTATCTAAGAAAAAATTGTTTAAACTCAGTGAGATTTACTTCAGAATAAACATGATTAGGATTGCACTGTCACTTCCTCTACATCTGCATTCAAGTAAAGTCAGGTGTAGCCCAAGAGATAATGATACTTAAGGCAAGGTAGGGAGTGGTAGTTGTCATCCACCCAAAGCAAAGTTCATAATACCCAAAGTTACTATAGAACTGCTCAAGCACTTTTCCTTTTCTCTTGGAGCAAAAAAACAGTGGTTAAAAATGAAATACCTAATTTTGTTGCAGAAACAATCTCCAAACTGTTTTACATGAGTCTCAGGTAAGTGGTTCTTAATCAAGCCATTGTATTTCAAGGTCTTATGCTGCCCTTGTTATGTATATGGCATGTACATAGTTGAGTAGCCCAAAAAGTGGCGGGGAATGTGGGGAGGGACGCAGTTGACTAATTGTGCAACAAAACTGTTGAAAACAGAAAATAGAGCTTGGAAAAGTTTCCTCTCTGGACTACAACTTCCAGATTCTTCTAGCCCGCATGGCTGGTTGGAGGCTTCTGGCAGTTATAGGCCAAAAAGGGAACTTTTCCAAGCTCTGCTAGACAAAGCAGGCATGTTGTATATTTAGCACATTTGCTTTTGGCCAGCTAAGGCTAAGTCAAAGGGGTGTTAATAGGGTTTGGTGTTCAGGTGTGCTGATTCCTATCAATAAGGATAATCTGCTTAATGGATCACACAAGAAGAAGGATTTTTATACCACAAGGAGTATTGGCTCCCCAAAGAAATAAATGTTAATAGTCAATCATTTTAAGTCAGCATATACTTATCACATGTCATTTCTCAAATGCCTTTCTTGTGGAGGAGCAATTTTGGAAGTTATCTTTGCATCTTCATTTAGGTTTGCCCTTGCTGAAGTATCAAGTGTTGGGAAACCAGTATGTTGAAAAGCAGCAGCACAATTGTTTCTGTATGGAAAACAGCTGGAATGGTGCCTGCTTTTATGAGTAGAGCATGGTAGGAGATGTGTCTTCATGTGCAACTGCAAGTGCTCCATGTGACTTTTTGTGTAACCCTACAATTGTTTTGCTGAGAGGAGGACCTATAAGTTTACAATTGCTTTACTACATACATTTTTTTTAAAAAACCCAGCAAAATCCTGTCTCTTGCCCTGGCTACATTTTCTTATGTGTTTCTGTAACCCATGCTGAATGTTGTGTGGGGAAAGGCTGAATCCTCATACTCTCTTGTAACAGGTTCTCAGTCTGGAATCTTTCTTTCTTTCTTTCTTTCTTTCTTTTGTATGCCACCTTTCTCCCAGAAGGGACCTGTGTGGCTCACAAACATTGTCTCTGTCAGAAACATTTTAAAATAAAAGTATAATACAAAGTGTGGCATATTGTGCCATCCTCAGAGGTTTTACTCCCTCTCCTTAAATGTATATAAAGTATTTCATCTTTTCCTTTCTTCATGCTGTCTCCAAAGTTCCTTAAACAGCACCAGAATTAAAAGGGGGGAAAATAAAGTTAAAATATATAGAAAATTAAGAGTGTATTTGTGTAAAATAGATTGGAAAGACCTGAAATTAATTCTTCACTGTATATTGTTAAATTAATTAAAATTTGCACTCACCATATTAAACTCTGGGGGACCCAGTGTGATGTAGTGAGCATTGAACTATGACTGGATATCAGGGTTTGAATCCCTGCTTAGCCATGGAAACCCACTGGGTGTGACCTTGGGCAAGTCACAATCTCTCAACCTCAGAGGAAGGCAAAGGCGAACCCCCCTCTGAACAAATTTACCAAACACCCCATCAAGGTTGTCATAAGTTTGAAATGAGGGTGCACAACAAAATATTAAGCCCTATAATATTCAGGGGCCTTTCATACACTAATATAGCACTATCATTCTACTTTAACTGCCAAGGCAACATCTTATGAAATTCTGGGATTTGTAGTTTGATGAGGGTCTACAGCTGACAATTCTAAATACACTATCCCTCCATAAACTGCAAATCCCAGGGTTCTGTAGCATGTTGTCATGGCAGTTAAAGGGGAAAAATAACTGTTATTTTAAATGTATATATACATGAACCTCTTATGCAGATATTAAGATGATATTGACCAATATAATGTTATGATCCCTATGGTTTTGGATATTGAATTGATTACAGTGCTAGTTCCTTTCTATGGGCCTGAATACTTAAAGGCACCAGATCCTGTCTGATCTTGGAAGCTAAGCAAGATCAGCCCTGGTTAGTACTTGGATCAAATACCAGGCCCTGTAGGCTGTATTTCAGAGGAAGGAATTGGCATAATCATCTTTAGTATTCATTACCTATGAAAACCCTATGAAATGAATGGGGTCTCCATAAGTCGACAGGTGACTTTAAGGCACAAACACACACAGTTCCTTTCCCCTTTGACTATGGCACATTTGGTAATTTGCAGCTAAATTTTTGTTTTGTCAGTATGAAATGTCATTTTTTAAAAACATAGAAATAAAATTTCAGGAGAGCACTGGGAGCATGGAGGGCACAAAAAAGTATGGATGGCTATACAGAAACAAGAACAAGAATAACAACTCCTTCTGACAGATTCCTGATGTTGTGGCAGGACTATTGATAAGTTGAATCAAGAGGTTTCTGGATATTCCAAATTTGTTTCTATCATGACACCAGAGATGCTGGATGGTTTATACAAGATGGCTAACGCAGCACCTGTGCAGTTTGTTGCTCAATGCTATCTTGACATGACCATGCATACAAGTTCATGGACAGAAAAATTGTTATTGGATTGCTTATGCATATAAACCAGAATTAGTAACTGTGGGTCACTGACTTGTCAGCTCCTGCAAGATAAATTTGCAGTTCTAAGCGCCACCGTGTGGTTTATCTCCATAATCTGTGACAACAAACAGTTACCGTACTAGTCAATTTATTAGGTAGCTTGCTTAAGTCATCTGGAAATATTAGTTTGCTGGCAACTTTGCACAGTGCACCCACATTCTGGATGGGATGGTATAGATTTCATTGACTGATGGGCATGGCTGTGCAAGTTGGAAAACAGAGAGGCAAACAGTCTGGATTGTGTCTGCCCAGATATTGTTCCAGTTCCAGTTTTTCTTTTCTTTCTCTTTGGGTGGGTTTACATATTGACATAATTTCAGTGATGCAA
Source organism: Phrynosoma platyrhinos (assembly GCA_020142125.1). Taxonomy (NCBI): domain Eukaryota; kingdom Metazoa; phylum Chordata; class Lepidosauria; order Squamata; family Phrynosomatidae; genus Phrynosoma; species Phrynosoma platyrhinos. Next base: position 91,118,034 of record JAIPUX010001880.1, read on the forward strand.
CTTTTTTTTTTTTGCAATGACATTATATTTCTCATTCCAATAAACAATTAAAAATTATCTGTTTCAACTATTTGATGACTTTCCTTGAACGTGCAAAAATTGCTGATAACTTGCATTCTTGTGAATTCCCAGACTCTTAAGAGCAAGTTGTACATTTTAAGTTCATATGACTTTGTCTAGTGGTAGGTTATACTCCTTTCAACTGTTGTGATTAAGCACACTTTGAACTCCACATCTCTCTGTTCAGTTAAATCTCCAATAATATTCATTGCTTTCTGAAGATTACCAGATGGTGATTTTTATAGTGTCTTTGTTCTAATATGTTGATGTTATATGGGAAAAATCAAGGACAATTTTCCAGATCTATTATTGACTTCGCCATTGTATGCAAGAACAATTTACATTCAGCACAGGTTTATTTGACTTTATATGTTTGACATTTTCTCCCCAATGAGAATTGTTTGTAACACTTGATTTATACTTTTATTTTTACTTTTGTTCAATTTATTCTATTCATTCTTTGAACAATATCCAATACCCTTGCTAAGCTACCCTCACTTTCTCCTTAAAAAGTCAGTTTACCCTCTTATAAAGCCCAGACTGAAGCTGCCAGACTCATATTATCTGGTAACTCCATTTTATATTTATCGACATCTTGATTATCTTAAAAGTGGCCCTTCATCCAAGCCCAAACATATTTGCACCCTGGTAATTTTTACAGATTTCAGTGCAATATAAGCCCCATTCTCAGGCTTAAATTGCATGGAAGGGGCACACAGTAGCACAATGCTAATGTTTCTGGCTATACCAACTGCACACTCAAATCTTTACTACTTGACTATGCTACACATCTATAGTTGTCTGGTACCATTTTAACTGTCACAGGTCCATCTTATCAAATCCTGGGATTTGTAGCTTGATGAGGTACTTAGAATTCTGTTACAACACTTGTTTATTCCACTGTCCTTACTGGTACCCCAACTAGATCTTCCTCTAGATAGGACAAGCAAGAAGTCAATATGATTTAAAATCCTTTATTCCCAATTTTTAACATATTTCTTGCAAAGCTAAAATATAGAAAGTACTAATAAAAGACAACAAATTTGTTGCTGAGGAAAGGATTGCCAACAAATAGGGACCTCTGGACTGGGATGGATAGACTGTGCAACCTTGCTTTGCTGCTCAAATAATATTAATTTTCAATGACAGAAATCAGATCATTGTGAATATATGAAAAGGACAAAGTCATGATTTCATACTGAAATTTCCAACATTCTGTAATGCCTACTTGACATTTAACTCTATTCCACACATGTTGTATCCATGGAATAAATATGGTGCACTTAATCTCTTCAGACTTATGGTGCTCACCAATCAACCAGGAACATGGTCAGTATGCATATAGTGGAAGTTAGTCCCACTTATTCCCACTAGCACCTTTAAGTGTTCAGTACCTATAGGTATCAAATGCTTGTCCTTAAGTTATTTCACACCCATTATATATCCATCAAAGGAAACATCCTTCCAAGATGTGAGTTCACAACTGGCAGAAAAATCTGTATTTAAAAAAATCTGCTCTGAAGAAACTTGCCATGAAAACCCTGTGATAGGGTCACCATAAGTTGGAAATTATTTGAAGGTACTACAATAACAAATGCAGATATGTGTGTGTCATGAGTTGTCTTTTGCCTACCTTGTAAGCACCTAATGCAGTGGTAGGCAACCTTTCCCCTTTAAGGGCTGAAGGACTTCAGCTCCCAGAATCCCAGGAGCTATTGGCCAACATGGGACTATTGGTCAACATGGCTGAGGCTTCTGGGAGCTGAAGTCCCTCGGCCCTTAAAGGGGAAAGGTTGCCTACCCCTGACCTAATGCAATCCCTCTCACCTTAAAATGGAAATGAAATTCAAGTCAGCAATTTTATCATGCTGTTCACACCCTCCTTTTGCTCCTATTCCTACTATTCCTCCCCCACCCAGTAAGATTTCAGGGTTCATGTGAAGAGAGGTGGCGGATAAACGTCTGGGCTGCAACCATTTCCATAGTCACCTTCATCAGAAGAATGGGACTGTCCCATTCCAGTTGATGGCAGCACCCTCCCACTTAGTTCGGATGGCCATCTCCACAGAAGGGAATCTTTTTTCTGGGTCACTGCCATCATCACAGTGGTTTCCTTCCCAGTGATGAGAATGAGTGTCTGAAAGAAGAAAAAACAACATGTAGATATTCTGTCTTATATAAAAAAGAAGCTCCAGACAATGGAATGGATCCAGGTATACAGGTAGTCATACTTAAAGTAGATCTGATGAAATCAATGTCACTTATCATTTCAATGGGCATGACTATTTCATTTATCATTTCAATGGGTATGACTAACTTTGGATCAAATCTATCCTTTTCCTGATTCTTCTCAAGCTCTCTTATGTTTCTGTGGTCTGTATTTCTCTCTAGGAGAAAAGTGGTCCCAAATCAAGGCAAACAGCAGCTTCATTTCTGGGGCAAATAGCAACAGGGGGTGGGCAGACTATGGAAGAAATTGTAAAAGAGGAAAAGGTAAAATTCTGCCTCTCCCTTTCTACAGTCTCAATATAGCTCAGGGCCTGCAATTTTAAGAACAGATATTGAAGATATGGGAATGCAGTCAGAGACTGAGGGAGAGAGGGAGAGATTGAGAGAGACTGAAAGAAATTGAGAGAGAGAGAACGGGGGAGGGAATGCACGTTTCCAGTTGGATTTAGTTGGAGCTCAGTATATACATGGTGGGATATTTGTTCTTCTACATTGTAATTTTCTTAATTGTTGAATTATTATGTTTTTACTTCAGCCTTTCCCCACAAGACTAAGAGCACCACTGGTATGTAATTCTCTGACCCTGCTCTATGTTATCTTCACCACAGCCCTGTGAAATAGGATGGGAGAGGAGAAGCCCCAAATTATTGAATGAACTTCCAGAATGTACATAGCATGAAAGTAACGCAGTAAGCCCTGAATCATAACACAGTATTAGTTGGAATAACAAGAAAGTTAAAACAGTAGCCATGTGATCCACAAGTAGAAGCAAGATTAATGGCCTTTAAACAGATTACTAAAGGTAAAGATACCGTATTCCCCATTGACAAGGTTGTCAAGTCAAGGTTGTCAAGTCATTACCATAAAGGGTGGTGCTCATCTCTATTACTAAGTCAAAGAGCCAGCGTTGTCAGAGACTACTCTGTGATCATGTGGCCAGCATAATTGCACAGAATGCTGTTACCTTCCCACCGAAGTGGCACCTATTTATCTACTTGCATTTACATGCTTTCAAACTGTTGGGTTGGCAGAAGCTGGGACTAGTGACAGGAGCTCACTCCATCATGCAGCTCCCGGGCCTCAAACTGCCAACCTGTCAATCTTGCAATCAATAGAGTCAGAGTCTGATGTCATAAACAAGGTTTTGATCCTCTTTTCATAACTGAATGTTAACACTAAAATTTTAAAAGCACAGAATCATAGAGTGAGTAGTGGACTACTTAATATATTTGACACTTGGTGAGGATAATTTTATAATACCTCCATACTCTCTTCAACAGCCTGTTCTAGGTCTGGTGGAGCTGCTGGGTGAGCAGGAGAGGGAAACAACTTGCTTTTCTGCCTCTCCAGCAGAGTTGCCAGACCCGGAAGGCAGTCACTTCCCAGTAGTGTACCAGGTGGCATCCCCCTCTGAGGTGTCACCCGATGCAGTCCACACTCCCCACACCCCCTATTGACGTCACAGGAGTAATTTACCAGAGCTCATTGACATGTTTTTCCATCAATGGCAAGGTGTGGGCCAACCAGACTTCCAGCAATGAGAAGGAAATGATGTTATTCAGCAATATTATAAAATAGTACCAAAAGGGCTATTATCTAACATTTATGGCAGTTTAAAAGTCATGTGTGATAAAGTCCACGGGAAAGGGTGTTTGGGGGAATCCTTAAATTTTGGGGCAGAAGAATCCAGTGGGGTGTGTGAGGACTTCCAAGGTCTCCAGGGTGCTAATGTTGCGCCTTAGCATTTCATAGTTGCCCACCACAATATATGGGCACCTTTGCCTTAACAGTCTCATTGCCACTCAATCACTCATCATAAGAATGAAACTGCCAATGTGTTGGGCGATTCTGTGATTTTGGAGCACTACATTTTGGGCCCTACATATCCACATTTCCAGGAGATGCTTTTCAGAAAGGATGCACTCACTTTTCCCCCTTTTTCTTAACAGTCATTCATTACTGATTGTTGAGACACAAAGAGAGTGACTGAGAGAAAGAGGGGGATGTTAATGGATTTATATGGTCTAAAATGATTGAATTATCCACATGCTCATTTACAACACCACTGACAACACTTTCAGATTTTTCTCCAGGGATATGCTTCTCTTTTAGAAATGTTCTGTCCCTAATCACTGGAGTATTTTTTCCATTCCGCTCTCTCACAGAGCTGTATTCATGGGTGTGTGTGTGTGATTTATCTAGGGATTGCTTTAAAACACCGTTTAGTGTGGCATGCATAACTTCTGGATATTGTCAATACAATACATGAGAATCAGTTTGAAAATCATAAGGTTAATTCAAATCAACACAGCCTTTTCTCTTTTTGGTTTATGGAGATGGGGAAAATGCACAAAAATGGATTTAGGCATCATTTTCTGAGAAAGGTCTCAATGGTCATATGATACTGGGGGAAGGAGAGACATGTTAATTCATTTGAAAGTCCTCTTCCAGCAAATGTAAGCACCTACCTATTGTCAGATGCACAGTTCTCTTCTGTGAGGGCTGACCATTATAAAAATACAAGTCGAAGAGATGTTCCATTTTCCAGTCAGACAAGAGCAATCTGTTAGTGCTGAAAAGAACACTGTACATTCCATTGATATTGCACAACCATATAGGCAATTTAGGAGTCTTCATCATACTTCCAACCTAGGGCAAAAAAGATGTCATTCTTGCCCATTCAAGCAGTAAAACAAGATTTTTCTTTTTAAAAATGTTCTTTTGAAGCCAACCTTTTAAAACTTTTCAACTTCAGGAAGCACTCTTCAATTTTGGCATTAAATAGAAATATGAGTCTGAAGATAACTGCCATATATATCTATAGGGTATAGATGATATACAGTCGCCCCTCCATTCTCGTGGACTTGAAGACTGGGGGTTCATATTCACAGAGGGGCACCTTCGTTAAAATCAATGGGGTGCACCATAATCAAGCCTATGGGGCTTGAATATTGGTGAATCTCCATTTTTGCACGGGGTGGGTGGTTTCCAAAATGGATCCTCGGCTGACTGTAGATATAGATATATGTGTTCTGTGGCTATGAGAATATGTGCTGATTTTATGGTGTAGTCACTAAGAGAAGAATCATGTTTCCAGTCACTGGATGCTTTGACTACAGCACTCTTTCTAAAGGTGGAGAAGAACATCCACAGGTAAAAACTTTCCTTGCGCAGCAGTGGATTCCTGAGCAGTTTGCATCACTATGGGAAGATGGAGGGGAAGAACAGATCAAGTTACAGGCATGAAAGTGGGAGAGGCTTTGAATCCTCAAGATCCTAAACCCTTTTGTTTCAATGGACGTTATCACACGGGGGCAAATCTGCTGGTCAATCCACACAAATCCCAAACAGAAACTGGATTTGTGCCCCGCGTTTTCACACGACGTTGCACAGAAACTGGACAGAAAGTGGACAGAAACTTGTGTTAATCGAGCTCTTTTGAAATTCGGTTGTCTGGAGGAAATGCAAATGCGAAATTGAGATAATTTTGCATTTACCGTAATGTGAAAAGCAAATGCGAATTTGGGAGCATTTGCCTGCTTTTCCCATGGTTCCAGCGAGCATTCCTCTATCTGCGCATGTGCAAGAAGCTCATTTCTAGTACATTTACGGGCCTTTTTTTTAGCTTGTGTGTGGACGTTAAATGCGCTTACTGTAAATTCGCAATTAAGGTAATTACGTGTGAAAGCCATTTGCGGCATCAAGGTTTATTTTCCGTTTATTTTTGGAATGCCTTATTTCCACTTTATTATCGCTTTCTGGCCCATGTGTGATAACATCCAATGACAACCTTTCCCACCCCCTACGCCCAGACTCTGGAACAATGCCAGCCCTGCAACTGGGACAATTCATTTTCTCCCAGCTCTTCCAGCCATTTCTTATAGGACTTGGCTTCCAGAATCCTCATTAGCTCTTCAGCTTTTTCTTATTGGGCTTGCTGCACATATTTTTATGGAGTGGTGAGTATATAACTTGCCTGATGGTGCAGTATTAGTAATTCCTTAATAACTTTACAGATGTTTTCTGAATGGGATATAAAATGGAGGAAGGGAGGGAAAAGAAAAAGATATGTGGCAGAACTTTTAAGACTTACTGGTTTTTATTTTTGCTTTTGTGGCTATAAACCCATTTCTTTTGATGCAGTATAGAGTGATAATAATCATATTTACAGAGTTGTGGGAGTGGGATTGTAATAGGGATAGTGTCAGATAACAGATGTGCCTCCCACACAATCCTGTCAGGAAAGGCTCTCCCTACATCCCTTTGACAATATGCACTCAGAGAGATAGAAAGACTGTGATGATGACAATTTAACTTTTCCAAATATATGATGTTCATTATAGTCAGAGGCTGCTAATCATCTTCTATATTGATTGCTATATGATCAAAAATAATAGTTACATGTCCACCAACAGGTGCAGTGTAAAGTACCAGAATAATATAAGGTTATGTTGAGATGAGGAAAATGACTTGGCAATATCTCACTTTGTGGAATATGTTCCTATCAGGCATGAGCAAGTACTGCTGTCACCTGAGAGGGTGATAAGTCTCCTAACCATGTTGACATGAGCTCTGTACAAGCTGACTGAATGCATTTGTTGGCGCATGTCAAATTTGGCTTTCAGCTGTCCACTTTTCAGTGGTCAGGCTTGCACATAATGGTAAGCTAAGTTATGGTTTATTGAATTCTAGTTTGCTTTTTTGTCTGAACCAACCTCTGTGTATAAACCATGGTCTATTATCTAAATGGAAACCAGAAACTAAAAACTAAAACTAAAAGCTAAAAGTAAAAGTCATGGTTTATTGTTGGTTTACAAATTCTGGCTTGTTTTAACCATAGTTTCTCATTATGTCTGAACACAGGACTATAGATGTCTTTGGCTTGTTTCCCAAGCTGACTACTCTAAGGAGGAACTGGGGAGAGGAATGGAAGAGTACCAAAGCAGTAATGGGGAAAACAAAGGTGATTTTTTTTTTGGTCAGCTGTAGAGCAATTTATGGCTAAAGCAACAAACTATAATCAATATAATCTATTACTTAGTGTACAAATGCAAATGGCAAATATGTTTTTCCCCACAGTTACTACACACCTAAGTTATTATGAAAACAAATTTCAGTGATTTTTCTGAAAAAAAAACAACCCATGATTTATTGGACAATGCAAGACCCTTGTTAAAGATTCTTATTAAATGGTTTCTCTGCTGTGCCCTATCCTTGACTAAATTTTACTTTTGTATTCAAAGTGTGTAAGACCACAACTTGATAACAATATTTAACTACAGCTCCCAGATTCCTCAAGCCAGCGGGAGCAACAGTCCAGAGATTCTGCAAGCTTTAGTCCAAGAAATTAGCTTTTCCAGGCACTAAGCAAGATAACCAAATGTTTATCTTACCTGTAGAAGTCTGTAATCCTCTTCCTTGCTCCAGTGTAAGTACCCCACATCACTACGGGACAAGACTCCATGCAGTACCTTTTGCATGTTGCCTTCAGTGTCCAGTTTTTGGAACCCATTGAACACATGTGGACTAGCTCTGCCTGTTAAAATGATGTTCAGAAGTGCCTGAAGGGTAAAAAAAAAAGAGATCCAAATCACAGTTCCAGGTGGCAATTTAACATGTGAGCTCAAGAATTTGCATTCAGCAAATGACAATGAAGAACAAAATAGATCTAATTCAAATTCTGAACTCACACATTCCAATTGTTATTGTTGTTTCACTTCAAAGCAGCCAAGGGAAAGGAGAGGATTTCATTTTTTAGGAAGAGCACTGCTCAATTTTCCCAGTCTAGGAAACATATTCAGGGGCAGCCATGTTGGCCATGTAGCAACTTGCAACAAAATCCAAAACACACTCTCTCTCTCTCTCTCTCTCTCTCTCTCTCTCTCTCTCTCTCTCACACACACACACAAATTGGCCCAATAAAGGTATCACTTTTTTATGGAATTTATATTTTGTTGTATTTTTCTGCATGGACAATGCAGCTACCCTGATATTAAATTTAGGGAATAGGGAAACTTTTAACAAAAGGAAGCTAATGGACTAGAATGGGGTCCCCAAACTACGGCCCATAGGCCAAACCCGATCTGTCGAGGCCTTTCAACTGGCCCGCGATCAGTCCTGCCATCGCCGCTGCACGATATGGGGCGCCATTTTGTGTTCCAATATGGCGCCTGACATCGCATGCGCACGACTCTGGGCACTATTTTGGAACACAAAACGGCATCGGAGTAGTGTGCATGCATACGCGATGGTGGGCACCATTTTGTGTTCCAAAATGGCTCCTGGAGTCGTGCGCATGTGTGCATGACGCCAGGTGCATGCGCACGACTCCGGCAGCATTTTTTTTCCTCTGGTCCCCCAAAGATCTGGGGGACAGCGAACCGGCCCCCAGCTTAAAAAGTGTGGGGACCCCTGGGCTAGAACTTAACTCTTAAAGGTTAAACTGTTTTGTTTGGACTACAGTTGACAACATAAAGGTTTTTCCAGATAGAAAAGTTCAGAGACTTTTTGAAAAATTCAATGTTTTCTGCCAAAGAAAGGGGCAGTCAGCTTCACACAGGACAGATATTGCCTGGATCTCAATGGATTTCAATTTCTGTTGTTAATGGAGTTGAAATTTTATTGCCTGTTGCCCCTCTGTTTTCGTGGGGGATCTGTTCTGGACCCTCTCCCCTGCAAAAATGGAAAATCACCAATATTTAAGCCCCATTGGCTTGAATGGCAGTGCATGTCCCATTTTGTTCCCCTCTGTTTGCCACCCATGAATGGGCAAGGGACACGGACTCCAAGTCTGCAAAAATGGAGGGGCAACTGTCTGCCCTTTGTATCTTGTCCTCACATGGCCAAGAAGGGGAGTACCCTCTGTCTGCAATGAGATATCTGAATAGTATCTTAACTGAAAGCAGAAGATGAAATGAGATGAAATGTAAGCCTGAGAGTCTAACATTATTACGTACTTTTCTTCTCCTGAATGGTTTATTTTAACTTGTATGATTTGCATAGATGTTAACATACAATAAAGTCATTTTCATCAATAGATGTAAATCAATTTCACTGCAGAATGAATGATAGATAATTATAGATAATTCTGTATGATTTTTAAAAAAATATTTTAATATACCTGATGGAGATATAATGACCTCAGCAATACTAAGTTGCTTACTAGGGAAGTATTAGATAAGCTACCTCCCTGCTTTTTTGTTCCAAATCATGTGGTTACTATTAAGAAATGCATGCATCAACATTAAGCACTGAAACCAACTGTGACAAAGTGGATCTAGAAGTTGGCTATTTCTGGGATATCAGTTGTGACAGTTTGGTCTGGTCTGGTCTTGTTGGTAGGACCTCTCTGCTTCCATTCTGCAGAAATAATGCAGGTTCACACCACTTTAACTGCCATGGCTCAATGCTATGGAATTCCAGAATTTGTAGTTTTGTAAGACATTTAGCCTTTTCAGTCAAAGAGCCCTGGTGCCACAACAAACTACAATTCCCTGAATTCCATAGCACTAAGCCATCACAGTTAAAGTAGCATCAACCTGGGTTATTTCTTCAATGTGGATGCAGCCTGAGGAGCTGACCCAGACATGTGTGTCTAAAGGAGGAGAGTTAGAAAGGCTATAACCTGCCAAGTATTTAATTTTAATGTAACCACACTGAGCTTGAAGTTAACTTACAAAAGATACTTCATTTCTGTATGTTTCTCAATAAAAGCTACTGTTTGTTTTATAGTGGATGACTCTGACCAAACTGATTGTTATGAACTGGAAAGAAGAAAGAACACACTACATAAAATATTGAAACTGGTTCATGCAGAAACTTGGGACACTAGCCCTTATATACATAAGAATAGTGTTAAAAGGGTGAAAGTTGGGCAAGCATATTTATTTATTTATTTATTTACAGGATTTATATCCCACCATTTTCCCAAAATGGGATTCAAGGTCACTTACAATAATTTAAAAAGATAAAACTAAATCATTAATTGCAAAAGTTTTTAAAAATAATTAATACTTTAATTAAAATGTAAGTTAAAACTGCATAGTTAAAACCATTTTAAAAAGTAATAATAATAACAATAATAAAATTTATTTATACCCCGCCTATTTGGGGATCCAATCATAATTAAAATCACAAATATAAAAAAAAATCCCTCCCCTCCTTAAAACAGTATTAAATCCCACAATAATTAAAACTACAATATAAACAATAAAAACACAATACAACACCCGATTTTAGCTTCTAACAGTGTTCCTCGTCCATCTAAAGATGGGTCCATGTGAGGAACAGTTGCGGGTCATAATACCCTAGGCCGGGATGATTAATCTGGGAAGGCCTATCAGAAGAGATCCGTCTTGACAGCCTTTTTGAAGCTGTCTAACGATGTTAACTGACGGATCTCGTCCAGCAGGTCATTCCAGAGTTTGGGGGTGACAGCTGAAAAAGCCCTCTGGGAGGTAGCCGCAAGCCTCTATTTTTGAGGCTGCAGCAGATTCCTCCCAGAGGACCAGAGAGCGCGCGGAGGATTGTATGGGAGGAGGCGGT
>JAIPUX010001880.1:91147713-91160830 GCA_020142125.1 Phrynosoma platyrhinos
GCGCATTTTGGTTGGTCAATAAAGGTATCACTGATGGATTTTTTTTTTGATGTGGCTCCAAGCAATCTTCATCGTTGGTTATATTGGCTAGTGCTTCTGGGAGTTTTAGTCCAATGGTATCTGGAGGGCCACACTTTGCTGAAACTGACATATTATGGAAATCTTGCCTCCACTGATATATGGAAATCTGCACATAGTTATGTATCTCTTTGCTGTGAAAAAGTTCACCTTCTGATTACTGCAGGACAAAATACTGTCAAGAGTATAGGCTATATTGTTGTTGTTGTGTCCCTTATGGAAATCCTAAAGTGAACTTATAATGGGGTTTTCTTGGCAAGTTTTGTTCAGACGGGGGTTGTCTTTGCCTTCTTCTGAGGCTGAGAGAATATGACTTGCCCAAGGTCACCCAGGGGTTTGTGTTCCATCACTGAGTAGGGATTTGAACCCTGGTCTCTAGAGACCTAGTCCAAAGCTCAAACCATTACAACACACTGGCTATGACCAAGCCCTTTTCATTTAGCAATCCTATACTGGGAGACAGTATTCAGGAGGCATCCTGAGCACTCTCCACATTCATAAATCAAACCTCCAAGATAAATACTAATGTGCCCAAATGTTAAAATCCTCTTGGGAGGGCTTTCTTTCTGTCCTATCGCCATCGCCACCACCTGCACAGTTGATGTGATTGCAGAAGAGAGTCTTCACAATGACCATGAGAGGCATGTTTTCTTCCTCACCATGATCTCTTTTTTTTCTGGCAAGCAAAAAGCTTTTCATTTAAACAGGCCTTTGGTCTAACTGGGTATGGCAAAAGGGCTTTTTAATGGCTTGCGGTGCATACGTTTCTTATGCTTTATATATATTTAAAGCTGTTTGAATTATTTTAAAATGATTGTATATTTGATTTTTTAAAAACCTTTTTTGCACATATATCGTTTTAACTGTGCATAATAAAACAGTAAATCTGAAGAAGATGAAAAAAATATCTAAAATCTCAAAAGTGGATTTTGGGGCAATAGTTCCATAATCTCCAACATTACATAGGATGTTATCATACAGGGAGTTGTGGGCAGAAAGTGGAAATAAACCGGACGAGCGGAAGACTTTAATTTATGGGATTTGTCCCGTTCCGCCTCGTCTGATAACTAAATTCGAATTTAAAAGGGGGTTAATTCGAACAAAAACCTGATCTTTTCAAATCCTCAAAAATCCCAAAAATGAAAAGATCAGGTTTTTGTTCGAATTAACCCCCTTTTAAATTCGAATTTAGTTATCAGACGAGGCAGAACAGGACAAATCCTGTAAATTAAAGACTTTCGCTCATGCCCATTTATTTCCACTTTCTCCCCGCGACTACCCGTGTGATAACGTTCATAGACAAAACCTGGGACATATATGGGCAAGCCACATCAGTGTGTTGTCAAGATGGCAAAAATTATTAAAGATGAAAAAGACACAGGTTAGAAGCCGCAGCAGTTTGCTGTTGCTGAGTCTGCAAGGAAGGACAAGATTGCATCCTCTCCTCTCTTCATCCCTCACTGGATTAATTAAGTGTGTACATCTTTTGCATTTTGAACTCAGTTTGCAGTAAACAAGCTTAGGACAAGGGGGGAAAGTGGGAGGAGGAAACATGCTTCCATGGGCACTCATTCCATTCTTTGGAGAGATGTTTGGAGCAATTTTTTGGACCTGCACTAGGGTTCTTCCAAAGTTTTTTTAAATGGTGTATGGTTTGCTGAGGTGATCTGATAGTCTGAAGAACAAAATATCTCCTAGTTTATATATTTTCTCACTTGTAGTATTATAGTGAAAAAGTTCAATTTCACTGATGCTCTGATGCACTGTAACTTAAAAAAAAATAGGAAGAAAGGCAGAAAGAAAGAAGGAAAATTGTTGTTCCAGTATATCATGGACTTAAAAAGAAATTTACTCAAGGGTGGAAATAAAATGTGGCAGAAAATAGTCCAGGATAAGAGAAACATTGTTTGGATAAAAAAAAATATCCCAAGAACTACAGGAACAAACACTACAACCTCCCAACATATTTGCCCCATCCAGAGTAGATCTATGTGGAATGGAAAGCTTTTTGTGTGTCAGACCATGCTAAAGTCTCTTTTTAAAAAACTAAGTGTACTCTCTCACAAATTATATATGGCAGCAGCATTGTACAGTCCTCATAGTACATTTTAAAGTTTTATGGAAATAAATATCTCAATTTCTTTCTTTTATACTTGTTCATGGATTTGAAAGTTGATAAAGAGTTTGATTTTTGCATTTTTCCTAAAATAGATTTGAAAGTGAATAAAGAAGAGTTTGATTTTTGCATTTTTCCTATTTGCCTTGTATTGTACAGCGAATCACATTATGTGACTGTCTCTGATATACATTGAAAAGTTGGATGGTTAAAAAGATATGTATGAATAGATCTTCAACTATGCTTATTTTTTACTTTCTTACAGAAATAACCTTGTGGAAAGCAATTGCTTTCGACAACTGACAAGATCACACCATATAAAAATACAAGGATAAATTACCTGATGGCTAGTATGACTGATTTCCAACCTGAATAGAAAGGAGGAAAAAAACACACAGCTGAAGAAGGTAGGAATACTGATCGAACAAAGGAACAGCTTGCAAAACAAGCAAAGGAAAAAACAAAACAAAACAAGGCACAGTGTCATGCCAAACGACATCACTACCATACATACTGAAGCATAACATAGGCTTCCCAATTCTATGCATTTTTACCTAAACATAATTAAATTCCTATGGTTATGTCCACAGGACTGTAGCCTTTCAAGTGATTTAATAACTGGCACACATAAGAAGCATGAACAGAAAAGACCTTACCCATGAAGACTAAAGATCTTCCTCCACTTGTCTAGATCTGATATTTTGTTGGTTATCTCTTCTAGTTCCATTTGTTTCAAGCTGCATGGATCACTGAATGTCTCCTTGTCCATTTGTATACTGCGGAAAACTGTGTTAAGTAAATATTAGAAGTCAAGTCTCCAGTATATAGACGTCCACTTTCTGGCACTTTCTTTTTTATACAAGTGCCTAGATAAAAGTGTTCTGAATTTAGGTTTAAATAGCAGGAAGCTCTGTCTCTTTTCTATCTCCACTCTGCGCTTATTGTAAACTCAACACTGTCACATTACAATTAAACTTTCATTAGAGTTGGACGTAGCCCCATGTTTTTCTGTCTATTGTATATTCAGCATAAATGTTTAATTTAAAGACACAGATTTATATAAAAACAGGTTGCAATTACATATCTATTTCAGTGAAATCGGAATTATTTAATAATTGATGGTGTGGGCCTCCATACTGTACAAGAAGGGTGATAGGTTGCTTTTATACAACATGACAGGGGATTGGCATTCTGAAGGGTTAATGCTGGAGTCTGTTCAAGTTGCTAGCAGAATGATGAATGGAATAGAATGAGACCAAGATCTTGTCCTTAAATGAATGGTCAGTTGACTTCATGAATATCTCCTTTCTGCAAAACATAATATACTTTGCAAAGGTAAGGTAGTGTTAAATTTAAGAAAGAAGAAACTTAAACCGAAGATAGGTACTTGATCTTTGATGCGCATCTGCTCATTGGCAGCTGGTGTGTATACAGCTATTGTGTACACTAGTGGTAGGTGGGCTTTGGATTTCCTGGGTCTTCATGGTTTTTACTGTGACCCCAAGATCCACCAAGAGAACTGAATGTGAAAGATATGGGCCTAAACCTATTTGGGCCTTCCCTCCACAAACAAGAGCATTTGCATCCTTGTCTCCTGCCTGAACATAACTCACAAAAAGGCACAAAAAATCCCAGGCCCTGAGATCCATTTGTAATTGATGTTTAATGCAACGTGCTTATTGACATTGCAAAATTTCTCCCCTTATAACTCTCCTTTGTAAAACCATCAGCACCTGCTTCTTGACATATTACAAAGGAGTCATTCCTAGATGACAGGTTTTAGCTTTAGAATAGACCTGACCTAGTAAGGCCACTGCTCAGCACTTTCAAATGGATACAAATATACATACATCCTTCTCTGACCCTCCCCATTCTTAGAACACTCTGATAGTAATGATATGGCACTGAATGAACCATGGGAGACAGTCTACAATAGATACACACACATACATTGAAAGGTATGTAAGAGCAGCTGTACGTAGGTCATGTCTGGGAAGAAGTCATGACGCACACTACTGTGAAATGCCTTTAGGCAAAAACTGCAACCTGTTAATGAACTTAAGATGAGTAGTGGCTTAAAAACAGAGTAAATAAAGTTAAGTGGTAAGAGACAGAAATTCTAGGTAAATAATTAATCAAAAGAGGAAGCAACTCCAGGTCCCTGCATGGCAAGATTTTAGCATAAAATGCATGTCCACCACGTCTGCTTTCTTCCTGCAATGTACAGCATTGGAAGTCTTTTCAGGCACACTCCCTGTGGAACTATACATTACCTGAGTAAATTTGGTTTTCCAAGCCACTGCCTGCCAAGATTATGTAAAAATGATGTCAGAAGGTGGGATTAACAGATTCCATAAGGAAGGATTAACAAATGAGAGGGTTGGTGATTCAGCGTCTGCCATCCTTTGTGTGATAATTCCCTAGAAATGGTAGGCTTGCATGCAGTTTCAGGGCCTGGCAAGGGGAAAAATATTTAAAATGACCTATTATTAAGAATAGGTTCATTAGCAGAAGAAAATTGGTCTAGGGGGGAGGAATTATGGATGATTTCCATGCTGCTGATTTCCCTCTGCACTTACCCTCTCTCTGCATTTCTTTATAAGTAACACAGAGCAAACAGCAAAACACACTAAAGTGCTTTTATTTATTAATTTGCTTGTAATTGCCCTTGAAATAGTAGCTTACAGCATTCTTTTCAGGAAAAGAGCATTTAAAACACAGTTGCTGTGATTAGCAATGACATAAACTGTGAACTGCTGTGGACTATAATGAGATTTCCCCAGACTGGAGTCATAAAAAAACACAGCTGGGACATCAAAGTTGAAAGTGTAGCATGTAAAGGAGAGGGGTCTGGACAATGAAAGAGGGCAAGATGATTTTTGAGCAAGCTGTGAAAAGAGCCCCAAATAGCTTTTCTTGAAGAGCATTCCTTTCAAAGTGGAATTTTCGTCTGTCAGTCACTGAGATACTTCACAAGGCTCGTATATGGGAAATCTTGTATTTTTGTGTGGCTGTGTTGCATTTATTCCTTCAGTTAACACATTTACACATGTGAAGTTAGGATGATCAGTGGGTATTTGCTGCAAACAATATTTTCTGAAAGCCAATATGGTGTAGTGGTTTGAGCTTTGCACTAGGATTCTGGAGACCAGGGTTCAAATCCCTGTTCAGATGTACAAGCCCACTGGGTGACCTTGGATTAGTCACACTCTCTCAGCCTCAGAGGATGGCAGTGCCAAACCCCTCTCTGAAGAAACCTGCCAAGAAAACCCCATGATAGGTTTGCCTTAAGGTTGCCAAAAGTTGGAAATAATATTTTCTCCCTCGTGTCTCATCTACAATTAAAATGACCAGATGCCAAGCAAAGCAGCCCATCTATCCTTAAGAACTTCATAAAAGAGATCTTGTGAAATCTTTTTTAATCTCTCAGTGACAAACTGCATTGGCCAAACTTCATAACTATTAAAAGTAATTGGACATGACCTCCTTTTCCTCTCCATTTAGTCCCGTCATGTGCAGGTGTAATACTGAACTGAAATCTTTATTTGCAGCAAATAAAAATGACAATGTAAAGGCAAAGTATTTGTCAAGTTCTTGAGAATTTTAATTTGAGTAGGGCATATGCAAAGATGAATTTGTTTCAGGTCTGCTCAGAAGCTAAGTTAAATAGGTATACCTGCATCTAACAAAACACTTTTTAAAAAATTGCAGGTTCAGCTGGTTGTCAACAATCAAGTCTGGGTCAAGATAATTGGGACCCAGGAGTGGTTCCAAAAACAAAACTAGAACTTCACATTGGCAAGAGAAAGATAATAAATAAATGCCTTATTCAAATTTTGCTCAAAATTACCATTTTCTGATCCATGGTCATTTTATGGGCTCTGTGTTCTACCCATTTTGCCCAATGCATATTATATATCCCAATTTCCCCACAAACCTTGTGTAGTCAGCTTGAAATAACTATAACTTCTCAACTTATTTCATAGGGCTGTATTGTTGTGAGGATAACACTGGTGATGGATGGGGAAAAGTAATATACAATACTTTTAGCCCTGGAGATAAATGGAATAAAATTAATTAATCAAGAAACATAAAAAACATGTTTGTCATGGAGACATCTGTGTATTCTAATAGCCTTTTAGAAAGTCTACTTGGGGTTAGTCTAGATTTTTAAAATACTCATTCCAGTCAAATAGAATGTGATCCAATGATTTGCATTAGTATGGGCTTTTGGGAGGACTGTTCCAAAAAACTTAAACTCCATAGGAAAAGACTTTGCAGTTTTTTTCCAGAGTATCAGCTGAAATTTGCTGAAATGTGCATCATCACATGTAGCTTTCTGTCTGCTTTGCATGCATTTGGAAGGGTGTGCATTTTTGGCAGAGGGAGGGTAAACATATGCAGATAGATGCAAATTTGTGTGAGAAAGTGAAGGCAATTAACTGTCAATGCAAATGTGCATTGAAAATACACATCAGTTCACACAGTAAACCTATATGTAGACTGGAGATTAGGCTACAATCTTGTATACATTTGTATACATTTTCCTAGCAGTAAATACATTTTCCTAGCAGTAAATTTCACTGAACTCATCAGAGTTTACTTCTGAACAATGTTCATTCCAGAATGGCAGGGACTATTCTGGCAAGGACAGAAAGACTCAAAGGGATCTCTTCTCTGCTAAACTGCTGAAGAAATAGCTGATACGTAAATGTTCTGTATGCTGCATATGGCAGCCCTGGGTTTGTAATGTGTAGCATGTTTCATAATGGCTGACCTACCAATTCAGTTACTACTGCAGCTGTTCATTTGCAAAAGACACACACAGACAAAAAACACAGCAGCGGAAGCCATCTTCTAGGGTTTCAGAAAGCAGTCCTTTTCAGTCTTGTCTGAAGAGCTGGAAATTGAACCTGGGGCTATTTGCATGCAAAGCCATGTCATCTGTCAATATCTGACCTATACCTCTTCAATGTCCCAATGCTCCCCCTACTATAAATATTGCTTTCTAACTCAATTCTTTCCCATGAATTAGCTTGTTCTAACTTCCTGTTAGAGAGGTTTCTATGTTCAGTTTATTATATTATTCATACTAAAGCTGTTCACATTTCTTTCGTTGCTAGGCTCCCTTTCTAATTTCCCCCCATTTATTATCCCTTTAATTTTCCTCTTCCTTCTTACCATACCATGCCAAAGGAAGCCATCAGAATTTATTTTCTCTATGCAAGGAAAAGTTGGATTTGTAGTTTGATGTCTGGCTGCTTGTGAAGTTAGCACCCTCCCTGTCGTTTCTGTGGAAATATCAACACTTCTCTGTCTGCCAGAGATCTATTGTGCCATGTGGTAATAAGTAAACAACATTGTTTAAAACAGGTACTATCAATTTACATACCTTCCTGGAGAATTTACATCAGGGTCTGTACTTTGACTCCACTTCAGCTTTATTGTGGAATAAACTTTAAATACAACATATATCTGATGATGTAATCTCTAGTTGTTGCCTAAATACCCTGAAGATACCAGATCCTGTCTGATTTGGAAAGCTAAGCAGGGTCAGCCCTAGTTAGAACTTGGATAGAAGACCACTTAAGAATACTTAAGAATACCAAGTTAGATGTAGGCTAGATTTCAGAGGAAGGCAATGACAACCCTTCCTTGTGGTTAGTATTCCTTGCTCCCTGACTCTATGAAATTAATGGGGTCACTATAACTTGAAGGTGTGTGTGTGCACACAATCTCTATTTGGGGCCAGCTCCACATTAAAGCTTTCATCTCTAAGTCCCCTGTGTCTTTCCACCCATGCCATTTGCTTCCTCTACCCATTTACCTGCTATGCCCTCAAATGTCAGCCTGTAGAGCTTGGAGAAAGTACTTCTTGCTTACAGTTCCTAGAATCCTTCAGCCAGCATTGTCCTAAGAGTTGTAGTCAGCATTGTCCCTAAGAGTTGTAGTCCAAAAAAGTAACTTTCCTACTAACTTACTTGGTAGCTCTGGCTGTATCTGAGAAGCAGCCCATTGTTTTAATTTTTCAAAATCCCAGAGTGATGCTTCTTCAGCTGTTTTGGGGCAATGTGTGAAAATCAACATGGCACCTAGCTTTCCAGAAATTGCTGCTGCCATCAGCTAAGACATAAGCCAGAGGACCTGGAAGGAAAGTGGCAGATGGTCGTCCCTGATGGAGATTCTATCCTCTCTTCCAATAACTTTTTAAGAATCACTGCTAGCTCCAATATTATCTCTAGTTAACCCTTTCCCTAATCTGGTGTCCTCTATTTATGTTGGACTGCAACTCCCAGCAAACATGTCTAGTTGTACTCTAATGCATTTGGAAGTCAGGTTCTACTAATACAGTGCTTTTAATGAATGCCTTAATGAAATTTGGTGATTTTACCACTTAATCTAATGGCATGAAATAATACTGGAAGACAGTGTCTTCACCAATACTGATTTTCTTACTACAGTGTGCAGTTGTAGTAAAGTTTATAAGTGACAGTGCTTAAATCCTGAGAATCTGATTCCAGGTTCTGGAACTCCCTTTCTAGGAAGGTTAAGCTGGCTTCCTCTTAGCTGTGGTCAGCAGGTGAATACCTTTATAAACATTTTTTTTATTTATTTCAGTTCCACAAGGAATATTAAATCATCAACAACAAAACAAAATGTTCAAACAGGCTTAGGATATGAGTTAGCAGAAAAACTCATATAAGGGATGCTTAACAGGCAATTCCATTAGGGTAGTTATCAGGTGTTGTATGATTAGGATGAATGTTACTTAGGGCCTTTGCAGACTGCTAGAAATAGTGCAAATTGATTCCACTTTAACTGCCCTGGCTCAGTACCAGGTAATCATGGGAATTGTATTTTTTTCTGAGGCATTGAGCCTTCTCTGTCAAAGAGCTCTGGTGCCACAATAAACTACAGTTCCCATGATTCCCTAGCACTGAGTCAGGGCAGTTAAAGTGGACTCAATTTGCACTATTTCTGGCAGTCTGCAAAGGCCCTTAGTGAACCTGGCTTTGAGGCACTGTTGATCCAAAAAGGCTTTTCTTATTGTGTTGTACTTCCGTTATTCTTTGCTTTCAAATAAGTGTTTTAATGCTATAAACAATTTAATACCATTTTAATGATATGCCTCTGTATGTTTTTACCTATAAATGGTTTACATGTATTTCTTTTTATCACGAATCTCAGCTTTGTGGGAAAAGTGGGGTATGGATGGACGGATAGATTTCCTAAAATCCACAAACTCCAATATTGGGTGTTTATCTGGTTTGATAAAGTTACCACTGTCTGAGTCTGTCTCATCCCATCTCAGACCAAAGGGCACAATGTAAAACAGGGGTAGGCAACCTTTCCCCTTTAAGGGCCGAGGGACTTCAGATCCCAGAAGCCTCAGCCATGTTGGGCAATAGTCCCATGTTGGCCAATAGCTCCTGGGATTCTGGGAGCTGAAGTCCCTCGGCCCTTAAAGGGGAAAGGTTGCCTACCCCTGATGTAAAACATCTGACTGGAGCAAATCTGGATTGGAGCACTTTCAGTACCCTGGACAGTACTGCAGCTGCTAACCCAGAAATTCCTAGCTTAGAATTAAGACCATGACTAGTAATGCTGTGGTGAGGGTAAGAGACAAGTTACCCTAACCTTAGCATGGAGCAACTGACAGGTCCAGCTTCCTAGGGGTCTCTGTGTCTGTGTGCATATGTGTGTGTGTGAGTGAAGACTTCACCCCTGAAATATTGTATTTGGTTTTCCTAAAGGGCTAGCACCTTTTCTTCCAGTCATTTGCTTCTTCAGGGCTGCAAGAGTATGAGGATTGGTGATCTGGTTTGGAATTGCTCCTTTCACACACTGCACAATTATTGTACCTCAACACTATTTTAACTGCTCTGGCTGCATAAAATAAAATCTTGAGGCTTGTAGTTCAGTGAGGACTCTGGCTAAGAATTCTAATTTCCCCTCCCTAAATTGCAAATCCCAGGAATCCATTGTAGGGAGCCATAGCTATTAAAGTGGCACGATAGCACTATGATATCTGTAGTGTGAAAGGTCCTACCATCTTCCCATTTTCAGGATTCTGAAATCATCTGCTGAGGGTCAAAAGCCATGATAGGGAAGTGCAGGCTCAAGGGAAGGGATATATGTGAAAGAGTCTAGGACAGATGTATTTTCACAGCTGCCACGAGAGCTTAAGGAGCCTAGCCTTTCCCCTGTATTTTGAGCATTGGGCAACTGTGAGTACATTATGAATCACATGCCTCGCTGCAAGCTGAGCTAGGATTCTGAAAGTGTGAAATCAAGTAATTTGGACAGAAGCAAAAGAAAAAAATACAGGTGGGAGGATTTAGTAATGAAAATGCAGGTAACAGGAAAGATCAGCAAAGGCATGAGTGGCTTGGAGAAACAAACTATAGACTTTTCTTAAATGGGAGATTACTTAGGGTGCTAAAATAATCCAGCTTCATTATTGGGAAGAGCCAACAGAGGAAAGAGAAGAGGCAGGAGAACTTCTGTAAGAGCATGAGTTTATATCACAGAGGGGTCAGGATAGGTAAATAGGAGAGGAGGACACTTTGGGTCTCTCAGAGTATCTGAACCTATAAACACTGTCTGAGGCATTCTAGACTCTGCAGCACTAAGCATTGCTGCACTTAGAATCAAAACTAAGATACAGGAAGACATCAGAGCTCAGGGGCAGCATGTTGTTCAAGGCTCAGCTGCACATGAAGGTTTTTATAGCCATTCTACCCAAAACGATCCAATGGCCAACTTGCATTGTTGTTGTTGTGTGCCTTCAAGTCATTTCTGACTGAATATCCTAAGGTGAACTTATCATGGGGTTTTCTTAGCAAGAGTTCTTCTGCCATGGCCTTACCCTGAGGCTGAGAACATGTGACTTGCCCAAAGTCACCCAGTGGATTTCATGGCTGAGCTGAGATTTGAACCCTGGTCTCCAGAGTCATAGTCCAACATTCAAACCACTGCACCAAACTGGCTCTCATACATGGACTTAAGTCCAAAGCTAGAAGATACTTCCCTAAGTTGTAACCTGCAATTCAGAGGCTGTCAACATGGGAAAGCTGTGGAAAGGCACAGCTACTGTGAACATCATGTTCTTCTAGTTATAAACTTGACAGGCCTAACATGCACCTTTAAGGACAGGAACCTCAAACTACAGCCAGCGACTTTTAAAATTAAGATGTATTTTTGAAAATAACCAAACAATAGCTAATTAGTTTTTCATAAATGAAAAAGTAGAATTCCTTTTTTTAAAACAACTATAATAGTTACTAATTACTACTGGGGTAACTTATTTTTCTCCGGCAAGTAATTTTCCAAGCTCTAGTAGGCATTCTTCTGTCTTCCAAGAGTACATATACACTCAAAACAGACACCAGTATTTGCCTATCATGTAAGGCAGGGAAATTTCACATTTGGTTATCTATCAGAAACTGTGAATATTCTAGCCTTGTTGTTAAGTCCTCAGAAGTTACTAGCTTGCCCCTTCTTCATTTGTTGGCCTGTTCTTTACTTGTAAAAGAGGGTAATAAAACCAAGACTCTTTTTCTAAGTAAAATCCAAGCTGGTAAAATAATATGCAGTCTAGGTTTCAGTATAGGACACAGTGGGAGCAAAATACCCATCTCTATGTCCATCACAGAAATTGCAGGCAGCTGCTAGACAGAGCAGCCCATCTGTCATCCAATAACATGCAGCCTATTCAGTTGCATATAATTCCTTGTGGCTCAAAGCAGCTACCTGAATGATTAAATAGAAATGATTAGAATAATAATCTGGGGAGAGTGCTGAGAAGTCTCTGTAAGAGATCCCAGTCCCACCCACATAACTGGATTTCCCTGAGGTGAGGCAATGTGCATCAAATTGGCTGAAGAATTTCGTTCAGGAATTTGAGAATAAACTAAAAGAACATAAGATGCTTACAATCCATAGTCTCTCAGAAGCTTGTTCCCAGTACTTGTTCCATTCTATCTTTTAGAATAGTGGCTTTCCAAGTGTGATTGAGGGTGGTGGTGGTGGTGGATTTAGTTTATTGTTATTTTTGTTGTTATGTAGGTTTTAGTATTTAAGTTACACAGAAGGCAGACAATCTGATTCACCACAGAAAAGGCAATAATTATTTCAGACCACTCTGCCATCAGCCTTCACAGTAAGCAGAAACTGAGCAAGGTGCTGGAACACCAGTAGTCTCCTGCAACACCTTAAGAGGCAGCATCCAGTATTTTTCCTCAGGACAGGGGCATGAGATTCCTGGCAGCCAGGCAGGAACAAAGGATGATGGCACCAGAGTTCTCAATCTCCTTCACTCCCCAAGAGTATTAGGTAGACAAATCTGGAAGAGATGGGGTGAGGGTGTACTGGGGGAAAGGGGGACATTTCCAACATCAGCCCAGATAATCATATGCCATCAGAGGGAGCAAGGGGATCATCCAGGAGATTCGACTTGTCACCCCTTGCTTCCTTACATTGCATCATTGAATTTCACCAGTTGGTTTGCAGGAGAAGAAAAGAGGGAAGTACCATTTTGTCAGGTACACTGTCATCTGACCCTGCCCTTCCCATCATATATCCTAGTTAGACTTACAGGAGCCCTGGTGGTGCGGTGGTTAAATGCCTATACTGCAGCCACTCACTCAAAAACCATAAGGTTGTGAGTTCAATACCAGCCAGGGCTCAGGCTCGACTCAGGCTTGCATCCTTCCAAGGTCACTAAAATCAGTACCCAGCTTGTTGGGGGGCAATTAGCTTATAGTTGTAAACTGCTTCTCCAGCAAGACTGGTAAGAATCTATAAGAACAACAATCATATCTGCTGGAAATGCCATGCAGCAATTGGAACATGGTACCATATGTGGTGGATGAATCCCTTGATTGAGAAATTCTGGACAGATCTTCATGATACAATATCTGA
>JAIPUX010001880.1:91160930-91177068 GCA_020142125.1 Phrynosoma platyrhinos
ATAAAGATTGGAAGCTTCTATATGTTTATTGTGACAAAATTTGGGATTATGGACATGATTAAGAATTATAACAATAATAAAAAAGCAACAAACAAATATCAACATTATAATTATATCATAATTGTGAATTAAATAGAATCAATATGTAGGATAAGACGATATATAGGGAAGATAACAACTTAATAATAAAGCTTTGAGATAAAAGGGAAAAATAAATGAACGGGAAAATAAAGAATGGAAGTTGGTAAGCAATATAAGATATAACAACATATAGATAGGATATATGAATAATTATAGAACTATGTCAGTTCAAGGGAAATTTAAGTGTTCTGTATAAATGTGAGTTCTTATTTTTGAGAAGTTGTCATTACATGTGTTTTTGTCTTTAACTGTATGATATGTTGTCTTTTCAATAAATAAATTAAAAAATAGTTGTAAACCGCTTAGAGACTGCATAGAGCAGTATGAAGCAGTATCTAAATGAAGTTGCTATTGATGCTATTAGACTTTAACAGACTTCGCTGAATGATGTTCAAGTCAAGGGGGACAGTACTAGAAAAAACCCCAGCATGAAATGAATTGTCAAGACCATACAGTAAATAACAGTGTGTGTGTGTGTGTGTGTGTGTGTGTGTGTAAAGTGGACCTTTTCCATCTGTCGAGGTTTGGTTCTGCCTAGCCTTGTCTCCATGGATGGGGAAAATGCAGACAGTCATACCCCATATTATTAAATGGGCTGCAAAGTGTGCACATCTGCATCAGCACACCTGTATGCACACACCGCTATGGGTTGTGGTGAGACATGGATGTTCCTGTCTTTGGATTGCTAACTTGCTGGTGCAGCCGACCCACTAAAAACATTAAAGTTTACAGTTGCCTCTGAATTACCTATCTTAAATTGTTGGTTAACCCTCTCTTTAGGGTCTGACATGTCTCCAGATTATGTGTGTGTGTGTGTGTGTGTGTGGGAGGTTATAACTATTTTGGTTTACCAGTTCTAATCAGTGAGGGAGAATGGATTATTGGACTATTGAATTTTGATTTGAATTTGAGGTCCAGATCAGCATGGAATAGGTCTGAACTGATATAGATAGAATTGGTCCAAGTTGCTGAACTGGTCTCTGAACCAAATGGGGACACCTGTGCACAGCTCTAGTAAAACTGGAAGAGGTGAAGCCAACAGGTAGGGAAATAAAGGGGTAAACGACAGAGATACAATGAGGAAAATATTTTCTTGCTCAATTATACCAAATGTAACAGTAACAATTAGATATGCAAAAAATGTAACAGTGTGATACTGAATAAACTAATAGGAAATTTCTGCTTCAGCTGTTTCACTTTGTCCATTGACAATGAATTGAAGTGCTCTGTTAGAAAGAATAGAATTTATTTAATGTCTGAAGCATATTTGCATATCAAGAGGATCAGATTTCTGCTTCTAAAACCAGATTCTAATATCAAAATTAGAAACAAAGCACAACAGAACAAAAATGTTGCAATGTTATATTAAGTTTACTCCATTTCAGCAGAGTTCTTCCAATATGTGACATTAAGCACACATGACAATAAATGACATCTTTGGTACCGGTAGTTTGTTAGACCAGTCAGTAACCAACTCAACCTCAAAAACCAATCCTATATAAATAAATAATATAGGATGGCATGTGATGTTTTCACTCTGTAAACAGAATGACTTTGAGAGAAGGAGTTGTTCCGTCCATTCAGCTCTTCATCCTTTTGTTGATGGAGCAAAATATAGGATGTCACCCAATCTGTTAAATTTTACTTGGTGGTTTTTTCCTGAAGGTATCCTTATTTCACTTTTCTAGGAAGATGTTGATTTCTTCTTGTTGTCTTAATGTACACAGATTTTTTTTTGGGGGGGGGGGAACAGTAACAATTCCAGCATATCCGTATGTCTACATACATAATACATGCTGTCCTGTTGCCAAAATGGCTGCCTATTTTTTTGACTAGCCCTTGTTAAAGTTAATATTTTATACAACTATTTCATTACACTAATTCAGTTATATTACGTTCTTCTTGTTCTCTAGTCATTTTAATCAGTGAGCTGGTTTGGACATAATGTTAAAATATGGTTTGACATGATGCATTCTGGTTGATAGATCAACAACCATTTTGTGGCTTATCATGATGTCTAAGCAGACTCCATCCAATATACCATAGTTTGCAGGTGACTGCCAAAGAAGGATCTAATCATGGTTTGAAGCTGGTTTGGAAATCACATTTGTCTTTGAACCTACATTGACAAATTATGGTTTGGGATGTAGTTTGCCTTTACTCTGTTATGTAGCATGACATCCAGAGATTTTAAGTGAAGAGATGAGAAGAGAAAAAAAGCAAATTATGGTTTGCTTGATGTTCTGGTCCAACTTGGAGTCTAAATACAGTCTAAATACAGCAAGCCATTATTTGACATTATGTCTGAATAACCATATATTTCTCTTAATGGAAAAAACACCTACTAGCTAATGTAACTCAATGAACATAATCTTTAGACATATATTACTTAATTAATTTTTTTGTGTGTGTTCTGGTATATATCTTTACAGTTTCAAACTCATAATATATATATTTTTAATATAAATGAGTCCTTGAAGCCCATATTGGTTTGGTGTTTTTTGGGAAAGACCAAGATGAACCAGCTGCAGAAAATATGTTTCAAATCTCATCTAGTACATTAGATCGACTGCTCCATTTGCTGTCTCCAAATCTTTTGACTTTGAAAAAGGAAATGCAAATCCAGCAAGGCGTATTAGCAAAATGTTCAGAAAGTGTACTAGTGAGCACACAAAGATGATCCAGAATGAATTTGCAAATTGCTCACTATGGGTTTTAAAAATAAAGCCTCCTTCTTTATAATTTGCTATTTTTTCAGAGAGGTGATGGATTTTCACTTCTGACGAGAAGAGTATCATGACAAGACAACCACAAGAAACTGAAAAAGAATCAGAAAATGCAAAATTACCATTTGCCTGTTTCTAACAAAGCTTCAAAATTCACATGGAAACAATGGGCTAGGGTTTTGGTTTTTGTTGCATGTCACTGTTTATAAATCAGTCCTTCCTCCCAATGTTACTGTTCTGTATGTTGGATCTCAGTTGGTCCAAATGTTAGATCTTGTGCTTCCCATCTATTCCTTACTTAAAGTATCATTATCACCAAAAGGGACAATGAAGCTGAGGCATAGCTCACCTTGTGACTGAGATCAGAGCTTGGAAGTCAGTAGCTCCAAATAACTTGTTACTTGTAATTAATTCCTTTCTTTGAAAACTAAGGTGGCGCAGTGGTTAAATGCCTGTACTGCCTGTACTGCAGCCACTCACTCATAAACCACAAGGTTGCGAGTTCAATACCAGCAAGGGCTGAGGCTTGACTCAGGCCTGCATTCTTCCGAGGTCACTAAAATGAGTACCCAGCTTGTTGGGGGGCAATCAGCTCACAGTTGTAAATCGCTTAGACATCCCATAGCGTGATATGAAGCGGTATATAAATGAAGCTGCTTTGCTTTGCTTTGCTTTGCTAAGATATAAGTATTTTACATTACAGTTGTAACTCAATGAGGGATAATTACAACACCTTTTGGAGAGCAGCTGTTAACAAGGGAATGGTAATAAGTTCCAGAGCCTCATCTTACCATTGCTCAATTGTACATGGTGTCAGTGTGTCATTATGTTCATTCTTCTTTAAAGTAACTTTCCAAACTCTGTTTAGAATAAAAATTACTTGAGATTTTCTTTTTGACAAATGTGAGAGAGACAGAAACTGACAGATTTGTCCATCCATGTCCAGGGGGTTGAGTATGTACTTATTAAAACTCTGATTTTCAATCCCTATGTATTTACCTATCTTAGAAGATTATCACACGGGGGCTATTACCAGTTTTGTACTATTATTCTATCATTATTTAGCAGGAACAAAACAATTGTGATATTGGAACACTTTCACACATGTCACAATAATGATTCATTAACGATTCACAAGTGGCAAATAGCGCATTTGATTTCCACATGTCTGCAGCCTTTTGCATTTGTTTATTGTTATTGAGACATCTTAGAGATCTTAGCAACAGAAACAACAACAACTCATCCAAAGGAATGTATTACCAACCTTTCATCTGATGGAGTTCAGGACCCTCAGAAGACATGGAATTGTGAGGGGCTGGTGGAAAACGGTTAATCACTCACCGCTTACTTAACCCTTCTGAAGTGTTTCTGCTGAACTGCACTCTGGGGTAATACCCAGATGGAATAATGAATTGTCTATATATTGCTATAGAATTGTAATTGCTTTTCATACATTTGCAATAGCGCAAATGAATTATGATTGCCAAGCCATTCATGCTTTTTTATCGTTAATGCGTTATTCTAGTTGAACGATGCTTCGAGGACGTTACAAGAATGATGGGAAGACGATGTCGTGTGAAAATCTTTCTCCCGATTGCACAAGAATGATGGTAACAATACTCTTCCCTAACGTTTTTTACCCCGTGTGATAATTTTCTTAGAACTTATGAACTGGGGTTGTCAGTCTTGTTTTCCTGAGAGCTCAATGGAAGGCAGGTACAATACACTTCTCTATACTGGAAACAGCTGTACCTCTGGGATTTGGTCAGGGGAATTTCATTTCAATTTGCTTTTATTTATTTATTTATTTATTTCAGTTTGTTTAAATATGCAAATCCCATTTTTGAAAAGCTACGGGAGAAGCCCGGAGAAGCCCGAGTTGCATACAGGCTGCCTAGTGCCCAGCCACAATGCAATGTGATAGGATTTGTCTTTGAGTTTTAGATCCCACATCTATCCCAGTGGGACTTCGCTGTGCAATAATATCCACTGAGAGACTATCACATAGCTGAAGTAAATCTAGCATCAGGTGGCTTTCCTCGAAATATTTAACAATTTTTCTGTTGACACTGATGAGAGGCAAGTCCTGGCATTTCTCACATACTGACTATGTTCTCAAACCTCACATTCTCCAGCTAGATTAGATTGCTACCCACATTATCCTTGGCCAGCATGCCAATGCTGGTAGTCCAAAACACCTTGTAGATACAAGGTTAAAGAAAGCAGTTGAAGACAATTTAAAAAGTAATTTTTTCATAAGCAGGTAGATACAGTGAGTCCTTGGTATCTGCTGGATTTTGATTCCAGGAGCCCCCCATAGATAACAAAATTTGTGGATGCTCAGGTCCCATTATATTCGATGTCATGGTAAAATGGTGTCTTTTATATAAAATGGCAAAATCAAGGTTTGCTTTTTGGATTATTTTTTTAAAAAATGGGTGAATAGCTGAATCCATGGATACAGAATCTGTGGATATGGAGGGCCAATAATACTGGATACCAGACAGTGTGGTGTAGTGGTTTGAGTGTTGGGTTATGACTTTGGAGATCAGGGTTCAGCTCCCTGCTTAGCCCTGGAAACCCACTTGTTTCATACCTCATGGCAGTTGTTCCAACCCCTGTGATCAGTCATGGTGCAAATATATTAGGGTTTCATCCATTTTTTTGCCCTGCTTGAGGTGTGGTTAACAGTGGTGTGGGTGAGGTTTCCTTCACTCCCTGTCCTCTTCTATGCAACATGTAATCTGTGGAAGTCATTGGACAGAGGCAACCAAGACAATGGAAACAGACATGTAAAATTAATCCTTTCCTGTGTTGATAACTCCTGGTTATCAACCTTATTCCTAGGAGATATCAGTACAGGAGGTACATCATTTGGATACAAATATATATATCCCAATCAGAACATGTACCATACCCACTAAATCTCAAGTCTTTTTATTAGTCCAAATGAGTTGTTACTTCTGTCCCTGATATTTTGACAAATAGGAACATGGCAAGATACTTATATGCAAAATTGTACTGCAAGACTTACATGAAATGAAGCTCCACAGGTAGAGTCCTAATGGACCATGCAATGTTTCGTATGGTTTGCCAAATGCATTGTACATGAAGAACCCTGTTCCAATGAGAGCAAACACTAATAGCACCAAACAGAAGAGGATGACACTAACATGGATGCTTGCAGGGATAATTTTGAACAAATCTGGGAAAACTAAAAAGAAAAAGAAAAATTGAATTAATAATTATTGAATTAATAATTAGTGAATATAAAAACAGAGGCAGATATGCTAATCTATAAGAGCAAAACAAAATATAAAAGATATAGGGATGCAATAAGTTTATTACTGAATATAGGTAATGTCCATGTTGATGGCATGGTGAATCCACTCCTAAATTTTAAAGCTCTTCAAGGTGCTGAATTCTATCCACAGAATAAGTTCAAGCACCTTGGACAGCCCTTAAAATTTAGACGAACAGCTAGAATGGATTCAATGTGCCACTGAGATCCAAGGCATCAACCACACCCAATTAGGCGTACCTACATTTCCAAAATAGTATGCAAGCTTTCAGATTCTCCAGAACTCTACTTCTGATTAGGCAGAAAACAAAAATGGAGGGGGGGGGTTGCATGAAGTCCAAAAGCTTTGTGAGGTTCTGTAGTTAAACTAAGTCTCAAGAAGGAGAATGCATGCTTGATGAATGACAGCATGGTATATACGTATCAAATTAAGCAAGTCTGATATCTTTGAAAAGCAAGGCAGTAATTTCATGTACTTAGTTAAAACTGAGAACTAAAAGAAAATTGTAAGATAGAGTATAAATGAGAGAAGAACAGAACTGTGAAAATATATAATATAAAAACTATGTTAAAATACATATTAATTTTCTGACAAATAAAGTGCTGCTCTCTCAGTCCAGCATTCAAAGGGTGGTCATGAAAGGGCTTCTTTAGTGGTATCCTTTGGAATATCCTTTGGAATATTCTGCCTAGGAAACTCTGTTTGAACCTACATTAATATATTTTCAGTGCCAGGCCAAAACACTTCTCTCATGATTTTTTAAAACCCACATTTTAGTTCTTTTCTGAACTGCAGAAATAATCCAGGTTGACATCATTTTAATTTACATGGCTCAATTCTACGGAATCCTGGGATTGTCGTTTTGTAAGCTATTTAGCCTTCTCTGTCAGAGAGCTCTAATGCCATGACAAACTACAAATCCCAGAACTCCATCGCATTGAGCCATGATAGTTATAGAAGTGTCAAACTGCATTATTTCTGCAATGCAGATTAAACTTCAGTCCCCTTGGTTTGGTTTTAATTTTTATTTCTCGTGACTCTTAATTCTTGTAATCTAAGGTGTATTTTGTGATTTTATGATGTATATGTTTCTTGGGCATTTTATATCTGCTGTTTTTTAACTGTTTGTGCATTTTATAGTATTTTGTTTGTATAAGAAACAAATTAGCTGTACTGTGCTTAAGGAGATTCTTTCTATGTTGCATTCAAGAACTTGAATCAACTCCTTATATGAACCTTGTAACCAAGATTTTACTTTCATATGCCCAATAGCAGAACCCAGTTCCAAAGGCTTGAAACATCTGGATGTGTGACAGGCACATTCAGCAACAACTTACCCAATTTAAATCAAGCTAAGATTTTGGGAGTGATATACTGCAAAGAGGTGGTACAAGATTGGCTTTCCAGGAATACTTGATACTCTCTTGATTAGAGTGAGGGCAGTATTTTAATAACCTTCCTCTGTATGTGCCCACAAGTCACCTTATGGAAACTCCATGAATTGCACAGAATTTTCTTAGGCAAGGAATACACAGAGGTGATTTTTCCCAGTACCTTTCTCTGAACTATTGCCTATGCCCTATAGCACCTGGAAATCATTGGTAGTCTCCCATCCAAGTACTAACCAGGGCTGACCCTGCTTAGCTTCCAAGATCAGATGGGATCTTGTGCCTATGTGGGTATTTTGGCCCTATCTCCTTCCTCGGTATGGGACAGCATTTTCATTTCCCAATTATCAGTAAAATATAGGGTATAGATTTTTCCCTCCAGAGTGACGCATGCCTCCTATTTGGTTGTAAATCTATTAATTGCGTAAGTATAGTAATTAAATAAAGCAGAAAATATTTAGACAGAGTAGGCTGTGATTTAGGCTGCCTACCAAAAGGTGATTTTAAATAGTTTGTGACAGCAGATGTTTAAAATACAGTAAACCTGCTCCCAGTCCACAGGAGTATGATCAAGCCAATACTAATGACTCCTCATAACTGCTTTGCTGTGGTTAGAACATGCTAAGAAAAAATTATGCAGGCAGTTCAGATAAATTTATCTACCATGTAAAATGTTAATCACCAGCAAAAGTGTTTGCAGCCTAGAAGCAGCCAGTCAGCAATGTCAAAACCTTCCCAGGATTTAGGTAGCATGACTTCGTTCAGACACCATCACTTCCATATCTTATTTTATTTTACTGTATGATGCATTTTATCCTTTCCGTCCAAACTTGCAATGACCAGACGGCAAATTTAAAGTATACACATATTATAAATAGTTTACAGTTAATTGTGTTTTTATTTCTACATTTAATATTGCATTCTATTACATCAAATTGTTTTTTATTTCTTCTATGTTTTTCCTTTCTCCTCCTGATCATTGACCAAAATAGACAAATACAAATACACAGATATTAAATTGAATTATATATGGAAGGATTTATTTCCTAAGATTGACAGACTAGACAAGATCATTCATCATCAAAGAAACTCACCTGCAGGACTGTAAATGAAATACAATGTAAATAGTTAAACATATTGTAAATCATTGACAATGGTATTAAACATTGTCTTTGCCTAAAATACAAACAAAACATGATATCAGTGAGCTCATTCGGAGAGTATCAGAGAGCAGATTATATTCAGTTTACCTGATGGGATGTCCTTTCATATGATCTATTCACCTGTCCCCCAGCATAGTTATTCTGAGTAGCGAGAAGTGGGATCAGACTAAGAGAGACAAGGAGACCTGCAGTGATACCTTTGCTAGGCACTTTGAGGCAAAAGACAGTGGCAGGTACTCAGAACTTGACACCACCGTAATCATAACAGGGGTAGGCAATCTTTCCCCTTTAAGGGCTGAGGGACTTTAGCTCCCAGAATCCCAGGAGCTATTGGCCAACATGGGACTATTGGCCAACATGGCTGAGGCTCCTGGGAGCTGAAGTCCCTCGGCCCTTAAAGGGGAAAGGTTGCCTACCCCTGAATCATAACATTTGTGGGGGTATTTACTGTTCCATCCTGTCAAGCCTCTTGCATCAGTTTTAGCTGCAGCGGCCTGATGACATGGACAAGAAGCTTAATTCAGTCAAATATAAGCTTGAGCTTTGCACATCTTAGCTGAAAAGATCAATTGGGGTGGAATGATTAGATGCGCCCAAGGGTGGGAACGATTAGGTGGGTCCAAGGTGGGTCCAACCTGCCTTATTACATGAGGAGAAGGTGTCTGTCACCTTGTAAGAAACTGTAATTTACCCTCACCTAAGGACCTCCCTGGACCCAGAAGTATGTGAATGCTACTACTCCATCACTAATAACCCATTTCTAGGCAAGATGACTGGATATGTTGTAAGTGGGTAGCTTCAGGTGTTCTTGGAGGACTGGTTAACTAGAACCATTTCAGTCTAGATTTAGGTAGGATTTGGTATTGAAGCAGCATTGGCTGCCCTTACTGATGATCTGTTCCAGGTGAGAGATGGGGGAGTGCTGCCCTGTTGATCTTCTTGTATCTCCCCACAGATTTTGATAGCATTGATCATGATATCCTATCAGAACTACTCTGTGGCATGGGAATGTCATCTTTTAGAAACTATTTTACTGTGGTCCTCCTCCTACCTATGGAGCCAGTTCCAGACAGATCATTCCAAAGAAGACCACCTCAAATAAATGAGAATTTTAGAGCTAAACTGGAACAGGCAGAATTTTTTTTCATTATACAGTTAGTTTTCCTGTTGTCTCTTTCTCCGTGTTATGATTGGATATAGTTGTTTACAGTGTATGTTATGAATTGTTGGGATTTTATTCAAGCCTGCATTTCTGTGGTTATTTATTTCTGTTTACTTGCTCTCTGCATGGGCTATTGGTATTTACATCTTTTATATTTATTTGTAATATTTTATATTGTTTATGCCATTTTTTGTGCTGATTCAATTATTTATTATTGTCTGCTTTGGTATGCATTCTTGTGCTTGAGACCTTTCCCTGTTCTGTTTATTTATTCCAGAGAATGACTGGGGTACTTCTGTTCACTCCAGTGGATATTAATCCCATGCTGCTATAATCTGTATGAAGCTAATGGGGCAAATTATTTAGAGTTTTGGGGTTGAATGCTATCAATATGCTCATGATACTCATCTTTGTTGTTGGAGTCAGTTGGAGTAGGAGCTGAATGCAGTGCCTGGATGCTGTGATTATTGGATGAAGACCAGTATATTGATACTGAATCCTAACAAAATGAAGGCTCTGTGAATTGTTTGCTCCCAAGTCTTTGAACTGGGTAAGCACCCTGTTCTGGGTGAGGTTGTGCTTTCCCCTGATGGAGCAAATTAATAGAAGTCCTGGATCAATCTTTGTTATTGGAGGCTATAGTGGATTCTGTCCCCAGGATCAGTTTCAAAGGGCCTAGCAGCTACCACGCTTCCAGGAAAGGGATAACATTACCACAGTGGTTCATGCACTGATAACTTCTTGATTAGAGTACTGCAGTGTCCTCTGCAAGTCAATGAAGATCACATGGAGGCTGAAGCTAGCTGTCTGAAGCAGTTGGACTGCTACAGACCCCAGGGACCCCAGAACTCTTTTTATGGTGCCCCCCTTAAGATTAGCAGGTAGGTTGTTATTACTTTTGACTTCTTGCAGGTACTTGCAAGGGAAGGCAAATGCTTTCTCCATCCATTCAGGCCTGCATAGGGTAGATTTCAGGCATCCTTTCTTATTCCTGGAGGAGCTCAATGACAAGAGCTGTTTTTATATTTCTTAATGCTTGATTGTTTAGTAGATTTCTGATTGATAATTCCTGTGGAGCTTCAACTACATAGGAGTCTTGGCAGTTCAGTTCTTCCAGATCATTTTGGGGAGGGCCTCAGCCTCCCTAGCCTAGTCTTGCGGGAAGGGCACAAGTCCTCTCCCCTTCCCTTCTGAGATCCATGACAGAAACTGTATAACACCAATTTTAAAGTAATTAGCCGCCAATATACAGTACATTCTGTGATGACATCTGAAGCCCTAAAAGGCCCCTTACCTTGATCCTAATTTGTATAATAAACTGTTATGTGAGCAGTATGGCCTTTTGGATCCCATATCCTCATACATTTCAGCGATAAAAACTGGGACACATGTGGCCAAGCAACACTGGAGTGTGGCCAAAATAGCAGAAGTTATAAAGAAGGAAGAATGTACAAACTAGCAGAGATTGCTGCAGTTTGCATTTGCCTGAGCCTACTGGGAAGGTCAAGAGTCTGCCCACTCCTCTTCTCTCCAATCTTTCCCCTTCCTACTGAGTTGAGTACAAACTACTTTTGCATTTTGCACTCAGTTTGCAGCAACTGAAATAAGCTCGGGGCAAAGGCAAAAAATGGGCAGAGGATAGAGAAACCAGGTCAATTTAAAGGGAGGTGAAAAAGTGAAACAAAAGTGGTACTGTCCCTGCCAAACCAGGGACGTTATCACATGGGTAGTCGCGGGGAGAAAGTGGAAATAAACGGGCACGAGCGGAAGTCTTTAATTTACGGGATTTGTCCTGTTCCGCCTCATCTGATAACTAAATTTGAATTTAAAAGGGGGCTAACTCGAACGCAAACCTGATCTTTTCATTTTCGGGATTTTTGAGGATTTGGAAAGATCAGGTTTTTGTTCAAATTAACCCCCTTTTAAATTTGAATTTAGTTATCAGACGAGGCAGAACGGGACAAATCCCGTAAATTAAAGTCTTCTGCTCGTCCGGTTTATTTCCACTTTCTCCCCGCAACTCCCCATGTGATAACGTCCCAGGATACTTGAAGGCTATGTGTGATGAAGGCTATGGGACAAGTAACAGTGAAGGAAAACAAAACAATAGCAAAGCTACTTGGAAAAAGTGTTGTTAATTTCTAACAAAATGTCCAAAGCTAGTGGAATGTCTAAGATTTCTCATCATTTTAATGAGACTATCAGTGACCTACATAGATCATCATTCCTTCCTATAAGAGGCAATATCAGACTAAGGGTGCAGTTTTATAAACAGTTAGTCTCATTGAATTCAGCAGGAAAATAATCTGAGTAGACAATGGAAATGATCTGAGTAAACAGATTGTACCACTAGGCTGCAACTGAATACACATTTACTTGGGAGCAAGCAAGTTTTAATTCTAATTAAAAACATATAGGATTGCACTGCCAGGCTGCAATTCTGAACTAGGAGGTAAGTGTAATTAGACAGAATGGTAGTGAATGCAGTAAACCTTCATAGGACTGTGCTTGTTTCTAATGAAAAATGTACGTAATTCATGCAGTTGCAAAATCCAACTTTTCTTAGTGCAATATTTGGATTTGTTCCCTCCCCCAATGCATAAGCACCTTTGTATTGCTTAACATCAAGCCAACCCTCCCACACATAAACACACAAGTGAGTTGACCAGGCAATTTTCCTCGATAGCTACATTCAGAACTTTTACATAACATTAAAGTTTTATAGGTGTCTCTCCTGCAGCAATGTTTCTCTGAAAGCAAAAGCCGCCTTTCATTATAACGAATGGAATCTGTGTGCCAGTGGCCTTTAGAAAATGAACTGCTGACCCAGAAACTGACAAGAGCTGGAGTAAATGAAGCAGAAGGCCTTCCTAAGCCTGAATGGGTTTTACAGGCAGAGCAAATTCATTTTACAATTAAATGAGATATAGTGGCCAGTAGGGAGAACATTTAATGGGAGCAAATGCAGGACTGAAACAAGGCAGATGATGTAGCCCTTTCTTCTTGGTCATGCCATACTGTGCCTCAGTACAATGAAATACAAACATATGTACTGTGTGAAAATAGTACCATTTCCTGTGACATTTTTAGTAACTTAGGGCCTTTGCAGACTGCCAGAAATAGTGCACATTAAATTGAGGCACTGCCCTGGCTCAGTGCTAGGGAGTCATGGGAATTGTATTTTTTTCTGAGACATTGAGCCTTCTCTGTCAGAGAGCTCTGGTGCCACAATGATTCCCATTATTCCCTAGCACTGAGCCAAGACAGTGCCTCAATTTAATGTGCACTATTTCTGGCAGTCTGCAAAGGCCCTTAGAGAATGAGAGAAAGAGACAGCAAGGTTATATGAGCTTTGCTGTGAAAATAGTGAACAAGGACTACAGTTTCCTGACAATCACAAATATCAAATCTTTTCTTGGAGGCATCTGCCTTTAACTCACTGGATTTTATATAAAGAAAGCATGTGGTCATCCTGTTACAACAAAAACCAACAAATTCTATGCTAAGTAAGTGTAACTGCCATTTCAGACTAACACTATTTTCCTCTCTTTCCAAAAGCAGAACTAGGGAAAGTTACCCTGTCAGACTACAACTTCCAAAATCTCCTAGCCAGCATGGCATATCTTCTTGTGCCAGACATACTGCTACAAACTCATTTATCCAGCATAAAAAGCAGATGACAGAAGCCATTTAGAATTAATGTGGGTGAGCTGGGGGACACTCTACTTTCCATTTGTTTATCTATTTATTTGCATGGAGTTTTTGTTTACACAGTTTGTATGTACATAGGGCTTTCTGAGAATTA
Organism: Phrynosoma platyrhinos; assembly: GCA_020142125.1. NCBI lineage: Eukaryota > Metazoa > Chordata > Lepidosauria > Squamata > Phrynosomatidae > Phrynosoma > Phrynosoma platyrhinos. The sequence continues at coordinate 91,174,618 of JAIPUX010001880.1, forward strand.
TCCAGCCAATGTGTTAATTTTCTGGCTGGGCCAGGGGGCACAATTTAATGCTCCTTCCATGCTCTGACATTATGGAAATCAGTTGTCTCATGAGCCATCCATTACATTTTGCTGTCTGAAGCAGAACAGCAAAGGTTACTCACCTCTTCATAATGCAGAGTTCTACTCAAGCCAATCAAATTATTGTTTCCAACCTCAATCCATGGGAGAGGTGGGTAAGAAATATTATTGTTATTATTACTGTTATTATTACATGAGACAGAAAGTTCCTTAGGCATTTCTTCCCAGCTGTCAATGGTCAAATTACAGGAATATTAGTCTATAGATAATAAGCACCTCCCTCTCTTCTACACCACCGAATCAACTGCCCAAAGCAACTGAGCTATTTAACTTTGTTCAATGGCAGGACTGTCCCTGGTAAACAAGGTTATAAACAATAACCTGGAGACCTATTCACATGACTCTTAGAACATGCCAGGAAGCAAATTGGTGCTCATTGATTCAGCTTGTTATTTCTCTTGTGGCTATTCAAGTGACCCTGTCCACTGTGGTGAGTCAGCATACCTAGGGTGAGAGGTATGCAGGATCGCATCAGGATGATCTCACAGGATGATCTCACAGGGTGATGCAAGCCTAATACAGATCTGCAAAGATGGAAACTGACCCCTGCACCACCACACTTGTCCAGCTCTTTTGTAGGTTGATTTCACATACAAGTGCTTGAACCTACAGTGGAAGAGTGGGAGAGCAGTAAACAGCAAGTTCCACCTAGTACCTATACAGATTTGGCTACTTTATCTCACAAGAAAAGAAAGGCAAAACTGATCAAAACTGGAGCATGTCCAGAGGAGGGTGACTAAAATGGTGAAGGGTCTGGAAACCATGCCCTACAAGGAATGACTTAGGGAACTAGAGAAGAGATGGTTAAGAGTAGATATGATAGCCCTGTTTAAATATTTGAGGAGGGTGCTAGCTTGTTTTCTGCTGCCCCAGAGAATAGGACTTGGAATAATGGATGCAAGCTGCAGGAAAAGAGATTCCACCTCAATATTAGGAGGAACTTCCTGACAGTGAAAGCTGTTTGACAGTGGAACACTCTCCGTCAGAGTGTGGTGGAGTCTCCTTTTTTGGAGGTCTTTAAACAGAGTCTGGATGGCCATCTGTCAGGGAAGGTTTGATTTTGAGTTCCTGAATGGCAGGTGGTTGGACTGGATGGCCCTTGTGATCTCTTCCAACTCTATGATTCTATGATCAGGAGAGTAGCGGCTTTTCCCATGCTGCTCCACATGCTCTTGTAGCACTTCTGTTTTCTTCCCAAGGGCAAAGAGTCCTCAAAGTGTGCCTTTTGCTAAGCTGATTTTCCCATTTGGCAAAAGGCATGCTTTGATGACTGTCTGCTCTCAGGAAGAGAATGGAAATGCTACGATGTCAATGTGAAACGGCATGGAGAAAGCCACTACTCTACCAATCAATATTGTGTTTCCTTTCTTATGCAGCAAAGTCCTAGGAGTCTCTGTGAACAGAACTTTAAAGGATGCAAAGTGTCCACACATTAACTGTGTATATCAGATTTTGAATGCTGCTGTACATGAGTAGAAAACAAGGAAGATTAAAGTTTAAAACTGTTATGAGTCACTGAGAAAAATAAGGCAATGATAATATAGCAGAAGGATAATTATAATAAAGACTTGAGTAGGCCAATATCCTGTCTATGGAATGCTTTTGTTCACCTTTGGAGATTATATCATGTGATGTATCCCATTTTATCCCTGCAGGATAGACACACCTCTAACTGTCAATGATGGATTTTACCACATTCTAACATGGGGCCTCGGCAGACGACTAATAGGGTCGTCTTGGAGGCTTGGAAGAGGAGGGGCAGCCGCACGTTCGGCGCCCCTTCCTCTCCCTGAGGTCGCCCTCGGAGTCGCCGGCCCTCCGCACGGCCGGCGCTCCGGGGAAGACCTCACGCCGCGGCAGCTGAACGCGCCGCGGCGGAAAAGACAGAGAAAGTGCGCCCGCCGCTGTTAGTGCGCACTTTCGCTGTCTTGAGGAAGGAGCGCTGATTTAGCGCTCCTTCCAGGGTCGCCGCCGGTGCGCCGAGGTGCGGAGGCTGCGGCCCCGCGGCGCGCCGGCCCAGGGCGTCTGGGAAGCTCTCGTCTGCTTCCCCCCATGGCTGGGTATAAGCAGCCCGTATGTAAACTGTGCTTATCCCGTGGCTTTTCAAGAATGGGATTTTTCTGTCCTTGAAAGCTGTGAGATAAGCCCAGGTTGCATATGGGCTGCATATGCCTGGCCATGGGAGAATGTGGCAAGATCCATCATTGACAGTTAAATGTGCATCTATTCTGTTGGGGATAAAACAGGATAAGTCACATGTGATAATCTCCCTTGCCTTGCTTGTCCATTCTCTCCTGTTCGTGGAACTGCCTGAGGCCTTTTCATTTGGAC
>JAIPUX010001880.1:91209335-91229610 GCA_020142125.1 Phrynosoma platyrhinos
GTCCCCGATGCTCTTTAATATCTATATGAAGCCGCTGGGGGAAATCATTCGTAGACATGATGCGGGGTGTTATCAGTGCGCTGATGACACCCAAATATACTTCTCCATGTCTCAGTCATCAGCCATGATGACAGATGGCATTTCTCCCCTCAGTCAATGCCTGGAAGAGGTAATGGACTGGATTAGGAAAAAACAACTCAAACTGAATCCAGAGAAAACGAAAGTGCTTACAGTAGGGACTCCTAAACCAGGTATTGGGATACAATCCCCAGTCCTAGATGGACTCCCCTCGAAGGACTGTGTTTGCAGTTTGGGGGTGCTCCTAGACCCATCGCTTCACATGATTGATCAGGTGAATGCGATGGTCAGGAACGCCTGTTATCAGCTTTGGCAGGTACGCCAACTGCAGCCTTACCTGGAAATAAGGGACCTAGAAAATGTAGTACATGCACTGGTAACCTCACGACTCAATTTCTGTAATGCACTCTACATGGGGCTACCCTTATGCCTAATTCGGAAACTGCAACTGGTACAAAATATGGCAGCCAGGTTGATTACTGGGAAATCTAGAAGGGATCATATTACACCGATTCTGAAATCCCTTCACTGGCTGCCTATTGGTTTCCGAGCACTGATCGCCTCCTTCCATATGATCCACCCTGCACCCTCAGATCCTCTGAGAGGAACCTACTGCAACTGAGAAAAACTTGATTAGTAGGAACCTCCCAGAGATCTTTCTCTAGCGTTGCTCCCAAACTATGGAATGCCTTGCCGAAAGAGATTCGTCAAATTACCAGCTTGGACAATTTTTTAAAAAGCCTTAAGACAGATCTCTTCTGGCAGGCCTTCCGTGAATAGAATAGACTCTACCCAATTTCTGTCTCTCCCTCTTTTATATTTTTATTGGTGTTAGAACACCAGTTATTTTTACTATTTTGGTAGTGCATTTAATTTAATTCTTTTTTAAAGGGAGGGGTAACTTGTTTTTATCATGTTTTATTATTTAATATGGGGCTTGTTTTATCTATGTTAATGATGTAAGCTGCCTTGATTGCCTTGGCAAAAGGCGGGGTACAAAAATAAAGTTTATTGTTATTATTATTATTTATTTATTTTGCTACGGACATGTCCAAAAAGCCCCTTTTATTGTCCTTAACCCCTCTAGCAAGCCTGAGCCCATTCTGTGCTTTGGCTTTCCTGACTTTACCCTTACATGTGCTAGCTATTATTTTGAATTCCTCTTTAGTGATTTTGCCCTTTTTCCATTTCTTACACAACTCCCATTTAAAACTTAATTTAGTTGAAAGTTCTTTTGTCATCCAACCTGGTTTCTTGAGATGTCTCCCATTTTTCTTCTCATTGGAACAGTTTGAGATTGTGCCTTCAGTATCTCCCTTTTGAGAAACTCCCATCCATCCTGAACTCCCTTCTCCTTTAGTATTCCTGACCATGGGATCACTCCCAATGTTTCCCTAAGTTTGTTGAAATCAGTTCTCCTAAAGTCTAGAATGAGTGTTTGACTATGCCTAGCTTCCCCTTTCCACTGTATAAAAAACTCCAGGAGAACATGGATCATTCCCACCTAAGGATCCAACCACTTGTACCCCTGTTGGTTAGGTCATCCCCATTGGTTAGGATCAGATCTAAAATAGCTGATCCCTTTGTTGCCTCTTTCACCTTTTGGATGAAGAAATTGTCTTTGAGGCAAGTGAGGAATTTGCTAGACCTTGAAGTATTGGCTGAGTTTGACTTCCAGCAAATATCAGGATAGTTGAAGTCACCCATCACTACTACATCTCTTCTTTCTGAGTGTGTGGTTTAGAACGGCATCATCCAATTCCTTAGTCTGACTTGGGGGTCTGTAGTAGACTCCCATAATAACATCACTGTTGTTTCCTTCCCATTTAATTTTTATCCAGATGCTCTCCACCTAATTTTCAGGATTTAAGTCCTGGATCTCTTCACAAGTGTAAACATCCCTGACATATAATGCTATTCCTCCTCCTTTCCTATTTGGCCTATTTCTCTTAAAAAGCTTATACCCCTCTATTCCTACATTCCAATCGTGAGACTTATCCCACCAGGTTTCAGTGATGCCTACTATATCGTATTTGCTTTGTTGTGCTAGGAGTTCAAGTTCATCTTGTTTATTTCCCATGCTCTGTGCATTAGTGTAGAGACATCTAAGAGCATGTGTCTTCCCTGCTTGCTGCTTGTGTGAGGTTTTTTTCCTCCCACTGTTGGGCCTTGTATCATTTGTCTTTTTCCCTCTATAAAACTTTGACTATTATTTCTAGCCCATGATGTACTCCTGTCTTCCAAGATACCTTCCAAGATACTGTCTCCCTCCCCAACATGACTCAGTTTAAAGCCCTCCTGGTCAAATGTTTGAGACTATTGGCAAAAATGCTTCTGCCAACTGGTGTGAGATGCAGCCCATCTCGTGCTAGAAGTCCACCCTCATGGAACCACAGCCCGTGATCTAAGAATCCAAATAGTTTGTGGCGGCACTATCTATGGAGCCAGTTATTCACATCTGCTATCTTCCTGTCCCTTCCTGGACCAAGCCCTTCAACTGGGAGAAGAGATGACAGAACCACCTGTGTGTCCAGCTCTTTCAGCTTCCCACCCAAAGCCTCATAATCCCTTCTGATATTCTGAAGACTGTGCCTTGCAGTATCATTGGTTCCCACATGGACCAAGAGGAAGGGGTAATAGTCAGTAGTCACTGTCACATCACAGATTTTTGCTTCAGGGAGACAACACACCTCCCGGGACATCTTGTCAGGCTCACAAACCACTGCTTCTGTACCCCTCAACAAGAAGTCCCCAACCACCACCACACGCCTCTTCTGAGGCTTAGCAGTGGCTGTTCCCTGCGGTGGTACTCTTAGGGTCTGCTGCACTGTCCCCGAGGACTGTTCCTGTTGCTCTTCCTCTTCATCCTTGATAAGGAAGAGAGCTTCAAATTGATTCTGTAGCTTCAAGCTCCCAGAATGATCCTTGGTTTCCCTACTTCTGTGTGTGACATTCCTCCAGGTGTCCACCTCCTGTGTGCATGAAATGACCTCCTCCTCAACAACTTCCTCTGTGTGGTCCCCATCCAAGATCATTCATTCTGCTCTGTCCAGGAAAACCTCTTGATCCCTAATATGCTGAAGTGTAGCTACCTGGGCCTCCAGCTGCTTGACTTTCTCTTCCAGGAGGGCTACGAACTTGCACTGGTACAGGTAAAGTTCCCTACATCTCTTGGCAAGAAGACAAACATCCCACATGACTGCACCAACTCCCTCAGTATCCATATTGAGAAATCTTAAGTAAGCACTGAAACAGGGCTGGGGGCTTCTCCCTTAAAACGTCCCCTGGTAAAGACCCATGTAAAGGGCCCTGGTCTCTTGGTCTTTTCACCAGGCTCTGTCAGCGAGCTCAATCAACTGGGTTTCTCACTCTACAGAGAGCTCCTGTATGCTACCTTATTCTGGAGGCAAATCTCTGTCTCTCTTCCTCTGAGCAAAAAACAACCTCAAAGCCCTTTAAATTATTATTATTATTATTATTATTATTATTATTATTATTAGGAGAACCTCTAAAAAGAAAGGCCAAAGCCTCCCTTCTACCTGTACTGAGCTTTCCCTTGTCCTATGAAAAAAAATTCTGGGAGGAGTTGTATAGTGCTAATTAGCTAGCTCCACCCCCTATTGACTCACAAATGCGAGTGACCAAAGCCCTACCCACTCAGCAACAGTCATACTCTCTCCAAGTATTTTTAGAACGATTTTAAACACTCATCCACTCAATATGGCTGGCCAGAAACTACTTTTCTTCTCCTTCCTGCCAGAAACTTCTCTGTAAGTTCTCTGCAAGTTCTCTGCAAGTGTCTCCTGGGAAGGTGTTCGAAACAGTATAATATTCAGGAATGGGACATAGTGTTAGATTGTCATATAGAGGCAAATGTCTCAAGTTAGGAAGAAACAATGTTCTAATTACATAAAAGCTGTAACAAGAATTCTAAGAAATAAAGAGCAATTAATAATTTGGGTCTAAAACCCAGAGCTGCTTACTTTTTGTTTTTTTTTAAAGTAAATTAGACAGAACAGAAGAATGTCACCATAGAGGAAACAGTAGGATGGAACCCAAAAGGAAGAATAATGTTGTTCTGTGCCATTTGATCACAGAATATATTGAATAAATTAGACAGGAATTAACATGTGGTTTTATAGATAGAGATTGTTTCTGGAACAAATAGTTGCATACTGAGTATCAGTATAGTCGTCCCTCCATATTAGTGGCTTTGACTTTTATGGCTTTTATTATTCAGGGATTTTATTAATATGTTCTCTCTAGGAATAGCTAGGTCCTCCAGCACAACTCTATAGTCAACTTTAAGCAAAACACATAGTGTTTTTTTCATTTGCAGTTTTTCTACATTCACAGGGGTCCTGTGCCTCTAACCCCAGCAAATGTGGAGGAACGAGTATATTTAAAACTTGATCCTGATAAAACATTGTGCTTAAAATTAATTGTCAAGGGATGTTAGCCAATAAATAAATAAATACATAAATAAAATTAATGTGCTTTTTAGTTTAGTTCAATTTGTATATAGTCAGCATTCTGAAGGTCTTCTGAATCTCAATTTCCAACTTTATATTTGGAATTGCTATTTATTTCCTATGCCAGTGAATGCAGCACTTGTTTCATTTACACAATTGGTGATCATTAAATAAATCTGTTGACTGCCAAAAGGGACATCTTGTGATAAATGTATGGAAAAATTAAGATTGCTGTCTCTGCAAAATGACCAGTGAGTCTGTCATGAGATGCTGAGACTCCTGAGGGGGATGGAAATTACCACTCCAGCTAGCCTTTGAATCAGTGCAAGGAATCTAAAATTTCATTGCAGGTAAGGGTGAGAATGGAATGCTCACAAAATTCATACAAGGAATGTGATTAAAGTGATAAATGGGACTGAGTTACAGTGCTGTTGTGAAATCAGCTCTCTTGAATTTCTCCAAAATCAGTTTTCAGAACCTATTTATATCCCCATTTGGCATTTCAGAAGCATTGCTTTGTGGGTTCACTACACTGATCATGTATGAAACAGCAAAACATATATTGGGTCAGATTGGGATGGGTCCCTTTGGGAGCATTAGCATGCAAAAGGGCAGGATTTTAGGAAAGAAAAAGATTGTGTGGTGTGGTGGGTAGATGCTTTGTCGATGTATCAGTCAAGATCTGTGTGGGTTGAATGCTTCCAGTAGAGAATGGTCCTTGGTGTAGGGCATTCCCATGGGGAATGAGAGTATCCTTAATCCCCTATTGTCCCTGAAGATGCTAATGAAATGCCTAATTTAAAAACAGAAATCCAGTGTTCCTGGTCTTTGCTTCACTTTGGGGGGTTGCAGACTGCCAGAAATAGTGTGAATTCAGTCCACTTTTAGGGTTAGGGTTAGAGTTAGGGAACCATGGGAACTGTATTTTATTGTGGCACCAGAGTTGTCTGACAGAGAAGGTTCAATGTCTCAGGAAAATAACAGTTCCCATGATTCCCTAACACTAACCCTAACCCTAAAAGTGGACTGAATTCACACTATTTCTGGCAGTCTGCAACCCCCCTTTTATATGTCAACTTATGTGACCTGTTTCAAGCACCTTCAATGCAAGTGGGGTGGAGTTTTATCCTCCCTATTAATTTATGTTCAAAGAAAATTTCTTCTAGCTGTCACCTCCACCTTCCTGCAGAGCTGAAAGGTGCCAAAGGTCCCTCTTCTCAAGCATATATTCCTAACCAAGCATATGCCTTGTAACATGTTACCATAACTGACTGGAAAATCTCACCCCCAAATCAACCTCCCTAACACAATTCTAAAGAGTTAAAAGTGGGGATAATATTCCATGGAAAATATCTGCTGCACATTATAAGTTAATTTGTTCCTTGCAATAACACTGAAATTGCTCTTTGAGATTGTCTAGCATAGGATAGCTATATTCTAAATTTTAGGACATTTATCTTGATTTTTAAAATACAACTCATTAGTTTCTCACTTCTTCTCTTAGGGTCCTTTCAAACTACATAGTTACAGCACCATGATTCCACTTTTACTGCCATGGCTTCATCCTATGGAATCCTGGGATTCCTAGTTTGCTGAGTCACTAGAGCCTTCCATCAGAGATATAACCTTCCCTAACATGTACCGTAAATCTCAGGATTCCATTAGATGTTGCCATGGTGGTTAATTGTAGTTAACCACCTATAATTATGCAGTGTGAAGGGGTGTCAGAATCGGATAAAATCTGTTATGAACTGGATGTAATTAGTTATCAGTGTAGTAGTGTAGTAATAGAAGAGATATTATTTTATAATTGTCTTTCTTGGGTGTATTGCCCAGATGGAGGATGATGAGAGATGTAGTTTTGGGAAGGAACCTTGATGGTGGTTTACAGCAAGGGTAGGCAACCTTTCCCCTTTAAGGGCCGAGGGACTTCAGCTCCCAGAATCCCAGGAGCTATTGGCCAACATGGGAATATTGGCCAACATGGCTGAGGCTTCTAGGAGCTGACGTCCCTCAGCCCTTAAAGGGGAAAGGTTGCCTACCCCTGGTTTACAGAGAAGATAATTGCATGGTACAGGAATGCACAGAGATGTGTGTGGGATGTAGTTTCTCACAGGAGAGAAGGTGTCGAGTGGGAAACTAAAAGTGTTTAAGGGGAGCTGGGATATTAGACCATGAAGGATGGTCCATAGACATGTATTGATCTATGGGTGATACCTAGCCAAGCCCACAAAGTTTTAGGTCATTGAATTGTTAATATTGGATTGCTGTTTGGGAATGGTAGCAGTTCTGTCTGCAAATGTCTTCCTCCTAACACCTAACAGTTACTGGAATAAATTTCTTGCTGTTAGAAACACAGAAGGCTGGTTTACTGAACTGAATGTGTCTGTGTGTGGGGGGTGGTGGTGGTGGCAGCTCTTGAGAAGGGGCCCTTATAGGCATGGGTTCCAGCTTTACCTGGGCTGCTGCTTTAGAAGATGTGCCCAGCAAAGAGAGGGCAATATCTCCCCTGCTGGCTATATAGTTTTGTCCCAGGTCTTTTACTACCTGCACAGCTCCCCATGTTATTGTATGCTTGCTTAGCTGTTCAGAGAGCTGAAGTGGCCTGCCCAGGGTTAGGCTTTCTGGGCAGACCTGATAAAGGAAGTTTCCTCTCTGTGTGTCTTGGGTACATAAAAACATTCTCCATCACACAGCCAAATCAGGGATGGGAATCAAGTTCTTGTTGAACTGCAGAGCCTACAGGCTCCAGCCAGTATAGCTAATGGATAACCAATTAAACTGTTTTTATTCTTTCTTAAAAATGATCCCTGTTTCTCCCCCCCTTGCAATCTCTTATAATTCTGTTCCTATTCTTAATAGCACTTCTTAATTTGGAACTTAAGTTGTGGTTTTGATGACCCATGGATCGTTCTCCTGTGTGCCTGACAACACTTACCACACAATATGTCCCTTTTCCCACTGGCATTGCTAACATAGCATTCTGCTCCAGTCCACATATAATCATATTTACTTTATTTGTATAAATCTTTTATATGGGAGTGCTGAAGAATTTAGTTTGGGTTTCATGCTGAAGCAAGGTAACATGATTTGCAAGTCCTGAATTAATGTGTAGAATGCAATGAATTTATTATTGTGATTTCATACATCTCTGAATCTCACAATTCTGTTTAGCATATTCTATGCTAAAATGCATCTAAAATATATATTTTTACATTAAAGGATACATAATATGGAAGGAGGATGCTGTTGATATAAACACATGGGAAACTGCATAACTCCAAACAATACTAATTCATACTTCTTTACTATATACACTCAAAGCAGTTCACAACAAAGCATAAAGCGAAAAAACAAATAAATGTATCAGCATCATCAACACTGTTACCCATAGCATTTTGCTAAGAAATATCTACATGAACCAGTAGGCTGTTTACATGTGCAACTAAATGCACAATCCTTAGTAACCTATTTTGTGAAACTGATGATTACTTTTTCCAAGTTTGAAGGTGTAAAAGGTCTATTCAATGTTTTTTCATAAAATGTTCACAACCATACAGAAAAGAAAGTTGAACTTTCTTCAGTTTTATTTGCATCTGTATGTGTATACTGGAACTCTTTTTAAAAAATATTACTTTATCATTTAGTTATTTTTTTATGTCTTGTCTTTCCCCAAAACTTTTTAAGGTGGCTTAAAAGAAAAAAACAAACCAAAACAAATACAGATAACAGCATATACAAAGATATGAGCAAAAGCCCTAAGGTTAATGTTGAATTGCAATTAGATTATCTATAGAATTAAAACTCTTCAAAACAAATACATTAAAAAGATAAAAGTCAATATTAAAAGCCCTTGCAGTCAGTTGCTAAGAATCTATAGGAACAGAAAATTTAGAAGAAAAGTAAGAACAGGACCATCCTTGTCTTGTCCAGGATGGAGTCTTAAAGCCAGGGAGCAGTCATGGAACACACCCTTAAGGGTGTAATAAAGTGTTTTCCAAACAATTTTTATAAGCAAGACACACTGGAGTGTGAAAGACAGTGAAATTGAAGCAAGGCTTTTAATACAACTAATTCAATTTCAGCCTGCATGATAAGCTTTGTTTTTCTTCTGAAGCATTGATTTAGTGTGCTGTGTCATCAGAAATGTAGTGCCTTGGTGCCTGAGACAGGGGTTGGTGCCTGAGATCTCAAATAGCCTTTGAAGGAAGGTCTGTCTGTGTCAGACTTGGCAAAATTCAGGAACTCTGTGTAGCCATTAAACCAGCCATTTGAAGCAATTAGGAGTTTATTGAAACACACAGCCAGTAATTCCCCAGTCAGCGTTTAAGCCAGAACTGCCCCCCCACCATCAAATGCCAAGTTAAACCTTTCGAAATTGATGGGCTCCACCCCAAGTCATTTGGCACAAAACCTAGCACCCACCTACTATTCCCACAGCTCTTTTTCACCTATTCAATCAACCCCCCTTCCTGCACATTCTCACACCAGATATCACTTTCCCAGCCAAAACTCTCACCAAGCGCCCCTTTCTCAAGCAAAACTTTCCCAACCATACCATCCTCGCCCCTCAGCCTTCATTCCAGAGAACTTTCTTTCTCAAAACTACCCACTGCACTATCTAATAATAATAATAATTAATAATAATAATAATAATAATAGTTTTTATTTATATCTCCCGCTTCTCCCTATGGATCGAGGTGGGATTACACAATAAAATGTACAACAAAATACAAAGATACAGTATATAAAAACATAACATTTTGATAATCAACAAATAAATACAATGCAATGTAATACAATAGAATAACATCCAATACAGTGAATAATCAAATGTCATTCATCTCCTGGGAGGTCATATTAGATAATACTTATTTAACTTTAGGATCCATTAAGGGGATCAAATGGATAAGCCCGCTGGAAGAGCTTCACCTTAAGTGCCTTCTTAAAGGCTTCTAAAGTATTAATAAGACAGGTCTCTTCCGGTAGGCTGTTCCATAGCTTGGGAGTGCAGGGCGGATTGTGTGGGGAGAGGCGTTCCTTAAAGTAACTCAGAGCCAAGCCATGTAGGGCTTTAAAGGTAATGACCAACACTTTGTACTGCGCTCGGAAGCTAATCGGCAGCCAATGGAGAGCTTTTAATACAGGTGTAATATGGTCCGACCTAGATGTTCCAGTGACCAGTTTGGCTGCCGTGTTTTGAACCAATTGAAGCTTCTGAACTTGGTACGAAGGTAGCCCCATGTAAAGCATGTTACAGAAATTACCAGGGCAAGTACTATTGCTTCAAGGTCACTTCGGTCCAGGTAGGGACGCAGTTGGTGAATCAGCCGAAGTTGATTCCAAGCACTCCTGGCCATCGCATCCACTTGAGATGACAACTGTAGAGATTAAACCAGGAGTACTCCCAAACTGCGTACTTTGTCCTTTAGGGGAAGTGTGACCCCATCTAGGACTGGTTGACAAAGCTCCCTCCCCGGACCAGGGGTACCTATCGTGAGCACCTCCATTTTCTCTGGATTAAGCTTGAGTTTGTTTTCCCTCATCCAGTCCATTACTGACCCAAGGCTGGCATCCAGAGGAGTGACACCATCCTTAGTCACTGCAGTAGTTGGAGACATAGAGAAATAGAATTGGGTGTCATCAGCATATTGATAACACTGCACCTCATATCTCCGGATGATTTCTCCCAGCGGCTTCATGTAAATGTTAAACAGCATGGGGGACAGAATAGCGCCCTGTGGGACACCAGATGTCAGCTCTCTCTCAGAAGAGCAACTGTCCCCTAGCCTCACCATCTGGGATCTGCCTGAGGGGTAGGACTGGAGCCACTGAAGCGCAGTGCCCCCAATTCCTAACTCCCTCAGGTGTCCCAAAAGGATACCATGGTCTATGGCAGGGGTAGTCAACCTTTTGGAGACCTCGGCCAGTCCCCCAAAGTCCTGGTCTCATGCTTGTGTGCACACCCCCACCACTGCACGCGACCTCCCCTGCGCGCGCCACCGCTGCCGCTGCTGCGCATGTCATGGCCGCCATTTTGAATTTCAAAATATCAGCAGCGACACATTTGCGCATGCGCAGGAGTACTGCACATGCGCAAACGAGTCACGGCCGCCATTTTGGAGTACTGCACATGCGCAAATGAGTCGCGGCTGCCATTTTGGAAATTAAAATGGCGGCTGCAGTGCACACGGCCGCACGGAGGGCAAAACGTGTGGCAGCATCAGTGCACGGCGGCGTGCAGTGGCGGTGGCAGGAGTCCGCCTGGGCCGGTAAGTCCGTTGACCTGGGCCGGAACTGGCCCGGGGGCCGTAGGTTGCCAGCCCTGGTATATGGTATCGAATGTCGCTGAGATGTCCAAGAGGACAAGCAGGATCACACTTCCCCTGTCGATACCCAGACGGAGATCATCGACTAAGGTGACCATGGCAGTCTCAACAATGTATCTTTCCCTGAAGCCAGTTTGAAATGGGTCCAGATAATCGGCTTCATCCAAGACTGCCTGGAGCTGGAAGGCAACTGCCCTCTCAATCACTTTGCCCAAGAATGGTAGTAGAGAGACCAGTCTATAATTATTTCTCACCAGGGGATCAAGGGACGATTTTTTCAAAAGCGGTTTAACTACCGCTAGTTTTAAACTTAATGGAAATTTACCCTCCCTGAAAGATGAATTACCTTATTTTCCTGCGTATAAGACTAGTTTTTAACCTGCAAAATCTGTGGTTAAAGTGGGGGGGTCATCTTATACGCCGGGTATAAGGATAAGGAGGATGGAGGTGCTAAAACTCTATATTTTGACTGGAAAAATGGGGGGTCATCTTATACGCCGGGTCGTCTTATATGCCGGAAAATACGGTAATTATAAGCTGTAGTAATAGTTTTACTGCATTTTCTCCCTGGGTGGTCAGCCATGATGGGCAAGGATCAAGAGGGCATGTTGTCTTCCTTACACATCCAAGAAGCTTGTCCACTTCATCGGTATTTACAAACTCAAAATGATCCAGTGTAACGCAGTCCACGGAGTCCCTGGACATCTCTCTTATTGGTTCTGTTATAATGCCCGCTTCTAGATCAACCCTTATCTGAGAGATTTTATCTATGAAAAAGTCATTAAAAGCATCAGAGCAGGCTTGTTCCAATAATAAGTTCAGGGTGGGAGGCAATTGAGTTAGTTCTTTCTACTCCCATCACCACTTTGAACAGCCTACAACTCACAAAGCCTATTATGTCAGCTAACTGTCTACTTTAACTACTAACTCACCTATCATCCCCTTGAAGCAACTTAGCACATAGCATTCCCAACAGACATCTGACAGAACTCATGCATGCAGGTATAGTTCTCACAGTCTGGATCTTTTGCTGCTCACTTGTGGACAAGCAGGAAAGATTTACTTAAGGCTGTCTTTGCATATTATTGTCCCTGGATTGTTTTATACTGTTGTTGCTTTTTTGCTATTTTAGTCCTTAAGATGATTCTTGTTTCTATAAGTATGTATAGTTTTACTCTGATTGTAAGCTGCCTTGAATATTTGCTAGAGATAAATGCTGAATATAAATAATTGCTTTTATGATAATTTTATTTTTCTAGTTCAGGCTGCGTTGCCTTTATGCGACTACTGGTTCAAAAGAATCATGTAGGAAGATCATAAGTATTAGTTGAAGGTGTGTGAGAGGGTGTTGCTTTGATGTTAAAAATAAATTCAAAATGAGAAGCATGTTATCTTGGAACCAATGCCTCTAGTTGTATTGTTATTGTTGTTGTTATTGTTATTATTACAGTAACAATTTAAAAACAATAAAAATAATCTAACTAAAAACAATATAAAATTACATAAAACATGCACAAGTTATAAACACAGTTAAAGCATACACCCCATATAAAAACATTTCTGACACAGTTATACATTAAAAGCCTGCTTGAATAAAAATGTCCTTGCCTGCTGGCAGAAGGAAAGCAGGGAGGGAGCTAGCTTCCCATGAAAAGGAGTCCCAGAGAATGGGAGCAGCCAACGAGAAGGCTCTTTCTTATGTCATCACCAATAGAGAATATGATGATGGCAAGACCAAGAGAAAAAGCCTTTCCTCATAGATCTTAGCACCCTTGCAGGTTTGTATGGAGAGATAAAGTCTTTCAAACAGTCTGGACCAAAGTCATGTAGGGCTTAATAGGGCATGACCATAACTTTGAATTGTGCCCAGAAATGAACGAATAGCCAGTGCAGCTGTTTCAATAAGGGACTTATATGCTCCCTATAATTGATGTCAGTCAGCATTCTGGCCACCACATTTTGAACCCGGTGAAGTCTTCGAACAGTTTCTCAAGGCAGCCCCATGTAGAATGAATTATAGTCCAAATGGGATATAGGGGGGTTGCAGACTGCCAGAAATAGTGCAAATTGAGTCCACTTTTAGGGTTAGGGAATCATGGGAACTGTATTTTATTGTGGCACCAGAGCTCTCTGACAGAGAAGGCTCAATGTCTCAGAAAAAACAAAAAACAATTCCCATGATTCCCTAGCACTAACCTAACCCTACAAGTGGACTCAATTTGGACTATTTCTGGCAGTCTGCAACCCCCCATAATCAAGGCATGTGTCACCATAGCCAGCTCTGATGTCTCAAGAAATGGGTGTAGCTGGCCCACTAGTTTTTACTGTGCAAATGCTCTCCTGGCTGCTGCTGAAACCTGGGCATCGAGGCTCAGAGTTGAGTCCAGGAGAACACCCAAGCTGTGAGCCTGAGATTTTAGGGGGAGTGTAACCAAATCCAGCACAGGCAGAGTCCCTATTTCCTGATCTGCCATTTGTCTGGATTAAGTTTCAATTTGTTTACACTCATCAAGTCCATTATTGACAGCAGATCACCAAACTCTGAATGACCTCTCCCAATGGTTCATGTAGATGCTAAATAACATATAAAGTTATAACATGTTAAAAACATGTTAAATAACATGGGGGGTGGGAAAGCATAAAACTCTGTTGGACTGAACAGACCAATGACCAAGGAGTTGAACAGGAATTCTCAAACACCACCTTCTGAATTTGCCCATCCAAGAAAGACCAGAACCACTGGAAACAGTGCCCCCTGAAAATCCTATTTCAGAGAGACAGCCCAGAAGGATACCATAGTCGATGGTATCAAAAGCTGCTGAGAGGTTCAGCAGGGCCAACGGGCACACAACCCCTGTCTAGTTCCCTGTGTAAAAGCAACCAAACTGTCTCTGTCCCATAGCCAGGCCTGAAGCCAGATTGAAATGGATCTGTATAATCTGCTTAATCCAGAACCCCCTGGAGCTAGTAGGCCACCACTGTTTCAAGAACCTTGCACAAGGATGGAATATTAGAGATTGGCCAACAGTTATTCAGAATAGTGGGATCAAGAGAGGCCTTTTTCAATAATGGCCTCACCACAGCCTCTGAGAATTGTGCCCCATGTTCTGGGGGAGGTCTTGCCTGCTGCTCAAAGTGAATGGCACCACCAAATCAGTCACTTAAAATATACAATTCTCAAGTCAAGTCAAGTCAGTGTTTCATTTTTGCCAAGTCAAGTCCAAGTCAAATCACTGAAGTGACTTGAGTCTGACTTAGGTTTGAGTCACTTGACTCAAGTCTACACCACTGTGTCTCTAAAATTTAATATGGCATGAGATGTTGTAGGCCAATGCCCAGGTTAATTTTATGTATGAGGTGCCATCCAGAATTTCATACATACACATGCTATATTGGGGTGTAAATATTCAACTATGTTGTACTCACACGTGAGGAGGAATAATTTCAGTTTTCTTTCCACTAAAGGAGAGGTAAATAGTTCTTACCAGGCATTTTTGCATCTGCAAGTATTTCATAAAATTGAGGAGAAATATGCTAGGGGTTGGGGCCAAAGATCCAAGTTTTTTTTTTAAGGTTTTCACACAAAAACCAGTTTCCAGATAACCACATATGGATTTTTGTGCAAGACTGATTTATTGTGTGTAAAAAACCCCAGTAGTTTTGCACACACAAACCTAATGTGGCTATGTGAAAACAGTGACAAATTATGATTTTTTGCAACCTCCCCAAACAAACCCCATGTGCACAGAATAATTTTTCAAAATATTTCAGGATATGCAAGTGCCAGACAAAAACTGTTATTCTTCTCATCTGGGTTTCCCATGGAAAACATTTTTTTGGTCACAAAATTAGTAACATCACATATTCTTTTCATTACTACAAATGGTTGGGGTGGGTCTGTAGACAATTATATCAGAGGTAAATAAAATGCAGAAAATGTGGTGGGGGTTATTGATCATTTACCAGACTGTTTGCACTTGATTGTTTCAAAACTCTCCTTGCTTATGAGCTGGTCATTATTTTAGACAAATAATGGTTTTCATCACTTTCATTGCATGCTGGTGAGGTTAAATTTGACTTCAAATGTAGGAAATATGAAGGGCTCATCTTTGCCACCTCTTTTTAGGCAGGAAATTGGTATGAGAGTGTCTAATGTTAAAGAAGTATGTTGATATTGTCATGATTGCTGCCTAGATCATGTTTCTATATAAAAACTTCAGTAATTTCCTCAGATTAAGGACAGGGCAGGATTCCGCACTGGGCTTCCTCTTACAAAACATCAGACTACAGAAAAATCACAAGGGATGCTCTTTTCCTCCTCATTACAGACCCCTGTGTGTAGTTCTGGTATTTTTAAATACTATGGTGCTTAGAAACTTCACATTTGCTATGACAAAGAAATCAAATCAAATAAAGTGTATAATACCCTATACCAGGGGTCGGCAACCTATGGCCCCCGGGCCAGTTCCGGCCCAGGACGCCGGACTTACCGGTCCAGGCGGACCCCTGCCGCCGCCGCTGCCACGGCACCTCCGCTGCCTGTATTTGTCGGCGCACAATCGCGCGCGCCGCAGCCGGCATTTTTTTCTCCAAAATGGCGGCCGCGACGTGTTTGTGCATGCGCAGGATTTGCACATGCGCAAACGCATCACAGCCGGCATTTTGGAGAAAAAAATGCCGGCTGCCTTGCGCGCTGTCACGCGTCGACAAAAACGGGCATTGGTGGAGGCAGCGGCGGCGGAAGCAGCGGAGGCGGCGCCAGAAAAAAAATACAATTCCCATGATTCCCTAGCACTGAGCCAGAACAGTTAAAGTGGCCTCAAGTTGCATAATTTGTGGCAGTCTGGAAAGGCCCATAGTTCATTGTTCAAACTATTACCTCATGATGGCTTTCTCTTTCAGCAGTGCTATGTGAATTATTTTTCTGCTGCCTTACTACTGGGGAGACCAGTTCCTGTCATTTTGATTTGTCTCTTTTTAGCTTGGATGAGAGAGTGACAAACAGAGAAACTAAGGGGCTATACAGACCGGCCAAAAGGGCTGCCCTGGAGGTGGAGTCGGGTGTAGCGATTGTATGCTGGCTGCCCAAAATCCACCCCGATGTTGCCGTCATGCCACATGCCCGACCAGACCGTGGGCAGTTGAGGTGCTCTGACAGCGTGGCAACTACATGCTGCACACAAAAGGGAGTGCCAAAATGTGCCATGGTGGCAGCAAGGGTGGCTTTTTTCCATTCCTAAAATGAGTGGCATGATGGAAAAAAGCCACCCTAGTATTGAACTCGCAACCTTGTGGTCTATGAGTGAGTGGCTGCAGTACAGGCATTTAACCACTGTGCCACAAGGGCATTATAGCTGGACTTCATGGGAATGAATAGATCCACAATTTGATCCCATCTCATTGTTTTTCCAAAGTGCTGCACATGTATGTTGAAGTGCTTTCATGAGGCAAGTAAACACATCTACATAAAAAAAAAGATTCAACTCAGCTCATCTAACTTTTAGAGTGAGGTAAATAAAGGCTAATTTAATGATCCTGAAGCAATCTTCAAAACCTAGTATATAAGGTGTCAACTGGAGTGTGTTGCATAATATTGGAATGGACAATTCTATTCACTATTCTTGCTTTTGTTCAGAAGGAAGCAGATTCAACATCAAGCCAAGCCAAATGACAGCATGTTCAGTCTTTATATTTCACTTACCTGAACTTGACATTTATATAAACTCCTTGTTTGTCAGTTGGCCATGATAGGGCATAAGGTGGAAACAGCTTGAAAGCAAAACAACAACAACAACAACAATCCAAAAAGTATTTTTTTCAAAGTTTTGGTTTAATGTTGAAAGAATGAGCAATGGACAGACAGCCCATGACTTGTCTGCTTTCCAATCCCCAATCTTTTTCTTCTAGATTCAAAGAGAAGAGACTGCATCCTTCCATTTTCTTAAATGAAACATGGTTTCATGAACTGGTAGCAGGAAATGGTTGTTTCTGTAAAATCAAGCAGTCACTTTCAGCTTCTACACTTTGCATAGTAAAAAAGGGGAAGACATCAATCATGGAATCAAATCTGGGACCAACAACTTAGTGGTGTTGGTGGTGGGGCTGCTTTGACCCCTTGCAGTTATTGGTGATTATACCCTTTCCCTGCTACTGCTGCTTGTTACATTTCCCACCAAAATGGTGTACTAACTATAAATGTCTGCATTACATTTTTTAAAATACTTTCTTTGCAGGATGAGCTTACTGCTGTGAATGTAAAGCAGGGATTCAGCAATCAGCCAGCCTTCTCTGGAGATGAGCATGGGTCTGCTAGGAATATTGTCATTAACCCTTCAAAGGTAAGCCTGGGGCTGAAGTATGCTGAAAAGTACTTTTTTTTTTAAGAGATACTAATTTCAGATGTTATCCTTCATAATCTCTGTTTTACTCCTAACTGGGTGCATGCTTTATTAGTTAGAAGTTCTGTGCAGCACAAAAGTCAAATAAGAATTGGAAGTGAATATATGTTAATGGGCTAGTATTTACTTATTTATTTATACTCTCCGTTTATTTTGTATCTCTTGAAGTCTCTGGGTGTTTTGATAGAACTTCATTTCATTGCACAGCATGTTTAGCAAATAATATATGTTATACATGTAATATATCACATGATTTAGCAAATAATTAAAATTTATTTCAGTCTGAATATTCTCTTTTCATATTTTGCTCAGCAGAAACTTCAATTCAAGATAGTCTTTTAAAAGTTCCACACAGTCACTTTAATACTGCAATGTATTTTAATTCTCGGAATTTGGTGAAACTTCTTGGTTTAAATCCAGTTGCTAGTCTCAAATGCAGTAGACTCAAATGTATGAATCAAGCAAAAATGTATGTTAATCCCATCGATTCAGTGGATCTACTCTATTTAGTGGGGTGGGCGGGCTTGTGAGTCTTGGCCCTTTGCAATAATAATTGCTGCATAAAAGTATTTAGAGTATAATTTTATTAAACTAATAGCCAAAACTATTTAAGTTCTTCAAATGGGAATCCTATGTTAAGAGAGTTGTAAATACTTATGTTGTATATCTCTGTACTTTTCCCTCATCAGATTGGTGCTTATTTTAGCAGCATATTAGCAGAGAAGTTAAAACTTAATACTTTCCAAGACACAGGAAAGAAGAAACCACAAGTCAATGCCAAAGACAATTATTGGCTAGTTACTGCTCGTTCTCAGAGTGCAATTCACAGCTGGTTTGCAGATTTAGCAGGAAACAGACCATTGACTATCCTAGCAAAAAAGGTAAACAGTATATGAGAACTTCATGGAAATTCGGGGCAGGGGAGGAATAAGCACCTCAAAGTCTGTCTGTATGCTGAGAATAAACCTCTGAGATCACCTGTCAAAAAAATAAGTGTGTTGTTCATTTGGCAACTGATCATATTGTACAGCATTTTAAAAATTAATAACAAAGAATTAGAAAAAAATGGGAGTTCCCAGTGGCATTCATTATTCCGGGGGTAGGTAACCTTTCCCCTTTAAGCACCAAGGGACTTCCCGTATTGGCCAATAGCTCCTGGGATTCTGGGAGCTGAAGTCCCTTGGCCCTTAAAGGGGAAAGGTTGCCTACCCCTGCATTATTCTATTAGGAACAGATCTGTGATTGATGTGTGGATATACCTGTAGAACTGTCCCAGCACCTTATTTAATGCAGAATTTGTGTTCAAATTTGCCTGTAATCAAATATTATTCTTAACTAGAGGAGACCAACTAAATCAAAGGAATTTAAGTAAGTCTTGACTTAATACTTTTCCATTGATTTAGTAGGTCTGCCTAGTTTGGACAAACATTTGTGTTTAGGCCTATGCATTTTGGAGCATCAATAAAATACTGCACTAGAGAACAGAACTTTGTTGCTGTTCTTTGTTGCCATCAAGTTGACTTTGACTCATGGCGATCCCATGATTGAAAGACCTCCAAGTAACCCTATCATCAACAGCCCTACTCCTGCCTTGCAGACTCAGGGCCATTCCATCTGGAATGCGTTCTTCCTCTTTTCCTACTGCCTTCTACTCTACCAAGCTTCATTGTCTTTTCTAGTGAATCATGCCTTCTCATGGTATGTCCAAGGTATGACAGTTTCAGTTCTAGTCATCCTGATTTGTAGGGAGAGTTCAGGCATGGTTTGCTTTAGGACCCATTTATTATTTCTTTTTAGCAGCCCACAATATCCATAGAAGTCTTCTCCAGCATTACATTTCAAATAGTTGATTTTCTTCCTATCAGCTTTCTTCATTGTCTAGATTTCACAACCATACAGAGAAATCAGAAATATGATGGCATGGATCATCCTAACTGTAGCATTTAATGGTACTTCTTCACACTTTAGGATATTTAGGATATTGTCTAGTTCTTTCATAGCTGTCCTTCAAAGTCCTAGTCTTCTTCTGATTTCTTGACTACAGTCTCCATCCTGATTAATGACTGAGCAAAGGTATGGAAAATCTGTTTCAATGCCTTCATTACCTTCAAAGTTATGTATAGTTGGCCCTTAGTATTTGTGGGGGTTCTGTTCCACCCCCCACCCTGTGGATGCAAAAAATTGTGGGACCTCAAATCCCTTGGTTTTTGATGACCATGCACATGCGTATGGCTACTTTGCCACATACATGTGCACATACATGTGCACATATGGTCATTAGGAGTAATGGGGCTTGCTGTTTGCAGATGCTTAAATCCATGGATGGCAAGCCTGTGGTTGAGGCGGGCAGGCTGTAAATCATCTGTGGTTATTATATTTGTTTTCTTAATGTTCAAATGTAAATCTGCTTCTGCACTTTCTTCCTTGACTTTCTTCACTAATCATTCTAAGTCTTTGCTATTTTCTCCTAGTAGTATATCTGCATATCTTAAATTATTGATGTTCCTTCCTCCAATTTTCATATTTCCTTCAAGTCTAATCCTTCTTTACTTATGATACTTTCAGTATACAAATTAAACAGATAGCGTGATAAGATGCACCCTTGCTTGATTCCCTTGCCAATGGGAAACCATTCTGTTTCTCCGTATTCTGTCGTAACAGTAGCCTCTTGTCCTGATGCATCAGGGCAATTAAATATTGTGGCACATCCCATTTCTTTTAAGAGTGATCCATAGTTTTTAATAGATACAATCAAAGATTTTGCTATAATCTATAAAGCATAGGCTGATTTTTCTTCTGAAATTCTTTGGTGTACTCCATCACCCAACATATCTTTGCAACATGATCCCTAATGCTTCTTCCTTGCCTGAACCCAGCATGGACATCTGGCATTTCTTGCACCGTATATGGTAAAAGTCTTTGTTGTAAAATTTTGAGCATCACTTTGCTTGCATGGGAAATTAAAGCAATGGTCCTGTGGTTACTACAATCCCTGGTG
>JAIPUX010001880.1:91229710-91258288 GCA_020142125.1 Phrynosoma platyrhinos
ACGTTGTCTCCCTTCCCCACACAGTTCAGTTTAAAGCCCTCCTGATCCTGCCTCTGTAGATAGAAGTAGCTCTATTTTACTGTATTAGAGGGTCTCTGTGTGTATTTTATATCTGTCTATCTATCTTAGTAGTAGCAGTTTGTTATCATTACTAATTTTATATGGATATACATAGTAGGGATCGATGTAAGTTTTGTTTTTCTGTATTCCTTTGAATCCTGTTATCCATTCCATCTGTCCTTGATGTTATGCTAAATCCTCTTCCTCTTAGCTTTCTTACCCCTAAGCCCTTCCAAAGCTTAAGTCTGTTTTACTGCTGCAGCAGGCTCTTTTGAGATTCAAGGCTGGGCCAGGCTCTATCTAGGACTTCTCTGTTGAATGAATGTTTTCCTCACTGAGATGTTAGTCTTGCTATACATTAGCTTGTTTCTATTGGTTGGTATACATTCTACTATTTCTTATCATAATGAATGAGCAAGTGACTATTTAATCAAATTACAAAAATGTTTTTAAAAATAATAGCACTTTTTGAACACAGAAGATTAGATTCAATGCTATCCTTAAGCTAGGATCAGTACTTTCTTCCCTTTCCCCCTACAGTCCTCTATAGTATTGACGGCCCACTTTAGAGTATTTTAGGTCTATAAACTATCCAAATTTGATCATTTAGGAAGTTGAGAGAACTTCTTGGTGAAAAAAAAATGCTATGGTAGAAAAATAGCATAATGGTGTACTTTTACCATCTGGTAAAGGGTGCCACAAAGCTTTAGATATATAATGCAAAAGTTACTGGGTTTTATTTTTCTTATAACTTCTCTGGCTTGCCTGCTCTCTACATATTCTTGTCCTAATGGCTGCTGTGTGCATTTCTTGTCTCAGTCTGTTTAATGAAAAAAACTTGATCCTGTGATCCTGTGTTATCAAATAGGTCAGATCTGATTTTGTTATAGGACAGACTACAACATTTACATCATTGCATCTCATTCATGCTTTAGCAGTTTTGAATGCTGCCATTTCTTACTTGCATTATGAAGTGATACAGCAAACTAAAGATTAGCATTATGGCTACTGTTTATTAAAACAGATTGTAAGTTCTGCCTGTATCTTTTGTCTTTTTTTTTTTTTTTTTTGCAGGAGGAAGTATGATGGCATCAATAATTGTTCAAAATTGCTTTAAATGCATTGTAAAAATATTTTATCAATGAAAGTGGTTTGTTATGGTTTGCTGGCACATGAGTTCAGATTACCAATTTAAAACAGATAGGTTGGAAATAACAAGTAATTTCACAAAAGTGTTCCCACATTAGGCAAAAATAGGAGTTCTTTTGGATCTGCCAGAAGAACAAAGTGGTAGTTGCTGGAGATGAGCAGAAAGGAGGAAAGGAAGGCTGAGTTAAGTCCCCCCCCCCCCCCGAACTCAGTTTTATTTTCAAAAGAGTGGTCTTGCTACCATCCAGCCATCATCTTGTATCCTCTCTTTCTGCCTACCACTTTATTGCACTGTACAAGTCACTCAACTGTTTTTGGAAGCCCATTTTTAAAATATGAATTACTATTGTGATTTGGTGATAAGTCCACTGTTTAACTCTTTTTCTTCCTCTTCATCTCAGGTTCCAATTCTCAGTAAAAAGGAAGATGTTTTTGCTTACTTAGCAAAATACTCTGTGCCATTGCTGCGAGCAGCATGGCTGATCAAAATGACATGTGCCTATTATGCTGCCATTTCTGAAGCTAAAATCAAGAAACGTCAAGCTGCTGATCCAAATCTTGGTAAATAAATGGGGAGGAATAGAACTTTTCTGTTGGCTTTGCTGCATGTACATGTACTCTATATGGAGGTACCAGTGTGAGTTCTATGAAAGTACTTGTGCTGTCTAATTTTTAATTGTGTATATCTTTGTAATTTGAAAAGTTCATTTTTACCCAAAACATTCTACCTGCATTCAGTTCTCTTAAGGTATTTTAAACATTTACTACCACAGCTCCATTAAAAGAAGCCAGTTTTGATTATCTGATGGGAAAACCACCTTGTCCAGGAAAATGTGTTACCGCCATATAACTCTGTCAGAGATTAGAACCAAGCCATTGATGTGAATTATACCAGCAGCTATATGGGGGTGGGGAAAAGAGCAAACAACATAAAAGCAGACTGTAAAGTTCCCTTTCCCCAAACATTTCATGTACTTTATTGGTGTTTTTATCTGCTATGTTGATTTTTTCCCTTTTGCTGTCCATTTTGCTGTGTTTGCTAATTTTTAAAAATATTTGTGGTGGATGATGACTTACCACTACAGTGATGAGCAACATAATGAGAAAATAATGAGAGGGATGGAGGGAAGAACAGGAAGCAGAAGCCCATGGCACAAAGAAAAGGGAGATGAAGCCCATGTCATATTGTGCTTATGTAGGAAAGAAAGTTTGCTGCAGTGTAGACAAGGGCAGGGAGAGAAAGAGAAAAGGAGTGAATGTGCATGCAGAGAGAGAGAGAGAGAGAAACAATGATTGTATAGACTGAAAAAAGAAATGAAGGAGGATGTGTCAATGGCACAAAGTCAACTAAACAGAACATAGAGGAAGAGGAGGATGGAAGAAACAGGATACCAGAGATGGATTGCAACAAGATGCACATTGCTGGCAATGGGAGAGAAGAAGACTTTGAAAGAGGTGAGAGGAGAGGATATTTTGTATATATTGTGTGTAGATGTGTGTGTATTGGGGTGGGGGTGGCTAGGAAGAAAGAAGAGAGGTTAAAAGGTGACTTGACCAAAAAGCACTACACATCATTTTATAGGTAATACAATTAGCTGTCTACATTTCAGCAAGTATATTTTGGTTAGAAATAAATACAGTTGGCCCTCTGTATCTGCAGATTCTTTATCCATGTATTCAAGCATCTGTCACTTGAAAATATTTTTTAAAATATACAAATTCCAAAAAGCAAACCTTGATTTTGCCATTTTATATAAGGCACATGACTATCCATTGTATTTAATGGGGCTTGAACATTAGCAGATTTTGATATCTATTGGGGATTGTGGAACCAAACTCCAGCAGATACCAAGGGCCCACTGTCATATATTTTAAAAAAAAAATAGTTGTGGATGCGTATGCCCATTTGAAAGTTTTAAAAAGCAATGCATTTTTTTTAAGGAACAGAACTGCATTATTATTACATTGTTTAAGAGGAGAGCCATTGTGACATAGTGGTTTGAGTGTTGAACTGTGACTCTGGAAACCAGGGTTCAAATCCCTGCTCAGTCATGAAACCCACATGCAAGTCGCATGCTCTCAGCCTCAGAGGAAGGCAATGACAAACTTCCTTCAAGCAAATCTTGCCAAGAAAACCCCATGATAGATTCATCTTAGGGTTGCTGTAAGTCAGAAATGACTTGAAAGGACACAACAACAATGGGTTAAGAAAGATTTTTACGCACTATTAAGTATGAAGTACTCCATCCTAGTAGGGACTACAAATGCTACAGATTCACTTACGAATTCATACATGCATATTAATGTATGGCTAATTATTAATTTGAACAATAGTTGTGTTAGTAATAACAAGTGGTTTCAGGAATCTGTTCAGTTTAATACATTACTAGATTATTATTATTTTTGAAATAAATAGATTGAAATTGAAAAGTTAAGTGGATTATCTATCTTCCTCTAGGTGTCTACCGCTGCTTCTCAAACAAAAGGTTGAGACACTACTATTATTCCTTCATTCATGGCTTGAGTTATATAGCAATTTGCTACAGGTATTAACAATTGGCATCCTCATAATTAGGAATGGTGACACCTGCTGGTGAAGTGCAACTGCTGCCACCACCCAGTTCAAATGACCATTACATAGAAATTGCTCCTCAGAAAACATGGAGCAATGTTTTAAGGTAAGCATTTATTAAAGTATTAATTTCCTAGGTTGCTCTTGGTTTTCATGTAACAAAGTATGTTAGGTGTTTTGAATGTATTGTGAATAAGAAGAAGTTACTTTCTTTCCCATTTTGTCTTAAGATTTCTTTCATTCTGTTTTTCTTTTCAGAGAACACAGCCTGAAAAGTGGAAGAAAGTCAGAGGTCTTTGGAAGAAGAAAGAAAATGATAATAATAATAAGAGGAGCTGAACAGAAACAGAATGGTGGCCTCTTGGAGGGGCAGCAGTTTATCCAAGCAGTTTAACTCTTGAACTGCCCTCCCCACATCCAACTCAGAAAAGTTCTTGTTACCTGAACAATTGATATTGATGACAATGTCAATCATATATTCATATTATGATTTTTATAGTGATTTTATAGTGATATTTTTTATTGTTGATGTGGATGGGATGGTTCTGATGTATAGATAAAATGTTTGATTTATGCACCTTTCCTGTTTATGTGTATTTCTTTTTCTTCTCTTTCCATTGGTGGATGAGAGATGAGTTTTTCCAAAACTGTGTATCTATTTACTTCTCTCAAAACAGATGGGAGGACTGGAGAGAACTAAAATAATAGACAATAATAAAAGATTCTTCACCACATATTGATAAGGATTTTAGTATAGTAATGCAATTTCAAATGCCAATTTTGTATTAATGTAATTGGGCAAAACCCTTTTCAAAGTAAATGTAATGCATATATATATATATATATAAACCCTTTTAAATCTAAATGTAACATAGTGACACATTTTCACTTACATTCCTAGAGGGGGAAGACTGTGCAAAAAGTTGTGCTGCTCTATTATTTTTTTCTATTGGGGCTTCTTGAGTGTTGGGAAGCCAATTTTTTTAAATTGAAAATTAATAATAGAAACTATTCTTTCCATTCCTAATTTATAGTATTTCTAAAAGTATTTTTCACCAGAGATGTCTGTTCACAGTTCTGCAATTTCTTGTAAGTTCTATGCCATGCATCCATCATTGGCTTTCAAAAGGAATTCAAGAAGTGCCTCAGGTTACCCACCCACCCACTGTTACCCTGAAGGTGGACATGTCTTGAGAAGGACAGCCCTAGTCAATATGCATATGTTTTAGCTCAATGGGTGGCTGGATAACTTAGCCTGAGGAGGACCGATCCCTGTGTATACCAAGTCCAGAGGTATATAGAACTCTAGAGGCAGACATTAAATGATAATGAGTTTTTATTAAAAAGAGACTTAACACACTCACACAATAAACACAAATACACACACACACACAGGAAATCAAGGGTTGAAGGTTAGGATAGAAGTAAGCTGTCTCTCAAGGTTATACTACACCTGAATGGATCTTGTCTCCAATTGCGGGGGTCTTGGATGAAATGGAGGACTTAGACAGCTCCCTCTGCATGGGAGATGGGTGAGCTGTTGAGGTGCTAAGTCAAGCAAATTGACAGTGTTCTGTCTCCTGCTGGACTAAGCCAAAGATACAATGAAAAGGTACCCATATTTATATTAAAATAATGCCTTGGGGCAAATTGCAAGGAATTGAAAAGACCAAAAGGTCTAGAGATTTTTTGAAATGGATTTTGAAGTACTTTGGAAATGTTTGGAGATGCCAGGCAGAGGAGATTATTGAACAAGATTGCCTGTGCCTTGTTTATACAGCCCATTGATCATTAGATCTGGATTGCCTTGCCTCCTCAGAATGTCCAGAATTGATCCATCAAAGCAGGGGACTTTCATGCAACTCCTCATGCTAGCTTACATGTTGAAGTTGCTTTACACTAATCGTGTCTGCATCAGGGTCGTGGAAGGATTGCCCAGCCATGTTTTATTGCATTTCTGATATTGAAAGAGGAGGGGTGATGAAAGACACTGCATAGGCCTAACACCACAGGTGCTTTTGTGTTTGCCATTTGGGTTTTTGTACTACACTCCATACGTGAAAAAGTCTGTTTGACCCACAGTTATGAACATCTTGCAAGAGGAGAGAACCCTGTGAGGTGATAAGAAATTGATATTCACATAATATGTTTATGTTCATAGATAATAGTCACATATTCTGTGGAATTTGAATGTGCAGCTCAATAACAGGATCAGGTTTTGACAAAACAAGACCTAGATTTTCAGGGGTTTAAAAATGTTGCTGTCATACCTGATTAGCAATCATGCTGATGTCACTCAAGCTCTTCCTTTCCCTCCCTTCTTAGGATAAATTGTGTTAAATGAATATTGGAACTTCAATTTTTCCTGTCCCATAAACTCACTGTACTTAAAAGTTCTTTTTCAGCTTATTTTACACTATGGATAAGTATAATATGCTGTATGGAGGTTTGGATTTTACATAATCAACCAAAAATCCTGTAAGGGATATATAGGAGAAGTATAAGGAGGAAAGTTTTACTGATGTCTATCCAGCACTGAATAGGGCTTAGATTGTATGAGAATCAAGATCCCTTCTAATATTATTGGTTGCCTGTTGGACGGCATTGGTTCGATGCCAATGAGGTACTAGCAAAGTGGGCTGATAGGTTCAGTGGCAGAGATTCTGTGAATCTACATTGATGAACAGACAAATCTAGGACTTAGATCCACTACCCTGCCACTCACGGCTATCTGGCTCTAGGGAAATGGTGAAACATTGGATATTGTCCCATATCTATGTTGTTGAAATAACACATCAAAGGTATGGCTTTTGATAGCTGAGCTTTCCCAAAACTTTTGAGCTTGCATGAACTTAGAAAAACCTTAATATAATACAGGTGATCCTCTATATCCATGGAGTCCTCCATTCTTGGCTTGAAAATTAATAAATTAAAATCCAAAAAACCAAACCTTGATTAAAACATTTATTAAAGCTTAAATATATAATGGTATGTTTATTGTTGCATCTGTTGTATGTATAGTCCATGGATGCTTATACCTTCTGGATCAAATTAGAAATAAAGAATCATCTTTTTCTCAGTCAGCCAGAGATTCTACTTTGATTAATTGGAGAGTATGGGCCTATGAAGAGTATGGGCCTATTCCTTGTGTAATGTTTTAAATATTTAAATATTATTTATTAAATTGCTTCAAGGCTATATATGCTATTTAAATTGAATATGAATTGGTAGATGGGGGATTTGGGGTACTCGGCAACAGGTGGGTGTACACCCTCAAAATGTCAATGTCTTTCATCCTGAATGTAGAAGTGGTATTTTTATATTTCTTTGCCTCTTTGCAGTTCATTATGATCATCTTGAAGAAAACAATTTAAAAGTTTAAAATGCATGTAGTACTTCAGCAATAACAGCATCTAAATAATAAAGTGCTCATATATTGTCCTTAAGAAATGAATTAAAATTAATTCCAAGATGACTATTCTGTTCTGCCTTAATGTTCTATATACCTAAACAGTGTATAGTCATGTTCATGTCACAAGACTAAAGAGATTCTTGATAAAAGTGCATTTTACCAATTGCAGAATAGTTCATGCTGCATTTGCCCCCCTGGTCTTCTGAGGGAAAAAAAATCTTAACAATGTACATCTAATTTGTGTCTTCATAGAATGGACTCAGATTTCAACCAGATATCTTCGAGAACAGCTAACAAAGATTGCAGATTTTTATCATATGACCTCAAGCCAAGGCAGCAACTCTGTAGTTGTGCCTCCTGAGGTGGAACAAGCCCTGAAGCAATGGGAATATAATGAGAAGTTGGCATTTTATATGTTCCAGGTAACCTTTTTCAG
The DNA here is from genome assembly GCA_020142125.1 of Phrynosoma platyrhinos. NCBI lineage: Eukaryota > Metazoa > Chordata > Lepidosauria > Squamata > Phrynosomatidae > Phrynosoma > Phrynosoma platyrhinos. The sequence continues at coordinate 91,237,340 of JAIPUX010001880.1, forward strand.
TAATGAGTTAAGGTGCAGTTCTGCAAAGTAATATAAAATATATGTGATTTGTTCTGTGTCACTGTTTGTATTTTCATCAACTGTCAAATTGTATTCAGAGCGTGGAAAGTTTCTTTTTTTTTTTTAGACTACAGTTCGCGTAGCCATGCTGGCTGGACAATGGGAGCTGTGGTCATAAAAAGTAACTTTTTTTAGTTCTTGCAGTTGCTTAAGAACTATTGGTAATTTGATAGAGGTATGCAAGAGCACTGAGTTTCAGAGACTACTACTAGAATAGCACAGGGACAGTTCATAATTATAAGACTGTTTCATGATTCATGTAAGTCTTGCTTCCAAGTAGACAGTCTGAAATATTCTAGTATTCTGGTAAGAGAGAAATTAGCTTCAGTAAATGCTGGATTTGTTTTGCAAGATTATAATAGAACAAATAATACATGATTTGAGTTTGAGACTGAAGATGGTCATTATTTTGCCCTCATTCCCCTAGCATATTAATGTGTATGCAATTCCATAATTTTTGAATGTAAATGCAATTACAGCAAAGGGAAATGAAGTACTGTAAGTTAAATACTGACAATGTTGTTGACAGTGTTCTCAACTATTTCAGAGTAAACCTTTTCAGAGAAACTGCCACTTTCTAAAGCATATTTACTGCTTTTATCCTCCCTGTCCATGGACACTTCACCCATCTGTCCCTGGAAAGTTTTTAAAATATAGCAAAGCAAGAGAGAATATTTCCAGACAATCAAAAGGTTTTATTTTTTCTCCCCGCCCCCTTCTTCTTTGGTCACCCTGTCCATTCTCCTTCAGACCCTCTCTTCTTGCTTTTACTGCTGTTGTGTTTCATTGGACTGCAGTCCTTGGGTTTACTCTGAGTCTGCTGAACAGACTCTTGTGTAAGGAGGTGTTGCTATGCCTTTTCCAATGGCTGACTTGCATGTTTCCTCTTCATCAATGATCCTTAAATAAACATTCTGTGATGTCTTCCAAAGTATTTGAATGGTTAGGGTGTCAGTTTTACATTCTTTTTATTTTTATTTGATATATTAAGTAATGAAACATGAATACATAGTAGTTTTTACATGTTTTGGGGAACTTCTTTACTCATCTTTTTTCTAAAATTATTTAAGGAAGGAATGCTTGAAAGACATGAATATTTAACATGGATATTGGATGTCTTAGAAAAAATGAGGCCTGCTGAAGATGAACTTCTGAAACTTCTCCTACCAATAATGTTGCAGGTACAGAGCATTATGTAATGTGCCACAGCAGTTTATCACATGGGAGGGAAGCGCCCAAATCCCATGAATAAACAGGGTGTAACTCTGGGAATATCTTGCAAAAGCAGTATTGTTTTCAGATGACATTGGGTTAATTTAGTGTCATCTCAATATTAATCCATGATTAAAGTGGCAAAATCACACTGATTTTTACTTTTGGGGAAATTAGCCTGATGTGTCTGAATTAGCCTGAAAACAATCCTGCTTTTGCGGGATATTCACAAGATTTAAACCCTGTTTATCCATGGATTTGGGCACTTTGCTTCCTGTGTGATAAACTCCACAGTTCAGAAATGTCTTTCAGCCATGGGCTGGTTTTATGGCATCACAAGATTAGAAGTTACTATGATAGCAAAATGTGGTGAATCTGATTTCAAGATCTGAGGCATCATTTACTAATCACTAGGACTGCATCCACACTGCAGAAATAATCCAGGTTGACATCACTTTAACTGCCATGGCTCAATACTATGGAATTATAGGAATCATAGTTTTGTGAGACATTCAACCTTCTCTGTCAGAGAGCTCTGGTGTCACAACAAACTACAATTCCTAGAATTCCATAGCATTGAGCTATGGCAGTTAAAAAAATGTCAAACTGGATTATTTCTGCAGTGCAAATGCAGCCTAGAATGACATTTTTCAAATTGGCATTTGTGGGTTATGTTTTTTAAAACAGAAAACTTTAACTCATTTTTTTTATTCAGATGTTTACATCTTGCTCTTTATTAAATATCTGTTTGGTTTACTGTAGTGAAAGCTTCATAGAACTTGCAGTTCCTTTTGATTTGCTGCTGCTGTATAATAGGGAGAGTCTAACTCAGTGGTGACATATTCATGAAATCCCAAATTCAGCCCCCTGGCTTTATCTATTAAAAGCGTCAAATGAAGCAGGCCTTAGAATAACCCCTGCTGGTCTGAGAAGTTAGCTGCTGCAAGTCAGAGTAGAACATACTCAAAGTTTAGAAAAATTACTTTTTGGACTACACATATGTAGTATGGTAATTGCCAAGAAAAAGAGAGATAATGGAGTTAGAATTTAGTATCTTTTGAAAGACAGAGCCTTTTTTTTTTTACATTTGGAAAAGGGTTTTGACTATAACTCTCAGAATTCCAGCATTGCCATTGGCTCGAGACTTTGGGAACTGTCATCCCAAAAGTATAATTACTAAGTTCATACAATGCTAGAAGGTCTGACTTGTTATGGGATGAAGTTGGCCTCCACATCTGTGATTTTGACTTTTGCAGATTTATTTGCAATTTTGATTAATTTGTTTTCTCTAGGAACCTCTAGGTCTTTCAATGTAACTCTTCTGAAACTTGACCATAGAATTGTGCTGGAAAACCTAGAACTTCCTAGAGAAAACACTTCTTTAGACATTTGTAGATTGTCCAGCATGATTCTATGATCAACCTCTGGCAGATGTTTACCATAGAGTTGCACTGAGGTGTTCTCTTGAAGGTAAAAAGAATAGTGTTTCTTTTTATTTGCAGTTTTTCCACATTCACAGGGGTCCTTCACCCCTGACACAAATGTGGAGGGAGCACTGTAGTTTAATATGCTCACCAGAACTTTACATTTAAAATTAATAGTCTGTTTTTTTCAAAATCTGTTTCAGTATACAGAAGAGTTTGTTCAGTCAGCCTACCTGTCACGTCGCCTTGCTTATTTCTGTGCCAGACGTGTCTCTTTATTGATAAGTGACAGTCCTAACCTCATAGCTACCCACTTATCTCATATGATTATTGGACCAAATAATCCTCCTTTAGCAGCACCCAGCCCTACTACAGCTGGCCCTGTTGTAAACTCTGTGCAGCTAGCATGTTCAGATTTCCTCTCTTGCCCTCAACACCGCCCACTTGTTTATGGACTCAGTTGTATGCTGCAGGTGAGTGAATAGTTTTTGATGTGCTTTTATATACCATGCAACACTTACACTTCTGTAAGACTGTTTGGAAGTAGTTATTTTATGCTTTTTTATTTTTTAATACATTTTATGATCAGAGTGCAGAAAGTGCAGTCTGCAGGCTACATGCATCCTATTGTATTCAGTAAAGATTAAAGAAAGAGTGAACCCTTTTAAGGCTGCATTCCATATTTTGTTTTCAATAAACTGCTGAGATTATTAGATACATAATAATATTATGTATGTTTTTGTTATGAAAGCTTTTCAACTAAAACAAAGTTACTAGGAAAATAAACTAGTTTCATAGAGTTTTAGTTTTATTACATTAAAATAATCATAAATAAGTAACTAATTTTGTTGTACTCTAACCATATGGGCAAAAAGTAATCTGGGTCTGCAAAAACAAATACAGAGTTCGACGTTTTACAAGTATATTGTCTTCTAGTCTTTCACCGTAGTTTTAAAAGTCTTTGTAGATTGAACCTCCAAGTGGCATTCATCAGATATTTTTTTTCCTAGAAGCATACTGGTTTTTCTATTAGGACTGGATTGAAATTAGCATGTTTTGATAATGGCATGAAAGAGATACAAATGTGAATTGGTCTGCTATCGTTGTGTGCCTTCAAGTTATTTCCAAATTATGTCAACCCTATCAAAGAGTTTTCTTGACAAGATTTGTCAGAAGGGGGGTTATCATTTCCTTCCTCTGAGGCTGGGAGAAAGTGACTTGCCCAAGGCCACCTGGTAGGCTTCCATGGTGGGGTGGGGATTTGAACCCCGGTCTCCCAAGGTTTTAATCCAGGGGTAGGCAACCTTCCCCCTTTAAGGGCCGAGGGACTTCAGCTCCCAGAAACCTCAGCCATGTTGGCCAATAGTCCCATGTTGGCTAATAGCTCCTGGAATTCTGGGAGTTGAAGTCCCTCGGCCCTTAAAGGGGAAAGGTTGCCTACCTCTGTTTTAATCCAACACTCAAACCAGTATACCATGATATATATCAGGGGTAGGCAACCTTTCCCCTTTAAGGGCCGAGGGACTTCAACTCCCAGAATTCCAGGAGCTATTGGCCAACATGGCTGAGGTTTCTGGGAGCTGAAGTCCCTCGGCCCTTAAAGGGGAAAGGTTGCCTACCCCTGATATATATGAAAAACTTATCTCTTCATAAAACAAGTAAAAGGAAGTTTTAATCAATTTTAATATAGCATAAAAATAACCCTAAATGATATAGTGCTACAAGCTTCATTGCTTTTTTGTATTGATGTTTATATATCATCTAATTCAGGGGTAGGCAACCTTTCCCCTTTAAGGGCTGAGGGACTTCAGCTCCCAGAATCCCAGGAGCTATTGGCCAACATGGGACTATTGGCCAACATGGATGAGGCTTCTGGGAGCTGAAGTCCCTTGGCCCTTAAAGGGGAAAGGTTGCCTATCCCTGATCTAATTACATAATCTTAATCTGTTGCTTCCTTTATTGCATGAAATTCTTCCTAAATATTCTGTTGTAGACTATAACTCTCTGTTGCCCAAGTGCCTTGGTGTGGAATTATTCCACAAATGAAAGTAAAAACATCAATCCTGGTTCACCATTGGATTTACTTCAAGTTGCACCATCTAGTTTACCTATGCCAGGAGGAAATTCTTCCTTCAATCATCAGGTAGGCCTAACTTACCTTGTGTTTAAAAATGTGTATGATCCTGTAAAATACTTAAAGAGCAATAACAATTAATATCAGACTAAATATTTGCAACACAAGGCTCTATATGTGCATTTATTGTAAGTGTGGATTTGCCAATTTCTTGTTTGGAGGAAATTGTCATTATATGTAGGAAGGACATGTTGCTGTGATTCCATGGGAAGGTAGAAAGAATGGGCAAAATACTGAGCAATGAGTTTAGCTTTCTAAGAATGTCAGTTTTCATATAAAAAGTCTATTCCTCATGGTTGTGAGGTGAGATCCCACCAAATGTTACCCACACGCTCTACAGCAGGGGTAGGCAACCTTTCCCCTTTAAGGGCCAAGGGACTTCAGCTCCCAGAAACCTCAGCCATGTTGGCCAATAGTCCCATGTTGGCCAATAGCTCCTGGAATTCTGGGAGTTGAAGTCCCTCGGCCCATAAAGGGGAAAGGTTGCCTACCCTGCTCTACAGCAAAGGTAGGGAAAATATGGCATGTGGATGGCCTGTAGTCTGGAGGATTTTGCTTTGCAGTCCCAAAGCTCCCAGGTCCCTCCCCATGGAGTATGTTTTTGGCCAAGTTTTTAGCCCAAACCACTAAAAAAACCTCACCTTGACATCTAGTAAAACATAGCCATTTGGTTCCCCTTTACATCCCTCCCATCACAAATTCCTGATGGGAGAAATTAACTATATTTCCACCAGAAACTGGAAGTGATGTGATTTTACCAGGAGTGATGTGTGGCCCATGGGATAGAGTGGCTTCCATCATTGTTTCACTTTCCAACCTGCTCCATAGGGTGTTTTCAGATTAATCTTTCATTCTGTAATCACCCTGTCTCTTTTATAGAATTTGATAAGGAGCCAAGACATGTTGTTCCCCACTTGGAAACCCCCCAATTCTATCACATTACTTTCTGCATCATAGGAAAAATAATTTTTAAAAGGCACTTCAATGTTCCCTTTGATTTGTAGAAGTAGGGAGCCCTCTGTTTGGAAGCAACCTGCATTTCAAAAGTCAGAGGGACTGCTGGCTTGATGAGTAAGATTTCCATGATTGGCAGTGTTTGGCCTCAGGGCTCAGTACAGCCTTTTGTCTTTCTTCATCATTATAAGAAGCTGAATTAACTTAAATAAAATAGTAAGCACTTTGCATAATTTACATGGGATGGACAATTCAAAGTTGTTTTTTTTAAAAAGATGTTAGGTTTTAAAAAGGCATGTCTTAACATCAGTGAAGCTGTGTCCTTCAGTTAAAGTAAATGTAGAAACTCCTGTGAGCAAAGTCCCATAGCAATGTGCCAAGATAAGAACCTTATGCCAAGAGAATATATTAATAGTAGGTGGCACATCTGTATCATGTGGAATTGTTTTGCCTTCTCAGTGTTTGTGAAACAACTACTGGATATTATAATGCTCAAACTACCCATTGAGGACTGTTTCTCTCCCTGTGTGTTGCTTCCACCTTTCCTCAGAGTACAGAAAATGTGACTTTTCTAGGAGGGGAAGAACAATACAGGCATACATATAACAAGGAAGCTCCTTTTCTTTTTTGTTGTTGTTGTGTGCCTTCAAGCAGTTTCCAACTTGTGTGCCTTAAAGTGATTTCACCAACACTCCCAGTTATGTGAAGAACACTATGGATTTACTGCAGAAAATACAAACCTTCCAGGAAACACCATCTTAGCCACTGTGAATGTGGAATCCTTGTACATCAAGATCCTGCATAAGGATGGACTACAAGCCCTCAGGAACATCATTCCAGATGGCTACTTAATCAGATCGAGCCACCAAGGTCTGCCAATTTATTCTCACACACAATTACTTCACCTTTGGTAACAACATATTGTTGTTGTTAACTGCCCTTGAGTCGATCTCGACTCATGGTGAGCCTATGAATGAGACATCTCCAAGACACTCTGTCCTCCACTGCTCTGCTTAATTCTTGCAACCCCATATCTGTGACCTCCTTAATAGAGTCCATCCATCTAGCATGTGGCCTTCCTCTCTTCCTACTTCCCTCCACATTCCTCAGCATTGTTTTTTATCCAAAGAGTCCTCCCTTCTCATGATGTGTCCAAAGTATGACAGTCTCCATTTGGTCATCTTGGTTTCCAAGGAGTTTTCTGGCTTGATCTGCTCTAGGACCCACTTGTTTGTCCTTTTGGCTGTCCATGGGATCTACAGCACTCTTCTCCACACCACATCTCAAATACATTGATTTTCTTCTTATCATCTTTCTTAACTTTTCAGCTCTCACACTCATACATGGTAATAGGGAATACAATACCTTGTATGATTCTAACTTTTGTGCTGAGTTGTATATCTTTGCATTTTAGAATCTCTTCTAGTTCTTTCATAGCCACCCTCCCCATTCTTAGTCTTCTTCTGATTTCTTGACTGCAATCCCCATTTCTATCAATGTTTGATCCCAGGTATGGGAATTCTTTGACTATTTCTATTTCTTCATTGTTTAGGTTAAACTTGTGAAGGTCCTCGGTGGTCATTATTTTTATTTTCTTTATGCTCAGCATTACCGTAAGTCTGCCTTTGCACTTTCTTCTTTGATCTTCCTTCTTTGATCTTCCTTAGTAGGTGTTCCAGGTCTGTGAGGTTTCCTGCTAGTAGTATGCTGTCATCTGCATATCTTAGATGGTTGATATTCCTTCCTCCTATTTTCACTCCTCCTTCTTCTGTGTCCTAGCCTGTTTTTCTTATAATATCTTCTGCATACAAGTTGAACTGATAGGGTGAAAGGATGCAGCCTTGTCTGACCCCTTTGCCAATTGGGAACCATTCTGTTTCTCCATGTTCTGTTCTGACAGTAGCCTCTTGTCCTGAGTACAGATTCCTAATCAGAACTATCAGATGTGTTGGCACTTCCATGTCTTTAAGGGCCAAGAGCATATACCTTCACGTTAATGGTACTGTCATGGGCATGCACATGGCACCACAATATGCCAATATCTTCATGGCTGACTTAGAACAACAGTTCCTTAACATCTGCATCCAGAAACTGCTTCTCTATCTGACGTACATTGACAATATCTTCATAATTTGGACTCATGGAGAAGACTCACTCAAGACATTCTGCCAGAGTTTCAACAACTTCCACCACACCATCAGCCTCAGCCTGGAACTATCTACAGAACAAGTTCAGTTTCTGGACACCACAGTACAGCTACAAAATGGACATCTAAGTACCACACTATATCACAAACCCATTGACCACTACATGCACTTAAATGCCTCCAATTTCCACCCTGAACACACCACCTGATCTGTAGTCTGCATCCAAGCAGACCCAACATATCTTCACTATTATCTTTTTTTTGGTCCATCATTTCTGCCCCTTCAACAAACAAACCTAGTTCTTAATTTGTGTTATTTCAACTCTATACTTACAAAAAAGTTGGTAAAATATTTTAAAAATCTATGGTACAGTAAGGTGAATTTCCCCAAGTATGTGGAAGCCAGCATGATCATATACAGTGGGCCTTGGTATATGTAGGGGATCTGTTCTGGATCCCCCTGCAAATATCAAAATCCATGGATGCTCAAGTCCCATAATACTCAAAGGTGGTGCGGTCATATGGCTGCACCACCATTGAGGACAATGGCATTTTGCCCCCCGTCCCCCAATATCAGCCTCGTTGCTCTCACCGTGGCAGGTGGCAGGGAGCTACCTCTTCTTCCTCTGCTTTCCCTCCTTCACCTCTTCCCCTGTCACTGCTGTTGCAGCTCTTTCTCCTCCTCCTCCTTCCTCCTTCTCTTCTCCACAATTCCTCCTCCTCTTCCCAGCCTCCTCCACCTTCCTCCTCCTCCTTTTACCCTTCTTCCATCACCCTGCTGTGGCTCATCCTCCTTTTCCTTCCTTCCTTCCTTCCTTCCTTCCTTCCTTCCTTCCTTCCTTCCTTCCCTCCCTCCCTCCCTCCCTCCCTCCCTCCCTCCCAGGCTTCTGCCACAGTGTGGCTTTGGGGTCAGAGTCAGCCGGGGCTGGGGCTGGGGCTGAGGCTTGAGTCACCCAAGGCTTGATTCATTCAAGCCCTGGCCCTGGTACTGGCTCCCTCCGGCCGGGGTTCTGAGGGAGCCAGGGCTGGGGTTTGGCTTTCAGAACCCAGAGGCCCCATCCTGGATGTTGGGCCTGGAGACAGGGGCTCTGAGTCTCATACCTTGGCCCCAGCTCTAGCCTGGCCCTGGTCCCAGCTGACTGGGTGGCAGACTCTGCCCCCAAAGCAATGCAGAGGCAAAAGCCTCGAAGGAAAGTAGGAAGGACGGAGGGAGGAAAGGAGGAAGGGGCAGGGGACTTTTGTACGACTGTGTGCACACTGCCATTGGGGACAATAATGGATGCTTAAATCCATGAATAAGAAGGGCCCATTGTACCAGGGTGGGCAAATGTGAAGGGCCCATTTTATCCTTGGTATACACAGCCAGGCTGCATAGTGGCTACTAGAATTAAAGTCAGGTCATTTTTGGTTTTGGTTTTGACCAGTTTTCACTTGATTTTTCTTTTTGGCCTTTTGGGTTGTTTGTGGGGTTGAGGAAAAAAACTGTCATGTTTTGTCATGGTTTTTAGAAGTTTGGGGGAATATTAGGGACAAAAATAACCTATGAACATTTTATTTTTATTTTTGGAGGTGGCCTAGGTGCTTGAGTTGAGTTAGGTCCTGGTGGCTTCCTGTGGCTCATGGACCACACTTTCCTCACAAAGTTCAATAATCTCCTGTTGAAATATGTAAAAAAACCATGAAGCTAAAAAAAATAATGGTTGACCAGCAAGTAGGAGCAGACCTTGTGGAAGCACTCATGCAAGAGCTTGGAAACATTGTTGTTTTTGGTTAAACATCTGGGAAATCTGAGCAATGTAGTCCAAAAAGTATTTCCCCCCCTAATCTCTGTGATATTGTGAGGAATTATATTTTATGGCAGTTCTTGGTTTATCTCCCAAATGGTAATTTTAGTTGAGGTATCAAGAATAAGAATATGAAGTTTAAAAAATGGTTTCAGGCAGGAACTTTTTTGGGGAAAAAAGTGATCTCATCCTAATCTATAAGACAGTTGCTACAATTACTTATGGTATTGTTAGTTGTTGCTTCTTTCTCTCAGGAAACATGGTAAGTTTCAGAGAAATCTGACACATGTTTGAGACTTGCTTTTCCCAACAACTATTGTAATCAGGAAAACTATTTTTCAGGTTCGTGCAAAGATTTATGAGGTGGAACAGCAAATAAAACAAAGGGGTCGTGCAGTGGAAGTGCGGTGGTCATTTGACAAATGCCAAGAGTCAACTGCAGGTAGAGACCCAGATTTCAGATAAAAATACTACAAAAGCTATAGTATAAATCCTGAACTTCAATACATCATTCAGATACATTGACAGTGAATTAGACATTTATGAGATATATCAGTTAAAAGAATGTGCAATGCTTTCCAGTTTTTGAAGGATTGTTTTAAATGTACAGTTGTCCTTCCCTATTCATGGGCTTGAAGTCTGCGGTCTCACTTTTTGCGGGGAGGAACAACAGCTATACCTTAAATGGCCATGTGTGCCTGTGCATGCATGTGCACCATTAGTTTAAATGGGGCCTGAATATTAGCGAGCCACCATTTTAATGAATGGGGGTGGTGATCTGGAATGGATCCCCCATGAATTGGGAGGGGCAACTGTATTGGTATTGAGCCCTTGAGTGTAGTTAGTGAAATGGGTGATAGAGAGAATTGGGAAAAAATTAGCCCAGTTATTACTGGAGCAGCCAGACTTTGACAGGGTTTGAACCACAAAAATTGCCAGGGGTGAAGCCAACTCCCACTTAAAGAAAACAATCCTGAAAAATCACTTTTCATACTTCACAATGCACATTTTAATCCTTCTTCCTTGTTTAGCCTCTTTGGTGTATGTACCAAAACAAAAAGGTGCTGTTAAAGAAACCTTTTTTTTTTTTTAAACTTATTAGTTTCCATGAGAAAATGGTCTACAATTCATAAAAATTTCCTCAGGTTTCACATCACGAATGTAATATGCCTTTTCTGTTTTTCTTTCTACTAGGGGTTACTATAAGCCGGGTTTTGCATACATTGGAAGTGTTGGATAGACATTGCTTTGATCGATCAGATTCTAGTAATTCAATGGAAAGTCTTTATCATAAGATTTTTTGGCCAAACCAGAACAAGGATAGCCAGGAGGTAATTGCATTTTCTCTCTGTAAATTTATTATTATAGATATCCCTTTACTTATTATCTTCTTTTCCAACATGTTTAATAAAAGGTCTGTGTATTAGACCATACCACCATCTTGTCTAATTTGAAATGTAAATGTATTCTGTGAATTACTGGGCATATATGTAGGTGCTTTTAATGATATGTTTGCCCATTAGAAAAACTGGATCTCTACTGTTCACATCAACATTTTGACCTGTACTTTATTTGCTATAGTTGGAAAACATGGGTTTAGGTCACTACACAATAGTAGCACTTAGATGCCACTGTAAATGTTTAAGCACCATCCTGCAGAATCCTGAGAGTTATAGTTTAGTAAAGCACTTGAACTCTCTAGAAGAGAATTCTAAATACCTCATGAAATAACAAATCATAGGATTCCATAGGATGAAGACATGACTTTTATAATGTTATTAAAGTGGTACAATTATGTAGTGTAAAAGAGACCACAGTAGTGTTAAAATGAATTAGTTGCTAATGTAAATATATCCTAGGTTATGGGTTGTTCTTTGTGGAATTCATTTAAAAAGGTTTGTTATGTTGAAATGCTGCACTATATGGCTTGATTTGCTACTCACCATTTTCATAATTTGTGTTATAAATGAGCAGGCAGGCATGTTGATAAGCAATAATGTGCTGCACTTCATAACCTGCTCTATTTATCTCTTCCATTCCACATGAAATTTGGCTGATGGTCATATGCAATGCACCCACCTGTTCTTGCTCTACACTATTACAATGTCTTTCTGTGCTCATGAAGACAGGAAATGATTGGTTTCTGTTCCATGTTCTGTTCAGCTGCTGTTTTTTTATGTTCATTGTCACTACAAATGTTATCTTAACTTGCTTGATTTGTGGAAGTGGCTGAAAATCTGTGCATTCATTTGACTTACAGATGACAGAACAAATGCTATATTTGTGTATCTGCTTATGTTGGCTCCAGTGACCACAATCTCCTGTGTTGTTAGCTCTTCTTAGCTGCAAAGGAAATAACAATTTTAGAATGTTTTAAAGCTACATTCCTCAGTCAACAGTCAGAAAACTGTTCTTGTTCGGTTTGTAGATAAGGCAATGCAGTGTAGACAACACAATTCTGTGCATGTCTGTTCAGAAGCAAATTTCATTGATTTTGGTGGCATTTCCAATGTAAATGAAACTTAATATCTAATGAAATAATGTTAATTCTTTTGGCTTTTAATAAGTAAAGTATAATTGCAGCTACATGAACATGATTTTCATGCTTCTAGTGACTTGCTAACAGCTCAGTTTCAGTATATTAAGATAAATATGTTAAGGATAAGACAGAATCTTCCTTGGTTGTTACTTTGTAGATATAAAGCATTTGGAAAACTGTATATGAGCCACTAGATGGCAGTTGTTTCTTAGTCATAAAAGAACTAGAAAAAAACTGCAATATCTTATTCAGGAACTGTTAGTTATAGTTACAGCTGAATTCATAGGGTTGGAAGTAATCAGTGTGTGGAAGTGAAACTGTTTAAAACATGTAATCCCAAACAGTGACAAGTACAGAAGGAATATAGGTATAAGGCAGAGTCTGTGTTTATATAGCCTGTAAAAATATTAGTGCTTGTTGATACAGTTTGGAAACTTAACTTCATAGATATATTTTACACTATCATGTAGAATGGAAGCTGTATATCCTTTTTAAATGTGCATGATAGATACTTGCATAAATATCTAATTAACCATTTGTAAGCCGCTCTGATGGACTTTTGACTGAAGAGCAGGGTATAAATACTCCAAATAATAATAATAATAGAGCTTAATTTTACCTGGTAGATAAAGATGAATTTTCATTTTATTATTTGAAGTTTTTTTTTTTTTTTAAATCCTCAGAATTAATTTACTCACCAAATTAATTCATGCCACATCAAGCATCAAACATCAGCTACATTGTGATTTGGAGTGAAGCTCCAGTTGGGATTTTTCTGTTTCTGTATTGCAGCCTTTCCTTAATGGCTGTTATGTTCCATTTCATGTTGTGGGAGAATTGGCTTTGAATTTTTTTTTTTTTAAATAGATGCTATTAGTCACTTGAGTAAAAAAAAAAAAAGCTATTCATTTCAACTTTTCCCCTTTCCTGCTGTGTATTTACTAAAACAAGCCTTTGATGTTTTCCAGTGATGCACATAGTTTTAATTTTTTTAAATTCCATTCTGACTCATCTCTGAGTAGTGAAAAGTTCAGTACAATCAATAGCTCAGGTTTATTTAGCTTCTCAGAGTCACTGTACAGAGGCTGTTTGCTAAAGGTCATGTAGTTACTTGTGAGTAAATCTAGTAGTGAGAAAAATATTTGTACGTGCTGAAGCACTGTTCTCCATTGAGCGAGGGAGTATCTTTTTCTCCCTTCTCCTTGAAAATTACCAATTGTGAGAAGGTATTTCTCTGTGTCTCCTTTTATGGAAAAGGAGCTGATAATATCTGTTAGTTTATCACCAAATGGCTTGTTGTACCACTGCCTACACACACCTACATAGAGGAACTCAAGACGGCATGCCTCTTATAACAGGGAAAAGTAAGTGTTGTGATACATATTTGGCCAAAGGAGGATGGCGGGTCAGAGCATATACACATAGATGTTGTTGAGTTCACACATGAAGATGAGTTAATCTGGGATCTGATATACAAGGTTACCAGCTATTTAATATAATTATTTTGTCTCAGATGTAATTCATAACTAGTATATAATACTTACATCTGTGCTTTAGTAGTAGAGGCCAAAAGTAGTAGAGGTGCTTCAGTGACACAGACTCAGGGCCAAACAGTGAAAAAGTGTGTTCTGAGTGCTTACAGTGCAACAGGAATTAGTCAATTTAGTATTATCTAGGACTGAGGTAGGCAACCTTTCCCCTTTAAGGGCTGAGGGACTTCAGCTCCCAGAATCCCAGGAGCTATTGGCTAACATGGGACTATTGGCCAACATGGCTGAGGCTTCTGGGAGCTGAAGTCCTTCTGCCCTTAAAGGGGAAAGGTTGCTTACCCCTGATCTAGGAGAATGTAAACAATATATATCAAAGGATGAAGACATGTCTGGTGTTCTTAAAACATAAGCCTGGAGCAGATTGGCAAAAAGAAGCAGCTTCCAGCCACTTTGGAGGTATGGTGTTTAAACGATGCAGGCCTCCAATGTGGTCCGAAGCTGCACTGATGCTGCACTCCTGTCCTTTGGACCAGAGCAAAAAGGAGCAGGGATAATCCAGCTCATGGTGGCATAGGTTGGGGCCAGTGGCAGTGGCCGCTTTTGGAGCATGCTGTGCAATTAGTGCAGTCCTAATCTGCTTGTGGCTGTAGCAGACTCAGGACACTCTTTTGCACCTATCTGCTCCAGCCCATACTTTTGCAAATGTGAAACTGAGGAAAAGTAAGGGTCAAAACCAATGGCCCAGTGAGACTGCTTTTCAGGAAGCTTGGGGGCATGGCATTTAGATGCCACATGCTCTGAAGACATCTTGAAGCCGCCCAGCTATTTAGACGTGGGCGGCTTCAAGACACTGCAGATGTGAAGCATTTATACGCCACATGCCACCAGAACTCCTTACAGCATCAAGCTGTTGTGGGTGTGATAAGCCAGCTTTTTGCCAGCTGAAAAAGGAGCAGATCTTTGCCACTCCTTTTTTTGGCTGGCTCCAAGGTGGACTGGGACTGCAGCCCCTATCTGGCTTTGGCGGGGATGATCTGTTTTGCTCCGAAGATTCTGGAACAGTATTCTTTTTCCCCAATTTGTGTTCAGTTGCAAATGGATAGTTGTCACTGGAATAAATAAAGTAATAGATTAATAAGGTGGAGTGAAGTAAATTAGACAAATTGTATAATGCTTGATTAATAATTATTAAAATGTTATGTGTGGTCTATATCATATGTGTGTTATTATTGTACATCACTTTGAAATCTTCAGATCCAAGCAGTTTATAATATTCATGAATGAGTAAATGAATGCCGCCTTGGGTCCCACTTTGGGAGAAAGGCAGAATAAAAATATAAAATAAATAAATAAATAAATAAACAACTGACTACCTTCAAGCTTAGTTGTAGAGACTGCTGTACTTTCATTGTCTTAGCTGGAATACTGTAATTTACAGTGGTTAAGCAATAGTATTGTTGCATGGAGGGGAGGTTTGGGAATAGTAAGAAGACACATTAGAAGAGTAGAAAGCAGGAATGATGGAAAATACCATTGGGGAAGTGAATATGACAAACACCAAATTGAATCCAGTAGAATTTGAAGGTTGCTAGTTTTGAAAGAAGGATTCATTGGACTGGTGTAGGATGAATGGAGAGAATGGAAAAATTTGGAATATGTCATAGCATAGGAAACCACTGTATTACTAATTTATAATATGCATACTTGGTTCTTTTTGATTAAAAAAATTATAGTGATGTTACACAATAAATTGGTCATAAAATAAATTGCCAAATTGCCAAAAATTATAATAATTAATAAATCAGCAATTCAAATAACAAAGTAAAACAGTATCATAAAGCATAAATACCTAAAACATATTTAAAATGCTAGGTTAAAAAGATGCATCTTAACTTCTTTACTGAAAGCCTAGAGAATGGGAATAGTCTAAATTCCAGAGGGATTACATGACAGAATTGGGAAGGAACACATTCCTGACAAATAGGCCTCCCTAGCCAACAATTGTCCTTAAAAAAGTTTTTCTTGAGAATGTTAATAACCCAACAGATTCATAAGGATATAGACCAGTGATGGTGAACCTTTTAGGGGCAAGTGCCCAAACTAAAAGGCCTTCCGGCACTGGGTGTTACCCGGTGCTGGAGGTAGGACTTCTGTCCTCTGGGGTGGAACTTCCAGGACAGGACTTCTTCCCCCTGCCCTCCCAGACCTTCAACTGCCTCTCCAGAGACAGCTGAAGACTCAGAAGGGCAAGTGGAGGAAGAAGAGGAACAGGCATGTTCAGAGGCAGTTGGAGGCTGGGGAGGGTCTGGAAGATGGAGGAACAGGCATGTGCCTCTTCCTCCTCCTCCCCCTGTGCCATCCCCAGCCTTCAGCTGCTGGAGAGACATGTGAATGCCTGGGATAGCCAGGAAGGAGGATGAACATGCCTCATCCTCCTCCTATCCATCCTTCGCATACTGGGGAAAATGGCTTTGCATGCCATCTCTGGCACACGTGCCATAGGTTCCCCATCATGAATATAGATATTTCTTTAGACATTCATGTCATCAGTTGTTTGGACCTTTAATGATTAAAACAACACCTCAAGCTGAGTCCAGAAAAAAAAATATAAACAGCAAACTAGTTAGTAAACTAGTGCTGCATTTTTCATCAATTCATGCTTCCAAATGGACTGTGGGTTAAACTCCTCAGCCCTGGAAACTTCTTTGGGAGACATTATTGTGTTAAGGCTGTTTTGTCTGTTGGGGCAAAGCTGTTTGTTTGTTTGAATTGGGTGGAGGCTTGTTGGTGTAATCATTAGTGTTCTGTTATTCTATTTTGTTTTGGTGAGCTTGACTGTTGGGTTAAAGCTGATTCTTTGAGCTGAATGTAGGGTTGATTGTGTGGTCATTAGTGTTCTATTGTTCATTTATGTGTAGGCCTAGGTCTTCTGACTGAGGTGGAGGGGGGCAGGGTATCTGCTTAAAGGAAGTGAGTCAGATATATGGTTGAGGGAGGAGTTAGAAGTTTTTAGCTTTCTCTGTAGCTGCAGCTCCAGTCCCTGGAGCCTGGTGAACATGACCTTGGCTAAGCAGCAAGGCCAACAGGTGTTTTGCATTGATGCTCAATGGAGGAGTTTTAAGGGGGAAGCCCAGAGTTCTATTTCAGTGCTTGCTTAAGAGTACTGACTGTGGATAGTGAGAGAGCCACTGCACAGCTTTGATATGTTTGTGTTTTTGCTGGAGGATGTGGTAGCTACACCTGCAGCAAATGCAAGTTGGTTGCCCTGTTAGAAGAGAAGCTCCAACATCTTGGGACCCATGTATCTGCTCTTCAGCATATTAGGGAGCATGTGGTTTTGTTGGACAGAGTGAAGCAATCTGTCCTGCATGAGGAACACACAGGGAATGTGGTAAGTTTTCAAACAGAGGAGGTAGACATTTAGAGGAATGTAACATATAGAACCAGGACCAGGGATCATTCTGTGAGCCTGGAGCTACAGAGTCAATTCAGATCTCAAGTGATGATGAAGAACAGCAACACGAGCAACAGTGTCAATCCTCAGAGAATGGGCAAGTTACCTTGGAAGATTCAGCACATGGAATGGCTCTTACTAATCCTCAGAGGACAGATGTGGTGGTGGTAGGGGATTGCCTGCTGAGAGGAACAGAAGCAGTAGTTTGTGAGCCTGACAGGATGTCTTGAGAGGAAGGCTGCCTCCTTGGGACAAAAATTTGTGATGTAACAGAGAGGCTGACAAGACCACTGACTGTTACCCACATGGGAGCCAATGACACTGTAAGGGATTCCAAGGCTCTGGGTAATAAGCTGAATGACTTGGATGCACAGAATGTCATGTAATGAGTTTGGACTGGATGGCCCTTGTGGTAGATGACTGTCAGGAAAGGCTGGTGCACTAAACATAATTGTTCAGATAAATTCCTTGCAGTTTATAAATGAAAGCTTTAGAAGAATAAGCATGAGAGTGAGCACATTGCTGAAGATTGTTAGTGAGAGAGTCAAATGAGAGAGGCAAATGAATGGGAAAAAAACTTAGAATCATAGGACTTTATCACACAGGGAAAATTGGGGGTAAATCAGGGATTTAAACAGTGCAAAATGTGATATTGCACTTAAGATTTTCACAGACATTGTTATTAAACAGGCAATAAACAGCAACAAATCATTTTTGGGATTTCCCTGTGAATGATTTGTTGCTGTTTATTGCCTGTTTAATAGCGATGTCGTGTGAAAATCTTAAATGTGGTACCACGTTTTACATGGGATAATTGCTGTTTAAATCCCTGATTTTGCCTGATTTCACTTGTGTGATAAAGTCCATAGATGCATTGGAAGAGACAACAAGGGCCATCTGTTCCAACCTTCTGTAATGCAGGAATACATAATCAAGGCACTCCAGATAGATGGCCATCCAGTCTCTGTTTAATGTGGTGGCTTAGGGATTAAGATGTCAATTCTGATGATTGGAGGATCAGAAGGTTGGCAGTTCGAGGCCTGAGTACTGCATGATGGTATGAGCTCCTGTCACTAGTCCCAGCTTCTGCCAACCTAGCAGTTCGAAAGCATGCAAATGCATGTAGATAAATAGGTGGGAAGGTAACAGCGTTCGGTGCAGTCATGCTGACCACATGACCACCACAGCAGTGCTTGGACAACACTGGCTCTTCAGCTTAGTAATGGAGATGAGCACCACCCCCTACAGTCAGTTATGAATAAACATTCATGTCAAGGGACTACCTTTACCTTTAACTTTTTAAAGAAGGATACTCCACCACACTCTGAGACAGAGGAGATTATCAGATGGAGGTGCAAAGTGTCCGTATCTCATCCTTAACCCATGGTATTTGTGTGATCGGGGGAAAATTATCACATCCCTGTGTGTTTATCCCATTTTTCTCCCATCTATATAGAGTAATGGACCCATAATTTGGTATTAATGGGAATTTCCATTAATACCAAATGATGGGTCCTTTACTCTTTACAGATGGGAGAGGAATGGGATAAGTGCACTGGGGTGTGATCATCTTTCCCTCGATTGTGCAAATACCACAGGTTAAGGATGGGATAAGGACGCTTTGCTCCCGTCTTATAATCTCCAGAGTTTTACACTGTTGAACATCTTTTACCATCAGGAAGTTCTTTGTAAATGTGTAGGTGGAATATCTTTCCTTTAATTTGAAATTACTGCTCTGAGTTCTAGTCTCTGGAGCAGCAGAAAACAAGCTAGCTCCACCTTGAGTATGGCATCCCTTCAAATCCCACTTGGCTATCATGTCACTCCTTAACCTTCTCTTCCCCAGGCTAGACATACCCAGCACCCTAAGTCACTCCCCATGGGACATGGTTTCCAGACCTTTTGCCATTTTGGTCACCTTCCTCTGGACATACTCTAGTTTGCCAAAATCCCTCTTGATTTGTGCTACCCAGAACTGGACACAATATTCCAGGTGAGGTCTGATGAAATCAGAATAGAGTGTTACTCTTACTTCCCTTGATCTAGATGCTATATTCCTATTGATGCAGCTGAGAACCATATTTGCTTTTTTAAGCTGCTTCATCACATTGTTGATTCATGTTTAGCTTGTGGTCTACAGAGACTCCTAGATCCCTTTCACATGTACTGTTGTCAAGCCAAGTGTCACCCATCCTATATCTCTGCATTTCATTTTTCTTCTGCCTGGAATTAGGGTGATAGTTCTAAAATTTTATATAAAAATTAAGATTTCATTTATTGTTTAGAAGCATTTTCAGAATTCTGTCTATATTAGCATTTTAAAATGTTTCCACCTCTGTCATTGCTACTCTTATTAACTTCTATGATTCAGGGTTAAATTGCTCAGGATATGTCAGCCACCTTTAGGGCCTTATGGGGAGAAAGGCAGGATATAAATCAAATAAATCAAGCACAGAGTAGCCTTGAGAATTTAATGGAAAGTGACAGTTACTTGCATGTGTATAGATTAGAAAGAAGTGTATACATAGTGTATACATAGTTACATATGTTGTAAAGATTTTACACTAGCAAATCAACCAAAATGGGGAATCTGCTCCTTCCATTTAAAATTGGATTGCCTGGTTAACGTGCTGACTGCCTGCATTATAATTATAAACCTGCATTATAATTATAAGGTTGTGTATGCTTCCTCCAGGTTTGTCGACATAGTCATAGTCAGTCTGTCAGCTGTTTTGATGGTTAAAGTTAGCTTTATTCTCTTTTCTGTCTTTGTAGAAATTAGATTGAATGTTGTAGTGGGACAGGCAGCTGCACAGCTTTAAGCAAAACTGACTCATTTGGAAACAAAACCAGCTCTTAACCTTTTTTTAAAAAAATTGAACTCAATATGTATCTTGTTTTTTATTAATGCTGGAGTATGAAAGATCAATAAAAAGTATAGGAAATACATCTGTTTTTGAATGAATTGTATGTGTCTGAACTGAAACAAGCAGGTCTACCACTTAAAAAAAACCTTGTTGAAACTCAGGTTAAAAATAGTCAGTTGTCTTATTTCCATTGCCAGTATGTTGTAAAATACAGTACTTTATTCTTCTGACTAAATGGGTGACAATTAATTTGTTGCCAGGTATTCAGATGCTATTGTGTACTCCTTTTGTAATAGAAATTTAAACGAAGTTTATGTAAACATTCACAGTCAAATGCAGAAAGTCACAGCTGCTGTTAAGAGTAGCTCAAGAACTGTTAGCTGTCATGAGGCAGAGCCAGCTGGTTTCTGCTCTTTGTGCTTTGTTTGTGCTGTTGGGTAAACAAAGTTAATTTCCCAGACCTTTGTCAAAAAATTGGAGTGAGCTTTACTGTATACTATGTGTGTGGGAGGGGAGTGAGTATGGAGTGGGGTTGAGCCTAGGGGTAGAAATTGAGCCCAGGGAACTCTTTTCGTGATGAGGTGACTGAAGTACATAGAGTAGGGGTGCCTATCTCAAGACCCTCACTGTTCTACAAGGGATAAATAGAGTTAGGCCTATTCCTGGGCCAATAGTTGCATTCCTTTGTCTTCTTCTCTCCATACTAATTCAGTCTGCTACCTTGATTTGGAAATCTATTATTTCTTCATCTCAGCAGCCAGATAAATAAGCTTATCGCACTGTGTTCTCGTAACGTAATGAGTACGTAATGTGAACAGAATGGAACGTATTTAATCGCACAGTATGATCCTCATCGAGTTCCCATTCCATGCTCTGACAGTCCCT
>JAIPUX010001880.1:91271592-91293835 GCA_020142125.1 Phrynosoma platyrhinos
TTCCGGATAGGCTTTCTGATCACGGTTAAGGTGTTCTTATAAACCAAGATTATACCACCACCCTGCCCACTTTCCCTCACCTGCTCACTAACTGAGTACCCAGCTGGGAGAGCCTGCGCCCAGGTCGCGGAGCTGGCATCCCCCAGCCAGGTCTCAGTGAAGCATGCCAGGTTGGCTGCCTCATCCACCAGGAGATCATGGATGATGTGTGTTTTATTTTTGACTGACCTGGCATTGCAAAGGAGCAGGTTGAGGGTCAGTGGAATGATTGGAATGCTCTCCAAGTTATCCTGGTAAACAGAGCCAACTGAAGGAGGGATAGATATCAAACATCGATCCCCCCTTCTTTTGTAACATCTGTTGGCTCTGTTGCCGCTATACCTTCCCCTCCCCCACACCACCTGAATGTCCGTTCCCAGATCATGGTCAGCTCCAACATGCAGAGGAAGAGATGAGTGCCCAGCTGACTCCAGTCTCTAATTTGAGCAGCAGCTGCATAAATGGCAAAAAGAATGTAGGAGGGAGATGGTTCCTCAACGCCATCCAACCTGCCATAGGGGAGGGGGGGTAACAAGGCTCAATGGGGTTTTGAGGCCCAGGTGGTTCCGCCCTCCTCCTCGCCGGCAAGGCAAGCATTGGGGCCAAGGACGGCCCAGAGTCCCTCTGCCGCTGTCGCCGGGAGGGAGATAGGGCTTGATGGGGCCTTAAAGCCCAGGTGGTTCCGCCCTCCTCCTCCTCCTCACTGGCAAGGCAAGCGTTGGGGCCAAGGACGGCCCAGAGTCCCTCTGTCACTGTCGCCGGGAGGGAGATAGGGCTCGATGGGGCCTTAAAGCCCAGGTGGTTCCGCCCTCCTCCTCCTCCTCGCCGGCAAGGCAAGCGTTGGGGCCAAGGACAGCCCAGAGTCCCTCTGCCGCTGTCGCCGGGAGGGAGATTCTAATCTTCACAATTAGAAGATCTTAAAGTATTCTGAGCATTGTATGGGCTCTTGAAATGGGCACTGTAAGTAAAGACTCTGTTGTGATCAGAAGGATCTTCTTCTCTACCCCTTCCCTCAATATCTTCTTTACACATATGAAATCTATTGAAGAATCCAACATTTGTTTCAATCTTAACAGAGCATTCAAGTATTCACCTCATCATGGGCTTGGCTCTTGTGAACACTTGGACCAATGTTAGGCCCATGAAATGATGGCAGATATCATTGCTTGATTTAGAAAGGTACAATGAAGGAACTGGATCTCTCAATCTAACCAGATGTTTGGAGAATAGCTGGAAACTCTACTTAAATTGTATGTTGATTAAGTTGAACTCACAGATGTGTTAGGACTATGCCATCTTATTTGCCTGAAAGAATAGGAAGAATGGGTGCTTAATTTATGCTTCTTCAGTGTTAATAGTTCCCTATTGTTGTGTCTTCCTCCAGTCTGTAGCCAAGAAGCTGATCCAGGGACTAGGGAGAAGTTTTGTATCATGGGCTGTCAAACTATGTTGATTTTCTTTCAGACAGTTAGCAAGTGCAAAGAAGGTCTGGTTCCAAAGGAAATTTATTTAAAAATAAGATTGGTTGAAAGTTACTGCATGCAAATAAAGGATTGTGCTATTATGCTATGCTTTTCCATACCTTTTATGAGTAGGAGGGGGAAAAATAGGCCTAACTATTAAAATTATTATTATATATATTCAAAACCTGTAGATTTATTTTTCATTGGCATAAATAAAATACCTTATAATCAAAATGACTTTTGTGATAAAAAAAGAAAGCGAAATACAGAATTGGTCATGCCATAAATCTAATAGATATTTCTGTTTACTATATTAAACATCTCTTTTATATGGCTTAGATTTTTTCTCCAATGCCTGGGGAGCCTTGTGAGAACTTGAGTTCCATGTCCATACTTGATAGAAGAATTTCAATTAACAGTGAAAAATCTATGAAGAGAGACAAAGTGAGGGAGCTGATCTTTCCATCAAACTACAACCTTCTTCGCCATTTGCAATATGCAACACATTTTCCTATACCTCTGGTAAGTAATCACTGAACATCTTTAAACAGCTGATTTATGTTTGTACATGTGTGTACCACATCTATCCATGTTTGCTATCAAAATCCACTGAAATAAAACATCAAAGGCAGTGTTCCCTGATTGCTAGAATGATTAGTATTTATTAAATACATAGAATCTATGATTCTATGTATTTAATAAATACTAATTTACTGCACTGAGGCTAAAGTTACTGCATGATATGCAGTGAGATTGATCATAACTAACTTTTACTGGTTTGAGATCTCTCTTGGTTTCTCTGTCTTTACATTGGTTTAGGTGTAGGGATGGACAGATGGATAGTGTGTGTGTGTGTGTGTGTGTGTGTGTGTGTACACACACAAACAAATACAGATACAGATATACACACATAGATTATGCCTAAATATATGTTCTTCAAACTGATGCTATCTGCATGTTAATCATTCCTTTCTTCATTTTTTGTGCTGGCTAAACTTCCTATACAGATTATTCTCTTTTTAAGTCTTTTAAAAGGCACGTGTTCATGAACACATTATGAATCCTGCTATTAATAATCCTATTTCAAGAGAAAATTAATAATGTACAGTATAAAAAGCTAGTAACAATGTTTTATTATGTGCGTGAACTCTCTTGAGCAAAGAAAAACTTGGCAATCTTACAACTTTCAGGATAGAGTGAAACCAGAGAAAGCAGAAATCAAGTATTTTAAGAAGGCTAGGATCAGGGACTGCTTATGATGAATGTTATCATAGTGGGCCTTTGTTATACATAGGGGATCCATTCTGGACTCTTCTGCATAAGGCAAAAAATGTGGGACCTCAAGTACCATTCTCCCCCATGGCCGTGTGCTTCTGCATGCAGAGTGGAGTGCCATGCATGCCATTATGATATGTGGGGGTTTGCTGTCTGTGTGAGCTCATGTCTGCGGGCACACTGTACTTTGTGAATGTTTTATAATCAACATGTGTAGTTAACTTTCATACGCTTCCATTTTATTTACTTAATGTTACTGATGGTGTTTTTGCTTGTCTTATCCATTTTAGTACAGTCTTAATTCACTTTAGTTGTATGTAACAAAAATAAAACATATAACAGATTTTCTTATTTAAGAAGAAGAGAAGAGAAACCACGCAGGTAGGGGACAAGTTGGAATGGAGATGTAATGGGAAACTAAAGGGATTAAACATTCCTTTCCTTCCAGCCACTTTCAGTTTCTTGTCTCAAGAGGAGTAGTAGTAGTAGTAGTAGTAGTAGTAGTAGTAATAATAATAATAATAATAATAATAATAATAGAGAGTAATAGTAATAACAAACAAATTTGGCATAGTTTTGTTACCCATGAATTAATATAATGTAAATTAAAATGTGGGGAACTCTGTAGGTAAGGCTCTGATTTGTGGATTAATTTATCTGAAATGTCTGTTCCTGAGATTCCTTGGCACAGGTTTTCAGGTCATTCCTCTATAAAGCCACTGTAGACATTATGAAATGCATCCACAAACTCTGTGCTTGCACATTCTATCTTCCCACACCCATGCCCAATTTACTGCTGGCTTTTGGAAATCTATAGCTTCCCATGTGTCTGCTCTGGCGAACAGGGTCTTTCCAAAAAGCAAAGAAGTTTAAAAGTAAAGCAGAACACATAACCATAAAATAGAGCAGGCCTGTACAACATATGGTCTGGGGGCTGCATGCGGCTTACCAAAGGATTTTTGGTCTCCTGCAAGGATGTGGAATGACTTCAAGGCTTCTCCACTGCTTGGCCTTCTCCTGAGGAGAGGGCCATGAGGAGGAGGAGGAGGAAAGGCAAACACTCACCCTGCAAGTCTCCTCTGCTGCTTGGCTTTCTCCCAAGGAAAAGGCCAGGTAGCAGAGGAGGAGGAGGATGGGCAAATGCTTGCCCAGCAAGGCTCCTCCACCACCTGGCTTTCTCCTGAGGAAGAAAGGCAGCAAAGTAGGAGAACAGACAAATGCTTACCCTGCAAGGCTCCTCCACAGTCCAGCTTTCTCTTGAAAAAAGGACCAGACAGAGGAGGAAGAGGATGGATTTAATATTAATAATATTTAATATATTTAATATAAATGCTATTTAATATTTAATATTTAATAATACTTAATAATGTATAATATAAATAATAATTAATATAGTTGGTTATAAATATTTAATCAAAACCTATGTGTGGCCCAAAGAAGTTTAGCCTATTTTAATTTTGGCCCCTTCTTACTGCCAAATTGTGTCAGAGGGCTCTATTGATTTAACTGAGTTCAAATTACTTTTGCCTTTGAATTCAGTTTGCAGTAAATGAAGTGTGCTGAGGAAAAAAGGGGAAATTGAGGGAGGAGTGAGAAATTAGAAATTTTTAAAGCATCTGAAAAATGGGATGAAAGAAGGTTAAATGGAACAGTCCCTGTCAAACCAGGACTGTTGGAGAGTATGAGCAAGGTATCTTGGAAGTCTTTACTATAAGAGGAAGAAACATTAGCTAGGAAGGCTTAGGAACATCATTTTAAAACTTTATCTGGCTGCTGAGATGAAGAAATAATAGGCTTCCAAATCAGGTAGCAGACTGAAATAGTATGGAGAGAAGAGGACAAAACTAATGCCCCCAAACAAAGGAATGCAACTATTGACCCAGGAATAGGCCTAACTCTATTTATCCCTTGTAGAGCAGCCAAAAGGATTTCTGGCAGCCTGCAAGGATGTGGAATGACTTCAAGGCTCCTCTGCTGCTTGGCCTTCTCCTGAGGAGAGGGCCATATGGAGGAGGAAGAGGAAGGGTAAACACTCACCTTGCAAGGTGAGCAGAGAAGGAGGATGGACAAATGCTTGCCCAGCAAGGCTCCTCCACCACCCAGTTTTCTCCTGAGGAGGAGGCCAGGCAGTGGACTAGGAGGAGGATGGACACATACTTGCCCTACAAGGTCCCTCTGCTATTTGGCTTTCTCCTGATGAGAAGGCTGGGTGGTGGAGAAGGATGAGGATGGGTGAGCACTCACAACGCTCCTCCGTTGCTCAGCCTTCTCCCGAAGAGAAGGCCAGGTGTTGGAGGAGACTGATGGGCAAACATTCACTCCCTCAGGGCTCCTCCACAACCCAGCTTTCTTCAGAAGAGAAGGCCAGGCAGTGCAGGAGGAGAATGGGCAAATGCTTACCCTGCAAGACTTCTCTGCTGTCTGTCTTTCTCCTGAGAAAAGGACCAGACAGAGGAGGAAGAGGATGGAATTAATATTTAATATATTTAATATAAATAATATTTAATAATTAATTAATATTTAATATTAATATAAACCAGGGGTAGGCAACCTATGGCCCGGGGGCCAGATGTGGCCCCCCGAGGCCTTTGGACCGGCCCCAGGCAGGTCCTGCCACCCCCCACCGCCGCCTCCCACCATGATGATTATTGTTGTTATTACTTGTTCTCGGGGTTTTCTTGGCAAAATCTCCACAGGGGTTTTGCCATGGCTTTTCTGGGGCTGAGAGAGTGTGCATGCATATTTTTTAATTTTTTTAAATTATTTATTTATTTATTTATTTATTTTTGGTGCTTCAGCCCCCCAATTGTCTGAGGTACAGCAATCCGGCCCCCGGCTCAAAAAGGTTGCCTACCCCTGATATAAACAATATATAAATAAGATTTAATATAATTAATTAATTAATATAAACAATATATTAATAAGATTTAATATAATTAATTAATATTTAATTTAAACCTATTCACAGCCCAAATAAGTTTAGCCTATTTTAATTTTGGTCCCTTCCTACTGCGTTGTGCAGGTCTGGAATAGAGGAAGAAAAGAAAAGGGAGGGGTGAGGGAGAAAAAGAAAACCTTTAAGACTGACTGAATTTTGCATAAGCTTTTGTGGAAATAAACCCATTTCTTAGAATGCAGTAGAGAGTGGGGCTCAATTCTGTGGCTGAAAACGGGATAGAAATGGAAATATTCCTAGTTAGGACCTTGGTTGCTCCTAGCAGATGTTGAAGGAGAAAAGGACATTGTTCAGTAGTGATGTTTAACTTTGATGGTTGTTTCCTTTTGGGAACAAGATGAAAAATGATGTTATTTTCATAGGCCTATTGCATTAAGTATGCTCTTCATGCTGTTTATTTTTGTGTTGCTATCTGGAGCTTTAATTCTTGTATTTTAGAGGTAATATTGAATTGATAGTAATTTTACTCAGAGTTTCACTGCAGGCTGACAGGTGGGATATTAAAGCTACTACTATTACTATTCATGTATCACCAAGGCTCAGATTGGTATTGGATTTGAATTGGCCCAATATATATGCTTGTATTGGTCAGCTCTATGCTCTGCTTGTGCACATTTAATAAATAAAAGAATCCCTCAATCTTCTCTTAAAAGATTCAAAAAAGTTCAAACCTGTTCCATCGTAACTGAATGTGATTGAGTTGGGAAATGGTAAGGGGAGCAGCACAGTCTGTTAAACATAGCCAGGAGCAAAAGGCAGTCAGTGCCCGTAAGACTTGCATAACCAAATTCTAAGCAGCCACAGAAACTAGCAAACTAGCCTTAAGGGTATATCACTGTTTTTTCAGGGTATAAAGTACATTTGGCCCTTCATAATTCTGCTCTGGAGCCCTCATGGATAACAAAAAAGTGGGACCTTAAGTCCCGTTATTTCCAATCCTG
Organism: Phrynosoma platyrhinos; assembly: GCA_020142125.1. Taxonomy (NCBI): domain Eukaryota; kingdom Metazoa; phylum Chordata; class Lepidosauria; order Squamata; family Phrynosomatidae; genus Phrynosoma; species Phrynosoma platyrhinos. Next base: position 91,278,267 of record JAIPUX010001880.1, read on the forward strand.
GTTGGCTGTGTACATGTGGCACCATTGGTGTGAATGGGGCAGGGCAATTTGCGGATGTTCAAATCCATAATTGGAAAGCCTGTGGATGGCAATAGCCAACTGTATAGCTCTTTTCTTTGAAAACCAAAGGTCCCTGTAATCTCATCTTAAAGGAAGGATGTGGACAATATTTAGGAGACAAATATATTTTTAATGTACAGTACATTCATCTTCTGGAAAAATCTGGAGTCACCTAGTTGAAATGTGAGCATTCTCTGTTTGTTCTCCATCTGTTTCCCAATTATTTGGGAGAATTCTTTTATCTTTACTTGATCCAAAAGTCTTAGTTACATTCAGTCTAAATGTCTTTGAAAGATAAAAATACAGAATAGGATCAAAACAGAGATTTGATACACCAAACAGCAGTGTGGATTCCTTAGCTTTGAAGAGGGATTGTCTGAGAGAGCAGTCCGTGGCTATAGTTTTGCTTTGGCTCAGAGTATATGGGATCCGAACAATATGGTAAGGAACAAAGCATATTATGTAGCTTGCAGTGACTAAGAGTATGTTCACTAGAGCTTTTTTCACATTGTGATAATTTCTGTTGTATTTGTTTTGATAGAGTAATCTGATTGTGAGGCAATTAGAAATCAACACCATAGCTGAAAAATTTAGAAATATTGCAGAACATATGAAATTGGTAAATACATGCCAGTCTCTTCCCACTTTTGTTTTGAAATCAATGCAGCCCACAGTTGGTGCTTCTTTGATTTCTCTGATTGGAATTGCCATGTTGGGCACCATGATAAAGAGAACCATTATCCATACTACTGCTGATATCATCTTGGCAAAACCAGGTTCCTGGATACGATAGATCTTGCATCTGTGTATTAACTGAAGGCAACGGTCCATGCTTACAAAGCCCAAGAATATGATTGATAAGTACATATTGATATAGATGAGGCAAGCTGTTACTTGGCAGTGGAATATTTTCAGTCTCCATGGGGCAACCCCTAAGTCAACAACAATTTTCACTGGCAAGGCAAGGGTCAGCAAAAAATCTGCTGTGAGGAGGTTAATTAAATAAACACTTATGCATTTGCGATTCTCTTCTGTCTTTGTGAAGGTCCATAAGGCAAAGCAGCTTCCGATGAACCCAATAAGAAAGATCAAGTAATAAAAATAAGTAAATGGTTCCATTTCAGAATAAACATTGCAGTTGGAGAAGTTGGTTAAGGACATCTTAATTGTACAGGAGAGGGTAACTGTGAGCTGGTATAGGACCAAAATCTGTGGACAGTGGAGAGAGAGAATAAATATAAATATAATTACTTTTTCTTCAGAATGTTAGGATAAATGATCACCACAATTTTATCCTGTCCTAATTCTCCAGCTTTGGAATGATACCTGAGAAGTGCAAGAGCACTTGCATGCCTCAGGGGTTTATAGTCTTTATATATATGGCTTTTGGCTTTTACATATATTAAGGAATATCTACATACATTACATATATAGTACATTGTTTAAATATAGGCATATCACAGTTAACAGCAAAGTTCCTCTTTACAAAGCCTTTTTACATCTGCCCAGACCATCTTTTAAGCCTTAGGTTGCTTTTACCTTCCAACTGCAGAAGGCCCCCTGTCACTAACACTTGCCCTGCTTTTACTCTATCATTAAGTGTATGAGGACCAGGGTCACAAGTGTCCCCATAAGCCAGTTCAGTGTTTTAGGTAGCATGTTTGTTTTTCTTTATTGTAATCACTTCAATCCAAGTCATGCACTGTTAAACAAACAGTAACTTTTATTGAGAAAATTACAGAAATAAAGTATCTTATGTGCGTTAACTTCAAGCTTAGTGTATTTTTATTAACACCCAACATAGTTAGGCTTTTAGACACTCTTTATTCTACTCTCTTCCTCTCTACATGCATCTCTGTCAGCTCTTTAGTTATTTTAACTCTTTTCCTTCCCTCTCTAAACTCCAGTCTCATCTGAATTAACTCAGCTACTGACCGAACTGTCCCAACTGACTCTGCGTCACATTTTGGCTTTTCCATTTTAAGGAATATCTACATACATTACATATATAGTACATTGTTTAAATACAGATAACCATGAAGCACCTCTTTACAAAGACTTTTACACCTCACAAGCCCCTCAACCTTTCTCTAGCTGTATAACTAATCTGTTTTGTAGCTGTAATAGAAGCAAGCATTGTTGTAGTATGCTCACTGAAGAGGAAATAGTTATTTTTAACATTTCTAAGAAATGAGAGCAAGGTAATGGTTCCCAGCTAAATAACCCTAAAATATGAACTTCGGTTAAGCATATTGTACACCCAGTCAGTATTGTGGTATTCTTAGTGAGCAGAGAGAAATCCAATATAACTGTCATTGAATTGTCAGGTTTATAAGCAAAGTTAAGTTGCCAAAAAGGGGTACATCTGTTTACATTTTTTGTCAGACTTTTCTTTAAGTGATTTTAGTGCAGACGTTACTTAATACTCAAGAATATTGTACCACACTGAAGAGACAGACACTGAAAATTGGGATTAAACAAGCAAAACTTTGTTCAAGTAACCTGGTTCATAGAATTAGTTTATAAGAACAGTGTTGGAGCACATGTTCTTTACTGTGCAACCTGCACTACTTTTTAAGTGGCCTATACCTTCACTGCCAGAAGTAGCAGTCGTCCTTCATGATATGCTTCAGTCCTCAGATCATCTGTCCCCTTCTACTCTTATAGTTTCCTTGCCAAAGTCATGACCCTCTCCAAAATGGCAAAGAGGTAACCAGCCACATAGACAGCTAAAGAGCTCTTGATTATATAAAGTTTACACTTTCTTACACTTTATATTCCACTTTAATATCCACACCCACAATTAGGAGATATATTCCGGACAGCCTCAAAATTCATTTTTGTTCTTACAATCTTAAATAATTGGGTGTCATCAGAAAATCTGGCCATCTTACTACTCTTCCCAAATTCCACATTACCTGCTTCAGAAGTGTATGTAATTTAAATCATGGTTTCTGCAATAGGGGCAAAGAATAACTTACTTGGCCTAGTGGTATTTGTTTTGAAAAAAGTAAAAATAAGAACCAAAAAACTCCATAAACACTAGTTTCAGGAATGCTATAATGGATTATTTGGATGGATCTCTCATGTGAAAAATAATTTGGCTGACAAACTTAATTTTTGTTTCTATGCAAAAGTAGTTTAAATTTGCACCAGATTGAGAATTAGGGTCCACCTACTAACTGCTAACAAAGAAACACTAAGTTTCACAGATTTTGTGGAGGCAGATCTACTTCTATAGGGGCATCTACTGACAAAACATTTATCAGTTATCTCTACTATATTGGCAGTACTTATCTGTAGTTACATACAGTAGTAAGTTGCAGAAGTAAAATTGCTGCGCATGTGTAAATTGTAGTCCAAGCCCCACAACATTTCCAAGCTCTTGTTAAAACATGCCCTCAGTGGAATGCTCATAAGACTCCTGAGTAATAATCTACCATGTCTCCATGTTAACTCACTCCAGAGTGAGTTGTGGTGGTGTAGTTGGGAAGATACATGCAAAAAGCCAGTAGCATTGACAAATACTCATATGTGATTGTATTTGCATGATTTGCACACCATACAGAACATGGAACTTGCATACCTTGGCATATCTCCCTTCCATTTTTTTAGTGGCTTGCCTTGCTTTCAACATGAGGTGCCTGTATGATCCTTGCCCTGATTATAAATTCTGACAAGCTACATGCCTTATATTTTGTATTTGCTTAAATGATCACAGCAGATATAGGCTGCATCCACAATCCAGTTTGACACCACTTGTAAGCTTATCTCATGGCACTTAAGGAACGGGAACGGAAAGGAACGGAACAGAACAGAATGGAATGGGGCAAAAATGCATGTTACTGGACAGGAAAGAGTCCCCAAACCATTCCCCAGCTGTTCCTGGCAGCCAATTTTTGAAGGATGGTTCAAAATTGTTCTTCAAAATTGGCTGCCAGAAATGGCTGGGGAATGGCTTGGGGACTCTCGGCAGCATCAGTGGCGTTCTCCTGTCTAGTAACATGCGTTTTTGCCCCGTTCCGTTCCCGTTCTTGTAAGTGCCATGTGATAAACTTATTGTCTGCCATGTCCTCAGTGTTGTAGAATTCTGGGATTTGTTGTGGCACCAGCACTCTTTGATAGAGAACACCAAATGTCCCACAAAACTACAATTTTCAGAACTCCATATCACTGAGCCATGTCAGTTAAAATGGTGTCAAATTGGATTATTTCTGCAGTGTGGATACAGCCCTAGTTAGAATTTTAAAAGTTACATACCTGTTTTATTGGCTGCTTAAGTCTTGGAAGCATCAAACAAAACGGCTACAGGTTCTGTCTTTAGTGTTGTCAGGTGACCAGCACTTTGCTAAGTGACATGCTGACTTTTTCTTCCTTTGTGCAACTGTTTTGCTGGCTTCCTTGCTCTTTATTTAGCTGATGTTTTGTAAAAGAGGCCTACTTGTGGTTTTCAGATTTCCCAGCTGACGTATATGAAACTCAAAATTGACTGAAGGTGTATGCCTGTTTACATGTATGCTTATTAAACTGGTAAAAAGTGCTCAAAGAGAATGCATTGTGAAATAGCAATTTATTTTTTCCCCTTGTGACTAGCTGAATTGTTGAACAATTGGCATTATTCACCGTGTTTTTGCAATAAAATTGTATGTATATATTTGAGGAAATTTATTTTTAGAAGAAGCAAGGAGACTTTTGGGCCATACAGATGGCCCCTAAAGAGTGGCTCTATGCCACCCCTGGGAGCGCCAGATCGGGGTTGTGACAACCACACACCATGGCCCCAATCCAGATTTTTGCCACTCCCAAAAGAGCTGGCAAATGCCACTCCTTTTTGGGGCAGCAAAAAGCTGCCTTTAGTGCTGCCACGGTGGCTCTTTTGTGTCCCTTTGGTGCCATGATGCCATGCACTGTGTGGTTTGGGGTGGCGTTGGGGTGGCCAGGGTGCCTTAACTCCACCTCCAGGCCAGCCCTTTTGGCTGGTCTGACTGAAATTATTAGGAGGGAAAATGAAAAAGAAACCAGTCTGTAATGAGGAAACGTATTCTGTGCACATGGAAGAGAAAATGAATAGAATTATAGAGTTGGAAAAAGCCCCACAGGTTATCAAATCCAATTCCTTCTTCGATGCAGGAATTCCAGCTAGAGCATCCCCAACAGGTACCTATCCAAATTTCTTTTAAAAAGACAGCCAGAGAAAGAGATTCCACCACCTCTCCAGGTAATTGTTTCTATTGCTGAACCACTCTTACCACTGACAAATTCCTTCTAATATTCCATTGAAATCTACCCTCCTGTAATTTAAGTTTATTAGAGCCAATTTTAGCTCCTGGGACAGCAGAGAACAAACAGGCACCCTTTAGAGATTTAAAGAGTGCAATAATACCACCACCACCCATCTTCTTTTTCCAGGTGTTCCAAAGCAACAGTTTGCCTTTGTAACTCCAGTTGGCCTTATTCCTATTTGCTCCCTTTTTTGTTGTTGTTGAGAATGGAGTAAAATTTCCACTGTCATGTTTGCTTTCAGAGAGAAAGTAATTTTCTGGGTCTGTATTCACACACTGCATCTGGAATTGTTGTTCTGAAATTATTTATTCCATTCAGTTTCACTAGGAGCCTGATAAAAGCTCTGAGTTAAAGTTGTGGGAGCACTATCAAGGACATTTTGTTTCCAGAAGAGGTGATGAAGCAGAGCGAAAAGATTTTCTGCTGGGTGAGAGTAACTGTAATGTTTTAAATAAGCAATTATCTCCAGTAATAGTTATGAAATTCAAATTATATTTTAGGTTGTCATTTTTAAAAAAGGACTTGCTGAAAAATAAATGTGTTTATTTCATTTTTGTACAAATCAAAGCATAGATTGTTCATTTTTGTATGTATTTTGAATACAAATATATTCAAAAAGTCCAGGAATCCAAGCAAACAATTAATTTCATTAAAAATACAAAAGTCCTGTAGGCAAGCTGTTGCTGTTCATGTTGGTTTAGATATGCTGCAGATTAAAAACAAGACCATAATCATGTATGTGTGGGGCAGACCAGCTGTTATAGTTTGGTGCAACACAGGTGGGCAAAGATTACAGATATCCTGTTTTGCATTGATCATAGCTTACCATGTTTGACACTATCCAAATGATTAGAGTGTTTGACACTATCTAAAGAATTCTGCAATTTGTCTGACACGTTCAAGTGAGATTGGATTTGATGTTTCTTGAACAGCATTCCTCCACCACTCATTCCATGTAACAAGCCCATTTGTTAAACAGACGATAATTTCAAAAGTACAGTTGTCCCTTCCGATTTGTGGGGATCCGTTCTGGAACACCCCCCCCCCAAACTGGGAAAATCACCAGTATTGGAGCCCCATTGATTACAGTGGGGGTGCGCTCCTGCTTGTGGTGCTGTGCACGCGCCTTGAGCATGCACACCATTATGTCCCTCCTGGCTTGCCATCCATGAAGGATCAAGACCATGGACAGCAAGACTGCAAATCGGGAGGGACGACTGTATTTGGAGATACAGCCGACTGTTAAAGAGTGAAGGAAAGTAGCATTGGATGGGCATGGTTTCTTGGGCTCACTATCCAAAAGTAGTTCTTTGGATCCCATTGCATCTAACTATAAGTAAATAAGCCACTCATCTCAAGTAATAGGTCTGTTTAAAACTGTGGTACCTCACTGTAGAAAATGTCCATAATGCAAAGAGTGAACTTACTGAACTTAATCTGTTGCATCCTGATACTGGAACCAGTCAGTTCACTCTTTGCATTATGGACACCCCTCATCTGGACTTCAACTCCTACTGGTCATGCGAACTGGGGGATACTGGGAGTTGTCCAAGAAGTTAAACTTTTCAACTTCATATATGAATGTGTGGAATACCATAAGTTGATCAGTGCAGCTTCCAGGGGCTGCATCAAGACCAACATAGGTTATTAAACTTCTACACTGATGCAGGATTTTGTAGGAAAAGAAACATTTCTCCCACCTTCTTGAGACATTTCTTGTGTATTAGCAAAGCAAAGCAAAGCAGCTTCATTTATATACCGCTTCATACTGCGCTATGGGGTGTCTAAGAGGTTTACAACTGTAAGCTCATTGCCTCCCAACAGTTAGGTGCTTATTTTAGCAACCTTGGAAGGATGCAGGCCTGAGTCTAGCCTGAACCCTGGCTACCATTGAACTCACAACCTTGTGGTCTATGAGTGAGTGGCTGCAGTACAGGCATTTAACCACTGCACCACCAGATCTCCTATTAGAATGCCCATGTCCAATAAGAACATCACAGTCTCCTTTATGAATATGTTCAGCACACAGGCACAGACACAGGCACACACACACACACACACACACACACATACACAGAGAGGTCCAAAACACAGTTTGAGACTGCTTTAACTGCCCTGGCTCAGTACTAGCAAATCTTGGGAACTGTAATTTATCATCACACCAGAGCTCTCTGACAAAGAAGGTTAAATATCTCACAAAATTACAGTTCCCAGAATTCTCTAGGATTGAGCCAGGGCAGTTAAAGCGGTCTCAAACTGGATTATTTCTGCACTGTGTTTTGCACCACAGACACCCATTTGCTACATATTTTAAAGTTAGTTTAAATCAGGGGTAGGCAACCTTTCCCCTTTAAGGGCCGAGGGACTTCAGCTCCCAGAAGCCTCAGCCATGTTGGCCAATAGCTCCTGGGATTCTGGGAGCTGAAGTCCCTCGGCCCTTAAAGGGGAAAGGTTGCCTACCCCTGGTTTAAATGGAGGGAGCTGTTTTCAGGAAAACTGATGCCAAGTGAGTGAAGATACCTTTGCCAAATACAGAATGGTTAGCTGTATGTTAGTAATATGGTAGAAAATGAAGTTGGAAAAGGAGGGAGGAAGGATGCTGTGCAAGATGAATTCATGCTGAATAGTTTGAATGGTCATTGGGCTTTAAAGAACAAGACTGCAATGCTTTAAAGGAACATGAGAACTGTTTAAGACACAAAGAAATGGAAAACCTGAATGGAAGAAGAAATAGGGATATGAAAGTGATGGTGCCAAATGAACACATTTCAGTACTGGAAAGAGAGATACTGTGGGGCTGTTTGAAGACTTGTGGAAGGAGATCAGGATAGATGATAGCTCTGGAAAGGCAGAGAGATAAGGTTAAAAAGAGCAAATGAAAATTCACAGATGACTCTCAATACAATTTAAGCTTATAGGTTTCTCAATAAAATTTGAGCTTATAGGTTTTATCTCATGCATATGTGTAGTAGATAGAAAGGAAAGTTGGAAGATGTAGTGGGAATGGAAGTGGTGAGGGAATTCTGAGATGGGCTAAAATGATTTTGAAGAGTAAATCTGAAAAACTTGTCCATGATTCTACTGTGAACTCTCCATCAGGAGGAGGATTTTAGAGAGTGGTGTCCATTAGTAACTGGTATGTTTAGTATGGGACTGAAATTAACAGCAGTGGGGCTAATAAAAGCCAAAATAAAAAGCAACCATACTCATAGACTCATAGAATTGGAAGAGACCACAAGGGTCATCTAGTCCAACCCCCTGCTATGCAGGAATACACAATCAAATTGGAAACACAGCTTAGGGATGCAAATGAAGCTATTGCCTATCTCAATTTCTTCATATAAATTTTAGGCATAGACACTGGGTAGAGGATAGACACTGAGAAGAGGATAATTGTTGGGTAGATGGCAGTGCGATGCATACCAGAGCAGCAAGAAAGTATAGTGGAGTCAGAGTTGGATGTTTGTCCTGTAGTAATAACTTAAAAACTTGCTTCAATGTGCCATTATTGAACTGGTCTCTATTAAACTGTTCCCAGATCTAAACATTTGCTTGTCTTAGCATGTTATAAATAGCTGACTCTCAGAATTTATGAAATAACAACTGTTTCACAAATTGCATTTGACTTTCTTGATTTAGAGTTTTCTAATTCCTCAGATGTCCTCATTTTAAGGCGCAGTTTTTGGTACAGTCTTTGCTTGAAAGGTTGGCAGAGGAATACATAAATAATAGGATCAAGGCAAACATTTGCAGCTGAGAGGAGGAGAGCAAGTTCTTTTATGTAAAACAGCACTTTTTGTACCTCACATTTGTATTGTGACGAAGCTTGGCTTAATGTATAGGGAATTCTGCCAATGTGATAGGGAACAAAACAAATGATAAATACAAGCATGATGGTGCAAATATTTCGATTGGTTTTTTTCCTGGCCAACTTGGAATTCTTCTTGAACTTTCGATGGGAAAAATATATCTTCCTTGCTATAGAACTGTAAAAGATTATTAAGAGAAGGAACACAATCCAAAAAATTGCTAGGCATGTGTAGTTTGAAGCCTGGTGCCATTGGACTCCAAGAGTACTTTTGAGGTCCACACACTTCTTTGAATTCTCTTTAGTAGGAGTTTTATTTGTAAGAATACTATTAGGAAGTGATATAAGCATATGTAGTGCCCACATGGCAACACAGACAATTCTGCTGCAACGAACTGTGTGAGCAGAGGCGAGGAACTGTGGCTTCACAACTTTGTAGCATCTGTCAAAGCCTATGAGTCCAAACAATGTTATACTCATGTACATATTTAAGTAAAAAATAACAGCAGAGAAACGACAGACAACCACGTTGAGCTGCCATGATCCAATTTCTGAATCAGCAAAAATCTTGAAGGGGAACGTTAAGCTCATGATTAGGTCAGCAATAACAATGTTCTTCAGATAGACTATAAAGCTGGTCTTGCTTGGAATATGTAGAAAAACCCAGGCTGCTACCCCATTTAACAGGATTCCTCCTATAAAGATGAGACCATATGCCAGTGGGAGAGCTTGCTTTGTTAATATCTTGCTGTAAATGCAGTGGTTTCCTGAAGCGATGCTTGAATTGAGCATTTCTAGTACACTTTCAGTTCCTAGAAGCAGAGAAAAAAATGTCAGCTGAGAGAAAATTCTGCCCCTTCATAGTTTGCTATGGTCAATATTAGGTTATCTTGCTAAAGCATATACATAAAAGGCCACATGTTGGACTAAAGCTGTCATCATTTCCATCCCCACTAGCGTTGTTGCAAGCAGTATTCCAAGACATCTAAAATGAGTCAGGGTGGGAAGGTCTCTATTTAACTGTAAATTGTCACTTTGCTTATTTTAATGATTGAGATGAGTGCACATAATTTTCATCACCAGAGATACTGAGGGCAAGAGACTGCATATATATAGATGTATGTGGATATATGTACACACATACACACATATGCACACATTTCAGTACACTCCTGTTCCTGAGCAGTCTTTATTGAGATTATCATTCCCCATTGCTATTTAAGCAGATAAATGACAGGTAAATTGTTATTTACCCATTGCTACTGCAGCAAGTAAATAGTATCTATAGATTCCTCTCTATAGATCTAAAGAGCCCAGTTTGGGGCGACTACATAAAGAGTAGCTGAGACCTGTGGATGATGGACTCATGACATACAATTGGGCATTTTTTCCTCACATTTACCCACACACTTTCAATTGAGAATGAAATATCATAATCTTCTGTGATTTGTAACCTTAATCACATGTGTTAGAGTAGGGTATACCACAGGAACGAAAAATCAGTACATTTCATAATAAACTTTTCTTGATGATAAAGGAGGTTTCCTTTACTTGTAAGTTAATACATTGTGTATTAAAAAAATAGCTAAAATTGTATGTTAGCTTGAATGGGCCTTCACAGGGAAGAATCTTCATTTAAGAAGAGAAATGGAATGTAAGTTATAACCAGCAGTTGTAGTTAAGATTTATATGTGCAAACATCCTTTATTTGGTTGTGGTGGGGAGTATACAAAAGCAGCTTTTTAGGAATGGTTGCTATCAACCGTTTGTGGTATCCTGTTGCATAGCAAGAATGGGGAATGAAGACTTTGAACATGAATCTCTGGTGTTCCCAAGGTGAGCATGTCCGTTCATGCTGACTCCAAAGTTTCCCAGTTTTTGTGCAGTCTCCCTGCCCCCAAAAGTTTAAAATGCATTTCCTAAAACTTAATTCCCAGCAGTAAGTACTTTAAATATGTGCAAATTTCCTATTGTTTTGTCTTTTGCCCCAACCACCACTGGAATGTAGGCCATAATTGACTCTTAGGAAGACAGGGATTTCCCACCTGTACTCTAAAGAGAAAGGTGCAAAGAATGCACAGGGTGCAGCCAGGAAAGTTAAGAGTAGTCATTTATTTCTGCTTTGACAGACCCAAGTTAATCCATGGATCTAACATAAATCTAAATCTATCATGACATCTTTCGAAGCACTTAGGTGAACAGTGGTGAGGGAGCATAAAATGGATGTGACATGAGCTGCTATTGGAATGAGGTCAGATCTTCTGTCTGGAAGGGCCACAAAAGCTAGTGCCAACAATGGATGGTAAAATCTTTAATGAAACTGAAACTGGCAGCATTTCTTTATTTACCTTTTAACCTTAACTTTGCATGTTGTTCTGATGATTCCTTTGGTGACTGATTTTCTGTTAAGGAACATGAGACTGTGGGTAGGTCTTTGTGTACAAGAGAGAAGAATGCTTAGCTGTAAGATAAAATTTGGAATTTCATTTTTAATATGGTGAAATTTAACATAAGAAAATATTTTTCCTCTTGTCTAAGGCTACTTACCCCTGTATTTTTTTTAAAAAATAAAGATTTTGCAAAAGACACTGAAAGGATGTTCAGGAACTGAATCCACCACTGCCACTTTCAATCTCTATGAAGGCTGCCACCCACAATTTTGCATTTTCCTAAATATTCAAAAATACTACTGCCATGTTCCTGTCTTCTGTAGCAATGGGGAGGTTTGGTTTTTTAAAAGCCTTGTTTAGGTTATTTAGGGGTAACATCTAGTAACAGGCATTCTTTCTTCATAGTCACGTTCATGCTGAGACATGTTGTACTGGCTTGGTAGGATCAGAGCTTTCTATGTTTGAGAAATGTATAAAATGATGCAGCTTTCTGTTTCACTTACTCTACAAACTTTTAGTGATGTACTGACCTGACCACTGGTGAAATTTTGCTTCCTTGCTCAAAGTCTGCTCTCCATTTTTGAAAATCACTCCAGCTTACAAATTGTGTGATTCCAAGACCCATAGAAAGCATAACCCTAGGCCTCTTTGAAGACATTAATGTCCTTACAGAAAAATATATCTGCATGCATGGGAAAGTTTGATTGATTTGGTCTGTTCCTTTTTTTAAGGAATGAAACTTTGAAAAGTGCCTCTCAAGGGACCAATAACATTGGATGAGATAGAATGAAAGGACAGTTAGGAGCAAATGCAGTCTATGCAGTGTGTATTAGGTCTAGAGATTAGGAGGCTAAAGAGATTTCATAAATAAACCCTATATAAAATTAGACTTTGTTTGTATTTATGGAGACCAGTGAAAAAATAATGTTTTACATCAGATCTTTTTTTTTCTTCATTTGAGACATCTTCAAAGATACATTTTCATGAATTTTTTGTGAGGCAAGAGGGAAGATTTAATGATGATTCTATTAGTTTTCTCCATTTGGTTTTATATAACAAAATAAGCTAGAGCAGTAAGTATGCTTGAAATACTGGTTGTATATCAAACATTTTTTCCCCTTCAAGAACTTCTGTTGCATTAACATGATGTATGTTCTCTGTTTTTCAAGACTGTTATTATTAGAAATCAGCACTAAGACCTAAGTGCTCCTGAACTCAAGTTAGACTAATCTCTGAGTAGACCTTGTTTAGGAGCATTCTGTAAGTATACAGAATCATAATTTCAAAGTGACATGGTGTACTTGCATGATTCGAAAATTTTCGATCCTTCTAAACTTCACCACCTTCTGTGTTGAACAACAGGTGAGCGCACAAGATGTTTTTTATGTACTTGTGCTATGTGCCTACCTGTTGTGCATGTTGGATTCTGTGGTTTGGGATACTGAGCTCATTGCATTAGAGAATGATTAGAACAAGTTCTTTATTATTCTTAAAGCCAAGCACAGAGAAATTTGAGAAAGAATTTATTCCCTTTTGTGGGAAAAGACAGACAAATGTTATTTGAATCAGAAAGTGTTTGCTGTTGGGGATCATTCAGTGCACTGATATTTTGACTGGTGCTGGAGGAGGGCACCACTTGGCTCAGGTTCCTGTTCCTCCCAGGAACTTTTCTCCTTCCTAGCAAGAACCCTGTGGTCTGCCCTGCAATTTGATAAGGTTTTCTTTTTATCTGTGGGGACAACTTTCTTCAAATTAAGCATCTTCCTGGTGAATTCAAAGGGTGCAAACACACTCTCTCAGAGAGTAGTGGAGTCTCCTTCCTTGGAGGTCTTTAAGCAGAGGCTGGATGACCATCTGTCAGGGATGCTTTGATTGGGAGTTCCTGCATGGCAGGGGGTTGGACTGGATGGCCCTTGTGGTCTCTTCCAACCCTATGATTCTATGATTCTATGAAACCTAAGAACAGCAATAGAAAAGAATAGTAGAAATATTTGCTGGGAGGCAAAATGGGCAATTTTCACAATATACAAAGCCTTTAATTTCTCTTTGCAACTTGAAGATAATCCAGTCAGTATCAGAAGCTAGAGCTTTGATTTAAGGAACTATGGGGCTTTGCAGACCAGCCTAAAGGGCCAGCCTGGGGATGGAGTTGGGGCAGGGTATCCGCATGCCGGCCACCCCAACTCCATCCCGATGCTGTCCTGATGCTGCACACCCATTCGCATGGCACATGGTGTCAGGAAGCCCTCCTGGTACAGTGTGTACACAAAGCTGTGCAAAAAGGGCGCAGAAGAGCCATGGCGCCAGCTCTTAGGGTAGCCTTTTGCCACCCCTAAAAGGAGCGGCATTTTGCCACTCTTTTGGGGGTGGCAAAAGGGAAGATCTGGGCCACAGCATGGGGTTGCTGCGGCCCCAATTTGCCATTAGCAGGGGTGGCCCAGAGCCTCCCCAGACGGATTGTCTGCAGAGGACCTACATTTCAAATCCTGCATCCTCTGTTGTGAGAATTAGTTTTAACATATGCTGTGATGAATTTACAATATGATTCACTGATTGATTACCCATCTTTGCTCATAAGGATGTTGTAGAAAAAATATTGGCTTTCTGCAAGTATTCTTTTCCCTTATTTGTTGGTTTCCCCCCTATATTTCAGTGGAATAAACAAAGTGAATTACACTTTACTATCGTCTAATGTGAAATGAGCACATAATAACATTAGAAAAGGAGGACAGAGCAGGATTTATCTGTTCCCCACCCTCCAGCCCCAGTTTACACACAAGGGACCACACTCCCATGTGCCTGAAACCTATAATTGAATGTCACTATCTACTAGGACAGTTATAGTATTTGTCTACCATTTTGCCTTTTTGGGAGGGGGAGATTTTTTTAAAATAAATCTTGCCACCACAATGCCTGTCTATTCCATATAGTATGTTATGCTGAATCTTTCAGTTGTAGCTCTTACATACAATAATAATAAAAAAAAACAACCCTTGAGAGAGCCAAAGTGTGACATAGGTTAAATATTAATGAAAAGCAAACCTATTTATAGCTGTTTCAGCAATCAGTTGATGAGGATAAGAGTTAGTAGCAACAGTGTTATTTAAGTGATTTTTAGTGGTAAGACTAAGTTGCAATGAATATTCAACATTGTAATCACTTTTATCTGTGAGTATTAAAAGATATAAAGAAGCAAATACATTTCATTTTTGGAAGCAGATTAAAAAGTCTTGCTATACTGCTGCTTTTTAGCTGAGAAAGAGAGAGAGTCTTTAAAAAATAAACCCAAACAATGAATGCATATTGGAATGTTGCAATTGCATGTACTTACCAATACACAAAGTCTTGTAGCTGTCTAGGTTACTAGGTAATATTCAGAAAGGATTTCAATTTTATGCAGGAATAATGTTCCCTGCGCTCCACGGTGCGTAGCTTAAAAATCCTAGAACTGCTACTTCAACTCCAAAATTAGACTTCAAGAATATGTTGCTTGTTCTGTCCCTTACTGCTGCTAAGTATTGGTTAAGTGTCTGCAGCTGGCTAGTTCTCTTATACAACCACGAGGGGCAGCTATAAACAGTTAGTGACAAATTTCCAGATCTTGGCAAAAAAAGAGGAAATGTCCCAAGTTACTATAATAGTTCCTCTGTGTTTCTTTTCTCACACTTGTGGATGTGTTCTGGATTGTTGTTCATATGGTTGTTGAACTGTTGAAGTCATGCTGAGTTCTCTAGAAGACATGCTTTCTCAGTAATTCTGGAAGGCATGCTTTCCGACTTCTTTGGAAATTATATATCTTTGCTAAAGGTAAAAAGGTAAAGGTTTCCCCTTTGACATGATTGTCAAGACGTGTCTGACTGTAGGGGACAGTGCTCATCTCAGTTACTAAGCCAAGGGAGCCAGCATTGTCAAAGATGACTCCATGGTCTTGTGGCCCACATGCCTGAATGACAAGGTGCATGGAATGCTGTTACCTTCCCACCAAGGAACTTTCAACTGAGCTAAGTTTGAAACGGAACATGTATAAG
>JAIPUX010001880.1:91293935-91316253 GCA_020142125.1 Phrynosoma platyrhinos
TCTCTTCCAACTCTATGATTCTATGATTCTATGATTCTATGAAAGTACCTGTTTATCTACTTGCACTTTTACATGCTTTCCAACTGCTTGGTTAGTAGAAGCTGAGAACAGTGGCAGGAGCTTATTTCTTCATGTGTGCTTGGGTCTTGAATGCCAATCTGCCGATCTTGCAGTCATCAAACTCGGCATCTTAGTCAATAAGCCACTGCATCCCTTAAATCTCTGCTAATGTGCCAATATTTCATTGTGAACCAACTCAATTAATGTCTCTCTTCATTGACATTTTGAGTAGCCAGATAGCCCCACCCACATCCCTGGTTACCTTACTCAAAAGACATTTAACTTGCTCAGTGAACTCTGTTTTCAACATAGATTAGTTTTTAAAAGTAACACAGAACTATTCATGTGCGCTCCTTTGGTAGCATGGCAATTCATTTTTCTGTCAGGCATACATTTAAGAGAATATTTGAATAACCACAATCTGATTTTTTTTTTAAAGTGAGGTGAGATTTCTTGGCAGCCAATATAAGTGGCACAGGTGTCTTCTGTGGAAGCTGCCAGAATGATTTTGCGAAAAGTGGCAATCTATGCACTAGACATAACATCAATAGTTCTTTGTTGTGATTTATGTGGTAGCTGCACATATTCAGTGCTAGCTCTACCATTTGGCAGAATGAGCCTTAGGTGGCAGATGTTGGGGCAGCAGTAGCATAATTCCAGCTGTTCCTTCTGAGCCTCTTGGCTTTCCCCTTTTCATAGAGAATAGAGTTGTATGTGCCACACAGCATGTCCTGTGCCCCCTAAACTTGCCTGTTATTTTCAGGCAAAGAGGAGGAACTTATTTTACATTGCTATTGTAGACCGTAAGATTCAGTTGCTAATCCCGTTAGCTTCTATATATGATATGGATAGGGAGACACCATATCATTGTTTGTCTCTTTCAGCAAAATATTTTTGCCCAGCCCTGGACATGCCAGCATTCATGTCAACAGTGTACATCACTTGTAGCAGAAGTACTGGTATGTGGATACCTCATTCAGTGGGGAGATGTATGCAAGAAGAACTGTTAAACTGTGTCTACCACATGATCTGATCAATGGATCAGTCTTGCTCTAAAGTTTAACAGACTCTTGGTTGCTATGGTCAGAAGGATCAACAGCTGAATTTGTTGCCACTGAACAAGTTTCTAATATTGTATGTCACACTATAAAATTTGCCATTTTTAATGTATGCTGAATAGTTTCTTCCCAGTCAGTGAACTTTCCCATGTGTGTTTTCTCCTTGTGCTGCTGGACTGGAATGAAACATGGGTGGGGGACCTGTGGCCCTCTAGATTTTAATGACCTGCTGTACTCATAATTCCTTACCAGGCTCTGTGGGACTGATGAAAACTGGAGTCTAGCAGCACCTGGAGGGCCACAAGGTACTCAACATTGATATAAATGTTATCTTGATCCTCATATGATTAATAGTATGACACTGATTTTTCCCCTTTGCCCAATGTTTGTTTAGCATACCATACATTAAATGCCTTGAGTTCCTGCAATCTTCACTTCAGCTTCCATTGAACATAACACACTGGGTGGTTTCATAACACTACGGAGTTTATCACACACAGTTTTCAGCCAGATCTGTGCATGGGATGGGATCGGGCTGGAACAGGGAAAAACGTGTTTTACTGCAAATGAAATTGATGCTGATCATCACCTGTCCCCAATCCAGCCTCTACCAGCTGATTTTGGTACTACCGTAGTACTAAAATTGGCTGGCAGAGGCTGGATCAGGGATGGGGATGGTCAGCTGGCAGCGCAGCAGCAATTTCATATGCAGTAAAACCCGTTTTCCCCCGTTCCAGCCTGATCCTGTCTTGTGCATGGATTGGGCTGAAAACTGCATGCCATAAACACCTACAGGGAAGCTTATGCTCAGGATCTGTTCCCATTGTTCTTGCAGGGCTTTGATGACTGAGTGAGTGCAACACCAACACCAATATAAAATGCTATTTGGTGCCTTGATGTGTTTCCTTATGTCAGATATAAGCTGATTTTTGATGAAGGCAGAAGTGAAAAGCGGTTGGCACAGGATACTGAACCTTCAAAGGGGAACTGCCAGGAAGAATGGTTTGAGGGAACAGGACAGACTGCCAGAAATAATCCAGCTTGAGACCACTTTAACTGCCTTGGCTCAGTGGTAGGGAATCATGGGAACTGTAGTTTATTATGGCACTAGAGCTCTCTGACAGAGAAGGCTAAATGTCTCAGAAAAAAAACTACAATTCCCATGATTCCTTAGCATTGAGTCAGGGCAGTTAAAGTGGTCTCAAACTGGATTATTTCTGGTAGTCTGTTCAGGCCCTGAGTTCATTTAGATGAAACTTTAACTCTGATGGAAAACTGCCAGCTATTGAGAGCTATTTTGACGGTTGCAGGAAAAGCTTGTGTTTCTGAGAATTAGTACTTACTGATGTCAGTGTTAAACTGTTGTCTTAATGTTGTTGCTCATAGTTCACAAGGATACTGTAGAATCAACCAAAAGGGAAACCACTTTTTGTGCTTGATAAACAAGGAAAAACAAAACAAAAAGAAGCTAACAATTCTCAAAATGCTGACTTTTTTGTTATTTTTTCAAAACCCAGTGCACTGCAGAATTATAATTCCTTCTTCAAGGACTTTATCTTCCCAGAGTGGTAGAATTCAAAGATATAGTCATTTTAGTCTGTAGAATCAGTATGTAGAAAGATCTTGTAGCATCTTTGAGACTAACAGAAAGAAAGATGTTGGTAGCATGAGCTTTTGTAGACTTGAATCTATGAAAGCTTATGCTGCCAAGTTCTTTCTTCCTGTTAGTCTCAAAAGCGGTAAAAGATCTCTCTACTCTCTTCCCAAAGGTGGTTTGCAGCAGTGTTAGAGTTCTACAAAAACCTAATGTGCTATAAAACATTAATGCAATATGGGTTATGGAAACATAATGTTTCACTGCAAAAAAATTTAAAAAATAGAAAACTAGAAAAATAATATCTACCCCTAGTCTCATATCAGGACTATAGGTGGGAAAGGCATTGTTATGCAAAACACTTCAAACAAGGAAGGATAACTTATTTTAGTTCTCAGCTTACTTACAGAATTCTCTTCTTCCAGAAGTAGTAAAGCCTGCAAATTTTTCCTTTAAACCCAATCTTACATCAGTTCATGCAGCAGAATTGTTTGTAGAAATAGTCTCAAATCACAGGATTTGATTAAGACATGCTGAGACACTGTGATATCAGGTTCTAGAGACATTACCTCTATCAAAATGTATAGTGTTGTAAAAACTGTGTAAATGTTGAAATTTAGATTGAATAATGTATTTAGAGATACTTCAAGATATGAGGCTTCAAATTGTAGTTTATGTATGTGTAAATCCAGCCCTGTAGGTTTACAAAAAGACCACTGCTTTCACAAGCAGATGGCTTGTGCAGGTAAAATTTGGATGAACAATAGCTTTATGTGAAATGACTTGCTACCTTTTATGAAATGAATCACATGTTGTGATTTCTTCACTCCACAAAAGAGAAGTGCTTGGCCATTGTGCTGGTCTAATACCAGGTGCTGTGGGCTATATTTTGGAGGAAGGAACTGACAATACCACCTTTGAATATTTTTGCCTTAGAAAATTCTACGAAATTCATGGGGATGCTACAAATTGGCAAGCAACCTGAAGGCACATGCACACATATAGAGTTTTCTTGTTGCTCATGTGAGAAGTGTCTTTGAGGAAGTAATGAGGCTGTGGGTGTTGTTGTTGCCATAGTAAATGGCATCATCCCTTCCCCCCAACACACAGAAACACAAGAAGACAGTATTGGCAAGCTTGTGGGAACCACATGATTGGCACAATTTCAGAAGTTAGGGAAACTTAAAAAGGGAAGGGACTGAAAATAATGTGATGCAGACTGAGTGTGTTCAGTGAACACAGAAATGTTGATAGACTGGTAAAGTGGAACTAAAATGTTAGAGGAATATACAGAACAGAGTTGTTGGAATCCTGAATAGCAGACTCACTCCTGAGGATTGCTCCTGCTCAAGATTCCAGCAACTCTTTCATATATCTTTTTGGCTTTCTTATTGCAGATCATTATTGTTGCAGGTCTTTTAAACTCTAATGGTGTGTGTGTGTGTGTGTGTGTGTGTGAGTGAGCCTTCTGTCAGTGCATTGACAAAATGACAGAATACCCCCTTCACCTACAGTGCCCATCTGAGACCATTCAAAAGCATCATCAATGAGGTACTGCCAATTCTGGAGAATAACACAGTCTTCTCACAAACTCTGAGAGGCAGGCCTTTATTGGTTTACAGACAGGCTCCAAATCTTAAACAACTGCCCACTTATATACCATACAGGGGAGCTTAACGCGCACCAAATAAGCCAGTTTACCTCTTCTGGCTTCAATCCTGGATCCAGGATACCCTTGGATGTTATCAGACATAAATTGCCACAGATTAGCCACGATGCTGCCAGTCGAATCCATCCTGAGTTGAAGCCTCACTAAAGGGGGTTGCAGACTGCCAGAAATAGTGCAAATTGAGTCCACTTTTAGGGTTAGGGTTAGGGAATCATGGGAACTGTATTTTATTGTGGCACCAGAGCTCTCTCACAGAGAAGGCTCAATGTCTCAGAAAAAAAACAATTCCCATGATTCCCTAGCACTAACCCTAACCCTAAAAGTGGACTCAATTTGCACTATTTCTGGCAGTCTGCAACCCCCCTGAGCTGGCTAATTTTTGAAGTCGGAAGCTCCCTGGGATGGATTCAGCCAGCTGCATCGTTGCTAAATCGGCAGCGATTTATGACTGATAACACCCAGGGTTGAAGCCAGAAGAGGTAAGCCAGCTTATTTGGCCGGCAATAAGCTCGAGGGATAAGACCCTGCCACAACCCAGATGCCAACTCTGTCCCTGCATCTACTCTGGAAACAATATTACAGTGGCTGATAATATCACTCACAATATCAGAGGTGCCTCTACTTGTTGTTCCTCCAACGTGATATATATCATCCTCAGCCAGCAATGTCCTTCTACATTCTACATTGGACAAAATATGACAGTCTCTACACAAGAGGATAAATGGACACAAAACTGACATTAGAAATTGCAGTAACCGAAAACCAATTGCAGAACATTCCAGTTTACCCATATGTACCAGTGAGGGATTTATTGGTCACTAGCCTTGAACAAGGAAATTACAAAGGGAGACTAGAAAGAGAAACAGTTAAATTGAATTATAATGTGTTCACAAATTCCAATCGATTAGCAGAGGTATGAAGAAAGACATTGGCTTCATAGTGCACTACATATAAGAGCCCTTCTTATTGCACGTATAACATAAAGAATCTTTTCAGAGTTTTGAACCTAAGGAAACAGACTTTTGTTAAGCAGATTTATTGCTTTCTCCCATGAAAACTAATCAATCACTATAAAAATCTGAAAGACTTATATCAATTTGTCCAGCCATTTGAAAATTTAGGGCAAGAGATATGATTTGCATCTTTCTCAATCCTATTACATCCTATCTCACTCCACATAACTCTATAAGTATGCTTTATAACCTGAGGCTTTGATATCATGTGTACTGCATCTGAAGAAGTGGATTTATATCTGTGAAAACTCATGTTAAAATAGAAACTAGTTAGCTTTACAGGGGCTGACACATTACTTTTTTTCTCCCCCTCCTTTCCTGCTTTTTATGCTTTTAGAGACTAACATGGCTACTTCTTTGAGAACTGTCAGCATTTTGTATTGAATGACTTTCTGGTAGTGAGAACTAGCTACCTTTTTTGTCTCTTACTTGGTTTCTTTTAGTATTATGGATGTTGATTATTTGATTATTTGTACTAATTTTAGTATTATGGGTGTTGATTATTTGATTATTTGTACTAATTTTACTGCTGTGTGAACTTACAGCCTTGTAACATATTGGCCTGCAGTTCATATTCACCCAGCTATAAACATTGGATTAATGATATCAAATACTCTTCTTCTTCTTCTTCTTCCAAACTGTACTATTTGCAACACTGTTCAGACCTAATAGGAACTATTTTACCCGCTGAATGTATTTCTGATATCAGGAGAGAGACAGATTAACAACTTCAAATGGCAAGGGAGAGGAGGTATCCCAGTGCATGCAGCTGTACTTCATTGGAATGACAACTGTGTAAACTGTATAGGCTAGTGATAATACTTCCCAATTTATTAACCAAAATACCTCTCACTCACCGAGATTTCAGGTGTGGGGCCACCTTGCTCTTTACTTATATTTTTTCCAAGAGGCCATTGTTTTGATTCTTTGTTCTTTATCCACAACTGAAACAAATATTTGATACACTTTTCTCCATTGCAGTCATTTCTGTCATTATTATCCTTATCTCTCTTCTCTCTGCTTGTTGATTCTCAGCATCAACCTGGTTGGGATTCTCCAATAAATCCTCACTTGTCTTGTTATGTGTAAGAATAAAGAACCACATTTTTTTCTTTTTGCCTGCAAGACATTCTCTACCAATATCAATGAGAGTTCTGCCATTTGTAAGAATCATTTTTGTGTAAATTGCACGAGTTCTAGAAAGCAATAGTAGCTGTTGCCTTATTGCATAGACATTTGCAAATCAGAAACATTGTATGGTTGGTTTATCCAATTTTTCCATCCATCAGGCACTTTTCTGTGCTTACTGTGAGTGTGTGTTTGCTATCAGGAAGGGGAAAGATAGTAGCATTATACAGAGATCTACAAAAACTTTGACACACTTTCCTCTGTATGTAGTTCTCATGAGAAATCTCATGGAGGCTGAGCTTTTCTTGACAGGCTGTCCTGATCTGTTGAGCCACCTTCTCTTGTCAAGGCTGAGAAATTTTGTGAATACTCTTCATATCACTTCCCATTATCATGGGATAGCACTTCCCATGATCCTTAGCCAATAGTTCTAGAGGCTGGTAGATTGGGAAAGTTGTCCCATACTTTCATCATGTAGCCTGTGTGTAAATTTATCACTTTCCTCCCTCTATTTTTGTAGGCCTGGAACTAGAAATTACAAGAATTACATGCCCTCAAATCTCTGGTAAACTAGGAGTGCATTATGAGATGCTGCCAATACATAATTTTTCTGATCATAGCAAGTGACAGGTATTAAAGTGGGGTGGGAAAATAAGGAGTGAAAGGATGTTATACAGTGCACCCTTGCTATCCACAGGAAATCTGTTTTGGATCCCCCCATGGATAGTAAAAAAACATGGGACCTTAAGTCCTGTTTGTTTCAATAGGTGCATGCTCCTGCTCACACCGTTGTGTGCGTGCACACCCATTGGGGCTTGCTGTCTGTGGAAGCTGAAACCACAGATGGCAAGCCTGTGCTTGGCTCAGGTGTACTATAAAACCTTTCTACCCTACTAGATGTTATAGAAAAGAGTTGGGGCTATTGATTTTGACAGCAGTCATACTATTTCTAGTTGCAGGCCATGCCTATAAAGTACTGTGTACATTAGTAATAGTAATCTACTAATACATCCATACAGTCACCCAAGTAATTGAAGAAACATAGAGGATGAATGATAGGGTGAATACTGATAAATAACATATGTTTACAGCCTGTGTAATAGTCCAAATACAGCCAGCTCTTTTCTATCATGGACAGGAGCATCTGCAGATTGAAGCATCCACAGGTGGCCTGCTCTGTTGTCTACAATGGTGGTGCAAGTATGCAGCCTCTCCAATGCAGCTGCATGCACGTCAGGCCACCATTGGAAACAAAGGGACTTGAGGCTTCATGGATTTTGCTATCTGTGGTGTGTGTGTCCAGAACAGAACCCACATGACTACGAAGAGCCGACTGTAGCTAACTGAGGAGAAAGATGCAATTTCTTCTGTGTGAACCATGTAAACGTCTATATGACAAAAACATTTTGTTTGTATAAGCACATACATATACTACACATAACTACCCAGTGTGCAACAACTATGAAAAAAATAAATGGTTATCAGGGATCACTAGGAAAAAAATCAGTAATAAAACTGCTAATATCAGAATGCCTCTTCATAAATAGAGGGAAAAACAATGTCACATGTTTAATACTGTATATAGTTCTAGTCAGGAAATCACAAAAAGGGTACTGTAGAGCTAAGAAAGGTTGAGCAATAGCAACCTGAAGGCTAGATTAATTTGTCTATGAAGAAAGTTGCAACTTTGGAAGCTTTTTTGCTTATGGGGGAAAGTAAGTAAAGGGCTACAATACTTATTTAATAAACTTTTGGTTTCAATTTTAGTATGTATTGTTTGAAGAAGAAGGTCATAGACGTTTTCTTCATTCAAATTACCAGAAGTCATTCAATGAAATTGAATTGTCAGAGATTCAGGATAGAGAAAAATAATTTACAATGTACAGTTAAGCTGAGAAATTTGCTATGATAGAGTGTGATGATGATGATTACCAATTTAGATAGCTTTAGAAGGGAATTAGACATTAATGGAGTATGAGACCATCTTTCTCTGGCTTCTGGTCAAGATGAGAAGCAGTATGCTTCCTGATAACATTGCTGGCTTGATTTTATGGACTTGCTTGTGGGCTTCTCACACCCACTGTTTAACCACAGTGAGAAAAGGATTCTGGATTCAAGAGGCCTTTGATCTGATCCAGTAGATCTGTTTTTATATTATTATGAAAAATGCTTGAATTTTCTGTAAAACCATTGTTTTAGGGGTTCTGAATTATTATTAGAACAACAACAAAGGAATAAAAGGACAAATTTAGCATTCTCTGTGTTCAGCTATGGCAGGAGTAGGCAGCTTTAATGGGTTTGGGACCCAGTTTCAGCCCAGGATCATACTGGTTTAAAATGAATTGGAGAAATAATCCAGTTTGAGACTGCTTTAACTGCTCAATGCTAGGGAGTTCTGGGAACTGTAGTTTTATGAGATATTTAGCCTTCTCTATTAGAGAGCTCTGGTGTCACAATAAACTACAATTCCCAGTATTCCCTAGCACTGAGCCAGGGCAGTTAAAGAAGTCTCAAACTGGATTATTTCTGTGCTGTGTTTTGGACCAATGTGGTTTTCACCATGCAGTGTACTTTCCAAAATTTGGTGGTAACTAGAAATGCACCGTTTCACAAAATCATGGTTCTACAGTTAAACAAGGCATGCAGCAACACATGCCTTGTTTTAGAGGTGAATCTCACATCTTGGAGATTTCTGGGAGCTTGATGATGTTCTAAGAAAGCCACATATTCCCTGTGGTTTACTGCAGGACAGCTGTTTAGTTTATTTCTGTAAGTGAAATTTGGTAACTGTTAAATTCAGCAATGCAAGTGGGGACTCCTGAGGCTACTAAACAGCTGGGGAGAAAACCACATATACACACCAGTGTAAGTGTTCTCCTATCCTAAATTAGGTTCTTAATTAAAATAGAGGCCATGTTTGCTTGTTTACAATAGTATTCAGCCTCCTCAGGTTCCTTCCTTCTGCCCTAGAGAAAGAGCTGAAGCTTGCTGAGCTAATTTCAGGTACTCATGGCCTTCCAGTCTCTCCCAGTATTCTTCTCTTTAGATAGAAGTTCCTGACCCAACCCAAAGTATGTTTTATTTCAGTCTGAGGAAAGAAGACTCTTACTGTGCCTGCATGCAATATTTTGGACTACAGGCCATCACAATAATACTTTTCTAGGGGAGTAGAAGTCTAAAACTGAGATGCTGAACTGCTCCAAGTTTCTGGCCAATGACATTATGGAAAGCTAGCATGAACACTTTCTTACACCATAGTAGCCTGAAGAAAAGAGTGTGAATACATTTTGAATCTCTGGCTTTGTTCTTATGAGGAGATTAAAGGAAAAATGAACTGTGTAAACACTTGTAGATAAGCATAACAGACAGACCTATTTGTTACAGAAAAATATAACAGAAAACAGTCTCGACAGATTACGCAAACAGATTCTGAGACATTTCTGTTCCTCTAATGCCTGGTAGTGTCTGTTGGAACTGTGCTTTCAGTAAATAAGTTTCTGGTCATTGACAGTTCTGTGATGATTCTTTGAACTGTGCTGTTGATCCCTGGGTGACCTTGGCATAATTCCTGTTCAGCTCTTTTAACATGTCAAAAGACTGTGAAGTTTACTTATGTATCCACATCTATTACATTCAATATGTAGTCTCATTGTTGTCATTGTTTATTCCTATGTGCATGGAGGGCTGATCTTCCCAGAAGGGCCATACTGTGGAAGCTGGATCTTATCACAGCTCTGACTACAAACAATGCCTCACCCCAGTGCTGTTGCTCTTTCTACCATTGCAGAATGCTGCATGTTATGTTTGGGAAGCATGGAATGCTACTAGAGTGCTTGTTCTTTCCCATGAGAACTGTGGTCTTGGCAGCCTGTTGGGAGCATAATTGTGCCAGAAAAAAGGCACATGCTTCCCACATTTTGGATTTCTTGTGAATAATGCTGTTATTTCTGTGGCAGTAGTAGAACTGGTAATGGAAAGGACCTTTGCATAGGGTCGTGTTGGTGAACCTATGGCATGCGTGCCATCCTTGGCACGTGAAACCATTTTGAAGGGCACATGGAGAGACAGGAGGGTGGGAGAAGGGGAGGAACAGCCGCGTGCCTATTCTTCCACTTCCCCCTGGCCTCCTGAGCCTTCAACTGCCTCCCCAGAGACTGGTGAAGGCCTGGGAGGGCGGGGGGAAGTGGAGGACCAGGTGTGTGTATGTTTCTCCCTTTCCTCCTGCCCTCTCAGGCCTTCAGCTGCCTCTCTGGAGACAGCTGAAGGCTCAGGATGGTGGGGAAGAGGGGGAACAGAGAGGCAGCTGAAGGCCTGGGAGGGTGCAGGAGGAGGAGGAGGAGGATCAGGTGTTCACCTGTTCCTCTTCTTCCCCCCTTGCCCCCCTGACTTTCAGCTATCTCCGAAGAGGCACCAGGTAACACCCAGAGCTGCAAAGCCTTTTAGTTTGGGCACCCAGCCCCTAAAAGGTCCATCATCACTGGCATAGGGCTTCATATGTCACATTAGCTGAACAGACTGCCAGAAATAATCCATTTTGAGACCACTTTAACTGTCCTGGCTCAGTGCTAGGAAATCATGGGAAATGTAGTTTATTGTGTTCAGGGCTATCTAACAGAGAAGCCTCAATGTCTCAGAAAAAAAACTGCAATTCCCATGACTCCCTAGCATTGACCCAGGACAGTTAAAGTGATCTCAAACTGGGTTATTTCTGGCAGTCTGTTCAGGCTCTAGGTGATCTGTGCTTTCTAAAATGCAGCAATCTCATAAAATCAAAACACCACCACTCATGTATTCAAAAAAATAATAATTATAAGAGATTTTAAAAAAATTCTTCTTTGTGATTTAAAACCCACAAAGGGCCCTACTAATGGCATTCATGTTAGGGTTGCTAGTCTGAATCTCTGTGGAAATGTGTTTCCTATTGTATTAATCAACAAGAGTGTGTTGCCACCTTTTGACAGTACAGTATACCTGCAGTTGACATAAGGTTTATTTTTAAACTTCTGGCATTTGGCAGTACATAAAATGGTATGTTCCAATCTTTTGACTTTTATGGCTTGCACTAAATGCAACAAAGGAAATATTATGTCACACTATCTTATTTTAATACTTCCCACTCGCATGATGCATAAATAAGATTAGGAGGAAACTAGTTAAACAGATGTTATCTGGACTTGTTTCTGATTGGTATTTATTTTTTTCTTAGAGAAGAATATGGGATACAGTGCCACACATAGTGAATTCTGATATGATCTCTTGTTTACTGTTAAAATGGCTTGGCTCCTGCGATTGGGACTTAAAGGATTACTAGAGGTTTATGATCCTAATTGCTATGAGCAGAAGCATTGCAGGGGTAGGCAAACTGTCCCCTTTAAGGGCCGAGGGACTTCAGCTCCCAGAAGCCTCAGCCATGTTGGCCAATAGTCCCATGTTGGCCAATAGCTCCTGGGATTCTGGGAGCTGAAGTCCCTCGGCCCTTAAAGGGGACAGGTTGCCTATCCCTGCATTAAAAGGTCTTAACTCAGCAGAATGTTCCTAAACTAAATTGATTGTGGCCTAAGTTAGATCTTATATGATCTCAGTTGAACATATCTGAAAAATGGCAAAACTATTTGAAAGAACACTTCCACATTTTGACTGCTATGGATACATATTGTAGAAGCCTGGCGTTTATATTTGGTCTGTGGCTGAGAACTCTAAATATGTGACAGTTGGACAGTGAAGAAAGCAGATAGGAAGGTGTGGAGAAGTGCTGAGGATACCGTGGAGAAATGCTGGAGAAGTACTGAGGATACCGTGAATGGGCCAGAAGACAAACGGTTGGGTCCTAGAACAAATCAATCTCGAAATCTCCCTGGAAGCCAAGATGATTAAACTGAGGTTGTTGTTCTTTGACTACATCATGAGAATGCATGACTCCTTAGAAAAGACAATGATACTGAGGAAGGTAGAAGGATGTAGAAAGAGAAGACCACACACCAGGTGAATAGACACAATCAGGCCTGAATCTGCATGAACTGAGCAGAAAGGTTGAGAATAGAGGGTCATAGAGATGTCTCATTCACAGGGTTGCCATGAGTTGAAGGCGACTCCTAGGCAGCTAACAACAACAAATGTCAACTTGTCAAGATTCCATTGGGGGAAAGGTTAATGTAAATCATTGTGCTATAATTGTGTAATGGTAAAAGGGCCCTAACTCTAAAGAATTCCTAGTGTTATACTGTAATAGAAGCAAGATTTTCTCCACTAGATGGCACAGTCTAACCTTTCTAATAATTCTGAAATCCATAAAAGCTTTTCAGTGTTGACTCTTCTAATTTCCTGACACTGGCTGTGTTACTCTGTTACGGCAAACAACAAAGAATCTTAGGGCACCTTTAAGGTTAACCAATTTTACTTTAACAAAATCTTTTATTGGTAGTGTGTTCCTCCTTTTTTAAAAAAGTATAGGTTGAGCATCCATAATCCAAAAATCCAAAATGTGCCAAATGTGAAACTTTTTTCCATGGGTGGTTGAGGTAATGACACCTTTACTTTCTGATGGTTCAGTGTACACAAACTTGGTATCTTCAACAGAATTATTAAAAAATGTTCTATAAAATTACCTTCAGGCTATGTATATAATCAGTATATGAAACATATATGAATTTTATATTTAGACCTGAGACCCATCTCCAAGATATCAGTATGTATATGTAAATATTCCAAAATATGGAAAAAAGAAACCACATTTGAAATGGTTCTGGTCCCATGCAGTTTGGGTAAGGGATGCTCAATTTGGATTGACATTATTAATGTCAGATTTGTGTATGTGCTTTCCTTTGTATAGAGACTGCCCTGTTTGTTCTGTGTCAAATCTAGTAAGGTATAAAGATGCAGTATTGAAAAAAAACAGTGGGAGAATACTTCAGTGTCCCAGGGCATTCTTGTTATTGACTTCAAGATGGTCATTTTTGAGCTATTCCAATGAACAAGAGTTCAACCAAAGTTTAACTCTTATCTCATGTGACATCTAAGGGACAAACACTTTTTATCATATTGCATATGTTTTTACCAGCTTATCGATGCAAGGAAATCTATGTTACTGCCCAACTGCTGCTTTGTTAATGGCTTATGTTAAACTAATTATCACTGCCTGTATTTTTTAATCCAATTTCCTTCTCATGCCACTGTTTATAACTGCATCATCTACTCAAGCATGCAAATATAAATCTGAAAACAGAGGTCATATTTCATTCATCTGATGGGATGGACAGTGTCCAGCAACAGAGTTGTGGTGGTTTCCATGTCAGTAGGGTGGTGTATCCACAGCTGAACTTTAAAAGAGCTATCTAATTTCTCCAAATAATAGCTCCTTTATAGTTCAGGCTAAAACCTAAAGTAGATTCACCACTCCTGTTCACATGGAAGCCACTCGTGATCACAAAAATATAGCCATAATAACACTGGTTAGTCTTCAAATTACTAGAAGACCTTTTGCAGTTTTCTCATGGTTACTGTATTGTAAATTTTTATTTTGTAAAATTTTAAAACAATAAAATGTTGTCAGATTTTGGAACACTTTTAGAATACTTAACATTTCTGAATTTCAGATTTTCTTTCCAGACTCTTTCCCAATTTGTCAGTGGAATTTATCTTTCTATATTTTGCATCCATTTGACCATATTCCTTTTGATTGTTTCTTTTTCAATTCAAAATCTAGTAGGATTTTGTAAAGTTTTGTTATCAATTTTTTTTCATCTGCCCAGGAACTTTATGTTCAAATGCTGGGCATTTGCGGATGACCTGGTGATATTCATAGAAGACCCCACAGAAAATATCAAAAATCTGATGGAAATACTAGATGAATTTGGAGATCTAGCAGGATTCAAAGTGAATAAAAATAAAAGTGGAGTCTGACAAAAAGAATATGCCAAAAAAGGAGAGAAGAATGCCTAAAAGAGAAAACAGAAATTAAATTAGTAAACAAGATGAAATACTTAGGAATAATAATCTAAAAAAACAAAAACAAACACAAAACCCCTCGGAGTTATATCTTATGTTTTATGTTTGTCATTTTTATAATTACTGATGTCATTTTTATAATTACTGGTGATTTTGCTGGTTATTTTAAAACATTTTTAGTATTATATGTAATTTTAAAGGGGGAGGTAACTTGTTTTACCATGTTATTGTTGTGCGCTGTGTGCTTGTTTTATATGCAACTGTTGTAAGCCACCTTGATTGACCAAAAGGCAAAAGGCGGGATATTAAAAATAAAGTTTATTTATTTATTTATTTATTTACTTACTTATATGAAAATAATTATACTAATAGCTGGAAGAAGACAAAGGATGATTTAAAGAAATGGAAATCACTAGAGCTATCATTAGTAGGAAGAGTGACAACCATCCAAATAAATACTCTTATACCTCTTCCAAACAATCCCGATAGTAATGAATGAACAATCATTTAAATCCTGGAAGAAAGACCTGGCAGAATTCATATGGTAAGAAAGTGAGGATCAAAAGAATGTTATGCAGGACAGGAAAGAGAAAGGAGGTCTTGGATTACCAAATTAACAAATTTATTACAATGCCTGTGCCCTCACTTGGATAAAAGACTGGATCCTCTTGGGAAAGGAAAGATTACTGGAATTAGAGGGCAACAATTTATACTTTGGTTGGCAGACCTTCCTTCGCTATGATAAGCTCAAAGCAAACAAAAATCTCGAAAAACACTGTGTAAGCAAAGCACTCTATAAAGTTTGGATAAAATATAAAAGATACTTTTGCCCGAGAATACCAAGATGGACATCTGTGCATGAAACCCTCCATAAAAAAAGAAAACCTCTTTAAGGGGAACTGTATTAAATATGAAGATATCCTGAATAAAACCTCCATAGGATATAGGATAAAAATGAGAGAAGAATTGTATCAAAAAAGTCTTGATATACAGTGGTTTTTATACTGCTAATTGACAGAAAACTTTTAAGAAGACATGAAAATCTATGTAATAGCAATGGAAGTAAGTGAAATAGATAAAATACTCTAAGTAGGTAAAAAAAGAGATGATAACAAAACTTTACAAAATCCTACTAGATTCTGAACTGAAAGAAGAAACAAAATTAATATGGTCAAATGGATGCAAAACATAGGAAGGCAAATTCCACTGTCAAATTGCGAGAGAGTCTGGAAAGAAAATCTGAAATTCATGAAATGTAATAATAGAAAAGAGAACTATTACAAAGTGTTCTTCAGATGGCATATGTCACCCACCAAACTGCCTAAGATTGGCTAAAAATAATAATAGCACCTGTCAGAGTGTGAAGAAAAAACAGGGACATTATACCACATGTGGTGGCACTGTAACGAGATAAAGAAATACTAGAAAAGTATGCACAAAATTGTTAAGGAAACAACACATAAAAATATTTCGTTAAGACCTGAATTATTCTTATTAACTATCACAGACAATCTACAGGTTAAGTTAAATCAAAATGAAACAAGCGTGTTACTGTATATGGTTACCACCACGAGAGTGACTTATGCAAAACATTGGAAAAGCAAAATTGTGCCAACCACAGAAGAGCAGTTAATGAAACTTAGTGAGATGGTTACTATGGGCGGATTGAGGATGTATATCAGTAGGAAACAGTATGAGAAGAAATAGGAAAGTATAAAAAATATGGGAGAAGTAAAAATAATTAAACATAAAGGAATAAGAAAGGGGTAAAGAATTAAGGATTAAGGAACTGGACCCTTTCAAAGAGAGGTTAGGATATTTAAATCACTGTAAAAAGGAAAACAACTGGTGAAATAATGGGAAGAAACAACTATTGTATTGTGTTGTTACAAAGTCACTAGGAGTTGTGGAATGAATGTTAAAAGAGAGAAGAGGGAGGGGGATAAGGGTATTTAAGGACTGGTTGAGGAAAAGGTGGTGGGATAAGCGAGTCTGTTGTATGTTTAAAGTTTGCAATTTTATTAAGTGGAAATGTGAATGTAAAATTATTAATAAAAAAGATTTTAGAACACTTATAACCAAAGTATTTTATTTACAGTCAACAAACATATTGGTACAAGTCAGTAAAGTCTTACAGTTCAAGATAACATCACAGATCAGTGTATTCATGATATATGCGTACCTCTGAACGTCTGACACTCTGAAGTGACCTAATGCTTTCACTCCTTGTTCGCATGTTTGATTTCCTGAAAAGCCTTCGTGAAAATGATCTGCACATGAAAAAATAGATGATTGGATCTAGGCACACATTGCATGCAGACAAGAAAAGTGTCACTTCTTTGCAGTAATAAAGGATTTTGTGTGCTGAATCATCTAACAATTTATCCAGATGTCCAAAAATGAAAGGTATTCTGCACAAATGATATGGTAAAAAACAAGTGAAAAATACAGCTACTACTACCCTTATGCTTTGATTGTGTTTCCGTTTGCGACTTGAACAGCTGATAAATTGTTTGCTTGATTTATAGATATACTTTGATATTTCAATGTAGCATCCTATTAATATGATCAGGATAATGAAAAACATGCTGTTGTTGATGTAAATGACTGCTTTGTGCCACTTGACTCCCAAAGGACTCTTCAGTTTTAAGCAGTCACTAACATTTTTCCTAGTAGGGTAACCATTTGTAAGGATTACATTTGGCAAGGCTAGAAATGTCATCACAATCCAAACACACGCAGACAGGATCTTGGTGAAAGTCATGCTGTACATTCTGGAGTCTCCAAATGGTTTTACCACTTTTAGATATCGGTCGATACTAATAAGTCCAAGAAACACGATGGTAGTGTACATATTTGCATAAAACAATACAGCTGTATATCGACAAAGAAAAAGATTGAAGTGCCACGGTCCCAGTCTTGAGTCTTGAATAATTTTGAATGGAAATGTCAGTGTCATCAGCAAGTCTGCAATCACAATATTTTTGAGATAAAAGATAAAACTTGTCTTATTTCTGATATGGAAGAAAATCCAGACTGCCAAACTATTCAGTAGGATGCTTGCCAGGAATAGGATGAGGTAAAGCACAGGCAATACAATGGTTGTAAATTCATTACTGGTAGAATTCTCAGGTAGTTCTTGTGAATAATTGGTTAAAGTACTGGTGTCTTGACCCAGGTGATGATTATCTATAGGAATGATGGAAAGAAATAATCTAAGTTGCTTAAAAACTATGGCTGTTCATTTGTTGATTTTATGTAACTATAGCAACAGTAGTGTAGAATTACTTGTGGACTCGTGGGTCCGATATTCAGAGGAGTAAGAGGAGAGAGCATCACATATTTCCTCTTTTATTCATCAGTACCTGGAGCATTCTCCTGAATGTATTGCTTAGATAGTGCACATGTAATGCTTTGTAGTCTTATACAGTTTGAATATCCCTTATCCAGACTTCCAAAATATTCCAAAATCCAAAATTGTCCACATGAGTGGCTAAAATAGTGATACGTTTGCTTTCTGATGGTTCAGTGCATACAAACTTTGTTTCATGCCTTTTTTTAAAAAAAAAATGTATAAAATTACCTTCTGGCTATGTTTACAAGGTACATACAAAACATAAATGGGTTTCATGTTTAGACCTGGGCTGTATCTCCAAGATAGCTCATTATGTATATCTAAATATTCCAAAATCTGAAAAAATCTAAAATCCAAAACACTTTTCTTCCCAAGCATTTCATATAAGGGTGACTTAACCTTAGGTGGGACCCAAGTTGTTTGAAGTACAGGAAAAATGAGAAAAATAGAAGGAATTCTGATTGATAGGGAGGGTCATTTTGTTGTTCTTAAACTATTGAATGTGCCCCATAGGGTGATCCTTGAAACATGGGTGTGAGCTGGCAGGGTAGAAACTGTTTGAAGCAGTAACTCTACCACTTTAGTACACCATTACCATATTTCACGAACAAACATCCAAGCATCACCTCAGGTAGGAGTGCTCTGTCTTTCCGCCTCAATTTTGGAAGAGATTATGAGATATGGGTCTTCAAGGACTGACTTTAGATCAGTTTCTAAAAAGCACAGGAAAATTTTTTCTACCTTTTCCACTGTAATTCTGAGAGGTGATATCAATATAGTTTGCTAAGGAATGATAAGTGTTTTTTATGTGCCAGACAAAGATTTCAGCATAGGTGCTAGAAAAATGATTCAGAGTAGGTTTTTTTTAAATATATATATATATATATATATATATATATATATATATATATGATTTTTTAAAAGGTGCTTTGCACATTTGAATTGATCTTTTTATTAACAACAATTGAGTACCACAGCCCCAGAATTTGGTATGGAGGGAATCCAGAAACTCTTTTATCGTATGTTAAATATAAATTGGAGTAATTGAGGATCATATCATTGCATTATTACTTCAGGTAGCAGGATTAGAATGGAAGGAACTTTCATGGAAACCTACTGGTATTTCTGTCAAGCATTTGGAGAAACTTCCTAATGGTAAAAGCTTTAGAGAGGTTATGGGGTTACCTGGAAAAATTTAAGCAGGTGGCTATCTGTCAAGAATGCTTTAGTTGGAAGAAACCTGCACTGGCCTCCAAGGCCTCTTCCAATTTGATTCTCTGTAGAAAGGGCACTATTAGGCATAGGGATGAAACCCTATGTATTCATATGCAGTAAGGTCCTGAATACCAGTTACTGGGGAGTAAGGCAAAGCAATGGTTACTGTTATAATCCTTGTGTGTGAGATTTTCTGTACCATCTGGCCTGCTATTGCTGAAAATGGGATGGTGCACTTGATAGGTTTTTGTTCTGATTCAGTAGAGCTTTTCTTCTCGGTTTAATTGAATTGCATGCCCTCCAAATGTCCCAATATGTCATTCTACTCTTCAGCTGCTTTCAAAATATCCCAGTGTATCTCTCTTCCTCCTAATTTCTCCTTTTGTCCTTGGCTTACTTCAGTTGGTGCAAACAGAATTCAGAGCACAAAACTAGTGTGCACTTGATTAACTCAGCAGAGAGGAGGGGAGGGGATGGAATCTTGCCCTTCCCAATAGTTCAGGCAAAAGCAAACTTTTTCAGACTCCCCTACAGATTGTGTGTTCTTCCTCATTAACATGTTTTGCCAATTTTGAACACATTCTGATGTTGCTTGGCCATAGGTGTCCTGGTTTTCACTTGTGGACTGCAAGCGGGTGTGGAACTGATAAATTCTGATCTAATATGGTTGGGAGAGGTGTTCTCTGATGCTGTCTTTGGCAGCAGTTCTTGTATTTCAAGAAAATTCTTTACACAACTGTGTTTGTACACTACAGAAAATGTCTTCAAACCACAACTCTAACAATGAGGTGGCTAAAGGGCGTGCATTGTTTTAAAATACAGCTGCAGCCAGCTGCACAAGTAGGTAGTGATGCATATGACTAAGTTCCTGTCTGCATGCAAAGGCTTGTCAGGCTGAGGAGCCCTGGGAACTTAGACACAAAGATTAATGGTGGAAAAAGTAAAGTGGGAACTAGTTCTGCTGTGTTCATCATTCCTATGTTCAGCTCACAACAGAATGAACTAACAATAGAATGAACTAACAAAATTGTGAGATTTCCTCCCTTGCATTTATCTGTGGAAGAAGGCCACAAGTCAAGTCCAAAGTATGAGATTGTTGGAATCTTTAGGAAGCCTCAAACTTGTATTAGTATCATATCTACTGAATGAGAGAGCAGGCAGCAATATAGGACTTTAAAAGCAGATTGGTATCTAGTCCTACATTTATTCCAGTGTCAGGTGCCTAGATTATCTGCTTGGACTGCTTGCAGCACAATGCTGTTGAATAACCAGCGAGACTATCACTCTACATTCTTAAAATGGGGCTTAGGGGGGAAGCACACGAGAGCTTCCCAGACGCTGCCGGACGGAGCACTGCGGGACCGCAGCCTCCGCACCGCGGCGCTCCTGCGGCGTCCCTAAAAGGAGCTCCAAATTGGCGCTCCTTTTAGAAGACAGGGAAAGTGCGCTCTAAACACGTAGGGCGCACTTTCCCTGTCTTTTCTGCCGCAGCGTGTGAGGACGCTGCGGCAGGAGGTTGCCCCCGGAGCGCCGGCCATGCGGAGGGCCGGCAGCTCCGAGGGCAACCTCGGGAAGAGGAAGGGGCGCCGCGTGTGCGGCTGCCCCTCCTCTTCCAGGGCTCAGAGACGACTTTATTACTCGTCTGCCGAGGCCCTTAGTCATTTTAACTTCTCTGGCTGCCTTCTGGAACTTGTAGTTTAGGAAGAGGCATTTAGAATAGCCACAGAGCCTTTAAGCCTCATGGAACTACAAACCCCAACATGTAACAGGAAGTAGTCAGAGCTGTTAAAGCAAACTAGCCCTGTTTTAAGAGTGTGGTGTGATAAGCTTGCATGATTGCTTTAGAATCTCTGTCAGTGTGGATTGCGACAGACCCACAATACACCATTAACAACAGTTTGATACTACTTATGACAGTCATGGATCATCCTATGGAATCCTGGGATTTGTAGTACTTAGAATTCTTTGCTAGAAAACTCTAGGGTTATATCTCAAGGATATGTGATAGAGCTCTGTAGCAAAGAATTCTAAGTTCCTGCTCAAACTATTAATTTCAGGATATTACAGGATTGTGTTATTACAGTTAAACAACTATAAGTGTGTAATGCAAATACACACTCAGCTGCATATTTTGTGTAGCATATGTGGAAGGTCGAAAGCCTTGTTATGGGCCACCAGGTACATGATCAAGGCTGTATCTCTATATTCATGAGTTCAGCTACCGGCTGCATATTAGGGTGTCTTTGTCTACACAATTGTCAAGCAGTGCATTGGTGTTATTGGCTGAGAAGATAACGTACAGTCTAGGTTTGTTTAATTTTAAAGCTGTGACCTGAAGCTTGACAGCACTGAACCTGTCTACTGCTCTTCCTGCAAGTTTTCATCACAGCAAGTGGATCATGCTTCAAGTTTCACATGCTCACAAAACAATGAAGGAAGTTGCAGTTGCATGTGTAGAGTTCTTTCAAATGCATAGCAAACATAAGCATCCACATTAAATTGAACAGATATGTTGTTGGTTACAAATCCTGGGCTAGTTAGTTAGTGTTAAATATGGTTAGCATTGGTGAACACAGAATGATGGATCTATTTAAGGGTGTGGCAATTTATAGGGAGAATAACTGAGAAAGGACTGGGATGTTCGGACTTGTTCCTAATTGCCTGAGAGAATTATGCTCATTTAAAAAAGCATTCTTTTTAGGTGACCAAGACTAAATAGAACAAAGAGAAAAGTGAAATAAATCTCACATCCCATTACTGTCCTTTCTAACTGGTGATTCAGAATAATTTTACCTGTATTTTTCAGATTGCTTTACTTAAATTAGACACCACTTTGTGTGTACGCCCACCCTTCTGTTCCCATAGCCAGGATGGTTAATAACCACTAATGAGAGTTAGTTAATTGTTCTTTGAAAAAGTGTGTGTAGGCATTACTAAGCAACTTGTCTGTTTGTAGCAACTGACTGATGGATGATACATTTTAAGGCAGGGGTAGGCAACCTAAGGCCCGGGGGCCGGATGCGGCCCTCCAAGGCCTTTGGACTGGCCCCAGGCTGGTCCTGCCGCCGCCACCCACCATGATGATATTGATTATTGTTGTTATTACTTGTTCTTGGGGTTTTCTTGGCAAAATCTCCACATGGGTTTTGCCATGGCTTTTCTGGGGCTGAAAGAATGTGCATGCATATATTTTTTTAAATTTTTAATTTTTTAAAAAATATATTTATTTATTTGTTTATTTATTTATTTATTTTTGGTGCTCCAGCCCCCCAATTGTCTAAG
>JAIPUX010001880.1:91316353-91335005 GCA_020142125.1 Phrynosoma platyrhinos
CAACCCGGCCCCCGGCTCAAAAAGGTTGCCTACCCCTGTTTTAAGGGATGATCTGTACTAAATGATCTCCTGAAACAATCTTTTGAATTTATTTATAAAAATGCTGTATTGTTTGGATTATACAGTATGGTCTCTAAAATGTTATGATTCCAAAGCTGGAAATTTTGTTGTGTTTTCTGAAGGGAACCTGCTTCTAATTCTTCTATTTGAAAGAAGCCATTGCTAGACTCAAACAGTTTTGCTTCAAACCTAGTGTCCCAACTCCTTTTTAAAAAACCATTCTGTTCTTCTTTTGTTTTTAAGTTCAGAATCATAGCTTTTCATATAGCTCTAATGAAACAGGGGACTCTTAACAGGTAGTTAATGAAAGCATTCAGCATTCGGGTTAATACAATTACATTGCCTTTGCTAGATGTAAAGACTGAACATCTTGTGGGAAGCCCTAATTTTACTTTACTTGAAGGACTAAAGGTCAGTTTTGCTGATAATTGGCATATAAAAGGCCATGTATATAATACAAACATGTACACAATCAGGTTTGAATGGTTTATTTGGAAAATACTTATGTTTATGTAGAGTGAACAATATTATGAAACCTGATCAGTGTGTATATGTAGTATTAATTTCACCCTGTGAGTATTTTTTCCAAAAAAACTGTGTGCATGCAATAGAGATATTTTAATTAGAACCATGGGGTTGAAACTGTCATGCTTGTGGGCTTAATTCCAGTATTAGAAATAGAAATAATAGAATTGGCTGATTTGGGTAGTGTAAGATGACTACTACTTTTTTTGTGAAGTAGAAAAATATACTGGGAAAAAAGATGTAACTATAAATCATTAAATCTTTTCTAAAATAATTTTGGGGATTCTTTTTTTAAAAAATGATTACCTGAAAGCTTCACATCTGACAGGTTGGACCCCATTATTATTGCTGATTTGCAGGTCAAATGTTTTTCAGGAGGCACGATGGTGGCAACTGATCTGGGGCACATCATGGTTTGTACAAGACTTAATTTCTGAAAAATATAGGAGGTGAAAATATTTACAGTGAGTAAATACTTCAGTGTCAACAGCAGCATTGTTTTACATATGGCTAAGAAGAAGTGCATAGTGTAATGACACCTTTCCTTAGAGTAAGCTACAGGCTTCTTGGTGTATTATTCTTTATTCTAAGGATTTGTGTATTGTCCTCATTATAGTAAGGACTTTCAGTACATAAATTATCCTCATTTGTGAAAGATATGAGGGATTGGCTGGACTAATACAGCAAGCACTTCATTCATTGTGATCTATGTTGACATTAAACAAGGAGAAAATGCCATACTTCCAGCTTGTTGACATGGCCTTATTCTGTTGCAGGTGGCAACTTTTTGTGTTGTTTTAGGCATTTTCTTTTGTCACACACCTTTTTTCTGTCCTTTCTTTTTCAATATACTGGGTGTGTACTCTGTGGTGGGAAGCCAATAGTTTAGCAGGGTCACTGAAGGAAAGTAAAAACAGCTATACAGTCACCCCTCCATTTTTGCAAATGAAGCCACCATTTGGTCATAACGAAAGTTCTCATTATTGCCAAATGGTGGCTCCATGGATGTTTTAATGACAGGAGAAGTGAGCGGGGATGCCTCCATGATGACTGATGGGACAAGCAAACAGAGGATTTCAGGTGATTTTGAATGCTTTCCTGCCAATTTACACACAGGTAAGCCTCCCGTGTGATAAACTCCAACAAGTTAGGACCATCATGTATTTGACCTGAACAGCTTAAACCTTCCCACCCTGAAAAATACCATTGGGGACACATGAAGTGTTACTTTACATTGATATGTTTCTAAAAGTACCTCTAAGCAAGTTCTGCCAACTCCTCTCAATAAACTCTCTCACAATAGCTGAAGTGGTATGAATACAAGGACTGGTACAGTGATAGCATCCAGGCCTTCTATGTTAACAGAAATGAATTCTATTCAGACAGAATACACATTCACAGCTCATCTTGGCAGTTTGAAATCTTGAAGCTTTAGAGGAGTAATTGAATGCAGATTGAAAGAAGATGAATTTTGCAAAGTCATGAGTAATGGTAGGATTTTATGGATGTTGACAGATGCTCAATGAAGCCAAAAGTGTAGAAAATAACTATGAGGCAAGGACATGAAGATGTTGCTGGCAGAACACACAAAATCTTTCTCATATTTGAATTAAAGACCTCAGAGAAATATGAATATCCCCACTAAAGCCTTGCAGACTTAAGGGCTGTGGGCCCCCAATCAACTCTATCCGCCTGTATTTCTTTTTACTGCCTTCCGTTTTACCAAGCATCATTTTTATAAGGCATGTCATTTCTGAGCTGTAACTGGAAATACTTCCAAGCCTCTACAAGACTCAGTTCTGTACATGTCACTGTTAATAAGGTAACAGTGGGTGGTAAATATAGAGGGTGGTATGTGGGTGGTAAATATAGAGGGGGGGGAAGAATATAAGAGTTCTATAGCTGATGAAGTTAGGGACCTCCCTGCAGCAAGTGATAGAACTGGCCCCTAAACAATTAATTGCGCACAGACTATACCAT
The DNA here is from genome assembly GCA_020142125.1 of Phrynosoma platyrhinos. Classification (NCBI taxonomy): domain Eukaryota; kingdom Metazoa; phylum Chordata; class Lepidosauria; order Squamata; family Phrynosomatidae; genus Phrynosoma; species Phrynosoma platyrhinos. Next base: position 91,318,919 of record JAIPUX010001880.1, read on the forward strand.
CATTGGTGGTCAAGATCCCCATATTTGGCTGGGAATTCCCTAAGCTGGGATGCACCTCCCCCATGGTGAGAGCCAGGGAAGATGTATCCCTAAGGGTTACATTGCAGTAGCTATGGGAACTATACAAGCAGGTTCTTAACAGGAAAAGATTACTCCCTGATCCCTACCCAACTGGAGATCATTTCTCAGCATTGAACTATCTAACATGGCCTATTAATACAAATTAAACAATTTCTGTGCCATTCATCAGCTCTTAACATTTGGCCATGATGCTAAACCCTATTTGTTCCATGGTAGAGGGTATGCTCACTATAGTTGACTCTAATATTCATGTTTCACAAGGGCCCAAAACAGCTTGGCCAAAAGTGCTGGTTTCAGGCTGCATTGGGGGTGTGATGTTCACACAACGCATACCCTGAGTGAGTCCAGAAGCCATGCTGAGCCCACACCTACCCGGAAGAGCCGGGAACAGTGAAAAGCTGCTCCTGCCAGTGGCCAGGTTGAGGACTGCAGCAGTGGCCCATATCAGGACATGTGGTCACCTTAGTGCCAGTGTAGTCACAGAGATAGTGGCCTCTGGCTGCTCCTTTTGCACCATCTGTATGACCCCAAGGTCATAAGGCTAGTTTAGTGTTAGGTTTTGCATTAATGCAAACAGCGTAAGCCTAGCCTTCATGTTTCTGTAGTGAACTCATGTGAAACTTAACAGTTTTGTTTCCAAAGTGTAATGGGGAGAGCATTTGTATCTGCAAAGCCTATATCTCCAGTTCCATGGGGAGTAAAAGGAAGCTTAAGAAGAAGCAAAGTCAATTTCACTGTTTTGGTATTTTCTTTATGAAAATCTTTTTCTGCATTAGAGCATTTATGTATTTTGTATAGTAGACTCTTAAACTGAAGTAAAATGCTACTGAGTGGATGTATGTGGAGCAAAATAAAATGGGGTGGATGTATGTGGAGTTTATTTTAGTTGTGGAGTATTTAGTCCAACATGCTATTCCCACAGTGACTGCCCTCCCACTTATGTTCTCCAGCGATTGATATTCAGTTATATGTTGTCTCTGAAAACCATTAAAACAGTCCCCATCCACGTCTAATCCTCTTTTACAGCCATCTAAGTTGCTGACCATCACTACATCTCATGCTGGGGAGTTTCACCATTTAACTGTGTAATACACAAAGAAGTAATTCCTTTATTTGTATTTTATCTCTTACCATTTAGCTTCATTGGATGACACTGGTCCATTTGGTATTATGTGATAGGGAGAAGAGGTATCCTTATTCATTTTCTTTGTCCCATGCATAATTTCCAATACACATGACACATTTCTCCCGTACCAGCTTATTTCCTAAACTGAAAATCAATATTGCAACTTTTGTCCAGGGAAGTTGCTCCAGCTTACTCATTATTTTGCTTGCCTTTTTCTGCACTGTTTGTAGATTCCTGATATCACTTTTGAAATGCAATGGCAAGTACTCCTAGTCTGATTCCACTATAGATTTGTGTACAGGAATTATGATATTGACAGTTTTAATTTTCTTATTCCTTTTCTAATCGTCTTCAACATGAAATTCATTGTTTTAACAGCCATCTCACATGGTGTTTACATTTTCATCAAGCTGTCCATCACAAGATCAGTTTCCTTGGCAATTACTACCTGCTCAGGCTCTATGGGTGTACGTATGAAATTGGTATGTGTGTATGTAGATATGTATATAATGGTACCAGTTTCCAGAGAGGAAAATCCAGTTTGATATAAAAGTGTTTATGGAATCCACCTGGCTCCCAAATTCTGACATCAATCTTTCTAAGCAGTATGAGACACAATGTGTTGCAAGCAGGTATAGTAACAATAAAGATTCTGTAAGATAGATTATGAAAGTGTGACAAGACATTACACCAACTTTAGAAGTAGCTGCAAAGACAATTGGTATTTAAATAAGAGCAGGGTGGATGCTCTCCTAAATCTCCTGTTCAAACTGAGCAGATTCTTTATTGACAACCCACCCAACCCACACATACATTTGTTGCTGAACACAGAATATGCAAATCGATCTAAACAGGAAAAGCATATACTCTTCAACATATAATTCATGTTATAATCCAACCTCTGGTTGGTCCATTCCCCCTCCTCTCATTTTCCATTTTACCAATAAGTTAAGACTGATAGGCAGAAGTGCACTCAAGAGTTTATAGAATTAGATAATGGATTATGAGCTCAAAGAAAGCAACATTTATTTCCCATTAATAGTAGTTTAACAAAGGTAAGATATGCTTCCAAGTGTTTCTCTTACCTTTCATAGGTCCAAAACACACTGCAGAAATAATCCACTTTGATACCACTTTAACTACCCTGGCTCAATGCTAGGAAATCCAGGGAACTGTTGTTTTTTGAGACATTTAGTCTACTCTGTCAGAGAGCTCTGGTGTGATAATAAATTACAGTTCTCAAGATTTGATAGCACTGAGCCAGGGCAGTTAAAGTGGTGTCAAACTGGATTATTTCTATAGTGTGTTTTGGATCATAGTTATCTCAAGCTGGCCTGTAAGGTCATACTTTGAAAAGGTATGTGACCACTGCTTGTATACTCAGAAGCTAGAGAGGATGCAAAGAGATTGGATGCAACTCACAGCTAACAACATTGCATGAATTGCAACAGATGCCCATAAATGAACCAAAATAACTTTTTCTTTCTGAACCATACTAGTTGACATATAGAGGTAATGCTCTCAGAAAATACTGATTTTTAACAAAAGAGTTTAAAAAGTGGGAATTAAGGCAACAGAAGGTATCCGAATGTTATTGGATAGCAGAAAGAAAGGCAATAATAGAATAATTCTAATGATTTACAAATTCTTTTTTATTCTAATCCACATAATGTGAACCAAAATGTCCAGATACCTGCTTTAGAAATCAATAGATTTGTAAATATAATATATTTTTCTTTTTCTTTTTTGTTTGAAGCTAGCAATATCAATAGAAATGTAAGATGACAATTTGTTAGAAAATAAGTGTGTACATAACAGCTATCATCAGGATTTTAGTGTAGAGAATGCTTTCCTTCACATATATTTTATAGATTGTGTTGCTGTATACTTTTCATCAGTAGAGTAAGAACTTGGTGTATGCAGTAAATTTAAACAAAGTGTACACTGCCACATATATGGGGTAATTTGTTGTCACCAAATGTTGATAGACTGGTTTTAGTATATGAATAAGACATCCCAGCACAAGAAACTAAATCATAATAGTAGGACATACTGAAATTACACAGGCTGTCGGATTAATAGTGTATATAATGACTAGGATGTTTGGATATTTGACCCATTTAAAATTCATCAAGTTGTGAATGAACATTTGTGAAGGGAAACAAATAACTTTATTTAGGAAGTCAAAAAAGGTATATACTCAACCAGGAAGTCGTTATATTTTTCATTTGAGTTTAAAATAAGTATTAATTGCATGTAGAGTGTTGTAGGATGATTTGATGTTTATGTTAGGATCTATGTAGTGTTGGTCAGTTGTATGTTGTATGTTATTGTAGATAGGTGTCTATTTGTGTTTTTGTAGGGTATCTGCGTAGGGGTATGTGGAGTATATGTGGTTAATGTATGTGTGTATGTATGTATGTTTTGTTGTATATTTTATTATAATAAAATTATTGGGTAAAAATATAAAATTCATCAAGTCGATGGAAGGATAATAAAAAGATCACTGTATGGAAGCCATACAACTCCAGACATGCTTTCTTTTCCATTTACTTGGTTTTGAGCATTTTTTCCCAGAATTTTACTTAGGATGTGTGTATTTTGTGTGGGGGTGCATGGGTGGGTGGGTTATATGTGCATCTATGTATGTTTTAAAGCATTTGAAAGGAAGATGTTGCCATAGTTGAGTCTAATATGTTTTTAATATAAAGTGTAGCTTATTAAAACAAAAGGTGAGTGAGCAAATTGTTATATTAATAATTTAGCAGTTAGAGCTTGCCAATCTGAGCTTTGTAAAATGACATGCATTCTAACATATACACACTAAGGCGCTGAGATCTGGGATGTGCAGCCTGTCATTTTATAACCATAATTCTTATGGTAAATATTGATATAAACATAATTGTATGTGTGTAAGTATCCCCCTTAACCGTCTAATGCAGGGGTAGGCAACCTTTTTGAGCTGGGGGCTGAGTTGCTGTCCCTCAGACAATCAGGGGGGCCGAAGCAAATAATAATAAAAAAATAAAATAAAAAAAAATAAAAAATATATGCATGCACACACTCTCGGCCCCAGAAAAGCCATGGCAAAACCCCTGTGGAGATTTTGCCAAGAACAAGTAACAACAACAACAACAATAACAATAATCATAATAACAATAATAATAATAAGAAGTAATAACAAATATCATCGTGGCGGGTGGTGACAGCGGCGGGGGGTGGCGGGCAGCGGCAGTGGTGGCAAGACCGGCCTGGGGCCGGTCCAAAGGCCTCGGGGGGCCGCATTCCGCCCCCCGGGCCTTAGGTTGCCTACCCCTGGTCTAATGAATACTCTTCAATAATATAGCAAAAAGAAAGGTGTTGGGAAGTTATAGTCTCTATTACATTAATTTATTGTCAGTTTAATTTGTATGCTATTTTTCATGTTTTCATTATTATCCTCACAATACAAGAAGAGCAGTAAATTTTCATCATCATCATCATCATCATCATCATCACCATCATCCATCATCCATTATTTATTTATTTGTATCCTTCCTTTTTCATACCCAGGGCATAAGGTAGCTTACAAAAAATAAAACAGATGCAGCTAAAAATGTTTACACTATACAAAAGTTAAAATGATAAGCTATTAATAAAATTAAAAACAGTGGAAAGCATAACCATTAAAAAAAGAGAATGGCACATGTAAACAGTATATATAGCACATGAAAGGCCCTTCCTCCTGAGTGGTCAGCCTCAAAGATCTGCCAAAACAAAAAAAGTTTTCACCTGCCTACAAAAGGATAGAAAGAAGGTGCCTTTCTAGGAAGGGAGTTCCAGAGCCTGGTAGCAGGCTTTCTTTCATCTTTCCACCAGATGAGGCTGTGAAGGTGGTGGAGCAGAGAGAAGAGCCTCTCTAAAAGATCTCAAGTCAGGCAGACTCACAGAGAGAAATATGGTCCTTCAGATAACCTGGACCAGAGCCAAATAGGGGTTTGTAGTTCATAACCAACACTGTCAATTCTGCCCGGAAACAGATTGCTATCACTGTGACTAGATTTGACATCTTAAGGAACAGACTCAGCTGGCACACAAGCCTTGTGCAAATGTATTCCTGGTTGCTGCTGGAACATGGGCTTCCAGGGTCAGAGATAAGTCTTTTTTTCAAGAGGAGTTTAACCTCATCCAGCACAGGCTGAATCCCTAGTCTGCAATCTGCCCTTTGACAGATCAGGGGCAGTTCTGTCTTTCCTGAAGTAAATTTCAGTTTGTTTGTCCTCATTCAGTCCATTATTGATGGCAGGCACTGGTTTAGAACCAATATGCATTATTACAGTAAACGGTCTAGTCCCAATTCATTTCAAAACATAATATTGAAACCCAAGTAAGCACTTCATTTCATTTCAGTGTTAAATGAGACTATAACTATTCCAAGCATGTCATAATGCTGGGGATTATCTAATGGTTCATTTGGGCTCAAGTGATAAATTAATAGGAAGTCTGGAGATGCAAGGGATGGAGCATGGGTTTCTGTGCTAAAGTTTGTTCGTTCCAGAGGAGGAGGGCAGGTGACATATTCCACTATAGGAAAAAGCATTGTGGTAAAGCTAAATATCAGAAAGAAAAATTGCAGATGGTGAGATGGTAGGTATTGTTTTCTCATGTTATCCAAAATTCAGTAGGCAGGGCTTAAGACCTGGCCAAAAGTGATCAGATTATTAACATAAATTCAGTGGGTAAGAGCATGAATTTTAGGTTTTCTATTTGCTTAATATACATTGGTTCATACTTCAATGGTCTTTTGATGTTTATTTTATGGTGGAAGGTGGTTTGTTTTTTTTTTTTAGTTTGTGCTTATTTGGTCTTTTTCTTAAAGAAAGCTTCAGGAAACAGCATCCTCATAGTCATTACACACACCCCTCATTGTTAACTAACCATGAAATAATTAGACCAGACACGGTATTTGGGACTAAACAAGGGCCATCTTTATTGACCTAAAGCCTAGTTAAATGTTTCAGACTGGGACTGAACAAAGTAAGGGGGGGGGAACCTGCAGAGGCACAGCTGTCAACCTGTGACATCTCTCTAGGCACCCTTGAGCAAAACACCAGACCCCAAGGGCAATATAAAGAGATTGGTTGCCATCTCAGATGGTCATTTTGGAAGGCTCCCTCCCAAGCCTCACAACTTTATAATAGAGAGTAAGCCCAAAGATCAGCCCCAAGGGCAGACTCTTTCCAAAGCCCCATGGTCTCATGTTCGGTGGAGAAAATTTCAGAGTGCAATATTCCCCCCCAAAAGGGGGTGCTGAGGTGTACACTGATATATCCTCTCCAACTACCTGACAGATGGAATCCTGTTTAACAACACCACCATGAGCCATTTCTCAAAGTCCCAATGGATACAGTGTGGGATAGGTGAAAAACCCCAGCTAAAGGGGTTTAGGGGAAAAAATCCTACCTGCCCCCAAGATGACCAGGAATGGTCTCACTGTACTGAGGGTGAGTGGATGGGTAACAGAGATCAAGCAAAAGAGATATGTGAGGGGATGATAGGCCCTTCTTGTGTGCTTTCAAATAATTTCTGACTTATGGCAACCCTTAGGTGAGGTTTTCTTGGCAAGATTTACACAGAGAAGTTTGCCATTGAAAGCATGTGACTTGCTCAAGGTCACCCAGTGGGTTTCATGGCCAAGCAGGGAATTGAACCCTGGCCTCCAGAGTCATAGCCCAACGCTCAAACCACTATTCCACACTGGCTCTCTATAGCACACTGAAATTGTAATTAAAAGAATCAAATGTGTTAATCACTTTCCCTGTTCTAATTTCACAGATTATAAGGCACACAGAAAAAAACAAGAGTTAAATCCAATCTGACTAATTGAGTAGCAGTTTTTTGGAAGGGGGGGCTTTTCCTTCCTCTCCAGCCCTTGCCAACATCAAAATCATGCTCCAGTTTTCAGGAGCAGTACTTCGAGAACATGAAGGAAAAAGATGTCCTTCTACTTATTGCTGGATTCCATATTTGCACAAGCATTTTAAATCAAAAGAACAGACCTAACTCAGTTACTGCTTTACTGAAGCTCCTGTGAATGTAGTGATACATTGGCCACTAGGACGCTGGAATGCTTTCTGCTGCCAAAGTGTATTGACTTTTAAACAAAATGCAACTGCTTAAGTTATAAGCAGGTACTTAGCCATTAATCATGACTAGCTACTGAAAGCATAGTCTCGGATAGATGATGGCGAGTGCAAAAAAGCTTTCCTATCATGACAGAACAACAGCGAATTAGTTTCAGAGATGGAATGAGCCTATGAAACTGGCAGAATTACAGGCCCAGGCTTGAGTGCCACAGGGGTCCTCTGCTGAATCATTGTCTGGAGATGCACATCTCCAATTATGGAAGTTGGGTGAAGGCACAGAAATATAACTCTACACATTCACTCATCCCAAAGTGCATAGTAATTATGCTACATATTATTCTAGTTTTTTTTAATAATTGTCTTTCCTTCTGATATTGTTCATTTGTAATTGAGGAAAATGACCATGTTGCTATGTGTTATGTGTTGCAAATTACAGTAACTGTTTTTGGTGGCCAGAAACATTAAGAAAGACTAGACCAGGCTGGGGGATCCTTGTCATCCTTAAGAAAATTGGTTCAAATTTAAACTAAGTAAGTATATTTCTGGAAGTATGCCTGCTACTTTTTTCTGTACTATTTTCAACCTTTTAACAGCTCCTAAGAGCAGGTCTACAAAGAGTATGTGGTACTCATTAATGGTTAAACACTTGAATGAGAAGCCTTCATCCATCTCCACTCCAAGCATCTACTAAGCAAGTGCCATTCTCATCATTTTTACTAGTTATTACCTATTCCTAAAAAAACAGGTAGTAATCCAAGGATTTCTTTATATGGTCATGCTTGCTTCTGCTTGTTTCCTCAGCCAAATGCTTGTGTATGTGTGCAACCTCTATTATATTGTTTAGAGACTTGAGAAGCATGCTAAGCTGTATCAATTTTGGTGTAGTATAACTTGACTTTGCATAATGTGACGAAAGCAACCACCCATGCTGTAAGAAAATAACACACCACACCACCTTTTTTTGCAAGCGTGTTTCATATGTGTTTTGTCTGTGGTCCCAGAGGAGGGTTACCATACCGCCCTGATAGCTAGGTTTCTAGTCATGTCTCCCAGTGTCTGTGTGGACAAGTCATTTGGCCTGGGTTCCAAGTTTTCATTTTTTTAAAAAAAGTCTCCAGCCCCTTTGAAGATAAGACATGGGGGGGGGGAATGTAGAGGAACACTCATGTTGGATTCTTCTACAAGGAACAAGTCTGCCCCAGCCTTTCTGGTGCAGAGAAGCAAGAATGAATGGTACAAGCAGTGAGTACAAAAAACATTAGGGAAGATGCGTTACGAAGGTGCAAGAAAAGCCAAAGGAAGGAGTAGAAGAGATGGGAGAGCAAGTGGCATAAGCAGAAGAAGCAAAGAGCAAGGTGGTGCATTGCAACTGCATGATATGTAGTGAGGGAGGAAGTAGCAGAGACAGGAGAGTGGCAGAATGCAAGAAACAAGGAAGTGATGCATTCATTGCTTTAGTGCTCAGTTCTTCAGATGGTCATCTTCATGGTGCTACCCTGAGGAAGAAAGCAGCTGGGAAAGAGTAAGAGGAAAGGGTAAATAGAAGATTATCAAGGTAGATGATGGTTGTCGATCGTTAGCTTTTTGGGAAATGGATGCAAACAGTGATGAAGAAAAGATAATGGACTGACTCCACATGTATTTGTCTTGGGAATATGGTATGGGCTTCTGAACTTTTTAGTCAGACATAGGTCTGCTGAGTTCAATGTGTATATCACTTACTTCTACCATGTAAACTCTATCAGGGAAATGGAACAACAAGTACAAGTGTGAAGATGTAGAAAGGATTTATGTGAGGAAAAATACAAAAATAGTATTAAATGAGGGAGCGATACAAATCTGTTGCATTGGATTAGCACTTCCTCCCCTTACACCAAGGACTATCCTTTGAAGTTTTCAAGGGGATAGCGGTGTTAATCTTTTGACACAAAACCAAGAAGATCTAGTACATACCCATATCTAGTCAAAAGTATCTACCTTTGTTGAGCAACAAACTTTATTTAGCATACGCTTTTGCATATTGTAGCCCACTTCATCAGACGTATGAAGTATTGTCTCATTTAGCAGATATTTATATAAATGATTGATGTGTGTGGTTGTGTATGCTCTTCTTCACGTTTTATGCACCTTCACATTGTCTGTCAACTTATTGTGATTCCATGAATTTTATGGGATTTCTTAGGCAAGAAATACCTGGAGGTGGTTTTACCAGTTCCTTTCTCCAAAATGTACTTGTCCCTCCACATTTGCGGCTTTGACTTTTGCAGATTTGATTATTGACAGATTTTCTTAATGACTTCTCTCTAGAAATATCTAGGTCCTCCAGTGTAACTCTATGGTCAACTTTAGCCAAAAATTGCTCTGAAGGACATAGAGAGAACACTCCACTAGACATTTGTAGCTCCTCCAACACAATTCTATGGCCAATGTGTGGCAGATGTTGACTACAGAGTTGCAGTGGAGGATGTAGATATTCCCATCTTTTTGACAATATTTATTTTTGTTGCAATTTATGGAGTCAGGCCTCTTTTGAATAGGGTGCCCAGTTTAGCTAAGATCTGTGGTGTGTTCCTTTTGACTTCACTGCAGATCAGATTTGATTTTGATTTCCTTCATGTGTAATCTGTCTCATTCATTTACCTATCTATAGGTAAAAAGGTAAAGGTAAAGGTAGTCCCTTGACATGAATGTCTAGCTTAACTGACTGTGTAGGGGGCAGTGGTCATCTCTGTTACTAAGCCGAAGAGCCAGCATTGTCCGAGGACTGCTTTGATGGTCATGTGGCCAGCATGACTGCACCGAATGCTGTTACCATCCTACTGAAATGGTACCTATTTATCTACTTGCATTTGCATGCTTTCAAACTGCTAGGTTGGCAGAAGCTGGGACTAGTGACAGGAGCTCACCCAGTCATGCAGCACTCAGGCCTCGAACTGCCAACCTTCCAATCTTCCAATCACCAGAACTGGCATCTTAACCAGTGAGATGCAGTGGCTTAGTGGTTAAGAACCAATTCTGATGATTGGAATGGATGATTGGACAATGATGGGTCTTTGGCTTAGCAACAGAAATGAGCACCACCCCCTACAGTCGGTTATGAATAGACATTCATGTCAAGGGACTACTTGTTTAAATTTTTGAAAAGGAGATTTGAACATTGTAGGACTATGGTTATTAGAAGATGCATTAAGCATAAGCTAACTGAACATTATCATTTTGCTGGCTGTTTTTTGGATGAGTGGATTTGTATGCTATTTAAGTTCTTCATCTAGATATGTGTGTGGCCTGTATGAAATGACCAAGTGTAATGATTAATGGTGGGACTTAAGGTGCACACCAGCAGCTCAGTAAACAGCCCACTCACCTAAGTAGCCCTTATATTTTCTTTCAAAGAACCAGCATTGTCAGAGACTGCTCTGTGATCATATGACCAGCATGATTGCACAGAATGCTGTTTACCTTCCTACTGAAGTAGTACCTATCTACTTGCATTTCCATGCTTTTGAACTGCTAGGTTGGCAGAAACTGGGACTAGTGACAGGAGCTTATCCCATCATGCAGCACCCGGGCCTCGAACTGCCTACCTGCTGATCTTGCAATCAACAGAGTCAGTGTCTTAACCACTTGAGCCACTACATCCCTCCATCACTATAATATAGGACCCTTTTAAATGTCTACATACCAAAAGTCCTTACTGAATCTGCTTTCAGCTTGATGCTCATTCATTCATCCTTATAGTCATACTAGATGTGATGTGAGGGCCATCCAAATATCTGCTTGTTTCACATATAAAGAAGGAATAGGTTGCCTGTCCTTCAGCTAAACTGTGTACTTTACTGTTTTCTCTTGCTTGATATGCTGTAGTTTTAATCAGCTCATTTCTAGTGAAAGAGCAAATCCAGGACAAAACTAAAGCAATGGAGTGCAAGATGTACATTCCTTCTCCTGGTCACTCTTTTTAATCAAAAGAGAGGACACCCCTTCCTCATATAAATTGGGCAGGTCATGCCTTATATTCATGTGGCTTGCCATATCTCTTTTAGTTTCATCCTTAGTAGTTGTGGTTACTTTGGCCTCTAATGTTTCTACAGAAATGAATGGTGTAAGATAAAATACTTTAAAAATTTTCCCCTGAAAAATTAGATGGTACAAGATAGAATGCTTTCATTTTGAACACTTTTTCATAATATGCAGAAACAGATGGGGCTAGAAAGAGCCATTGCTAATTCAAATAATAATGTAATGATTTTATAAAATTACATTTTTATTGTTGAATTTAAGACATAGTATATCCTTTCTCACTAGGGTGGAAAACTGTGACCAGCCAGATGTTTTTAGTTTAAAACGCATATCAGCCCCCAGCACTGTAGCCATTGGTGAGGAATAAAAGAAGACTTGCAAATTTACAAATTTACAAATTTGAATTTAAAAAATTTACACAAGGAATTGCACTGCTGGTTTAAACCAATGTCAAGTGGCATCTGACTAGCAATTTAAAATAACATTATTTTTAATATTATAATTTCATTATACTTTTCTTCCTGGTCTGGTTTCTATAATACTCTCTTGAAATCTCTACTAACTTTGTAATTTTTTTTATTTAGGAGATTATTACACTAACATTTAATGGGATACAGGCAGGAATTATCGCATGTAACTCGCCGCCGATTCAGCCAGCTGAGTGCAGCTTGGCTGCAGTCCAGGTCCCAGGAGTGCTCAGCAAGCCACTTTCCAAAGTTTCTCACTTTGAAAAGCAGCTTGCTGAACACTCCTGGGACCCGAACTGCAGTCGGGCTGCACTCGACTGGTGGAATCGGTGGCAAAATTATGTGCAATAATTCCCACCTGTATCCGGCCTCCCAGCTGCAGTCTGTTAAGGTGCAGTTGGGTTAAATGTTAGTGCAATAATCTCCCTAGTTACTCTGACAATCCCTATATAAAAAATAACTCCAGTGAAGAGAAGCAAACCTGTCTGTTCAAACAAAGGTGTTAATCTTTTCATCCTCTCCCCTTTACTGCACATTTATGAGTATTTAACAAAATGATGATCTACTCAGCTTCAATGCTAATTATACTAAAAAGAGAATGAAGTTGGAATTTCAAGAAATCAAAATACAAAAGCTTGCCTCCTTTTCCTATTTTGACATTCTGTCAAACTGTCTGCTTTTTTTAATTGGAAATAAATCCAGAATGTATTGTACCATTATGTTGGATGGACAAATGCTTCTGTGAACTGAACAATGTACTGTATAGAACAGTATATTCCAAAATGCCAGATCTCCATGGGCACCTTGGGAATTTGGGCAAGCCAGGGAGAAGTGCATGCTAGTACATGTGTGGCTGATGAATTAAACTCTGCTTCTAGTTCCTTTAGGGTTGGGAGTGGAGGAAAGGCACCTGTGGTTAGGGAACTGAGACTAGTACAAAATAACATATTTTGTTAATATGTGTAAGATAAAACACATATTAGGATAAAAGTAGGCTGAAAGTGGATGGAGAAAAGAGGGAGAGGCAGGCTGAAAAGCTAATAGGAACTTCAGAGCCAGGAGACAATGTTATTAGCTTTTCTCCCATACCTGGTAAGAGGCAAAGGTCCAAACTCACTGCAGAAATAATCCAGTTTGAGATCGATTTAACTGCCCTGGCTCTGTGCTAGGGAATTCTGGGAACTGTAGTTTTGTGAGACATTTAGACTTCTGTCAGAGAGCTCTGGTACCACAACAAACTACAGTTCCCAAGATTTCCTAACACTGAGCCAGCATAGTTAAAACAGTCTCAAACAGGATTATTTCTCAAGTATGTTTTGGACCAAAAACTTCATTTCCAGTTCTCTATTTCCCCTCCTACACAAGCGGGCAGCTCTCTTGTTAATTCTTGGCAGCTTGTAAATATACCTGGATTCAGTATATGTGTGAACTTAATGTGTGAACAAGAGTAAAAGTAAGGCTATCAACCTATGGGGAATAGTTTTAGAGTCTTAGGATAAATAGAGGGGAAATGGATGAATCACCAAACTAGTGTAGAAATGAATCTATCACACTGGGGCTTTTCGTTTCCATTTTTGTTTGTGGAAGTTGAAAAGCATACAGTTTCAATTCTGCATGCCAGAAACTTTGTAAAAACATAGAACACTATGATTGATTTAAAACAACACAAAACTAATGTATAACAAATGGTTGTATAATACTTATGTTTCATGACTTAAAATAAATATAATACAGGATCTACACCAGGGGTAGGCAACCTTTTTGAGCCGGGGGCCGGGTTGCTGTCCCTCAGACAATTGAGGGGCTGAAGAACAATAATTAATTAATTAATTAAAATTAAAATAAAAAAAAAACATTAAAAATATGCATGCACACTCTCTCAGCCCCAGAAAAGCCATGGCAAAACCCCTGTGGAGATTTTGCCAAGAAAACCCCAAGAACAAGTAATAACAAAAATAATATCATCATGGTGGGTGGCAGGTGGCGGTGGCAGGACCGGCCTGGGGCCGGTCCAAAGCCCTCAGGGGGCCGCATCCGGCCCCTGGGCCTTAGGTTGCCTACCTCTGATCTACACCTTGATGTATCCAAAAGACAAGGAGAATGTTATGTATGAGAAAAATGGGAAGTTTTAATATTTTGTCTGCTTCTGGATTATGATTAAACAGGTTACACAATACATTAATTATTTCAACTATTTACATTTTAACTGAGAAGTCTCTTCAGAGTAAATGAACTTGTTTGTCCCAGTGAGACAACACATTGAATGGATGGGACTTATTAAGTTAACATTTATGTAGGTCCCATTGATTTAAGTGTGTTGGCTCCAGTTGAGACAAACCAATGCATCTGGCCTTTTGAGTTCAGTGGGATTTATTCCCAGGTGTGTAGGATTGCAGCCTTAGTACCTGTATTGATGACTTTTTGAGATGAAGGGTTTTAATACTTTTTCTTTCAACAGTTTTCAGAGATTCCTAATGTGGTATGTGCTACCACAATTTCAGAGCTATTTATGCTTTATTTGTACAATTAACAAGATTTAAATTGAAAGCTATTTTTGCTCAGCAAGAGACAACAGCTCTAATAACAACATTTCAAATATTTTCCTCTCAAAAGGTAGGTTCCTAATTAACTACAGAATCCAAATTTGCCTGTTATGCAATGAAAGAGATGAGTGCATAACTTTTTCCATATACTACACAGAACTGTTTTCTTTCAGCTTTTAGAACTAACAAAACAAAAATCAATCTTGGCTTCAGTTATCTGCAGTTTATAAACCTGAGAAAGCCTAAATATAGAAACACAATATTCTTGACTAAACACATTTCACTCTGATTCAAAATAATTTCCTCTATAATTTCCATTATAAAATGCTCTTACAAATTTTCATATTGCTCCACAAGCTCCTTTTGAGAAAAGTTTTTAAAAGTTACCTGTCATCTGTGTTTTTGTTCATCTCTTTTTGGTTTTTTGCCTGTAGCAGTGTCTCCCGAACTCATTATTTTCTTCCTCCAAATTAAAATCCAGTTTGTTTCCACCAGGACAAGAGTAAACACATTTCTTGATCTGAAGTATGCAAAGAAACCTTTCCGTATAAAGTGGAATTTTTAATGTGAGCAGGTAAAAAACAACAACATCAAATTCCCAAATACTTTTGTTTTAACGTGAGTTTTTTACTCCTGATCCCAATGGGTCCCAGCCAGAAAGAACTTGAGCGACTGGCTTTCTCAATACCTGAGGATGACTCACAAGGTAGTGTATGTGAGATTTGGAAACTTGGGACTCACTTCCTGACTCAGGAATAAAATTAAGGTTACATACTGTGATTCAAGGAAAACATGTTTTATATTAATATAGCAGGATGCAGTGGCTCAAGTGGTTAAGATGCTGACTGTTGATTGCAAGATCGGCAGGTTGGCAGTTCAAGGCCTGGGTGCTGCATGATGGGGTGAGCAGCTTCTACCAACCTAGCAGTTTGAAAGCATGCAAATGCAAATAGTCCCAGCTTCTACCAACTTAGCAGTTTGAAAGGATGCAAATGCAAATAGATAAATATTGGTGGAAAGGTAAACAGTGTTCTGTGCAATCATGCTGGCCACATGATCACAGAATAGTCCTCAGACAACACTGGCTCTTTGGCTTAGTAATGGAGATAAGCAACACTCCCTACAGTTGGACACGACTTGACAACCTTGTCAACCTTTACCTTTATTAATATAGCATGTTTGTGAGAATTTCCTTCCATTTTAGAGGTGTGTATGTGTGTGCAATTTGCCTCATGATGTACCAGGAGTCACATAGCTCTGTGGCAGCATCTTCCACAATTTTTAATAAGTTTAATATTAAATATTTAATATGTAATGAAAAAGTAGGCTAAAACTGGGTTTTACCACTTCTGAAATGAGATAAATTATTTCTCTGGAAGCATATTTTTCTCTCCAGCTAAAACTTCAGTTATTACCTTGAATATCATGAAAACTAATGATTTTTAGTGTGTGTGAAGTCCCACCACAAATGTACATTACAGCTATCCTTCTGGTGCTGAGGCTTTCCATACCTAGTATGCTGGTCCTTGGACATGTAATTTGCTACTAGGGCAGTACTCAAAGCCTTACTAGCTTGGTAGAACCTCCCAGAGCTTGCACTCCACCAGAACAACCTTTGAAAACCCATGGGTACTTCCATCAGGCTGGGATGACTTGCATACCCAAATACAAATCAATACATTTATATGAAGCCGCTGGGAGAGATCATCCGGAGGCATGGAGCGC
>JAIPUX010001880.1:91338491-91371255 GCA_020142125.1 Phrynosoma platyrhinos
GTCTTAACAGAGATGGTCTGCACCATTGATCATGAACACATGTACACATGTGATGCTTCTCCAGAACAGGGCACTGGAGCATTGGAGTGCTGGAGTGCTGAATGATTCATTCACATAGTGCAACCATGGGCCCCCCTTAACCCTCCTTCACCCCATGCCCCCCATTAGACTGTCTGGTTTGTGTGTGGTGTAATTACATCCATTGGGTTTGTTGCAGTTTTCCTTTTTTCATTGCAAAAATTTGCATCTTCTGTGCTAAGTAAAACTATCTAGGCTTTTTTTTTTTTTGCTACGGCTTTTAGGCTGAGTGTAGCTTCGTTCTGGTATCCACCTGCTCTGGAGGTATGCGTCATATAAACATTCCACCTTCAAAGTCACTTTAAAGTTAAAGTCAAAGCCACTGGAAGCCACTTTATGTTCTGTCCCTTTGTCTTATGTTCAACATAGCTTTTCCTATATTCATTTCTTACAGTTTATGTTTTCTTGCTAAGTACTTTTCCTAAGTCCTTATTACAGAAATGTTATCAGTCTTCCTTTTAATCACAGAAAATTGAACTTTAGGTGAAATCATCCTTGCAGTCTGGTGCTCAGGATAACCATATTTATTTTAAATAGCTTTAGTAGTTGGGTTCCTACTTCCTGCCCTTCTCTCTCACTTTTACAAGAGAGTATCTTAAGGTAATAATTATCAGGTGGAAGTTATTACGGTATATTGATGAAATTTTGTCAGTGTAATCATTGGCCCCTAAGTGCATGATGTTGAGAAAATCAGCTCATTGTGTCCTTTATTTTTTTTAATGGTGGTGCCAGAAGTGACTAAAGTATAAGATGGAGAAATACGAGGGGGTATTGTAAAGTAATAATTATCACCTGGAAGTTATTACGGTATATTGATGAAATTTTGTCAGTGTCATAATCACCAAGTGACTTTTTTTCCCCCAAAACGAAAAATCCATTGCGGGGGCACCAATTCCACAACACAGATGACATCATTCATGGAGTGGAAGAGTGGTTTAAGGCTCAATCTGCAGACTTCTGCAATAACGGAATTCAGAGGGTCAAGAAATGCTGGGAAAAATATGTAAATCTGGATAGTGACTACGTAGAGCTAACTTAACAACTACAAATCAAAACAAACTCTATCAAAATTTTAAAAAGGTGATAATTAAAAGTTTATGATACCCCCTCATATGCTAACTTTTTTTGTTTCAGTGTTGTGCTAAGGTCTCTTTTTCATGAATATGTCTGGGGCTGCTGGATGAACAAAGACAAATAGAAAGTTTTGTTTTAAAAAATCCAAATCAGATTTTTAAAGTTCAAAATTTATTTTCAATATAAATGTTTAATTGAAATAATGACAAGATTAATATCAAGTAATAGTTACACGCTTATGCCTGGATAACTAAATAATACTAAGTAATCTGGGTATAAGCACGTTGGTCAAACAATCTGTAAATTGTATCCATATTTGCATCAGCTCCATTGCTTTAAAGGAGACTTTCCTATGTAAATTGGGATGGAGAGTTTTTGATACTTCAGGTGATGTAGAACATAATTCCCCTGATAATCATCATTGGCCATGCTGGATAAGGCTCCTGGGGGTTTATTTATTTATTTCTAGGATTTCCAACCATCTGGAAACTGGGGTAGATTTTTTGTTTCTCCACATCCTTGATTTTTTCAGTGCCAACTCTACCTCCTACCAGCCACTCTTCCTGCCCCAACTGTGAGCACATTTAAATCAGTCTACCTTTCTGGGCAATACTAATTCAGTCAGATATGTTTTTCATGCCTCACAATTATAACAGTTAATGGGCGTGGTGGCATCCTGTGAAATTCTAGGATGTGAGCTTCATGTAGTACTTCGAATTCTCTGCTCAAGTGTTTCACCAAATATGATTCCATTGAATGCAGCCATATCAGTTAAAGTACAGCCATATGTTATAACTGTGCAGTTGATAGCTGGGACTCTGGAGGAGGGGCGGAGTATCTCATTCATGAGGTTGCCATAAGTTGAAGTTGATTTGACAGCAGATAGCATCAACCAATATAGTCAAGAGCATCAAGCTAATGTCTAAAGTATTTCTGAGCCCTCAGAGACATAAAGACCAATTCTTCTTTCTTAAGTCATAAAAAAGGTTTTGTTCCGCTTGCAGTTTCATCACGTTGATAATAACAGCTGTGCAATATATTTATGATGGATTTAAATAGGGACGCAGTTAAATAAACTGTACTTGTTTTAATAGTCAATAACGCCACTACCTATTTGAGCCTAAAGTTGTGACCATCTTTACACTGTTGTGCTTTATACTGGCTGCTTGGTTTATGAATGTTTTGATGCAATCTTCTTCTCCCTGCACTCCACTCCTGTAGATATCACTAAGATCGAATTGAAGATCTTTCTGCATCTGTCTACATCTGACCTGAGATGAGCAAATTGTTCAGCTCTCATGAATTTCAGCTCACTTGTTATAAAAATTCCTTGGGAGTCTCCCCCACCCTGATTCTAAGTTGTGAAATAAAAGATGGCAAGGAGAGAATAAATTAAGTGACCCCTCCATAGATCTTTATCTTCTTTGTCACAACTTTATTGAGAATTTGTCACAAGGAACATCAAAGTATCCCTTTCCTATATGCTCTCTCCATTGGGATACCCAGAAAGCTGTTAACTTCTCTAGTTGCCTGTGTTTTATAGTGTTAAAACTCAGGTCCTTCAGGAAGGGAAAGAAAAATATTTCTTCTACCATTATATTACCCCAATCCTGCTCCTATATAAGTTTAAAAGGGAAAGCAGGACAAGTGGGAAAGGTCCCAGGTTCAAAAGGTCTAGGTTTGTTATGTTTTGGAATAAAGTATCTGAAAGAAAGGGGGTTTGGATCCTGAACTGGATTTTTCTGTATTGTTGCGAAGTTGTTATTTTACTATTTATATCCTACCTTTCACCCGTTATAGGACTCAAAGTGGCTGACTATCTCTGGTGAGCCATTGTTGATAGGGCACAGGCAACGCAGATGTATATGGAATGGTAAAAAGTATTTCAATTATTTTTCAAAATAGAGCCACAATGAGGGCTTTCCAATCCATCCTGAGTAGGAAGTGCAGTTTAAAAGACTAAGCCTTCTTTCATCTTTACATACTTCATGCTTTACTACTGGTATTTCTTAACTGGAATGATTGCATATTGAATATGACCAATGTGAGAGCTTTGTTGCTGAGGTTAGGTGTGTTGTATATCAGGATAGAAACAGGAGCATTTACTGTCATGACAGGAACTTTTGTAAGTAATGATCTTTCTTATGATACAATAGTTAAATAAACCAGAAAGGAACTAAGCTTTTCAAGCTGGCAGAGCAATTTGGTTTTTTGTGCCATTGTTGCAGTATTTCTTTTGAAGGTCTGCTAGAGGTAAGCCACCTTTTACACAATACTCTGGAGAAGAGAAGCCACAGTGGTGAGACTTCTTGTACTTCTCTTCTGTGGTCATATCCTTTCCAACTGACAGCATTTTGTATAGCTCTAAAAATTAGCAGCATGATTCTAGATGGCAGCAAAAAGTGAGATATATTTGAAACAAACCATATCATGATATCCTGGTATTCTTAAATATATTGGTAAGGAAGTTGAGCCCATGTAGTGTAAGAGTTAATTGTATTTAAAAACACTTAAGTGTCAGATGATAGATGGGATGACCCAATGCCACAAATGAAAAAATAAAACTTGCTTCTTTGTGTAAGCAGCTCCCTAATGGCTCCAGAGGCTGGCTGGTAATAGTTTCAAATCTGCAGTTGATAAGCAAATGTCTCAAATGATTGTTTTATTCCCTCCTTCGAGTTCATACTCTAAGAAAAAAGTGTAAAAACATCTCTGTTGGATCACATTCCAGTTCATACAGTGGCGAATCAATGTTCTTGGGAAGGCTAGAAACATGGCATGAAGGGAATGGTGTTGTTCTATCATGAATCCCATTTTGAAAGAAAGGCGGGATATAAATCCCTTAAATAAAATGAAATAAATTCAATGGTATGTAGTTGAATCTTGTTCTTCCATAACATGTTCTGCCTTTTCTTCATGAATTTTCTTCCAAATGTTTCCTGTAGAACACTTATCACTCGGAGCTTCTTTAACAAATTTGGCTAGGAAATGTAGGAAAACTAATCCCTTAGGGTATTTTCAGCATGCCCACCAACTGTCCTGATTTTGCAAGGATAGTCCTGATTAATCCTCATCTCCCATTTTTAACTGCTTTTTATCAGTTTCTTTCCCCTCTTCTCACTCTCCCCTTGTCCTCTGTTTACTTCAGTTGCTGCAAATTAAGTTCAAAGTACAAAAGTAGTTTACACTCAAAATTAGCAGGGGGAGAAAGGAGGGTGGAGTTTTACCCTTATGAATAGGCTCAAGCAAAAGCAAACTGCTGCCCCCCCAGTTTGGTTGTTGTTTTTCACTAATAGCTTTTGCTATATTGAGCAGACATTGATGTTGCTTAATCACATGTATCCTGATTTTCATCTCTGAAATGTTGGAGGGTAGCTGTAGGATTAATCTTCTGCATAGTACTTGGACAAACCAGAATTTGAAAAAAATGTTGGGGGGTTGGAAAGCAGAAGGTGGTATTCTTAATTTAGCCTGTCATCTTGCCCTTCCTTGCTATGAAAACTGATGTTTGACCTCCCTCTCTAAAATATGAAAGAAGTTGAAAAGCAGCTGTTTCAACAGTATCACAAACTTTTGGCATGCTCTTGTTTTAAGGAGCAGCTCTGCTTTATGCTGTGGTTACACCCATTATTAGGTTTAGGCCCCATACTATTTTGCAGCATGTCCTGCCAGCACATTTTTACATGCTGTAGTAACTGATCATCTGTTTCTTATTAAATATAATAGAAAATAAAAGAAGAAAAAAGAACTGCATGTACATGATTCCCCCTTTTGTACCTATTCCCAATGTTGTATTAATTTGCAAGTTACCAGTTTAATAACATGGTACTTTGAAGCAGCTCATGAGATGATATCCAGCCACCCGTTTCAAGCAGTGGCCATAATAGGGAATGATTAGCTTGTGTATTAACCACATACCACCACTGATATCAATCCAGGTCAACATAGATCAATAGTGATCTTTGTGTGTATAGTATCAAAGCTACTGTAAAGCATGTATAATGGGTCATTTTTCTCCCTCTCCCTGTCCCTGTTTTGCCCTCCCTCTGCTATAGTGTTAAATGCTGAGTGTATGACTACTTCTGTTTTCTCAGTTGCTTCTTGGCAGCCATGACTAATATTACAGGAAGAGTGCATTACAGGTGGATTGATTTGATAGAGGAAGCCATGACCCTGAGTTTGCAAAAGCTGAGCAAGATGCTTGATAATGGGATCTTTGGAACCTCTCTCATTTATAGGGTTTCAAAGTTATTTATAGGAATTCAAAGTTATGTGTTAGCACATAACAACAGCAAGTATTAGATGGCTCATGATAGTGGCTTGTCAATACATTTTCAACCAGCCATTTCCAAAATTTCACAGTAGTGTTTGTGAAATTTCAGCTTTTCTTCAAACCTTAAGCAGTTGGGAGTTATTACTACAGTATAGGTCATTTGTTCATCTTTCATTTCCTGGCTTATAACACTATGCAAAGGGATCTTGCAGCACCTTTGAGACTAACTAAAGATAGAAGTTGGTAGCATGAGCTTCCATAAACTCGAGCCTTCTTGAAATTGCGTATTTAGCTTTCTTTTTCTTTTTTTTGAAATGTTAGTAGTTTGACTCACACGTGCACCCAACAATTCTTTTTCTGTGAAGTCAGCTTTCACTATTTTTAGCTGAGGATACTCAGAGTTCCTTCCTGGTTGAAATTTTGAATCATTATACTATGCTAGCTATGAAGAATTTAATTCTGAGTCATTGGTGAAACTTAGATAAGAGATGGGAAAAAAGAGTTTTGAGGCATTTTATTGTCTAGTTTTGAGGCATTGTGGGGTCTTTGTGGAGTCATATTGTTTGTAATTTTAAATTGTTGTTATCTGCCCCAATTGTTCTCAGAGGGGCAGGATACAAATAAATATTATTATTATTATTATTATTATTATTATTATTATTATTATTATTAAACTGATTATATATATTTATATATCTTAAAACGTTATGTTATGAACAAATCACCTCAGTTTGCTGCATTTCTTTCTATCATATGTTTAGGGAATTACACAGTGTGTGTGCGTATACCCCTTCAAGTTGCCTGTCAATTTACAGTGACCTCAATTTCCTAGCATTTTCTTAGGCATGGAATCCTCAGTTGGTTTTACCAGAACCTGGTATTTTTGGTAGTCTCCCATCTAAGTACCAACCAAAACTGACTCTGCTTAGTTTCCAAGAACAGACAGGATCTGGTGACTTTAGAATATTTAGGCAGGTGGATTATTTATAATTAATTATACATATAGAGTACTATTTCAATATGGTTTTCCCATTTGTTTGATGTGAAGAAGCTAGTAAACATATATAAAGTTGATAACTATATAATGCACTCCTCTCAGGTCTTTCTGAAACCATAAAAACTTAATTGTGTTTTCTATCAGTTGCCAGTGTCATAGAAATTTGTGCTTATCTATTGTATAGTGCTGTTGTATAGTTTATTGCAGGTACATTTTATGGAATTTAAAGAATCTGTTGCAGTAAGAATTGCAGAGCTGGGAGAAACCTCAAAAGTAATCAAGTTCTACACGTTTCTAATGTCTCTAACATCCATCTTCTGTTTACCAACTTCTAACACAGGGGTAGGCAACCTTTCCCCTTTAAGGGCCGAGGGACTTCAGCTCCCAGAAGTCTCAGCCATGTTGGCCAATAGTCCCATGTTGGCCAATAGCTCCTGGGATTCTGGAAGCTGAAGTCCCTGGGCCCTTAAAGGGGAAAGGTTGCCTACCCCTGTTCTAACATATTAAGAACAGTGCATACTGTGAGAATGTTCTTTCTAATGTTCAAGCAAAGTAATTTTTTTAAAACCTGAACCCCTTTAGCATGCAATATTTAAATTATGTAATACACAATTAGAGACTAGGGCAATTATCCTGTATAGTTTCAAAAGGGAAAATGCACAGTGACTATAATTTCATAAATGATTTGAAAAAGATCTAAACATAATGCATAAAGGTTGCATGGAATGCAAAGGAACAGCACTATTAGGACTCCTGAAGCTTATAGAAAAAAATAATGGATGAAAAAGGAACCTAAATATGAGCAAGAAGAATAGAACAAAATGCCTCACCATAAGCTCTGTACCAAACACTTTCCAGCACTTTTAATAAAAATGGCACAACATAAAACAATGTCTAATAATAGCAAAATACACAACAGCTATTAAAAGGGAAGGAAGCCCTTTACAGGCCGTTCAAGAACTGAGATGTCAGCCTTCTTGTAGATAAAGGGGAAAATGTTTTCCTGATGATTTTGGGGATTACTACTTTCATCCTATATTGTTATGAAGCCAAAATCAACTTAAAACCATACCTTTTATCAGAGTAAATAAAACCACTGGCTTTTCCTTTATTCAGTAAGAAGGAGCATCTGTTTTTGATAGGCTTCTCGTGTTTAAGAGCAATTTGGTAGTGGTATGATCATGCTGTACCTATCAAATTTAGGTAGCACAGGTAGGTTAGAATTTTGTTCAGGTTTTTTCTTATAAGAATTTACCAGAAGTCATCATTTCTTTATAAATGGGACAGGAAAAAAACACACTAGGAATTTAAAAATCCAAACCCACAGATTTCTCCATCAAAATCTCACAAATAAACCCTTCATCTGCAGTTCTTCTTCTTCTTCTTCTTCTTCTTCTTCTTCTTCTTCTTCTTCTTCTTCTTCTTCTTCTTCTTCTTCTTCTGTCTTTGTGTGTATTCTCCAGTATAGAATATATGAAACACAAGGCAAATTCTTGCTGACAATTCTTTGCATGCCAATAGTTGTATATAATTTAACACTTACTGGTGTTTGCATACATATAATCATACGATGAACAACAGGGACTTCTTTGTGTATGTAGAAATTGCAGTATAGCCACATGCACATTAAATTAATGGAATAATAAATATTTTACTGCAGAATATTTCATTGGCATATTGTCTAAGGTTTCTTAAATTTGGATGGATTTGCTAGATCGGCTATCAAGAATAGATTGGTCTGATGCCAAATTTGAAGTTTGAAATATTACTTGGGTTGAATGAATTTTTTATTACTGCAAGTTTAAAAAGGCTATTGGATATTTATTTATTTGAATTTTATTTGTTTATTTAATTTATATGCACCTTTCTGCCAATACAATGACTCAGGTATGAGATGTTAATATGTCACAGGCATCAATATGTGTGAATTTCATTTTCCTGAATTGAGTATATGTTTCAGAAGTAAAGAAGCAAAAGGACGAACTATAGCATTACTTATCAGGGTATAATTGACTGACATACAATATTATATTATTCTTGTTTATGCGATAAACATTTAAGATATTCAAATCCATCTTCATGAGAGCATAGTACAGTCATTCTACTGCTTATGAGCTAAGTTTTCCTTCTCAAAGTAACCATTATCCTTGTCTGAAGATACTAGAAGCAAGTATCCATTACCTGAACTTTTGATGTGGTTCTTCACTTGTGGTTGACCTTTTTGCCTGTCTTCCACTTCCAAATAACTGTGACATAGACAACTTGTCTATAAAAATAAGTCATGTGTAATTTTGAGGTTTCAGTCCTTGTTGCATTTAGTTTTCCTGAGTGTATACTGCACAAAATAGTGTGTAACTTGTCTTCTAGTAAAAATGTGTAGGGTCATTTTGCAAATTATGCCATATATAAATTAGATAATACCACTTGGGTAGTGAAAATGAAATGCACAGATATAGGATGGGTGACACCTGGCTTGATGACAGTGTGTAAAAAAGGGATCTAAGAATCTTATTGGATTATAAGCTGAACATGAGTCAGCTGTATGATGCAGTAGCTAGAAAATGCGATCCTAGGATGCATCAATAGGTGTATAGTGTCTAGACTAGGGGAAGTAACAGTGCCACTTTATTCTGCTTTGGTCAGATTCCACCTGGACTATTGTGTTCAGTTCTGGGCACCATTATTCAAAAGGGATATTGACATGCTGGAGTGGCCAGAGAAAGGTGACCAAAATGGTGAAAGGTCTGGGAACATACCTTATGAGGAGTGGCCTAGGGAGCTGGGTATAATTAGTCTGGGGAAGAGAAGGTTAAGGGATGACATGATAGACATGTTGAAATATTTGAAGCAAGCTTGTTTTCTGTTGCCCCAGAGACTGGGACACAGATCAATGGATGCAAACTACAGAAAAAGAGATTCCACTTAAACAGGAAGAACCTCCTGATGGTGAGAGCTGTTCAACAGTGGAATATCCTGTCTCAGAGTGTAGTGGAGTCTCCATCTATGGAGTTTTTAAAACAGAGGCTGGATGGC
Organism: Phrynosoma platyrhinos; assembly: GCA_020142125.1. Classification (NCBI taxonomy): domain Eukaryota; kingdom Metazoa; phylum Chordata; class Lepidosauria; order Squamata; family Phrynosomatidae; genus Phrynosoma; species Phrynosoma platyrhinos. The sequence goes on from JAIPUX010001880.1 coordinate 91,347,947, forward strand.
CATCTGTTGGAAGTGCTTTGTATCTTCCTTCATGGCAGGGGATTGGACTGTATGGTCCTCATGGTCTCTTCCAGTACTATAGTTCTATATACAGAAAAGGAGTTGGAGCTGCTGCTGAGGACAAAGCTGGGCAGGGCAGGTTGATGATGCTACCATTCAGAAGAGGCATCGCAGCCCAGCCAGTTACCCCCAGGTAATGCTAGCCAAGGAAAAAGCAGCACTGCCCCTGCTGCTGCAGAGCCCTTCGTGCTGACTGGATAGATGCCTTGCAGCCTCTGCAAAGCCCCATATGCCACCCAGATCCCTGAGAGAGGCTGAAAGAGAAGTCAAGGCAGCAATATAGCTGAAGTGTGGACTAGTAAAGCATGCTTCCCTGTATCTGGAGGATTCAGGGAAGAGGAAAAATGTGAAGAATGTGCCATCTGTCAGGGATGCTTTGATTTTGAGTTCCTGCATGGCAGGGGGTTGGACTGGATGGCCCTTGTGGTCTCTTCCATCTCTATGATTCTATGAAAGGACACTTGAGGTCATCATGACCCACTCTCCAGTTGTGTGGGTGCCTGAAAAGCAGAACCAAAGCAGCTAACATCCAATTAGAAACAAAGTAAAGGTTTCACCATTGACAAGGTTGTCAAGTTGTGCCCAACTGTAGGGGGCAGTGCTCATCTCCATTACTACTGTATATTCTTGACTATAAGTCAAAAGATGTATGCCCTAAAAGTGACCAAAAAAACCTGGGTCGACTTATATACAGGGCAATATGGTAATAGGCTTGCCCCTTGAGCATTTTCCGTAGCCCGTCTGTCTCTCAAAGAGACAGCCAAGCTGAGGAAAGGCTTGGGAGATAAACATCTGTTTTCCCCCTCCTTCCTCAGCCTGGCTGTCCTCCGGATGTCCTCTGAGTGGACAGCCAAGCTGAGGAAAGACTTGAGAGGCAAATGTTTGCTTGCACCTCTTTCCGCAGCCCAGCTGTCATCCTACTGTCCTCCATTGGGACAGCTGAGCTGAGGAAAGGCTTGGGAGAAAAACAATTGCTTCCCCCTTCCTCAGCCCAGGTGTCCTTCGAGGGGACAGCCAGACTGAAAAAAGGCTTGGAAGGCAAATGTCTGCTTCCCCTTCCTTCCTCAGCCCAGTGGTCCTCTGGTTGTATTCCAAAGGGACAGCTGAGCTGCGGAGGGGGAGGAAGGGATACCCTCGACTTATCCATGGGTCATATCAAACTCCATATTTTTGGCCCCAAAACCTGCCCTTGACTTATACACAACATCGACTTATAGTAGAGTATATACGGTTGTCAAAGACAACACTGTGGTTGTGTGGTCAGTCAGCATGGCTGCAAGGAAGGCTGTTACCTTCCCACCAAAGTGGTACTTACATATCTACCTGCACTTCTACATGCTTTTGAACTGCCAAGTTGGCAGAAGATGTGACTAGCGACTGGAGCTCATTCCATCATGTGGCACTTGGGTCTTGAACTGCCGATAACCAACCTTGCAATCATCGGAATCAGCATCTTAATCACTGAGCCACAAGGGCCAACTAAAAACTAATTGTACAAAAAATATTAAAGATACAAACAACCATTTTTGTAAAAACAGTTTAAAACACAATTGGAACATTTGTTATGTGGTATTTCCAATCCCTGCCCCAAATACAACACAGTTCCTTTTCTGTTGTGTATGGATATATTCCTGAATAAGCATCACAGCCAGACTGAATGTGCCAAGTAATTACTATTGTTGAGGGTGACACTGGCAACAATCTCTCAGAGACAATGACAGTGGTACCATAGCTAATGCTTGCTAGTACTGTGCAGAGGAAGGCATGGTAAACCTCTTTTGAAGGTCTTTTACCATGTATTTTTTTATTTATTTATGGGATTTATATCCTGCCTTTCTCCCAAGATGGGATTCAAGGAAGCTTGAATCCATGGAAACCATTATGATGGAAACTGTTACCATGGAAATGCTATGATGAGGCAATCCAAACTGAAACAAGTGATAGTGCCAGAATGAATGTAATAAGCTAATCCCTATTACAATGTATGGATGTGAGAGCTGGACAGTCAAGAAAGAAGATAGGAGTAAAATCAACTCATTTGAGATGTGGTGCTGCAGAAGAGTGCTGAGGATCCAATGGGCAACCAAAAAGACAAAGAAATGGGTCCTAGAACAGATCAAGCCAGAGATATCCCTAGAAGCCAAAATGACAAGACTTAGACTGTCATATTTTGGACACATAAGAAGGCATGAATCATTGGAAAAGACAATAATGTTAGGAATGGTGGAGGGAAGTAGAAAAAGAGGAAGGCCACATGCTAGATAGATGGACTTTATTAAAGAGACCACGAACATGAGTTTGCAGGAGCTGGGCAGAGCAGTAGAGGACAAGAGGATCTGGAGATGTCTCATCCCTAGGGTTCCCATGGGTCAAGACCGATGCAAAGGCAGTTAACAAACAAACAAAAGAGAATGACTGTGAGTAGCTCTGGCTTAATGATGCAACTGGACTCAAGCCAAAAGAACATTCAGAAGTTGACATACTGAAAGGCAAAATAAAAGTGAAGTTGCACAACACATATAGGAACATGGAATGTGAGAAGCATGAATCAGAAAAAGTTAGACATAGTAAAACAAGAAATGGAGAGTAAAAACGTAGTACTTGGACTCAGCAAGCTGAAGTGGACAGGAATGGGATATTTATAGAGTCAGATAATTACATGGTGTTTCACTCAGGTAATGGAAAGAAAAGAAGAAATGGTTGGCATTAACAGTGAAGAGAGATGTAGCAAAAGCAGTCAAAGGCTATAATGCAAAAACTGACCGAATCGCATTAAGATTTCAGGGTCCAGCAGGGAAACGCTCCCTGTTCCCAATTTCTGGAATAAATTTTCTGTCAAGAAGAGTAAAACATTCTCTTTCTCTTGACTAAGCCTAACACTAGCTTGAATTGGATCTAGATATGGGCAGAAATGCTCCTTCAGGTAACATGTCCCTCAACTGGCTTGCTATATATGTCAGAGAGTACCATTCTGTATGTTAACTATGCAATAAATGTTGCATTTTATGCTGTTAAAACATTAAAATAATTTCAGGTTTGATTTAACAAGTATTGCATTTATTTCAGTTTCCACAAGATGTATTGCATATAAAGGTAAAGGTAGTCCCTTGACATGAATGTCTAGTCATAATCGACTGTAGGGGGTGGTGCTCATCTCCATTACCTAGCCGGAGAGCCAGTGTTGTCCGAGGCCTGCTCTGGTGGTCATGTGGCCAGCATGACTGCACCGAACGCTGGTACCTTCCCACCTATTTATCTACTTGCATTTGCATAATTTCGAATTGCTAGGTTGGCAGAAGCTGGGACTAGTGATGGGAGCTCACTTGATCATGCAGCACTTGGGCCTTGAACTGCCAACCTTTTGATCTTTTGATTGTCAGAATTGGCATCTTAACCACTTAGCCACCTCAGTACATTGCATATACTTCCACAAAATCTCTAGCCTTCCCAACAAAACTTTTTTCTTTAAAATTTAGAATTTCTGGAACTTCAACATCATTAGTTCTGTTACAAAAACAGCAGTAATTACAAAAGAAAATGTAAAGGTCAGCTAATGTAAGCCCTACTGAGGTCAGTGAAACTTGCTAGCAGATTAGTGTGCAAAGGAATCTTCTTTTGTATAACTGATAGAACTTTCACTTACATAAAAGGCAGCTACATACTGTCTGCCATTGATGTGGTAAATTTAAGGGTACAAGAGGTACATTATTATGGACAAGTCTCTCAGCCTCAGATGAAGGCAAAGGTAAATCTCCCCTAAAATAATCTTGTTAAGAAAATCCCATGATAGGGTCTCACTGCAAGTCTAAGATTAGTTGAAGGTACACAACACCAACACAACACCACCACCACCAACAACAACATTGCCACAATACAATGTTAGACACTATATATTAATAAACTATATTTCAGTAGTATGTACATAATATACAATTTAGGACAACTAAAATTTTAACAAATTAGAATTGAACAGCAAATAACATCTTATTGAAATAAAATGTATTTTAAATTGACAATATCATAGCACAAATTTGAGAAGGACAGAATCTATGCAGATATTCCAGTGTCTAATGCGATAGTCAGATTTTCTTGAGTAGTATTCCTAGATTTTTGTAACTTAACACAGAAAGCTTTTTCTACAAAGTGACGGCACAATAATATGTATATCAAAGGGTCCATGCATATATTTGCAGTTGCTAACCAAAGAGTGGTTTCTTTTGCTATGTATAATTGGTTCTGTACAACACAGTCAACATGTTTTCCAGTTTGGCTAAGAGTGTAGGGTACTCTAGCAAAATGAAAAGGGGCAAAGCAAATGAAAAAAACAGCCACAATTATAAATATCTTACTCTTAGCTCTTTGTTTGATTTTACATTCTTTGGTTTGCGTTTTTATGTAAGAACTATAGATCTTTCTAGCAATAATTATGTAAACCAGGAGAATTAGGATCAGCACAGTCCAGAAGACAAGTTGGCATATGTAGTTGACAGCTTCATGCCATTTCAGTCCCAAGTGGTTCTTCAAAGAAGCACACTTCTTGACAGAGAGTGGTGTTGCTTCACGATTTGACAAAATCACATTTGGCAAGGAGAGGCCAAAAAAGAAGAACCACACAAATCCAGAAAGAATTTTTGCTGAAGTGACATCATGTAACCAAAACTTCCCAAATGGCCTAATGATCTTGAGAAATCTGTCTACAGAAATAAGTCCAAGCAGTACTATGCTGATATACATAGTCTCGTAAAATATGACAGCCGAAAAACGACAAACAAAAGCTTTAAGTTGCCAAAATCCCAGTTCTGAATCAGTTAGAATCTTAAATGGCAGCATAAGCGTCATTATAAAATCAGAAACTAAGGTGTTCTTAAGATACACAATAAAACTTGATGTACTTGGAATTTGGAAAAAAGCCAACACAGCTAAACTGTTGAGTAGAAATCCAGCAAGGAAAAGAAAGCTGTACAAGAGTGGGAATACCACATGGGCTATCCGGGTGTCTCGCAGGCATTGTCCAGAGAAAGATGGTGTCCCATCAGAGATGTTGATGCTTCCATTCATGGTTTAGAAATTTGACTGAGGAAGAAATATTTGATGAAATGTAAGTCTTCATAAACATCTTTAAATATACTTTAAAATAAAGTATGTTAGTGTGGTGCAACAAATAGAACTGTTGATGGGGTGTGTGTTGTGGCTTTTTAAAAATTTCATTGTTAAGGTTTCAAATGCTGTTTTTAACTTGTGTTTTTAACCTCAAATTTAATTTGTGTTTTAACTTTTTTAATTCACTTTTTAAAATGCTGTGCTTTGCCTTGAATCCCATAATGGGAGTAAGGCAGGATATAAAACAATTAAACAAAAACAAACATTTAAATAAAATATTTTATGCTACACAGAATTCTTATTAAGGTATGGCTTTATAAGATAAGGAGGAGCAATCTTGTGGATTTTGTATGGCATATACAAAGTTATTTTATTGCTTGATAAACATAAACCTAGTTAGGAGCTGAAGCTTACCTAGGGTTGGCTTTGCATTTTATGTGGAAATGTGTGATCCTATTCCCACTCTTGATGAGGGTTTGGCAAAGGGAGAAATTACTTTTTTCCTATGAGATAACATTCAAGTTGTCCTGACAAGTAATTTGCTTTATACTCATGGGATATGTGTGAGTTTATCACAAATCGAAGAAGCATGGATAGTCAATACACAAATTGGTTCTATTATTTTTATCTTATTTTATTGATATTATCTATAGTGATATTATTTATAGGCTGCTCGCTAGCAACAGTCTCTGGATTGCTCAAAAAATAGAAATAAGAAATTAAGAATACAACAATAAAATAAAAATAAAGCAAGTAAATCATTGGACTGAAAAGCAACACCATATAAAACCAAAAATAGGTAAAAGAAAGCAAGAAAAGAAAGACTAAAAAGTAACAGAGCAAGAAATAAATGTTAAAAACAGGATTTGGGAAAATAAAAGCTTCTCTGATACCAAAAAGACACTAAAACAGGTACCAGGTCGAGATTCTGTGTAGGCATTTAATAACTGGGTTACCACTGATGAAAAGGCCATTTTTGTCAGGGACATTAGCAAAGTCAGATGCAGATCCAGTTTAGGATTTGTGTAGGTACCTGTTTCAAGAGTCAATTCTTCAAGTACTGAGATCTTGAGCTGTGCAGGGATTTTAAAGTCCAAACCAGTTCTTTGAAATACACTCAGGTAGGGACTGATTGTGTGTCCTCCTGTGCTCCTTTTGAGTCCTATATAAAGTTGTTCAGTCTCTGTCCTTAGAAAGAAACAAGAGCTTTAGGCAGATATTGTAGTGACTTGCTTAAGAGTGAGTGTAAAGCTGTCTACACATAAAAATATGACTGAAGTTGCAATAATAAACTGCACTACTACACTTCAATCAATAATGCAAACCAAACATGGGTAGTCATATTTGTTAAAAGAAGACAGTTTGGGAAGCAGTGCTTTGGAGAGTTTGTTTGTTTGTTTTCTCCCTTCTATTGTGTCCTGGAGAATTCTAGACCTCTACAAACATAGTTTAGTGGTACCTTCAGGAATAAGTGGAAAAAGCTATTATAGATTTCAGCCCACATTATCTGATGAAACCTTTTGCCAAATGAAGGTTGTTAGTCTATAAGGTACTACTAGACTCTTTGCTTTTGTTTTTGCTGTTCCTAAAATCTGTTTTCTTCTTCTTTTTCTTTTGTAAAAGTATACATTGGTTTGTAGCATTTAATTCCTCTCTGAGCAGATTCATGTTGTATATGGTTCCGCAGACAATATATACACATATAAAGTGGTTCCTGATGTCAGATATTGTAAGGGGAAAATGTACCTTGTGTCCTCAGGTCATATGGGGATTGTATCAAGATTTTGCCCTATTGAGCTAGATCAGGGGTAGGCAACCTTTTTGAGCCGGAGGCCGGTCCTGCGAAGTCCTTTCTACTGCTGGGCCAAGGGGGGGGGGGGGGATGGCACAAAATGGCGGTCATGGTGCGCGCGGCCGCATGGTGGCAAAAACGCCCAGCGGCGGCAACCTTCCTCCTGGGCCGGTAAGTACGGGGACCTGGGCCTTAACCGGCCCACGGGCCGTAGGTTGCTGGTCCCTGAGCTAGATGAATCTATGGTTTGACTTAATGTCAGTCATCTTGTAGTACTGTAGCCCAAATCTAAGTAGTGTTGTTTTTCTTGAAACCTTATGGGTTATAGAATTTTCAGTTTCATTATGTTCACTAGAGTCCTGTTTAAAGTATACAATAGTAAAACAACCAAAACCACCTTACAACAAATCTCATCTTTGCCAGTATGATTAAATAAATAAAATAATCAATAATAAAATTTTATTTATATCCCGCCTTTAGCTGAGGCTATCAAGGCAGCTTACAATCTAAAAGCACAATCCAATACAAAACAAGAAACATTCACCTCCCCTAAAAATACATTAAATTCATAACATTAAAATTTAACTTAAAACAAAATTACGAATGCAATACGAATTAAACAATTAAAATGTTTTGTACATATATATCTCATATATAAACCATGAATTATGTAAAAAATATATTTGCCCAGTTTTCTTAAGCATTTTTCTCAGTAGCATGCTAATAATTATTAAAGATATGAATAAATAAGAAAAGCTCATGAACAACTTACCTCTCTGCAGGAATCTGTGACTACTGTTTCAGGGAAAGGCATACTCTTGCAAGTGTGGCCAGAGCAGAGAAACTTCATTTCACAACTTTACATCTTATACTTGTTGTTCTTCCTCATTTTTCACCAGTCACATTCTCTTCCCTCCTATCTTCAGCTGCAAGTCTAAAGAAAGATTTTAATGTATGACAAGTCAGCCCATCTTATTCTACAGGGATTCACTATATTGAATTATGTGCAGTAATATGAAGTATGGAAGCTTTTCCCCTTATAAAGAAAAAAAAAAAGCACTGGGAGGGGAAATGAAAAACTGGTGGGAGAAACTGACTTCATATTTTAGTAGAACATTTATTTGTCACAGACCTTTAATTAGATTACTTTTACAAGTTTACATACCCTCCAACTGTCCTTATTTGGCAGGGACAGTCTTGATTAATCCTCTTATCATCCCACTTTTTAAAGCTGCTTTTGAAATGTCCCAGTTTCTCTGTTCTCCTACCACTATCTCCCTTCCTTTGTCCTCAGATTATATAAATTGTTGCAATCTGAATTCAAAGTGCAAAAATAGTTTGCACTCAAGGCAGCAGGGGGAGAGGGGACAAGACAAGAGGCCCTATTGTTGCCCTACCCAGTATATCCAAATAAAAGCAAGCTACTGCAGCCTCTATGAGCTTGTGTTCTTATCCATTAATAATTATCTTGACCACAGTCTGATGGTGGTTGGCCATAAATGTCCCAGTTTTCATCTGTGAAATGTGTGGGTGGTGTTAATAGGTTTAGTTCCATTTAAAATGATTTTTTTTTTAAAAAATGATTTTGTATTACCGGTATTCATAGTTTCATTTATTCCAACTATTTTTCATTTGCTACTAGTACTTATATAGAGCATGCTGAAAAGTGGCATGGGGTGAAGGGGACAGTGAATACTTCAAACTGATTTTTTTCCTGTTCAGTAAAAACCAGACCTTTAGGAAGACAGGAATTTATCCTTATATACTTGGTCAGTTTTTGTTGTTTATTATATTGTGAAAAAGGAAAAAAAAACTCAAATATAAAACAAAACACTAAAGCAACTGTATGCCACATTTCTCAGCATCTGATGAAATGAGTTACAGTCCACAAAAGTTTATACCAAAAACCAACATCTTGTTAGCCTTTAAGGTGCCACAGTGACTAGACTCTTCGTTGTTATTTTTACTGCAAGAGACTGATGCGGTTACCCCCAATAAGACCAGAATAAGTGTGGGTAAAGAATGTGCTCCATCACTGAGCAACTGTCTTTCCCACACTTCCTCTTTTGCTGTTACATTTGACCCATCACATTATAACCCCCCTTTGTCCTGGAAACGAGATCTTAACTTCAGGAAGCCATTTAATTGTACATATGTTAAAAAACATATCACTTAGCCTGGTAAGATCAGTAGGCCCAGCATGAAAGGAAAACTTTGTAGGGTTTTTGCCAGACCCTTGTATTTCAAAAGGACCCACTGATGAGTCTAAGGACCACCATGGCCTCCCACTATCCTTCCTGAGGAGCTATATCATCTGCCATTACTGGGCTGTGAATCCCTAGCCACCTTAGCAATAGCAATAGCAATAGCAATAACAATAGCAAGTACATTTCTATACTGCTTATCATTGCACTTCAGCACTCCTTAAGCAGTTTACAATGTGTAAGCTGATTGCCTCCAACAGCTGGGTATTCATTTTAGCAACCTTTAGGATGCAAGACTGAGTCGACCCTAGAGTCCTGCCTGGGATCGAACTCACAACCCTGTGGCTGTGAATAGTTGCAGTACCAGCATTTAACCACTGTGCCACTGGGGCTCCTGGTGTAACAAAACACATATCTTGTGTGTGTGTGTGTGTGTGTGTGTGTGTCTGAACTTCCTGACATTAAGAACATACACCCTTGGAGTGTGGTGGAGTCTCCTTCTTTGGAGGTTTTTAAACAGGCTGGATGGCCATCTGTTGGGGATGCTTTGATTGTGTGTTCCTGCATCACAGGAGATTGGACTGGATGGTCCTTGAGGTCTCTTCCAACTCTAGGATTCTGTGATTCTATATGGACTTATGCACAAGACATTTGTTGTCTATCCTTGCTTGTATGGATACATTTGCTTCTGTCATGTTTCATCTATATTTGGCTGTACTGTTGTACTGTATTAAAGTTAAGTACATCAAATGGTAACAATGCCAATTAAATCAATTTCTGTTCCAGATTTGAACACAACAAAGTGTGCAAAAATCCAGGGGTGTGTGTATATTTGTACAAGGCACTATGCGCCATTATGTTCCACTGATTCAGCTATTTTGTGACAACACTTTCAGGCTATTATGCTGTTAAGGCTTGCTGTCTTCACTCAGAATTGTTCCCCACTAAGCATGTTAGGATTGTAGCATACAGAACAGTTCTATACACGTCTGTTGAGAAGTTCTACATATTAAATACATTTTGTATGGACTGTGTCCCAGTTTTGTCCCAATATAGGACCAGTGGTGGCTTAAAATATAAGCATACTGAAGTTCAATTGTTGTTTTTCCTTGACAGTAAAAGGATGTTGTGTTGAACAAGGTTTCTGTTTACTTTGGAAAGGAGAAGGCTAAAGAAGGAAGTAGTTGGTTAGAAGGGGCTGATGAGAATTGTAGTCCAAGAGCATCTGGAGGAGCATATGCTCCTACCCCTGCTCTACAGGATTGTATGATTATCTTTATGGTACATATGCTTCTCCTAGTATAAAATCCAGTAATAGTTTTGTCTGAGTGGTCTGAATCACAACAACAGAAGGCAGTAAAACCTTCCACAAAATTTTCTCTTAGCTCTGCACTATTTATAATAATGCCAGTGACTTTTTTCTGTTTCCGTGGTCACATGAAATCCTCTTTGTGGTCTTCTCAGAAGGAAGAACAAAGAAGTGTGGGGAGAGTGTCATTATCATTGGCCAATTTTTGGACTTTTTTAGATGAAGACATGAGTAATAGGTAGTAAAAAGAAGTGAGAAAAAATAGTTGGGTTTAATTTTTTTTAATAATCCCATGCTAAAGTTGTTTCATATGAAATAACTATAACATTTAATTATAGGGCACATATAATGTCTGAATATCAAAATCATGTCTAAATATCTAAATGATAATTTGATATTTAAAAGTATTATTTTCTTCTTATGATACAGGTATATTTTTAAATATCAACTTTGAGATCAGCTTATAGGATATCCTGAAATCATTGTGTTCTCTGTTCTGGAATATATTTAGTTTAATAATATAGCACATATTGGTATTTTTAATTCATTTAGGATAATGTAATCTCTTAGTGGCCATTCTAGTTGGGGAATGTGGGAGTGGTAGTGCAAATTACAAGTTTCTCAAAACTCGAGTGTTTTTCTCTGTGATGTTTCCCTTTCTTTTCTTTCCCCAACTACTGTTGTGTGCCTTCAAGTTGTTTTTGACTTACACTGACACAGAAGCAAACCAAGCAGAAGGTTTTCCTGGCAAGATTTGTTCAGAGGGAGTTTGCCATTGCCTTCCTCTGATGTTGAGAGAATTAGATCACCCACTGCAGTGATTCAAACCCTGGTTTCCCAGAGTCCTAGAGCTGGAGCAGATGGATGGGAAAGAGCAGCCCAAGTCCTCTCCAGCCAGAAGCAGGTTTGAACCCTGCCAACCACATGGCCCTCTCCCAATGAGGATTATGTTCGCTGGGGCCAACCAGAGCTTCCAGGAGCGGGATTATTCTAGCTCATTTTTGTTCCAGTTCTTTGGACCAGAGCATGGTCTTCGCACAGCTTCTGGACATTTTGAAGGATGAGTCATCTAATTGGCACACCTCCAAGTGGCTAGAAGCTGTTTCATTTGACCCGTCTGTTCTGGGTCCTAGTCAAACACTCAAGCTACTATGCTATGCTGGCTCCCCATATTGGTGTGTGTGTGTGTCATACTTCAGTCCCCTAAAATCCAGACATCTAATTTTATAGTAAGTAAATTATTACAATTATGCATATTATTGCTTTGTATTCTAATTATGCAAATTCAGCATATTACTAAAACAGTAGGATATTTTATCATGCACAGACACTTCAGTGATACTGTTATCAGATCACTATAGTATGGTGTGTGTGGGGAGGAGAATATGTTTGCTTGTTTTTACTGTTGGTAAAAAGGTACAGTGTAGATCTATGAAAATACCATAGGATGGTCTTGAGCAGGGGTCGGCAACCTATGGCCTACAGGCCGCACCTGGCCCGCTGAGGCCTTCTGACTGGCCCCTGCCCGGTCCTGCCACCGCCGCTGCCTTTCACGGCCGCGGGGGTCCTTTCGCGGCTTGCGTGAGAATCCAGGCACCATTTTGGGACACAAGAGGACCTCTGCGGCCACGCCGGGCCTCTCTGAGGCCCGGTGCAGTCAAGGGAGCACTCCTGGGGGGACCCCACGGAGTACTGCACATGCGCAAACGAGTCGCAGCTGCAATTTTGGAAAACAAAATGGTGGCCACCACTCGCTCGCGCATGCACAGTACATTGGAAGTACTGTGTATGCAAACGCGCGGTGCCATTTCCCCCCCCCCCTCAGCCCGCGGAAGAGCTCTGGACCAGCGGACCAGCCCCAGGTAGGTAAAAGTTGCCTACCCTTGGTCTTGAGAGTGACTGCTGTGTGATTCACGAGAAAATACAAATAAAAATAAAGACAAACTTACCAAGAACACTACATCTCTGGTACATTGTCTCACCTTGTGCATACTTTCACTAATGTCACCCAGTGTATGTGTGTGTGTGTGCATGGGGCTTCCAGGAGAAGGGCTTATAAAAATGGGGCCAAAAGGGCAGCCTCCCCCCCTCAAGCCTTCTGGGTCTATGGAGGACCTGGATAGCAGCCTCCCTCCTCCAGCCCCCCAACCTTCCGAGTCCACACTGGACTCCGATGGCAGCCTCTTCCCTCCCTCCCAAGTCTTCCTAGTCCATGGAGGACTCAGAAGACAGCTGGGTGGTGGTGGTGGCACATTGCTCCTCTTCCTCCAGCCTGGGCTTTATCCCTGCAGAGGGAGCCCTGCACGGAGCAGCCTAGAAGGGTGTGTGTGCACCTCCTCTCCCCAAAGGGGGAGGAGGACCCAACCAGGTGTCACCTCCCCTTCTGGGTGTCACCTGGTGCAGCCAGCACCTCCCCCATACCCCCCAGTGATGCCACTCCATTCTTCTCTTGCTCATTCTTACACTCTTCCACTGCTCCTTTCAACCTCTCTTTCCATTTTTCCTGTCTTGCTTCACCCCATGCCTTCATATTACCTCCCCCATTGCTTTGTAATTATGCCTCTCTCCATTCCTTCCTTACCCTTGCCTTTCCTGTGCTTTCCTCCCTTGCTTCTTGCACTCCTTTCCATCCTTTTGCCTTATTTTGTGCCACCATTCCTCCCTATCATTCACCTTCTATTACCTTATACCTCACTTTTTGCTCCTTGCCACTCTTTCCCTCCCTCTCATCTTTCCCCATCCACTGCCCGAACCCTTCATCTTGCCTTCCTCCCTTGCCTCTTGCACTGTACCACTCGTACATCTCACCTCCTTCCCCTGTTCCATCGCCTTGTATTGTTGTGGCCCTTTCTCTTGTACCTTGCACCCACCTGCTGCACTTCCTATCCTCCCTCCCTTTCCTGAGCTTGCTTAACCTTGCTGCTGTAGCATGCTTCCCTCCTCCTCATAGCTTCCTCACATCCAGCCTTCCCTTCCTCTCTCCTTTATTAACTTGATGGTACAGCCTGCACTCTAAATTGCAGAAAGCCAGGGCTGCTTTAAACAGAATGCAAATAAGCAGGTTGGTGAAGGCAATGATTCCCCTGCTGAGGCAAGGCAAGGAGCAGGGTGGGAGGTGGAGAGATAAAGTAAAGTGGGAAAGTTAGGGGACTTCCGGCGGTGACGGCATGGCGATTGGACCTGTGTGAAAGGCACTCCACAGGACCGCCACTGGGGAAGGAAGGGATTTTTAATCCCTTGACATCAGCACCCCGGGAGGGGTGTCTGATTAAAAGGGGCTCGAAGGAGACCAACTCTGATCCCCAACAAGAGTCCTGGACAGGGATCTCAAGTTGGGGTGGAGAAGATCGCAGAGCAGCCAAGCCTGAAGTGGTTGCCCTTTATGGGCACTGAGCCTTGCCAGCCGTCCTTTTTAAAAAACTTTGTTATATACTGAATCTAACTGGGCAAATCAGAGACAGCAAGTACTGCTTTTCTTCTTGGATTAGAAAGCTTTCAGAACAAGGAAGAACTTTGCAACAGTATATAGACTGAGCAATTTAGTTGCAAAATTAGAACAGCCTGGGTTAGAAAGTAACAACAAGACCGGGCTTGGAAGGAAACGGAGACGGAACAGAAAGAAACTGCAATTATTAAGGGATTAAGAGACCTGAGAAAAGACCTGTCAAACTTTAATTTTTTTTAATCCACCTTATATAGAAGGGTCAAGTTTTATAAAGATAATTGGAAGGAAGGAAGAAGGTGGATAAACAGCACTGAACAAAGAGAAAATGACGACAGCCTGAAGGCAGTAGACTACAGAGGGAAAGTGAGAGGGCAGGAGTGAAAGTAAACTGAGCTTTCTCCTGGCCCAGAATTGTGATCCTCTCCCTCCTAGAAATGTGGACAAAAGGAATAAAATAAAATAAAATAAAATAAAGGGTGGATGTCAGAGAGGATTGAAGATGACTATTTTTAGTAAAGAGAGAGAGGCGGTGGAAGGAGAACAAGAGGAAGGGATGACAGAAACACTGGTCAGGAGAGTAAACTTATCAGAGAAAGAAGCGTCAGAAAGAGGATGGGAAGAGGGGACAATGAATAAATTATTATATATCTACTATAAGAGCAATTGATACAATTAGAGAAAGAGGCGGTGGAAGGAGGACGGGAGGACGAGATTAGTTGCCCAAAAATGGAAGAAAGAGCAAATTCCTACTGCAGAGGAATGGTTAACAAAACTAATGGAAATGAAGGAAATGGACAGGTTGACGGCTTTAATTAATCAAAAAGACATTACTAAAGTGGAAAGAGAATAGGCTCCAATCAATGAATATAACTAAAGCAATGTGGGGATGAAACAACAAAGTTAACAAGTGAATAAATAAAGAAGGCATAACAAATGAAGGATAAAAATAGGTTTTATTAAAATGAATAAAATGATCAAAAGGAGAAGTAGAATAATGAGAGTTAAAGGAAAGGGGGAAAATAAAGAAGTAGGAGATGTGATAAGCTGAAATAAATCTGTACATCAGGGGTAGGCAACCTTTCCCCTTTAAGGGACGAGGGACTTCAGCTCCCAGAATCCAGGAGCTATTGGCCAACATGGGACTATTGGCTAACATGGCTGAGGCTTCTGGGAGCTGAAGTCCCTCGTCCCTTAAAGGGGAAAGGTTGCCTACCCCTGCTGTACATACTGTCGAAGAACTATGGAAGTTTATGTTATGTTAAGTTTTGTGATGTTGTGTTATGTTGTTAGATTAGTTATGTTATTTTAAGATGTATGTATGTTTAATGTTTATATATGTTTTTAATAAGTACTTTAAATCCCCCCCCCCAAAAAGTGGGAAAGTTAGTAGCAGCAACAGCAATGGAGGTGGAGAAAAGATGGCAATAATAGGGATACCACTTTTCTTCACAGTGTGGGAGACCTCTAACTGCCCCATATAAAATAGAACTTAAACAATGGGCCAGACTATGTTCCAAACAGGCAGTGGATGACATACCCATACGAACCTACAAGAACTTTAAAAACTTCAGGAGTAAGCTTTATCTTGGTCCCACCACCATCCCAGGCTCACTTGGTGAGGACATGAAAGAGAGCCTTCTCAGTGGCTGATCCCACCCTCTGGAACTCCCTTCTGTGGTAAGCTAGATTGGTCCCCTTCCTGCTTTCCTAAACTTTTTTGTTTAAGCAGGTTTTTAATATGTAAATATGCCAGGGAGGCTTTTTTAAATTGGTGTGTGTGTTTTATTTTATTTTTAAACTTTTGTATATTTTAAAATAATTTTATATTGTAATTGAGACAATTTTAATTGTTTTTAAAATTGCATTGGTAGATTTTAATTAATTTTCCTCTGTAAACCATCTTGGGTCCCACTCCAGGATAAAATAAAATAGAATCCTAGAAACTAGTTGAAACCCAGCCTACTGGGTGGTAAGAGAGTGCTGTCAACAACTTGTGTGACCTACATGACTTTTCTGGTAATACCAACATTGGAGTAGTAATGTCACAAATGCTAAAAAAGGAAATCCTGGGGCCACCAAAACCTATGGCATGGTAGGCAAATGAGACCAATGACAGTGAATAGAACAAAAGATGTGCATTCAGGCAATGTGACACTGTCAGAACAGGGGAATAGTTTTTCAGTAATATTTTCAGTTGTGTTGATTGATATTACTTTCAGAGGTGGCAACACTGAAAACAGAATATTTGATGATGCCATAATTCCATGGATATTTTCTGTAAATAAAAGGCCTACACAGGGAATCTGCACACAGATTCATACTGTGTACTCAAGTTTGTAAAATATATATATTTCATGTATATATTAAGTGACTGTTATGATTTATTATATAGAATGCAATAGTTACTGGGATGCATACAGTTACTGGGATGCATACAACATAAGCAGCTTTTGTTAAAATGGTGTGTGAGGCTAGGACTTAGTAATTCTAAAAATCTATCCCTTTCAACAAGATCATATGACTGTGTTAAGGTCAGCATCAAAGGTCCCATATCAGAAAGGTGGCATGGGGACTTTCAGAAGTGTTATCTCCTAGTATAGTACACTTTCTCCCAGAACTACTTCCCTATATCAAATTTAAGATTCCTTTCATACAGGTTTATTTTAAAGAAATGCCATTTTATGCCATTCCTTTTTATGCATTTTTTTGTTCTGTAATTTTGTTACCCCTTCCAGCTAAATTTTAAATTAAAAGAGAGATGGAAGCATAGAACTGCTTCCATTTCTTGTTTACTTAGCTCACTTCCATCTCCATAGTACAGCTGCCTCTTGAAGAAGAACAGTTAGTACAACTGTGAATTGTTAATGGCTAGTGAGTTTGGATGTAAAGGTTTGCTGTAAAGGCTACTACAACTGGTGCATGCTATGAGTTACAAACCAATTTCAGATTGTGGTTTGATATCTAGGCTTGACACTGCCTCACAAACTGTGCTTTGGTATAACATTTCATCACAGCCATTGTGTCCTTTATGTCTTATTGCTGGTAGTGAAGACACAAGTTATGCGAAGCTGCAGCAGTTTGCTTTTACCTGAATCTACAGGAAAGGGCAAGATTCTGCCCCCTCCTCTATTCCCCTCCTCTTCCTTTTTGAGTTAACTGAATGCAAACTACTTTTCCACTTTGAACTCAGTTTGCAGCAGTTGAAGTAATCTGAGGATGAAGACAGAAATGGGAGGAGGAGAGAGAAACTGGGGTGTTTAAAAATCAGCTGAATATGTAGGACAACAGAAGATTAATTGAGGCCATCCCTGCTAAATCAAGACAGTTGGAGCAACCAAAGCAAACAACATTATTACAATCAAAGCAAGCTGTACTTCTGATGGGATAACATTTATTCCCTAAGTGTGTCTCTCTGATAAAGCTTAAACATTCTTTTTAAAGTAAGAGTTTGACACAATCACAAGTCCTACCATATTTACAAGTTGTTCATTATATATAAGTATGCAACAAAAGGCGAACTATTGTTCATTTTGATGTAATTTAGACAAAGAAAGCAATGCATGCATATTTTCTGTACTTAAATTATTGCAGTAGGTGGATCCTTATAATCAAAGCTCAATATTTAAAATTCTTGGGAAAAAAGTAAAATACAAGATCTTTGGAGGCAGGATGATTTATAAATAAGTAAAGTACTACAAGTGTTCTTTAACAATTTCAGAATAAAGTAAGCTCTCAAGAGATGAGCACCACAAGAAACCCAAATGTGGGAACCTTCAAACACATGAAGCAGAATAGCCTCAATGTGTTTTGATCCAAAAGACTCTTCTAAGGAAGTCAGTTTTAAATGCAGGGATACCCCAGCTGACAAAGTAGGTGTGCTCCTGGGCTTTACTTCTTTAACAGAAACTTTGGTACCCAAGACAGAAATAACATGGAAAGAATAAGGACATGTTCCTACACTGTGAAAAAGAAGAGCAGTTCAATGTGTTTCAGCAAACCTTTTATTCAAAACTAACAGCAACAGCCAAGATGGAAGTGGCTAAAAACTGGAAGACAGGAAAACTATTTTTGGCTGATTGATGAACAAGGGTATGGAACAATTAATTGGCTGTCTGAAAAACTTTCCTTTCAAATGAAAATCAACAAAGGACATAAAACCAGGGAAACGTTCCAGGAAGAATGGCATATTTTCATTGAATATATTCACAAACAACAAGGACAATTGCAACCCCCACGTGGACAACATTTTTTTGGAGAGACACAATTGATATTCTCCCCTTTCCATAATGGTTAATATGATGACTGTGAAATTAAAAAAAAAAAAAAACAGCACACAAAACCTAACCTTATGTAAATGGAAAATGAAACAACCAGGTCAGGTAAACCTTGCATAAGTAAAAAAAAATATTTTTAACTTCTAGAGACTACTTGAAAGCTCTTTACAAAATGCATTCTGGAATGATATTTTCCCCCTCTGAATAGCCTTCACTTTTCATATGATTTCCAATTTGGTGGTGAACCATATATAGGTAGAATCTCAATTATCTGAAATGCTTGAGACAAGAAATGTTTTGGGTTTGGAATTTTTTTTTTTTTTGAATTTCAGAATATCTGTATATACATAATGAGATATCCTGGAGATGGTACCTAAGTATAAACATGAAATTCATTCATGTTTCATATACACATTATAAACATAGCCTGAAGGCAATTTTTATACATAATATTTTAAATAATTTAATGCATGAAACAAAGTTTGTGTACATTAAACCATCAAAAAGCAAAGTTGTCACTCTCTCAGTCACCCATGTGGACAATTTTGGATTTTGGAATATTTCGGATTTCAGAATTCTAGTTAAGGGACACTCAACCTCAAGATATATGCTTTTGCAACATGCCAAGTTAACTGGTGGGACAGGCTAATCTGTTTTCCCCTTGTCTTTCTGTTTTGCTATTCACACATGCTTAGTAAGTAATTCTGGAAGCAGCTGCTGTTTACCTTGCCTATTTTAGTCAGCTGAGCACTGCTACAGTAGGATCACTTTGGGGCAAAACAGATGGCCCCTTTGCGGTGGCTTGGGGGGGTGTTGTTTAGACAATGCATACCCCCAAACTGCTGTGAAGCCACCCATTCACCCACGCAGTGGGCAGCTTTTTGGCATTCTGGCAGCATGGCATTTAGATGGTACATGCTGCAGGAGTGCCGAAAAGCCATGGTGGTAGTGGAAAAGCCAATGTTTTGCTGGCAGAAAAAGGTTTCTGTTGCTGCTTTTTGTGCTGGCAAATTGGCAGAGTGGGGCTGTGGTGTGCAGTTGCCATGGCCCCAATCCTGTATCAGCTGGGGCAGTTTGATGCCACCCCTTTGGGGCTGTCTATTTCATCTCTTAGAGTAGAATCCCACTTTTCCCCAGCTTAAATTTTAGAGGATTTTTTTTTATTGCAGACATGCTGTTGCAGCCCAACACTGAGTCTGGAGATTGCACGGCAATTAACCCCTGGGATACACGTGGGATTTAAAAGTCAAAGACTGATCTTACCGCACTGCCCCATAGTCAGGTAGTATGCAATCTGTATGCAATCCGTGTTTCTCTGAGCTTCTCATGCAGCTTTGCAAGAAGCCTGGAGAAGCGTGGACTGCAGATTGGTTGCATACTGCCTGCCTCTGGGGCAGTGCAGTAAGATCCATCTTTGACTTTTAAATTCCCCATCTACCCCATGAGCAAATTGCTGTGTGATAACCTCCTCTGTGTTTCCCCAGCCCTACTTCACAATCTCTCCAGTTCTAATGCTTCAGCCCCACTCCCCCTCCAAACTTGCAGCTAGACAGAAGACAAGAAAAGTGGGCTGAGCTTTCGTAAAAAAGGCTTTGTAAAAAGGAGTTTCTTTGTCAGAGGTTTAGTTAACTGAAGTATGCCTGTACATTCCTTTTAGTAGCCCAGGATTAAATTAGCAAATGTTGCCTTATGCTGGTTTGCTGATTTCCCACTTCTTCATGGATGGCCCAGAGTTTAGAAAGTTACTTTTAAAAAGTAATTCATTTCAGTTTATGGTGTTTGAAAATTAACTCATTGTTAGAATGTTGAAAAATTAACTTGTGACATTATTTCTTCCACTGTTCATTGCTTTTCTCTTATTTCTGTTACTTTTATGAGAGAACAATTCCTGTCAAAATGCCTCTAACAATGCCCTTTTAAATTAATGATTAGAAGAAACTGGAAAAAGTTACACCAATAAAGTCACTTCACTTTTGTCCATATTATTTTTTGCAATATAAATACATAACGTACTCAAAATGCAAAACATATTTATACTGCAAAATTACTTGTTGCTTGTAACTCTTTACTTCCAAACTCTCTAGGTGGACATTTGATTGAAAGTCAAATCTGTAAATTAGATTCAAATCTGTCCATGGAAATAAAGCATTACTAAATTCCTTGCTTGAACTATATGCAACTGGACTCTCTCCTTCTGGATATAGGTGTCAGTGATGTCCTTTATTTTATAGAAATTATAATTCTTATTGCCTTTCTTTATATTTTCGTATTTTTGTCTGGCTAGAAATGCAAATATATCCAAATGTTTAGGATATTTTCATTTTAAGTGCTTTGGGTGCCTATTCAGTTTTCTCAATAGGATTCAGTTATCTCTCTGAAAGTTGTCAGTATGGTTCAGTGTTGGCAAAAGGCTAAAAAATAACATGACAGTGACAGCTTTCTGTGAATGATTCACTATGTAGTTAGTATCATGAAATATATTGGATTATTAATCTCCATCAAACTAAGAAATACATTTGCATTAGTAGAAATGCATGTACTGAAGAGGATGCAAAATGGCTTTGGTTGTATTATGTGATTTTTCATATTGGGTTATATTGGTGTCTCCTCATCTGTTGTTTCTGTGTTGTGATCTCTTCTTGTTTTGGTTACATACTTATGAAATACATTTAGAAGAGACCTCCTGAAGGATCTGCAAAGGGCAAAATATATAAATGGATCTAAACAAGCATTTAGGGATGTCAACCATAAAGTGCTCTCTTTTATATAAAACAATGTGTTCTGAGTTGAACACTCAAAAACATCTCTTGTTTGGCTCAAGGTGTAAGGAATCCTGGCAAAATGGAAAGGCACAAAGCAAACAAAGAACACACCAATAATTATGAATACTTTCATATTTACAGTCTTCTTGTTTGTGTTTCCTGTGCTTCTTGTTCTTTTGTAGGATTTGTACAGTTCTTGTGTTATGAGTGTATAGCATACAACTATGATAGCAAAGTTAGCCCAGAAGATAAACTGGCAAACATAATTAACAACTTCATGCCATAATAGTCCAAAATCAGATTTCAGGTCAGCACATTTCTTCACATTCTCACGTGTTGGCTTCTTGTTTGTCAAAATCATGTTAGGAAGAGACAGACAGAACATGAATATCCAGATGATTACAGATAGGATCTTGGATGCCAATGTATTGTCAGAGCTGGCTGATTTGAAGGGTCTGGCAGTTTTCAAATAGCGATCAATAGTTATGAGGCCCAAAAAAATAATGCTGATGTACATGGTAAAGTAAAATATGACCTGAGTCACTTTGCAAACAAACCCTCTCAATTCCCAAGACACCAGTTTTGCATCACTGAGTATTTTGAATGGGAAAGTTAGGATCATGAGGATGTCAGAAATTACTGTGTTCTTGAGAAAAATGATAAAATTAGATTTGTTGGAAATCTGGAAAAAGACTCCCATGGCTAATCCATTCATAATTATACCAACAACAAAAATAAAAGTATACAACAAGGGAAAAAGAACTTGGTTCATCCTGTTGTCAGTGCTGCAGTTGCTGCTGTTTCCAGAAGGGCTGTATTCAGGTTCCATGGCAGCTATATTTTCTTCCTACCAAGAACAGAAAAACAGATCAGTCACAAATACCATCAATTGTTTTAATGAAATATAGCTTTTTAGTGGAAGTTACTGGGTGGGCAACTATTAACATAATGAAGGTCTCTTATGGCATACACAGAGAATTTCCATGTCTAATACTTAATAATATAACCTAACCCCCCACCCCGTTTTACTCATATACACATGTTAGATATCTACAAGCATTTTAAATACTCATTTTTAATATTATTGTGTGCCTTCAAGTCATTTCTGACTTATGGCGACCCTAAGGCAAATCTATCATAGGATTTTCTTGGAAAGATTTGTTTAGATGAGGTTTGCCATTGCCTTTTCCTGAGGCTGACAGTGTGTGACGTTCCCAAGGTCATTTTTAATATAGGGGCAATGTAAAACCTTAGAATTTGTGCATACTTTTTGGCGGTGCTCTTAAACTTTCCTGAATTTTTATTTAAACTGAATTTGTATTGGCAACTGAGGGCCTTTGCAGACTGCTAGAAATAGTGCAAATTCAGTCCACTTTAACTGCCCTGGTTCAGTTCTAGGGAATCATGGGAATTGTAGTTTTTTTCTGAGACATTGAGCCTACTCTGTCAGAGAGCTCTGGTGCCACAATAAACTACAGTTCCCATGATTCCCTAGCACTGAGTCAGGGCAGTTAAAGTGGACTCAATTTGCACTATTTCTGGCAGTCTGCAAAGGTCCTAAATCTGTAAACTGTCCCCCCTAGCATCTTTATTGATCAACTGGTTTCTAGCTTGGCATAATATCAAAGCAGATTTAAGTGCCTATCCCAGTGGGTCTGCTTTAGAGCCTAGAAAAATTACTTTTTGGATGGGCTATAATATTCAGAATTTCTCAGATAGCCATGTTGTTATAGCCCAACTTTGCCCAAACTGGGATTCAAGATGGTTTACAAATTACAATAAATGCAATATGGCTAAAACATATAAAAGTTCAAAATTAAAACAGAATTAAACTATTAACAGTATTATTTTTTTTATAAAATGCCCACTCACAAAAACTCTCATCCCCTATAAAGCACCAATATTTATGTAAAGATGTCTTATATGCATTTAAACATCATAGTTAGTGTTTATTGCAACCTGTTTTTATTTTTAAATTAACATATGGAAAACAAAATGATGGCCAACAGATTGGAAGCGAGCAATATACATCCCCATCCACAAAAAAGGAGACACAAGAGACTGCAGCAACTATAGAACCATAGCAGCCCTGGTGGCGCAGTGGTTAAATGGCTGTACTGCAGCCACTCATAGGCCACAAGGTTGCGAGTTCACTACTAGCCAGGGCTCAGGCTAGACTCAGGCCTGCATCCTTCCGAGGTCGCTAAAATGAGTACCCAACTGTTGGGGGGCAATGAGCTTACAGTTGTAAACTGCTTAGACATCCCATAGTGTGATATGAAGCTGCTTTGCTTTGCTTTATAGCACTAATATAGCACTGGCAATAATCTTTGAGAATTCCTGGAAAACAGGAGAGGTCCCAG
>JAIPUX010001880.1:91371355-91401574 GCA_020142125.1 Phrynosoma platyrhinos
ATGAATCATTGGAAAATAATGTTAGGAAAGGTGGAGGGAAGTAGAAACAGAGGAAGTCCACATGCTAGATGAAGGGACTTTATTAAAGAGACAATGAACATGAGTTTGCAGGAGCTGGGCAGAGCAGTAGAGGACAGGAGGGCCTGGAGATGTCTCATCCATAGGGTCGCCATTGGTCGAGATCAATGCGAAGGCAGTTAACAACAACAACAAACTGATTGATAATTTCTTATTTGGTGACTTTTTCCTCCTATTGCTATTTGTTGGAATTTTAATAAATTTTTAAAAATAAAAATACTTAAATAGTACTGTTAAAACAAGTTAGCACCCTCTTAAAAGCCATCAGTTCTAAATTATTGCCTGCCAATGGAAGGACAACAAGGAGAGATGCAGTGCTGGCCTCCATGGGAAGGGAGTTCCAGAGCCATGGGGCAGCCACTGAGAAAGCCCCATCTCATGTCTCCACCAGCTGGTCTGTGAATGTGGGAAGGCCCTTTCCTGAAGATTTCAAGTACTGGGCAAGCTCATATAGGGAGATAGAGACTCTGAGAGATCCTGGACATAAGCCATATAGGGTTTGATACAATCTGTCAGATACCCTTAATCAAAGCTTATAGAAAATGACCTGTTTGTAATATGTTGCATTAAGGATGTATTTCTTGTCATTATGTTATAACATTGGAAGAAATGTTCTTCTTTTAAGTGAGATAATTAACTGCCTACAAGAAATTACTTAAACAGGAACTCCATTGTGGTTGAGATAGAACTTTACTCATCATTCCTATTGTATCTTGATAACTTTTCAAATGTTGCCGATCCAGTCTATTGCACATAACTTAGTGCCTGGCAGTTTAACTCAGATGAGCTGATATGAATTTAGGAATTTTGATAGTTTATTTTGTTGAATCTTATTAAAAATGCCACACAAAGGCATTGAGAATAGTTTCTGAAGCTAGCCAACATTTTTGTATGTTGCTGGTGCCACCTTGTGGCTACCTAAAGAGACTCAGAAGGATAGAGTGTTGTCCTAATATCCTTGAGTTGTTCCCATGGAGAAAGATTGGCTTTTGAGTTACACAGCTTAGGGGACAGCTGGCCATTCCTTATTAGAAATGTAAAGACTCCTCGCAAAATTTTTCATTCTCAATGAAAAGAATCAACATACACTGAAGTACTCCATCCAGAAAATGTTTTTTTACTATGACATTTTAGGCAGGATATTAGGGGACTTTGGGGGTGAAAATTAATTTGTATGGAATATTTCATTTTGTACAAAACCCCAAGTGCACTACCATTGCTTTTATGGAGAAACATATAATTTGTACAAAGGAAAGTTTTTCACACAATATATTTTCTGTACTAAACGTTTCCTGCAGAAGACAAGTTTTTCTGCTAAGAATTTTTCTCAAAAAAGGTCCTGAAATGTGAAAAATTATTGAAAATATGCAAAAACTTTCATATTCTTTCCCAACAGGAAGAAAATCCTTGAATTCTTCATGCTTGTATAGGAGAATAAACAAATAAAGATTTACAGCACTATTACCTACTCAGCCTAACAAGCACTGATTCTACGTTTTGAATTTATGTTTAGTCTTTTTTGTTCATGAATTTTTCTTTGCTTTTATATTGAGGCTATTTAGCATTAATGTAATAAATTACAACAATCAAATGACTTTATTTGAGCAGAGAACCAATAGGAAAACTGTCATATATTTTGCAACCTTTCTAAATAATAGCAGCAGTTACCCTGTTGCCCCTTAACAGAAGTATCTGTCATGGACCTAATTATTTTTCGCACTAGTCCAAAACCACTCTTATCTTAACTCCAGCTGCTCAAACATTTGTTGGTGATCAGATCAACATGAGAGCAATGTAAACCCTATCTTTTGATAGTATTCCTGGACTTTAGCCCCATTGATGCAAATATTGTGTGTAGAAGAGTTATGCCATCAGTAGACCTTGAAGATTTTTTTTTTACTACAAGTCCCAGAATTCCACAACCAACATGGCCATTTTTATTTGGGGATTCTGAAAGTTGTACAAAAGAATTAATAACCTTTCTAAGCTTTATCAGAGAACAACCCTCCTCTTTCCCCAAACCAAATGAAAATTCATCATTGGAATGCAAGAAAATTTCTTCTCCTTATTTTGCTGGGGCAAACTAAAGAAGATACGGAGATAATTGTTGGAGTTTCAACTGCCAATTTTGTGTAAAGCCATTGCAAGAACAATTTAATCCAGAGCAAGGATAAGCTGAACTTTTTCTCACCTGAGTTCTCTCTCTTGCAATAACTATTTCTTCCCAGCTGCTTGGATATGAGCTTGACCATGAGGAAGGGGAAAAAAAGTTATGACAAAGGAAGGGTTCCTTAATTCCCACTCACCATGCTTTAAATTACCCAGTTCCCACAATGAGTAACGGAAAGTGACATGATTTAAATTCTGGCGTAAAACACGCTGCTTTAACATATACTCTGTCACTCACTAATTTGACATTATAGCTTCTTTTTTTATAGTTTTGGAGGGTAAAACGATCCAGGGCCCATTGACACTATGCAGTTGTAGCATTGTGCTTCCACTTTCACTGCTGTTCTCCCATCCTATGGAATCCTGGGATTCTGAGTTTAAGAAGGGGCATTTAGAATTTTTATCTAGAGAGCTCTAGTGCCTCACTCAACTATAGACTCCAGAGTTTAATAGAACATTACAATTGCAATTAAGGTTGAATATAGTGCTATAATTGTGTGGTGTTAATGGGCCCCAAGTCTCTTCCCTTTTTATGAAGACATCACTTAAGTACTCGGCTCTTTGCAGTCGTCCATGAGAAAGATGGTTTCAAACTACAGAAGATGTAGATGTTAATGTAAAGTTCATCCTCATCTACAGCAGTCAAAGGGCATCCATTATGATAGTTTTACATTCTAATCTCAATTCTTATTTTCACCTTTGCAGTGGCTAAGGATCACAAACTCAGCATTCTAACTCAGGTATGGGGAACCTGTGGTCCTCCAAAGGATGTTGGCTCTGAAACAGTCAAACTCAACTAGCATGGCCAATAGTCTGTCATTCAGCCACATTGGGATGACACTTTCCTCAATCCTGTTCTAACTGAAATAAATTACAAGTTTTATCCATGCATAATTCTTCTTTCAGAAAAATAACATTATCTTTATACCAGTGAAGAATATTATGAATCTGAAGAAATAGATAGTGATAAAAATATTTGAAAAAAGCAACAACAATTTACTTGATTAAAGTGAGACTTTAGATTAGTATTGAGAAAGCAATCACATCAATTTGGATTGGAATCCTAGACTTGTATCTCTCTCTAAAACAAACAAATAACACCATATGTTTTTTGGGGGTGTGTGCTCTATTGTAGAATATGTCTTAAAGTTTGTATTCCCCAGTCCAGTACGTGGGTCTAAGTATGCAGGTCTATTGTTTGTCCAGAGATGGAGGAAATGGGAAAAATAAAGAAATAATTCATGTAATTTCCAAATTAATTTTCTTTCAGATTAGACAACCAGTGTTATAGATTGCATTCTAAAGATACAAGAGTATCAATTAATTTGCTACAAAAATGCTACAAAGTTGCAGCAAACAGCAAATGACATTTAGCTGGAGATATCAAAATATTAATCAGGAAAAAAAATTTCTAGGCAGTTTCACCCTGTTTTACATTTTGATTTTATATAATCAGCACATATCAAAGTCACTGAATATATGGGTGTTAAACTATCTTACTTAATGAAACTTATTAAAAATAGGTTCAACAGGAAACAATTAGAGTAAGCACTAAGCATGCTTTTAAAATGTCCAAACAATATAAAATACAGCATCCCTTTGTAATGTATTTCCTTTTCATCCATCTGGATAACTTTAATGTAGCACCGTTTTAAAAAGGAGTATTTCATGATGATTTTTCATAATGGGTAAAAATTTGGTTCAGTATTCACATTTAATACATTTTCTTTCTGTAATTCTAAAGCTGGTAGTTTACAGCAGAACTTGCATTCTCACATTGTTACTAGGATGTCTTCCCAGACATTTGAGGGCTTCACAAAAATAATGACTATATCAGAAAAGAATGCGAATGTATATATTGAAACATAACTTCTGACAATCAGTTGTAATTTCCAATTATACTATTACAGAATGTAAATATTAAAAAAGTAAGCTAGAAATATAACATTACCTTAATCAGCTGTAGACAACAGAATACTTGGATTTTCCTGCATTTAGATGTTATTTTTACAGGCAGTGAAGATATGTAGTTCTCTGATGTGTTTTTTCCTCTGGTTTTGAATATGTATTACAATCAAAAGGTAATATTTAGTTTGTAGACTCTGTCAGCAGAAAGCCTCATCCCATACAGCAACAGCACAACTGGTTGAGTCAGGAGAGAGAAGAGGAAGTCATGGGTTTAGTTCTTCACATGCCCTTCTGATTTTAAGCAGCTGCCTGGAACACAGCTTCAAATTCTGAGTAATAGATTTGGTTTCTCTCCTTTTACTTTTCCTACAAGGAAAGAGGATTTTTTTTAAAGCTGGATTAAAAACAACAATACAACCTCAGTTTTCTAGGGCAGACACAAAAAGCTCTGTAGGAGTCCTTTAGAACACCTCTAGTATGATTTTTAAAAAAGATTCTGAGACTTACCTTTTGATCTAAATCATGTGAGTGACACTTCTCCAAAAGTGGAGGGAAAACTGTGCACTATAATATAATTTAAAAGCTCTTTGGCAGAAACTAGATTATGTAACTCAGCCACTCATAATATAATAAATGGCTTTCTGTTTTGATGATGATAAGAAAAAATCCCATTCAGAACAGATTCAAAGCTGTACATTTATTTAATTTTTGCCACAGTTGCCAAGGTGGCAATTTCTATTAGCCTGAAGTAGGGAAATTATTTTTCTATGTAATTCATCAACACTGTGCAGATTGTACAAAGTTACAATTGATCAACAATACTGAAAAATCAGCTCTCTTAATACTTTAAAGTCTCTAATAGAAATTTACAAAAATCATCTATTGGAGAAAACTGAATGCATGTGTCATCACTTTCCTTCCCCAACCTCACTTGGGAATCCTCCAGGTGATTTTGACTCCAAACGTTCCCGACTATTGATTCCTGATTATTGATTCTACCAGCTGGGACCAATGTGATATGTATTTCAAAGCTCCTATAGATGAAATGCAACCTCAAACTCTGAGTTTCTTAAGCATCTAAGTGCACTCTTGCTAGAGCAAACAAAAGGTGTACATAGTCTAAAATTTTGATTTCACAACTAGAGGCCTGCTAAAGCATTTAGAAGAATACTGCCTCTAATCATGGAGCATGCCCTGCAAAATACATGGCAAATGGGTGATATGATAGCCGTGTTTAAATATTTGAAGGGATGTCATATCGAGGAGGGAACAAGCTTGTTTTCTGCTGCTCCAGAGACTAGGACCAGAAACAATGGATGCAAGCTGCAAGAAAAGAGATTCCACCTCAACATTAGGAGGAACTTCTTGACAGTAAGGGTGGTTCGACAGTGGAACACGCTCCCTTGGAGAGTTGTGGAGTCTCCTTCCTTGGAGGTCTTTAAGCAGAGGCTGGATGGCCATCTGTCAGGGATGCTTTGATTGGGAGTTCCTGCATGGCAGGGGGTTGGACTGGATGGCCCTTGTGGTCTCTTCCAACTCTATGCTTCTATGATTCTATGATTCTATGAAAGACAACATCTTTGTTTTAATTTCATGTACTACAAAAAGAAAATTGGACAGACCAGCTTCTTCAATACTGATTATGGGACATTATCATCTCTCACAGATGAAGGCTAGTTTATGTGGTGCAGGTCAGGTTACATGAACAAACTCTCTTGCAATAGCTTGGAGTATCTGCCTGAGATGACTGTCTCTGCCTGATGATACGCTGACTCAGGCATGAAGATTTCAAAAAGTTCATTGTGTATAAACAGCTGTTGATAGACCTGTCCTCCATGAACCTGTCTAATAATTTCTTTTAAAAGCCTTCTGTGCTGGTGGCCATCACTGTGTATAAGTTCATTGTGCTTTACATGAAAATGCACTTTCTATTGGACTGAATCTGTCATATTTATTATGCATTGTTGTAGTTGTATATATTCAAGTCATTGCTGACATATGACAACAAGATAGTTTGGCAAGCTTTATTGATAGGGTGCTTGCTTTTGCCTTCCTCTGAGGCTGAGAAAATGTGACTTGCCCAGTGGGTTTTCATGGCCAAGTGTAGTCCTATGCTCAAACCACTTTATCTTGCTGGTTACTCTGTTCCAATATTATGAGGGATGGACCAAAAGTTGTATAACTATATAATAGGCAGAATCATAATTATGGGATCATAAATAAGTTCTTTTGGTTTCTGGAGCTGTAGCATGAATGTTGTCACAGGGAAAGAGGGAGCCAAATCACAAATGTACACATAGGAAGTTTTGGCAAACAAGCCCACAACTTTGTTTATAATAGCTGTATAGTGTTGGCCTGCCAAGAAGCCTGGCTTTTATTTCCCAAGATGGAGTGGGTTTTTTTTGTGAGACCCACCCCCACAAAAGTGAATCGAGTGCATTCAGGATGTAGTGGGGGCAGGCACAGATAGAGAAAGAGATCCAAGAGAGGGCAGATCAAAGAGAGGGATTCTCTCACTATGGGGCTAAGCAGACGCACGGCCATGGGCCGCCCCGCGAAGCTGCACCGTGGGGCCGAGGTATCCCCACATCTCAGCCCCGCAGTGCACCTTCGCCACCCCTGGAAGGAGTGTTAAATTGGCGCTCCTTTCACAAGTCGCTGAAGGTGCGCCGCAAAAGCTTGCGGCGCACCTTCGGCGACTCTTCCGCTGCAGTGTGCATGGATGCTGCAGCGGGAGGTCCTCCTCGGAGTGCCGGCTGTGCGGAGGGCCGGCTGCTCCAAGGACAACCTGGGGAAGGGGTTGGGGCGCCGATCGTGTGGCTGCCCCTCCCCTTCCCTGCCTCCAAAATGGCCCAATTAGCCGTCTGCTTCCCCCCTATGTTTGTATTTTAAAGGTCTTCCTAACTTGAGGGGCAGTCTCCTAAGAGTGAAGGGAATGCCTCTGAGTGGAGTAGACATAACCTGAATAAGAGCTTGCAAGCAGGCAGAGATGAAGGGCCCTTCAGGTTCTGATAATGGCTCTTATGTGGTCTGGCTAGGATTCAACAGTGGGGTTGCATACACAGGACAAAGCAAATAAAATACAGCCATTGACTCTCTTTGAAATCCATATAGGTTTGCCAGCCTCTCTGAGGCTGGCACAATACCTCACCATGGGCAAGACAGTTAAGCCCTGATTGCTCTCACTCAGTGAAACCATTTCCTAGTTTGCGGGGCATGTGTGTGTAGGTAGAAATTTCCAGTTTGAAATTTATAATGAGGCTTAGAATCATAGAGTTGGAAGAGACCACAAGGGCCATCCAGTCCAACCCCCTGCCAACACAGAATCAAAGCATCCCCAACAGATGGCCACCCAGCCTC
The DNA here is from genome assembly GCA_020142125.1 of Phrynosoma platyrhinos. NCBI lineage: Eukaryota > Metazoa > Chordata > Lepidosauria > Squamata > Phrynosomatidae > Phrynosoma > Phrynosoma platyrhinos. Next base: position 91,378,871 of record JAIPUX010001880.1, read on the forward strand.
TGTTTAAAAACCTCCAAAGAAGAAGACTACACCACACTCCCAAGAGAGTTGTTCTATTTCTATTTTCCAAGATAGACAAAGGTTCCAGGCCAGCAGCTATTTTGTCTGTTATGAATTCTTTAGACTCTGGCAACAGATAGCTTTCCTGTCTTATGCCTCAAAAATCTAATATTCATATTTATTGAGTATAACTCAATAAACATAAACCAAAAGCAAAAGTCATCCCATTCTACTCTCTGAGCCTCATAATTCTTAATAAATTTCCAGTGTTTTCTTCATTCTGCACAATTGGTTCTTAATTTCTTGTGTTTCCTTCAATTAATAGGATGAATCTTCGAGTCATGAATGTAACCAGCGCATGATTCTTCTTTATGGTGTCGGCAAGGAACGTGAAGAGGCAAGGCATCAGTTAAAGAAGATTACCAAAGATATCTTGAAAATCTTAAATAAGAAAAGCACTACCGAAATGAGTGGTAATTACCCAGCTGCTCAGTGCTGAGTTTTTAATGATTTCTAGTAGAACATAGCATAAAGGAAGTTATAGCATGTACTGTTATTAAACTTTCAGGATCAATTTGTTTCTCATGCAAGTTTGCATGTAACTAAATGCTTTACTACTATGCTTTTATTATAATTCTTGTTTTAAAATGTATTTTATTATATGAATAGTTTTTCACTGAAAGTGAGGGTATAAATGCAAATTACATATAAATGTAATTAGTAAATAAATCAGCTTCATGATTTTCATTCTCAAACCTCACTTTCTTGAATTAGAGTTTGCCATAAAAATATATGTTTGAAATCTAATGATGGAGAACTGTAGAAAGTATATCTACTATAAAAGTGTGACAAGTGTAAAAATGTTTTAGCTGGAGATGAAGGGCAGAAAGTCAGAAAGAACAAGCAAGAAGTCTTTCCAACTTTAGAGACTGTGTTTACAAAACTACAGCAGCTTTCATACTTCGATCAACATCAAGTGACATGCCAGGTACTTTTCACTGCTGAAGTTACAATATTGACCATTTCTGTGTTTAATTATAAACCTCTAGTGTAATAGAAGATGTTTTGTCTTGAGACAGGATAAAGAAGGGAAAGGAAGAAAGAAGACAATACACTATAAGTACTGCCAGGGATTTGAAGTTTCGACTTGATAAGATACTTATCTTATCCTGCCTTAAAAGGCGGGAGAGAAAGTTTGAGTTTCTTTGTCTTTTAAAAATTATCTGTAGGCTAATTTGGGAAAAGGCTTCCCAAAGGCATGGGTTGTGAAGAGACATCTGAAATTAGTTTGAGGTTGGTGGGGAAAAGGGAAAAGGTTTAGGAAGGACAAAAACAACAATTACCTTGTTAAAACTATATAGAATTCTGTCCTTAAAAACATGGAATTTATTTTTCTTTACCATATAATCCCAAAATGCAGAGTATGGTTGATGTTATCCCCCCAGCCACCTCCCCCACGAAATATCATTTAAAGCAACATGTCACAGCTGCTGTGACTGGAGTATGAGTATTGGTGGATCCATAAAGTGAAATATGTTGTGTTGCTATGTCCAGAGGGGATCACCAGGTTGGTCTTTTGCACCAGCTTTCCACTGTGTTTTCTATTACCTTCAGGAAAATGATTTAAGGTGGAGTGAACTAATTCCTGAGCCTGGGAGCTGTGCTAATCTAAATATTTAGCGGTCACTACAAAGAGTCCTCAAGCTATCAAATTTGCCCAAATTTAATGGCAACTGTGAAGATGCTTTATGGTGATGGGGGTGGGTGGGTGCTAAATCCTCCTCTCATATCATAGACTGCTCTGATATTATATTGCTCCCATCTCTAAAATGGAAAGAATCATATAGGATACTAAAATAATAAATGTTAATTGTGGATATATCCATAATAATCTATAATAATATGTTAACTGCTGCAGCTCTTGATTTATTAGATATTCTGGTTTTTTTTTTAAACAGATTTCCAACAATGTTCTGGAACAGATTACTAGTTTTGCTTCAGGAACATCATACCACCTTCCATTGGCTCACCACATACAGTTTATATTTGATCTGATGGAGCCTGCTCTAAATATCAATGGCCTTATTGACTTTGCTGTTCAGGTAACATGGTTTGCTTGTTTGATTATGTGTACCCTCCCTTTAAAAGCAAATCTTCTTAATTGTCTGACACAAGTAAAAATAAAAGAATAGCAATCATTAGAACAGTAGTAACAAAATGTCCTGATAGATTTTCCATACAAATGTCACCAATATGGGAGCCAGTCCATTACTGCTGTATGGCTGAATCTTAACACCTTTATTCAGGAGCAAATGCCACAGAATGCATATGAGACTTATGTCTGAGTAAATTTTCTTGGAATTGCTTAGTTGTTATGTGTTCACAGCAATCTTTTCAAACAACACAAATTTGCTCTAGCAGAAATGTCCTCGGTAAAATACTTTAGAGTACTTTTTTGTGCTGCCCTCTCTGCCACTTTGGAGAAGACAAATTATGCCAAATCTCTTGTCTTCTATTCTAAATGTTTGGGAATATAGATAATGAAAAACTGGCTTCTTTGGACCACAGCCTCCAGTATGTCCTAGCTAGCCTGACATGCTGGTTGGGAGATTCTGGGAGCTGCAGTCAAAAAATGTAATTATTCCAAGGCCCTGAGTATGCAAACTGTACAGTTCCCAGAAGAAGTTAGCTGAAATCTGTGAAAAAGATGTGGGAGCTTATTCTCCTTCTATATTAAAATAAGAGAGGTAGAATAGTTTTGAATTGTCAAGACGAAGAAAAGGGGAAAATAGAAGTAGGAGGAAAAGATAGGAGGGCTACAAATTCAGAATGCTACCTGTAAAATTCTATGGATGAGACAGGGCAATTACACATAAAAGTTTTATCTAGCAAGATCCCACAAATCCTTCCTAGAAATGTTTATGCAGCTTGATTTAGAGAGGGAGCCTAAACTCAATATTATATCTTTTTTTTTCCTTTCCCAATTTTAGCTGCTGAATGAGCTGAGTGTGGTAGAAGCTGAGCTTCTGCTGAAGTCATCCAGCCTGGCAGGAAGTTATACAACAGGGCTGTGTGTTTGCATTGTTGCTGTCTTGAGGCATTACCATGCCTGCCTCATTTTGAATCCAGACCAAACTGCTCAGGTTTTTGAAGGGTTTGTAGTGGTAATGTTTTTCCTAATAACTCCTCAATGTTCATAGTTATTTTAAACATGTTAGCATTTGAATGTGCTCAGTTTGGCAGTAACATATAATAATATTCAAAAAGTCTGTGGGAAATCCAAAACATTATGTATATATATTGTTGTTGTGGGCAAGTGAAGATGTCTGCTATGGCTTTATTTTTCAGCTAAATAACTAGTTCATTGGTAGCTGATGGTGAAGTCAAATATTCTGTACACTCTGAATTCTTTCAAGGAAAGGCAAGATTCATATTTAATAAATGAACAGGCCTATTTTTTGTTTTGTTTTTTACACTCTTGCTAACTTATGTTTTAATGATGGAAGTTCTTTTTCACCTCCTCTCCCAACATTAGACCTACACCTACTAATTTAGATTTTCAATAAACATGGGGTTAATGGATACTTGGAAGGAGTCTTGGGAGATGCATTGTTTGGAAGTTGCTTTGGATTATCTCAAAGGCACTGAACACACGGGCAAGAATATGATTGGGCCAACCCCATCATATTCTACCTGCCAATATGGCCCATTCCTGCCCCTGGCACTTACCTGGTCTGGAGTGGTGATGGGCAGGTGTTCAGATACCAACATGCTGTAGAACTGTTGCCACTGCCAACTCACCCATCACCACTGCTGTTCTCCATGAAGGCCCCCATTGCCAGGAACCCCCTTCTGACATCACAAGGCATTACTGGGGCCTGCATGGAGAAAGGCAGCAGCAGGTAAGGGGACACACAGCTGTCTGCACTACTGGTGAAATTTCTGGTTTACTCTGGCACAAATAGCCATTAAAAAACCCTTACAGGCTGGTTGAGCCAAATGGCATTCAGTCCACCTGTTCTCAGCCCAGGGTTGTTGGCCTGCATTGTCTAAACATGTATACTGCCCCTAAGAGATGCTTGTTTAATAACACTAGCTTTAAACCTGCTTACTATTTTCACTATAGACAAAAGGGGACTCCATCTATATGGATAATTGCATAGATAATAGCCCTATTCAGTAGTATTATTTTCAAGGTCTGTAAAGGTTTTGATTTATGCTTTATTTCAACCACAGGCCAGCAGAAACCTGACAGCACTAGATTACAAAGTAAAACATGATGAATTAAAAGATTAAGATAAAGTAAAACACAGTGTCACGTAAGATAGAAAATGATTCTCAGCAAGTATAGAATGCAGTACAGTGTAAAATACAAATAAGATATGAAATATATTGTGTTGGAACATTGAAAGAACCTCTATGAAATATTAAATTGTTGAAGTCCTTTGAGGGAGCTGAAGTCTTGACTCCAGCCCAGCCCCCATGCAACTTTTATCCACTCCATGTTTATGGACAAGATCTAGTCACCTCATGCTTATGGAAGATACCTATAAAGGAACTGTTACCACAATAGCCTGAACATGATTACAGAGTTCTATGTGATTAGAAACCATAAAAGATAGGCTTTCCAATCACATTGTGCTTTGTAACCGTGTTGACCTGAACACAGACACAACTTTTTTTGTCTACAGAGGGAACATTTGGAGTGAAGAGATGGGTGTTATAATTTGAACATACATCTCTGCTTTCTTCTCCACACTTTGAAAAAAAAATACTTGAATAAAGCTAATGTGATATATGAAAGGAACAACTGTTTACTTAGGACTAGGCATAAATAGCATTTTTTTGTATCTTGGGAGTTCAGTGATTAGGGCCAGATACATTTTGCAACTCTAAAATGTATGCTGCTATCAATATTTCATTTTCATGAAAGATAGTTTTTTTTCTTACAGATTATGTGGTGTTGTCAAACATGTTGTTAATCCATCTGAATGCTCTTCTCCAGAAAGATGTATTTTAGCCTATCTCTATGATCTCTATGTATCATGTAGCCATCTCAGAAGCAAATTTGGAGATCTCTTCAGGTTTGTAGTAATAGAATCTTGTGCTTTGTTTTGTTTTGAACTAAATATTTAGTACATTATGTATACACATGTATATGTACATTGCTGCTTGTGCTAGTTAATCTTATCTACATTTTCAAAAGAGAGATTCTGTGTACCCACAGGTTTAAACAGCAGATTGGAAACTGAAGACATGACAGGGTTTTCTTGGATTATGTTGAGATGTATTTCAGTGTTACAATCTGTAGAGAGTTCTTTTCTCAGTATTGAGAAAGTATTAAACAATATGCATCTTATTATGTTTGTTTGAAGGTATTAGCCCTATTTAGATATTCTTAACCCACTGGGATTACAACTGCCCCCTTCTATTGTCACTTTCCTCATATTGTCTCCTTCACACAGCAATCTATGACTTTCCTATAATTTAAAAATTATGGATGTCCTTCTACATGGTACACACAGGAGATTATCACACAGGGAAGAAGGATGGGAATGAAGCAGATTGCTCTCATCCATATCCTGCCGTTATCGTGTGATCACCTGAAAGATTATCACACATGTCACACTTATCCCATCATTATCCTGTCAATGAAGTAGAATTGTCCCATCAGTTTTCATTAACAAAAACCTGAAAAATGACAGGACAATTCCATTTCATTGATGGGGTAATGATGGGATAAGTGTGACGTCATATAATATTCTTTGAGCGATTACATGATAAATTAATTTCATTGATGGTATAATGACAGGATAAGCGTGATTGTGTGATAAGGATGAAAGCGATCTGCTTCACTCCTGTCCTTTTCCCCATGTGATAATCTCCATAGTTAACAATCTTGTAGATACAACCCATTCCCAGGTCCAACTAAATGTACCATAAAAGCCAGGTAGCCCATACTGAATGAAGGAGTTCTGCAGTGCTGGTGAGTGGGACGCTGAAGGATGATGCTTCCACTGCCACCCCACTGCTAGTGAGCTGCAGTGCAATAAACAGAAGCAAAGATCCCAACCACAATTCCATGTCATACTATAGATCACTAACAGGAGAGGGCTGGATGTCCTGCAGCACTCTTTCCCTTGACATTGCTGCCTGGCTTTTAAAGTAGGCGTTAGGAGCACTTGTGGTTGTGGCAATGATGCTTTGATCATAAGTTTAGCTTACAACATTGTAGCTGGCTAACAGGGTACCACCCTGTATTTTAAGTTGGGTAGATAAAGAGATTCTGTGTTCATAATTTGTTTGTTGTTTTCCTGTCCATAGCAAACAGAGAGAGAAAGAAGAACTATGTATAATACTTATACTGTGTGAAGAATTACTGTGATTTTAAAATTTCAAAAATGGTGTGAGTGGCAGAGGAGAAATGAGGGATCTCAATGAGAAGACTAAGGAGATTATCGCACTACAGTCGTATAGCATTCCTAATCCACTTTAACTGCTCTGGCTGTCTCCTGTTGCATTCTGGAGTTTGTAGTTCAATAAGGCTTAAGACAGGATTGCCATAATTCTCTTCTACAAAACTGGGACAAAAATTAGGACATTCAAGAAAAATGGAGGACACAACCAACTGAAAGCCCAAAACATTAATATCAATTCACATTTCTCAGCCATGCTCCAAAAAGGAGGAGATTTTGGAATTCCTCCTGGGCAGAAGGTGAAAATGTACAGGGGGATCAGACATCCTCCTTTTCCAGGACATGCCCTACATTTCAGCCTTCTGTCCAGGAGAAATTCCCAAAGGTCTTCCCTTTTTTGGAGCATGGCTAAGAAGCATAAATTTCTAGAAATGTGTTCAGCTTTTCTCTGGTTGGGTCCTCCCTTTTCCTTGAATGTCCTCGATTTTGAAGTGCCTTGTCCTCCTTTACAGTTTAGGACATATCCTGGAAAAGGAGTACATCTGGTCACCCCTGGGTTCAAGGGAAAGGAGGAGGCTTGCCTCAAGGTGGTACACTTGTGGAGGGGCCATAAAGGGAGAGTGTGTGTCTGTGTAATGATTTCAGGTTTAGATAAGCAGACTGTGTCAGGAGGAGGGAAGAGGAAAAGAGCCAGTATCTTCAGAGGAGTATCTGCATATCTGAGGCTGAGAGAGTGTGCCCACATGTGTGTATGTATGTGTAATAATTTCAGGTTTGGATAAGCAGACTGTGCCAGGAGAAGGGAAGAGGAAAAGGGACAGTTTCTTCAGAGGGGGGTTGCCATGGCCGTCCCCTGAGGCTGAGAGAGTGTGCCCAAGTGTGTGTGTGTGTGTGTGTGTGTGTGTGTGTGTAGTTCAGGTTTGGAGGGAGTGGGAATGAACAAACTAAAACAAATCTCCGAGAGGCCTCTGCCACTGCTCCCCAAGCTAATAAGCAAAACAAACCTCCCCACCTCCCTGCTGCTGCTGCACTGCCCACCATGATCCCAGTGGCAAGGAAGGCTCAAAAGGTCCTCCTAGCCAATGGGAGAAGCTGGAAGCCCGTCTCCTGCAGCCGCTACCCCAGTCATGGCCACGTCCCATTCCATGGCCCCTGCTAAGGAGAAGCCACCGGGAGCCACAGCCATTGCTCCCCCAATGCCCCGCACGATGGGGCCAGACTTTGGAGCCATTCTTAGCTGCCCCGACATCACCGGAAACCAGTACATGCAGCTGCAACCAGCCCGGACATTTTTACATACCTTAAAACCAGGATTTCCTGGTTTATTGGGACAAATGGCAAGACCTAAGATCTCTCTGGCTGAATGTTTTAAAAGCCCCTTCCTAAACTGCAAATCCCAAAATGCAACAGGAGGCAGCCAGAGCAGTTAAAGTGAAATAGCAACAATATAAGAGCATAGTGTGATAAACTCTTTAGGAAAAATAAAGAATTTATTTGGACTAGATAACTTTGGGACTACCTGAGATGGACTTTGAAAATGATGTTGGTGATATCACAGTCTGTATAGTCCTTAGCTGTTGGACTGTAATTCTTGTTTTCCCTGTCCTTTAGCCACAATTTTTGGAATATATTGCAATTGGAGTCCAATGACATTTGGAAGGCCTCACGTTCCCACCCTAATTTAAGCCGATTTTGGCCTTTGTTTTTGCTCTGAAGTGTATTTTATACAGGCAGTGATTAAAGCAGATTCCATATATTTCTTACCTTCAGTACCTATACTCATTTCCTGTGCTTCTCAACTAAATTTTAATGGGAAAAATACATTTATGGAACATCGGGGTACAATTTTAGATAGGCTCACAGACACATTGCCAGCAATGATATATCTATGTTTTTCTCCAGAGAACTGGATTTAGATATTAAAACTGCAGTAGTATTTGAGATGCATGCCTCACCACCAAAAAACCAAGGCTGTGATTGTCTTGTAAGACCCACATTTTTATTATAAATGTGCGTATTGGTGTGGCTGATATCAATCCATGACTTTTTTTCTTACATGATTTCTGTGCTTTCTGACAGTTTAACTTACGGAAATGTGACCATACGTGTCATGGCATCAGCATAATGGCATCCCATAAATAAACAAATTTATTTAAGAATATGGAATATAAAAAAAAGTTAAGACACTGTTCTACCCCCAGAACTCCCCTCAGCCCAGTTTTATCTGCTGTCTGCTCTTGTTCTCTAGATAGAGGTAAATATAATATCCTTAGACTGAAGTTGGTTTGGCCTTACTAACTTTAGGCTAACTTTGGCTTCTATTTAATTCCTCAATTCTGAGAATTTTGGCTTCACTGCATTGGAAATCTGCACTTAAATCTTAAGACTACCAGTGATGGCAGTAAACAGAAGTGAGGAGATCCAGAGTTCCTACTAATAATTTTCAAATAATACTATGATTTCCCAAATAGAGTAAAAACATAAAATATTGTTACACTGAAATACAATATTATAATCTAATAAAAAGTTTAGTGCTTACCTCTAATGTACTTAAAACTGTTAGCTTTTTCCCTGTACTGCCTCATCCAGCTGACATGTGTAATGCCCGTAACTTCCTATGTAAGTTTTGTCACTTTCACTGAACTTCCCTTTTAAAAATATCCATTGTCTCATTTTCTAAATGAATTGTGTCTTCTAAATTTTCCAGAGCTTCTGTCAATGTGATGAAAAATATTTTTTAAAGTGTGCAAAACAAGTTTTCCAGTATAAACAAGTTATTTTAACTTGTTAACTTTAGAAGTATTTCATAAAAGCAAACATGTACAATATTGAGAAAGCATGGCATGAGTATTGCAGAGCAGGAGCTATTAAATTAAGTTCTGCTTTTTTTTTAAAAGGAAAATATTTGGAAATAAATGTGAAGAAAACATTTAGCATAGAATGTTTCACTGTTGTCTGTTGGTCAATATATCAGACCATTGGTTAAAATACAGAACATAGAAACAGAACAATAAAAAATGAATTTGTTGAGTTATAACTAAACAGTTGGGCTTCTGTGTACATAGGGTATGGAAAAAATTTAGATACCTGCTTGGCAATATTTGGGACATTATCTTCTAGCAGATAATTTGATTGAAAGGGGGGGAGTGTTGTGCATTATGAACTGTAGGTGCTGTCTTAGCATTTGAGAATATAATGGCTTTGCATCTTGATTGTACTTAGTACATTTAGAAGCTGCATGTATGTTAGCCACTTAGTTGGATCCAATTGTACTTACAATGCACAAAAGTCAACTTTTCACATTAAATTTAGTGAGTTGTAAATGCAACTAGCTCAGTCTGGCTCCAACTCAAGTGCTGTGAACAAATAAGTAAAGAAGTAAAGAGTAAGTAAAGAAGAGCCTTGTGCAGATAATAAGTGTGACCCTTAAAAGAGAACAGCTGCTGTTTGGATAGATCAGGGGTAGGCAACCTTTTTCAGCTGGGGGCCAGATTGCTGTCCCTCAGACAATTGGGGGGGCCAAAGCACCAAAAACAAAAAAATAAATAAATATAAAAATAAAAATTAAAAAATTTAAAAAAATATGCATGCATACTCTCTCAGCCCCAGAAAAGCCATGGCAAAACCCCTGTGGAGATTTTGCCAAGAAAACCCCAAGAACAAGTAATAACAACAATAATCAATATCATCATGGCAGGCAGCGACAGCGGTGGCAGGACCAGCCTGGGGCCGGTCCAAAGGCCTCGGGGGGCCGCATCCGGCCCCCGAGCCTTAGGTTGCCTACCCCTGGGATAGATTATAATTATAGTTTCATATATTTTACCAGAAATGTAGAGATATCTTCTTTCTTACAGGGTAGATTGACTGCAACCTCCCCTTGACACCAAAGTCACTATATCAACATACCTGCTCCTTCCTACCACTTTCTCCATGTCTCTCAGTGTGATAGCAATGCTGTAACCAGTGGTGTCACCTGGTGCAGTAACTCATGGTGTCACCCCCCCCCCACATTAACCTCTTTCCATTTTACACCATACAGCAGGGGTAGGCAACCTTTCCCCTTTAAGGGCCGAGGGACTTCAGCTCCCAGAAGCCTCAGCCAAGTTGGCCAATAGTCCCATGTTGGCCAATAGCTCCTGGGATTCTGGGAGTTGAAGTCCCTTGGCCCTTAAAGGGGAAAGGTTGCCTACCCCTGCCATACAGAATCCTTAGCAATGCTTTTTTGCACTAATATTACTCTTAATCATAATTCCTATATACTACTGAATTTAATGCTAATACTTGTGACATAAACAACTAACAAAATTAAAATTATACTTTCAAATTACAATATCATATGCACAAACTAAAAGTATTTACATATATATAGTGAAGATTTGGTTAAAATGTGATGTTGTTAAAGAAATTTATTTTTTTAAAAAATAATCAAATTTTTTTTTAAAAAAAGTTAAAAATTTGAATTTTGAATTTAAAAAAAATTGTGGGTCCTCCCCTTTTTCCTGCTACTGAGCTTCACCCCACTCCCACCATCCATTAAAGCATTTTAAAGGAAAGCAGATGAATGCCACAGCCCATTTCTGCCAAAAGGCAGGTGTTTGAGGATCAGTGGTGTCACTCCCCCTTTAGTGTGTCAGCTGGTGTGGACTACATCCCTACACACACCCTTAATGATGCCACTGGCTATAACATGTTCTAGTGGGAAAGGACAGTCCTGTTTGAACACTAACAATAGTGATAGCTGCTTCTGTGTCAGGTCTGGATTTGAATAATGATGTACATAGTGTAGCATTAGGATCAGATTACTGGTTTCGTACCAGCTGCAGCCTCATAGCACAGATGCTTTGGAATTGCAGCAGTACTTAACCTGCCTGCTTTAGCTCATAAAATGTGTTGCAGTAAGTAGAGGAGGACTGTAGAAGAATCCTGGTCTCTGTTTATGAACATAAGATTAATACCATCTCTGAACTGGAGGTGTTTTGAATTAATCAGATGCATTCAGACTTTTGAATAAATACTTTACTAAGTATGTTTATATCTGTTAATCATTTTAGAGAATCAGGGATTTTCTAATAGTCAAAGAGGCCCAGAGACCAGAGTTTAATTTGAGACTTCCCTTCTTTCTTTTCTCATTCAGAGTATACTGTTATTTTTGGTGTGTCTCCTCAGTGTGTCAGGCTTGGGGCAATCCCCCAAAGTGTGATTCTCCAGCTGGCAATCCAGACAGATTCTCCAGCTATATAAGGGAGAACCTGCTTTCACTGGCATTGCTTGCCAAAGCCCTGTTCATTTAGCACCTGACATATTGACATAGGGGCCAAACAGATGGCCCATAAAACCCAGCTTCTGGGCTGCCTGGGGGCGTGACATTTTGTCGCCACACATCCCAAAGATGCCCAGAAGTTGCTCAGCCATTCAGCTGCAGAAGGCTTCAAGCCACTCCAGGGGTGTGGTGTTTTGATGCTGCACACCCCCAGAGCACCCGGAAGCTACCCTGAAGTTGTGCCAGGGCCACCTAAGGTGACCCTTTACTGGCCCATATTTGGGCTGGTGGTTGGGCGGATTGGGGCCACGACATGTCCTTGCCATGGCTTTGGGGCAAGCAGCTCTGGGGCAGCCACAATCCACCCTTTTGGGCAGCCTGTTTCGCCCCATATTTGAGATTGTACTAAGACTATACAAAATGTATAGCTTCATTCATGGACACAGCATATGAAAAGGTACTGTGCATAGTCACACCATGCTGGGTCACACTTTCTTGTTGCATGTCATGAGCAGTGATTGACACCAAATTTCCCTTTGATATTAATTATATAATGTAATATGGGGTGAGCAAAATGTGGCCTGTGAGCCACCTACAGCCCTCGGGGCATTTTTGTGGCCCTCAGGGCACCCCAAGGTCAGAAAAAAATGCTCTGAAATGTTCCAAAATGATCTCAATGGGGTGTGGCACCACATTAAGCCCCTCAGACTTCCCAGAGCTCAAAACAAAAGTTTGCAAGATTATTCAATTCTCAGCATGCCTCTCAAAATGCCTCAGCATGCCCCAGGGGCCCAGAAAGGCCCCGAAACATGCTCCATGTTCCCTAGAGGGGGTTGGGTGTCCCCCCTCCCCAGCAGGAGCAGATGCATTGTGAAATGTGGCTTTTCAAGGTCCCCTGGAAGGCTAATGTGACCCCTAGTCTTCCACAGTTGCCCACCATGATCTAAAGCCTAGATTGTCTGTTATCTAGATTTCACAATTAGTGAAATTTGTTATCTAGATTTCACAATTAGTTTTTTCCCTCCCTTTCCACAGCCCTTTGACCAATATATTCAAATGCTTAAATATGAAATCTACTGTATTGCAGTATTTATACTTAATGAAGCTTCCCCCCCCCACCATGGACCAATACAAATGAGTTGATAACTATGCAGCTAAAGTTTAAATAAATATTGTAGAAGTTGAAATATTGATGTCTTTTCTCCTAAAGCCTTTCCTCTTTTTTCTTTTCTTTTGTGTTTAGTAGTGCCTGCTCAAAAGTGAAACAAACTATCTACAGCAATGTGCAGCCTTCAAACTCCAACTTGTTATGGGATCCAGAATTTATGCTGGACTTTATAGAGAATCCCTCTATTCGCAGCCTCAACTATTCAATGTTGGGCAAGATCTTGAGTGACAATGCACCTAGTCGTTATAGCTTTGTGTGCAATGCATTAATGAATGTATGCATGGGCCATCAAGATGCAGGCAGGTAAGATGACATTGCAAAAAAAAAAAACAAGGTGCTTCTAGGAGCATGTAATCTAAAGCTTCTCTTTTCTTTCTTTTACCTTTCCATCTTCATATTTTCTGTAGTTCTTGTTTTTACAGTATGTTGCAAAACTATTCACCTCCCTTTTGACTTTTCCACATTTTGTTGTGTAACAACCTGTCACTGAAATGGATTTAATTGGCATAGTTATCATTTGAGGTCCATTAGATACACAACACTGTGAAGGTGCAAAATATTACGTATTGTTGCACAAAAGTTAAATAAATAAAAACAAGCTGGTAGTTTTTGGTTATATAGTTGCATAGTTGAATATACTGTAGTGTCAGTGCCAGTTATATCCTTTTCAGTTCTGGGCTGTGACCCAACAAAATATGGAAAAGTCAAAGGAGAGGAGTGAAAACTTCTGTAAGGCAGATCATTGACAAATTCCTCCTTTTATTACTTATTCAATGTCTCCATCATATAGAAGGGGCAGATTAAATGTTTTAGGTTAGTTTTGGTTATGAAAAACTCTGCTTCTAAATGGTGGTGGCATACTCCATTTTGAGCTAGGAGTAACTGAAAATGGCTACTCTACTGTCTATGTGTGCCCTCCTGTATTGTACAGCGATGTCCTCACTGCATAAATGTCAGACAGTATGTTTACTTCTGGAATTTGTAGACCCCTATATATATTTGTTATTTACACCACAGCTTGGATTGCTTGTTTAGAGTGAATTGTTTTGGTCCCATCATATAACACCGCAAGTTTGGTTATTCTGTAGTCAAGCATGTGGATTTGTAGAGCACATCAGACAGATAAATAAGCACTCAATTAGGTAGATATATTTTGTAGTGCCCTTCAAGGCCTTAGATTTCCCTGGATAAATTACAGTATTGGTCAATTCACATCTGTTTTTGTTTCCTTTTGTCTCCTAGAATTAATGACATTGCCAACTTGTGTGCAGAGTTAACGGCTTGCTGTACAGTGCTAAGCTCAGAATGGCTAGGTGTCTTAAAAGCCCTTTGCTGTTCTTCAAATCATGTCTGGGGATTTAATGACCTTCTTTGCAGTGTGGATGTAAGTTCAGATCATGGTATTAAATATTGATAACCACTCATATAAGGGATGGGCAAAATGTGCTCCCCAAGCTGTTTTTTAGGGGCCTGACATTCCCAGACTTCTTCAATAATAATAATAATAAAATGTATTTGTATTCCGCCTTTTGGGGACCCAATCAGGACGGCTTACAACAATAAAACTATACAGTATATCCCAAAACACAATCCCTCCCCCCCTTAAAACAGTATTAAATCAAATGAAGATTAAAACTACAAATTCAAACAATTAAAAAAAATTTAAAACATTACAAAGCACAACATTGGCCCAAGGCAATGTTCTTCATCCATCAGTAGATGGGGCCATGTGAAGATCATTGGGGGTGGGAGTACCCGAGGTCAGGATAATTAATCATTAAAGTTTACTGCTCAAATGTAACCAAGAAGTTCTTTACCATCAACTGTAGTCATCCGTGGACAGAGACCGATATATGCAGGACAAAGCTCTTTATGCATGTTTTTGGGTGCTTAAAAGGCTCCAGGAGTAGTTTTAAGTAGGTGAAGAAGCCCACCTTGTCCTGTTTAATGTAAATAATAATAATAATAATAATAATAATAATAATAATAATAATAATAATAGAATTAAAATTTTAAAAAATACCCAGCCAATTTGGTATTCTGTACCTAGAGAAAAGAAGGGTATAAATTAATAAAAAATAAAATAGAAAGGTTAAGTATTTAAGTATATGTATTTTAATACTTGATATACTTGAATATGTTTTAATTGCTTTGAATTAATTGTTTAATTGAATTAGTTTTTTAATGCTTGTTTAACTTTTGTACTACATATCATTCTAGCTGTTTTGTTTAAGACACTTTAGGCCCCATATTGGGATAAAGGCAGGAAATAAATAAATAAATAAATAAAATGGATGTCTCACCGCTTCCATTTGTTTCCATTTTTTGGCAGTCCATACAACCCTTGAAGGGTCACACAGGCAGACATATAGCCCTTGAAACCACTGAAGTTGTGTACTCTTATTTATGGAATTATTAAGTAAAGAATCCCTAACCTTTTCCAGACTTACCATGTGTCCCAACAGTGGGAACCAATATAGTATTGTTTTGGTGCCAAGTTATTGAAGTAGGTATAAATATTTTAAATAAATAAAGTAAAAAAAAAGGAAAGTTTAAGAAAAGATAAGAAAGACAGGAAAATATTTGACTTTTTGTCATATCCTCAGTTAAAAAAAACCAGTATTTTTTTTATTACCTAATCCCTTCTCTGTTTTAGAGACAATGCAATATCCTAATGATATCAACAGTTCAACTGAACTAGACTGTCCCTTTTGCCTCCCCCTCCCCTCATTAATTTGAATACACCAGAATGTTTCCCTCTTGGTCCAAGTTTTCTTCTGCTTATACATACAGTTCATTGAGCTGCTACAACTCCTTGAAGCAAGGATATCCAACTGCCACACTTGCTCTCAGTGCCATGCCTGGGTGGCTTAGTCTGATTTCACTAAATACCTATGTGAAGCTGTCACACTCTCAGATCCCTGACTATCTGGGATCACTCAGTGAAGGAAATATAACACAACTCTGAACAAACAAGGGGGTATATCTCCCCTTATATTGTTTAATTCTATATCTGTCATGACAACCCTTGGGTTGCCACTATCCATTTTAAACTTTGGTTTGCAGTTCCAGTTTGTGGTGCAAGGGAAGACTTCAGTTTGCTTGGTCAGATATGATAGTAATCTATGATTTTCTGCCAAAGCAGAAGATGTCAGAAGAGCTGTAGCAGTGGTTACAGGACTGGCAAAAGTGGTTACAGGACTGGTAAAAAATTTAAGTTCCTGATATGTACAGTTTTGGTTGGGAAACTCCTTTGTGAAACCCTAGGGAAGCTCCTGTTATTCAGTGTAGACAGTATTGACATAGATCACTTGTAAGCAAAATGCAAACTTCCAGACAGATTTTGTGTGTCAATTTCCATAATCCCTTGTCATTGGCTATGCTGGCTAAAGCTGACAGAAATTGCGGCCCAGCATAATTTGGAGGGCCACATTTTGTCCACCTCTGTGCTTGATGTACAAAGCATTGGGAATAGAAATGGGGAAAACTGTCTGTCTAGATACTGTTGTACTGAAATTCACATCATCTCGCACAGTTGGCTTTTCTGGCTAGGAATGATGAGAGTTGCAATCCAGGAACATCTGAGGGCAATGTGTTGCCCACTCTTTGTGTACAGTAGCTTTCTGAGAGGAAATGAAGATTTATTTATTTATTTATTTATTATGCTTTCTCAGAAAGGGACCCAAGGTGGCTCACAAGATTAAAAACACTTTAAAAACTTTACAACAAAAATGTAAAAACAATTAAAATAACCCAGTTGAAGCAATATCAAATTGACATTAAAATACACACAAAAGTTAAAAACATGACTAAAACATACAGCCCATATAAAAGACACACTGTCATGATTTTTAAAAGCCTGCCTGAATAAAAACGGCTTTACTTTCCAGTGAAAGGCAAGCAGGGAGGGGGGCCCAATCTAGCCTCCTGTGGAAGGGTATTCCAGAAGGTGGGAGCAGCCACCAAGAAAACTCTCTCTTGTGTCCTCACAAAGTGAGCCCGTGATGGTGGCAGTGCCAAGAGAAAGTCTTCTCTTGAAGATCTTAGGGCTCCAGCAGGTTTGCATGGGGAGATACGGTCTCTGAAAGAGTCTGAACTTGAGCCGCATAGGGCTTTATAGTTCATGACCAGCACTTTAAATTGTGCCTGAAAATGAACCGGTAGCCAGTGAAGCTGTTTCAACAAGGGAGTTATATGGAATGTATGTGTTCATCCAACTCTTGTATAATCCCAAATTTGTTTGTTGTTGTTTGAATCTACACTACTTTTACAGGAGAAAGAGAGGAAAAGAAAGACTCACTCCTTTCTCATCTATTCACAATCAATTTAATTGGTACTAATCCTGACCATAGCTGGGAGATTTCTTTATGTATTAAAAATGGTCTGAAACATACAAACTCTCTGGTTTGTGACATTTTATGTCAAACAGTCTTTGGCTGTATATTGTTCTCTGAAGTCAGATGGCTTGAAGCAAAATGACTCCACTGTTTTTCCTTTAAGGTCAGCGACCTTTCCTTCCATGATTCATTGGCCACTTTTGTCGCAGTACTCATAGCCCGCCAGTGCTTTTTCCTGGAGGATGTAGTTCAGCATGTTGCACTTCCCTCTTTACTTACAGCAGGTGAGTTAACTGTTTGCAGAACATCTGCACTATGTTTCTTCAAGAAAAGTTTTCTTGTATGCGTCATAAATCTTTTAAAGGTTTCTATTGGCAGTTTCTACAATCTTTTAAAAAGTATAAGGTAATTAGGGTGCTCTAAATACATTTCATGCTGGTATTAATATGTGAGTGAGGAAAACACTTGGAACAGGAAAATAATATTATGATTATCTTCTAATGTGTTTTCTTTTTCTCTCTGGCTATATCTTACTATTCATGCCATACAGGTTTACCTACAGACTAGAAATTAAAGCAGAAGCCAATTCAATCATTGCTGTGTTTTAACTTTTCCCACGTATTATTTACTTGTCTGTTTTGGGTGCTGTTTTTAATTGCTTGCCAGTATGTTGCCTACTTAAATCATTTCTTATAATGATAAACTATTTCTTAAGCTATGTATTTACTGAAACTGTATGTTTAAATTTTAAATAAAATAATATTTAACATGAAAAAATGAGATAGAAAATTATATTTGAATCAAAATGAAAATATCATTCAAGAAATTCATTATTTTGCAGTTCATTGGCTGCCCTAAAAATTTCCTCCATATTGCTGTTTAGAAAATTGTTTGCTCTCTCCCCCCCCCTCTCTTTTTTGTGGACAAAACTCTCATAAATTAGTCCAGGGACAACAAACAAGTTTATTTCACTTTGAAAGTACTGGAAATGAGATGCTGTTTTTCTGTGTTATGATAATATTCTTATCTGCAGCCTGTGGAGATCCAGATGCTGAGCCTGGAGCAAGGATGACATGCAGACTTTTGTTACATCTTTTTCGAACACCTGAAGTTTCTCTTTTACCAACTGGTAAGTTCTCCAAATCCATTTTCTTCCCTGTCTTTTCATTTGAGAACCAGTGTGTTATTATGGCAAGAGTATTAGTCTGAGGCTTGGGAGATTTTAGCTTTAGTCCAGGATCTGAGCTGCGGGTCTCACTGAGTGGCACTGGGCCAATCTCTCTGAGAACTTGGAAAAACCATACTGGCTGAATGATCTCATGAGTTGTATCCAGGAAAGGATCCAAGCTTTGCTCACTCTCTCTGTCTCTCTGCTTGAGCGGCCTCATAGGGTCGTTGTGAAGATAAAGTTGGAAGGGAGGAGAGCCATGTATGTTCCTCACTTTGACCTCATTGGACCCAAAAATTGTTATAAATAAAATGCAGAATAAATTTCAGTTTGGAACCTTCAAACAAATTTGATAATCAGGACACTAAAAGTTCCATTGTTGAAGGAGAACAGGAAGGTTATTTTAATGTAAAGTAATAACTCCTGGTGCACCAACCTGTAGCTCAAAAATTTATTCATGGAGCATTACTCCATATAACATAGTAAAAACAGATAAAATATAAAATACTTACTGTGTTCCTGCTTTTTCACTGTGCAATCCATAGAAGCTTGAAGCACATTGTCTGATGCTTGAAGCACATTGTTTTGGTCCTTAGGAACTGCCATAGAGGACTGGAAATTATTTCTGAAAAGAGAATTCTCAGGAGAATTTATGAGGGGAGTTAGTTAAAGACATTTAGAGATCAAGAGCTGAAGGAAATAAAAGAAAAACAGGCTTTGGAGGCTATAGGGATTCTGAATCAAAATCAAAATCATGATAATAGAGTTAAGAAGACAACAACAAATTACTGCTCTCACAGCAGCAACAGCCTAACAGAAGCAGAGATCTGGAGCTGCATATAGAGTCAGAGAAATGTCTAAGACAGGGGTAGGCAACCTTTCCCCTTTAAGGGCTGAGGGACTTCAGCTCCCAGAATCCCAGGAGTTATTGGCCAACATAGGACTATTGGCCAACATGGCTGAGGCTTCTGGGAGCTGAAGTCCCTCAGCCCTTAAAGGGGAAAGGTTGCCTACCCCTGGTCTAAGACTTTATTGCTGTCTTGTGGCTTAGACTTACCCCATCCTATTTTGTTGTTAAAATTTCAGAGACATATGTCATAGATCCAGCCTTAGATGTATTTAGAGTAGACCCCTTGATTCCAAATATAACCTAGCTGGGATCCAGCCTTTAACTTAATATAACCTAGCTGGGATCCAGCCTTTAACTGCTTGCTAATGGCAGTGACAGAGTTATATTTATTTTCACTTTTCCTCTGATGAGCTCATGGTGGACAGTTTTTGACCTTTACACTTTATCTTCACAAAAATCCTGCAGGACAGGTAAAGCCAAGAGAGGTGAATGTCAACCAGAGAGTTTCATGGTCCACTGTGGACTAGAACACATTCTCACCACTATGCCCCCTTGGCTCCCATTTGGATGGAGACCCTTTGCTGTTTGAAATTGTTACAGGTAGCTTTGGGTTTTGCTTTGGCATCATATTATATTCTAATTGATATTTACATCATTTTAACTCAGCTGAAATTTCAATACAAATATGTGATTTTTACTTAAAAACAAAATAATTATTGTAGCATGGCATGGGTCCTGGGGAAGAATTCAGATTATGAATATCTTATATATAGAAAAAAAATTGTTTCTAAACAAATCCATGTAACTATCTTACTCTTTAGGGAAATCTTTTCTGGGAATTCGGTCATCTTGTGACCGTCGCCTTTTAACTGCTGCTCACAACAGCATAGAAGTGGGAGCTGTGTTTGCTGTTCTGAAAGCAATACTGATGCTTGGTAAGATCTCACTTTCATGACAACACAGCAATCCTATATAAGTCTAATTTAGGTGCATTGAATTCAAGGGACATTCCATCCAGGTGAATGTGTATAAAGCTGCTGCCTGAAATCTATTAAATTGGTGGAATTTTTCTAATGAAGATGAACTGGAATAACTGAAAACATTTCTTACATCAATGGATTTATATTTTGTAAGTCCATATTCCAAAGACTCTTCCTATTGATATTTCACTAAAATCTATCATATACTATTAGAATGGATAATAAATCCATGCTTATTAATTTCCAAGTTTTCTAGGACTTATCCATTCTAATAATAGAGGATACATTTTAGTGAAACATTATCAATAGGAAGAGTCCTTCTGGATTAGACCAAAGACTAAGGGGGGAAGCAGACGGGAGGCACGGGGTCGCCCTGGGAAGCTGCGGATCGGGGCAGAGGTATCCGCACACCTTGGCCCCGCGGCGCAGTGTCCCAGGACCAGGAAGGAGCGCTAAAATAGCGCTCCTTCCGCAAGACGCTGAAGGTGTGACGCAAAAGGTGTCCGGCGCACCTTCGGCGCGCTGCAGCGGAAGTGCATTGCCGGAGTGCCGGCCGTGCGGAGGGCCAGCCGCTCCGACGACGTTTTCGGGAAGGGGTTGGGGCGCCCAGCGTGAGGCTGCCCCTCCTCTTCCTGGCCTTGAAGATGGTGCAAAGTGCCGTCTGCTTAGTCAGTCAGTTTTGTTCACTATTATTTTCACACCATGGCCAACTATAGTTGCCTATAGGAAGTACAAAAGCAGGACATGAATGCAATTGTACCTTCTAGCATATGCTTCCCAAGAGCTGGTACGGGGAATCTTGCCTGTGATGTACAGTTGTCATATCTAATAAACAGTATCTAGTACTTATGTATTTTCTCCTATCCATTGTATGTGTAAATATAGCTTCAGCATACTTTTTTTTGGTAAAGTATATAACTTCAAAATAGAAATACTACCATTTCTAAAAAGGAATTCAGGGAGATAAAAAAGAAAATAAAAAGAAAATACCATACATTTTTAGGGAGAGAAGTATTATTATACCAACCATTCCAAGAAAAAAAGTCATAAAACCAATTTTAAAATAATAAACCAAAACCACTAAAATAATTTCTGAGAATAGTATAGGAATAGTACTGAATGAAGTTGGAATAGTATTCCAACTATCAATCAGCCAAAAACCAGGTCATATTAAAAGACAAATAAGCCTGTTCCTCTTTATGCTATTTTTGCTCTGCAGGTGATGCTGAAATTGGAAGCAACAGTATCCCATCTCTGAAAAAATCAGATTACTCTGTACGGAGATTACTAGGTGATCTTAATGATGATGAGACATGGGATGCTTCATCACATTCTTTGAAATCATGTGGAAAAACTGTCTCCATAGAAACTGCTAGTCTCAGTGAATATGCTAGATATGTGTTAAGAAGTATATGCCAGCAGGTAACCTTTTTGTTTTTCTTTATTTATGTGCATATAGATTTACTAAAGATAATGTTTTCACTATGTATTCTGAAAATTAGTCATTGAAAATTATCCAAGTTGTGTACAGTGGCACGGAGTGGAAGCAAAGCTCTGATAGCATGTTATTATATTGTATTATATTCATTCCTGTCCCATCTTCTCCTCAGTATTGGGACTCAGAGTGGCTTGCAAAATATTAAAACTAGAATAGGTTAAAAGCATACAAAAACATCAGTTTATACATACACATATACATATATATTCATTAAAAGATAGAATATTAAAAACAAAACAACAGAATGATTAAAAGCCCATTGGAGTCAGTTCCTGAAAGCCTTCTGGAATAGGGAATGATTCACTTGTCAGTGGAGGAAGAGCAAGGAAGGAGCCAGCCTAGCCTCCCAAGGAAGGAGTTTCAAAGTCTAGGAGCAGCCACTGAGGTCTTCTCTTCTATACCTACCAAAAATGCCTGGGAAGGTGGTGGGAGAAAAGCCTCTTCAAAAGATCTTAGGGCTAATGCAGGCTCATAAAGGGCTAATGCAGGCTCATATATTAGCTGATCAACAAGTAAATGTGAGGTATACAGGCAAAGCTCATGAGTAGCAAGGAGAGGCCTCTGGTTGCAGCCGCCAAAGCCTCTGAGATTTAGCTCACATTTACTTGTTGATCAGCTAATATATGGTAGTGGACTAGGGACATGGTTTCCTGGGTTTTGAGATCCTGGCTTAGTAGCAGTAGTTAAATGCCAGTGTCAGTGGAGCAAGAAAAGGAAGCATGCTGAGCAATGTGCCAACAAGTTTATTGTTTTGTGCGGTCAACAGACCCCTAGGAAGCAGCAGTTAATAGACATAATTATTTTTCCACTCATATTAAGAGTGTGAGACAAGGAGTAAGAAGACCTTGTGTCAAATTTCAACTCATCTGTGGAGTGACTAGGTAACCTTCGGCACTTTCAGTGTAGCCTATGTTGTTCTGAGGCTAAAATGCTGGATGCACATATACAACAGTGAACTCCTTAGAGAAGAGTAGGAGAAATGTGAGTCATGAGTTTCATATTACTCCCCAGGATTCCAAGTGTGACA
>JAIPUX010001880.1:91420094-91437427 GCA_020142125.1 Phrynosoma platyrhinos
CACATCACTTCCAATTTTGAAACAGGGCCTTCAAGTCTCAACTAAGCAGAAAGTATCCCCATGGGATTTATTTGAGGGCAACAAGAATCCTGCACCACTCTCCTGGGCTTGGTTTGGAACTGTTCGTATTGACAGGAAAATAATAAAATATGAAGAACAGCAGCACCTCCTCCTCTACCACATGCATTCAAAACCCAAGCCACGAAGTTACTATCTTGAACCTTTACCTCTTCCTCCTGAAGAAGAGGAGGAAGAAGAAGAGCCCACCACCCCTGGATCTCAGGAACCAGAACGAAAGTCAGCAGAGCTATCAGATCAGGGAAAATCTTCAACAGATGAAGAAAAGAAGGGAAAAGGGAGAAAAAGAAAGATGAAATCAACTTCCAGAACAGATGTATGTGATTAAATTGCACGGCATGAAGCTGAGAATATCTTACTGTATTTGCAAAATTTAAATTTCCCTTAGTTTGGAAGAACTTCTTGATTTAATGGCATATGAAATGCACTGTTAAATAGAAAGTTTGACACATGCAGTTGGTCAAATGGATTCTGAGAATATGATGTTCCTCTGGCATATATGTAATTTTGGAAGTCAAATAGGACTTCTCTCTGCAGCAAATATATATACAGTGGGCTCTTGATATCCACTGAGATTTGGTTCAGGGACCCTCTGTGGATACCAAAATCCTTGGATGGTCAAGTCCCATTAAATACAGTGGCATAATAAAATTATGTCTCTTACATAAAACGGTAAAATTAAAGTTTTCTTTTTGGAATTTATGTTTTGTTTTTTGGGTTTTTTTTAAAAAAATCAATATTTGTGGATGGTTAAATCCATGGATAAAGAGTCTGTGGATATGGAAGGCCAACCATATTGATTTCTTTACATAGACCAGAGGTAGGCAACCTTTCCCCTTTAAGGGCCAAGGGACTTCAGCTCCCAGAAGCCTCAGCCATGTTGGCCAATAGTCCCATGTTGGCCAATAGTTCCTGGGATTCTGGGAGCTGAAGTCCTTCGGCCCTTAAAGGGGAAAAGTTGCCTACCCCTGACATAGACCAACAAATGTATGGAATTTGTTCCTTAAATAGATGGCCACTGGCTTTTCCCCTTCTGGAAAATTTTCTTTTATTATGGCCTTTTCCCTTACAATATCTATCCAGAAACACTTCTCCACTAGTGCCTGTCTAGTTGTACACTTCTTCAACACAGGTTCCCAATAGGATTAGACAGTTGTGTAGATTCTTTGCCTTAACCAGTTGACTTTTTAACTAATCTGAGATGTGTTATAGTCTTCTGAAAGGCTCCTCAGTCAGAAAGACCCATTTTGAGTGCTTAAATGGATGGTATAGCTGTTCTTACATTAAGAGATTCCTTAGGACAGATAATCTATTTGCCATAAAAGCAAAGCTTTATTGAGATGCAATTTGTGTGCCACTCTGAATCTTGCCCTTGCAAATGCAGTCAAAGGCAAAGCATTGGGTGTGTTTTAAGGGTCTGCTCATGTGTTCCAAAACTACCCAGAGTTGTATGTGTATTGTGTTCACCTTACAACATGCTTGTGAATCCTTAGGAATAGAAGGGTTTGGTGTGAGACAAGTACAGACAGGTATACCAGCATAGGGGATTGCATCAGAAAGAAAAAGACCGAGGTTCCGTAGTTGTGAGGGAAGAAAAATATTGAAAAAATAGGCTACTTAGAGACTTCAGCTTTTGTCTGACTTTCCTTTTCACTGCTACACTATCCTGGAAAAAGGGCCATTTAGGGTCTAAATGTTCTTATATCAAGAGATTCCTTAGGACTCCTAATCTGATTCCTTCACCATAAATTTCCCATGAAGCTTGAAAATACATTAGGCGTTCATATTAAATAGTACCCTATGTTGGAGGGCTTTGATAACATTGCAAATGGTCATGACTTGACATGTTACCGAATGCAGAAAAAAACATTGTGAAATAAATTGCTATGAGGCAGCTGAGCAAAATCATCATCCCTAGCTTATCTTTGCAGTCTGGGGTAAATCTGTTTCAGGTAGTAAACAGCAATAGGAAAGGCAGTAAATTCTTTAATAATTCAGTAAGAAAATTGGCATTATTCATGAGGGTATGAATGTCAATAACATTTAACTTTTCCTATTTTGCTCAAGGACAGCGTATATAGAGTGCCTCCCAATTATTCACCAGTTTCTTCTCAAATGATGCACCATCATCAATCTACTTTGTGGGGCTACAATGTTATGGGACAACCCCAACAGACTGGCTTCTTTGTCCAGAATCAGCCTCTTCCACCAGGTATGTCTGGGCTTGTTGTAAAATGTTTGATTTTTTAAAGAGAAACAACCCATCTTCCTTTTCTTCCTTTTTTGTTCTTCAGAATATGGGCAAATGTATATGTCAAAACAGAGAGAAAATAATTGTTTGATAAATGTTTTTGAACAAGCTTTAGTAATATAAATATAATTAAAACCGCTCAAATTCTCATTGTTCTACTTAGGATTCCTCAGCTGCCATTACTAGCAAAGTTAAAATTATCTGATATATCTGTAGACATTTGGTTGCTTTAGTATTGATAAAGAAAAACTGTTTCCTATCTCTGTTTCAGATAACACCAGCAGATTTTGAAAAGGGAGATTTTTGACATACTCTAGAGGGCAGCAAAGGAAGATGTTAGAATTTAAATAATAACTTCTCTTGTACATCTGGCAAAAATTCATATGACTATCAAATAAAATATGTTCTTATTTTATTAAAGTTATCACCATTATATAATGACAGTGTTATGCAGTTATATATGTTTGCCCATGGCTTTCCAGACCACTGTACTATGCTGGTTTTCTTCCCTACAGCACTAAAAATATTCTTTCTGTTTTCCATACATTGGTTAATTGACCATTTGGTATATTAGTTGCTTTCTTTTAAGGAATATCCTCCTTGCTTTATATTGACATTGGTGGTAATCTAACAGGATTGTTTTACTCCAAAAGGCTGAAGATTTAATAAATGAATTAATGAACAAATATTTAATTACTTTATTCATAGGTGGCTCCCGATTGGATCCTACAGGTTCATTTGTTCCAAACAACACAAAACAAGTGCTATCTAACATGTTACAGAGGCGTTCCAACACCATGATGCAGCCACCATCTATTCATGCCATTACGTCCCAGCAGCAACAGCAACAGCAGCAGCTGCTCCAAATGAAAATGATACAGCAGCAGCAGCAACAGCAACAGCGACTTCTAAGACAGCACATCCAGGTATATTCTTCCCAATAGCTTTTTCTTACATTTTGAGAATCTCCTGACTTAATTCCCCTTCTGCTTATTTAGTATAATGAGGCACAGTGGCAGACCCCAAATAAGGTTTGGTTTAAATCAGTGGCTGGTGACTCCTCTATCAATGGAGAAATGAATGCACTCCAGGTTTTGAATAGCTTTAAAGGAACTGTATAAAATGCTGAACCTATTTGCAGGATAGGGTTTAGAACCTTGGATATCTCCTTTAAACCCTGAATTAAAAGATGGAGTGGGTTTACCACTCCATTGACAGGGGAATTACCAACCAATGCTGGTCTATGCCTGTAGCATTCCTATAGCATGTGTGATGAAACTTTTCCTGTTCCACCCAGTTGCTTGACTGCTTGGTATACACACCTAGAAGAGGAGGAAAACCTAGATATTTCCTGATTACTCTGTCTCTTGGAAGGAAGCATCTCAGTGTTGGGGAGGGGGGCAAGAAACTGGCAGCCTATGACAAACATCCTCTTTCTTCTTTTGAGGGGGGAGAGAGAAGACTCGCAGGAGGTGGCTGCAGCTTCTTGGTATTTTGGAAGGCTCCTTCCTATTCAAGGGTAGAAACCAGGAAGGAAACCCATGAGGAACATTGTAATGGAAAGATCTGATTCTCTGTCTCCACATCCACAATTGCATGTACTGGTTCAGAAAAAAAGAAAAAGAAAAATCCAGTTCGAAATTCGGTTAGATGTCTCCTACCATCTTGTCTACTTGGCCTTGATTCTTAACTTGTCAGTTTGACTCCTCAGAAGCTAGCCATGAGAATGGAAACAAGGAATAGAACTTTGCCACAACAATCTTTAATATCCATTTGCCCTGATTTACAATTTCACAGACAGGAGGAGGAATGTGGTGCATGCAAGAATGTTCACATATTGACCAAATAGATGGTTTAGGGGGAAGCCCAAGTATGTTCGTTAGAAGATACCAAAATTCCAAAAAGCTAAAAAGATCTGTGTAATCTGTATTTCCTTTGTCAGATATATTTCGTTTCCCCCCCGTACTTATAGCCTGATTTGGATTTTAATTCTTAATTTTGTTTATTAAACCAAAGACATGAAATATAAATCTATTTCTTTTTTGAAATGACATCAGATCTTGCCTGTTGGGCTCTGTCTTGTACTTTCTATTGTTTATAAACATTCATATATTTTATTAATATTTTTATTAATTTTATTAATTGCACTCCATGTAATTCTCCCCATATGACTAAGCTGTGGCTAATTTTATAATTTTTAAAATAAGAATATGGGAACACTGAAGCTAATGAGATTTTTCCCCTGCCACTCTGGGAACAGAATTCTGGAGAGACATAATTTGGCCTGACAAAGCATATCTGTTCTTATGAGCCTAAAGCCTGAGTAGCAGGCATAATAGAGTACTCCTGCTGTTACCCAGCCCTGTTCAATGTGATTGTATTGGGCCAGTATCTGAAAACCTTCCAAGTTCAGTTCTGCATTGGATCTGTGATGCACTGAATATCCCTTGCATGGTTAACTGATTAATATAGCTGGAGTAGCCATGTTAGCTGTACAGCAAAGTATAATAACATCCAAAATCCACAAAGTGATACCTTTATTGGCCTACCACACTAGAGTTTACAGTTCTTTGTCCTCAAGAACCTACATGGCCAAGGAGGAGGAATGGCCTCTACCTGCATAGATAACCCTCTGTACCATCTTGGCTGAGAACAAATACAAGATCTTGACAAGATGTAGACCTGTGACTCCATCATCATTTTTTCTTTCTCCTATTTGATTTTTTTACACCTTTGCCAGATGAGGAAGCCAATGAAGCCTCAAAAGCTTGCATAATACATTTTGTGCATTTTGGTTGGCCAACAAAGGTATCACTGTTTTGTGGATTTGGGATGTTATTGTATTGCATAAATATCCACCCACGAGGTATCATAAAGAATTAGAATATGCCAGTTTATATTCCTAGATTACTGTATTTTATCTGTTCAGACTTGTGCACTCAAACATGTAAGAAGTTAATTTACAATAAGCAGAGTTTGTTTTTCATTTGCATTTTCTTAAAATAGGGTCCA
The DNA here is from genome assembly GCA_020142125.1 of Phrynosoma platyrhinos. Taxonomy (NCBI): domain Eukaryota; kingdom Metazoa; phylum Chordata; class Lepidosauria; order Squamata; family Phrynosomatidae; genus Phrynosoma; species Phrynosoma platyrhinos. The sequence continues at coordinate 91,425,436 of JAIPUX010001880.1, forward strand.
ACAATCGATCAGGCAGCTATTTTTCCCCAGCAGGCCCGACCTTCTCAGCTTCCACAGTATCCAGGGATACATCATGCACAGGTACAGCAATCCTTTAAAGAGTAGTATGCATGAGATTCAGAAAAAGTGATGATTGAGATCTTAGCTAAAGCCTAAACTGTGCTTACACTGGCCTAGGTTATCTGAGATCTAGTCTAAAGATTTGAAAGGGTGTTTAAAATGGCCATTCTTTTTTGTGACTTATCCTATCCAGACATTGCCCTGTTCAGAAACATCTGCATGTAAGAGTTTCATTTCTTTTGCTTAGTTTTTCTGACTCCACCTCTGAAAAAGCAAAATTAGCTTTTTCAATGAAATGCATAATATATACAGCCTCCATCTGAACCCAGCTTAGGTAAACATGATTAAAGTACGGAGATTTTTGGAGTTTGCTATTTAAAATAACAAGAATTTCATTTTGTCATCTTGGCTTTCCCCCCTTAAACTAGAGAGGTGCTAGTTGTTGTTTTACTTAGAAGCATCTTAATTGAAACACAATTTCTTGAACTCTTTCCATTCAGGCCATTCCTCATGGCTATACAATGTACAGTACTCAAATGTCACTGCAATCACAGCAGGCTGGAGCTTTAGTCCTTTCACCTACCTACAGCCCCAGAACATATCAAGCAGCTCATTCAAATCCAGCTCTAATGGAGAGGCTAAGGCAGATTCAACAACAGCCAAGTGGGTACATTCATCAGCAAGCAGCTGCCTATCTTCAACCTTTAACAGGCAATCAGCGGTAAGATACTACAACGCTAGTAATTCAGGAACTTTACTGTCTGAATTTGTTTGAAACACTTTGAATAACCTAGCTTTCTCAGAAATGCGGACCTCCATTGTGACTATAGTTATATCCCTTGTATCGAAAGAAAGAAGATATAAGCCAGGAGTAGGGAAATTATTACTATGAAGATGTTAGAATTCAAAGACATAGCCTTGTTAATCTGGAAAATCACTATGCAAAGGGATCTTGTAGCACCTTTGAGACTAACTGAAAGAAAGAAGCTGGTAGAATGAGCTTTGTAGACAGTGAACATGGTGTTGAACTACAACTCCCATCAGCCATTCCCACTGGCAGTGCTGGCCAGGGCCGATCCCTTTCCCTGTAGTTGACCACTCTGGAAGACCAAAAAGAAACACCACCCCAAACAAATGTTATTAACCTTTTATGCTGCAGCTATTAATATCTCTTGCCCTAATTGTGTCAGGACAACATAGCTTGGGTGTCAGTAAGTCTTGAAACACCATGCATCTTTACTATTTATAGTACATTATGTAAATTCTTATTTTCAATTAGATTTAACTTTTCTTGTTCAAACTCCATGGAACTAAATTGAAAATCAAACACACAACAAATGGTTGCCAGTCCATGCTTCTAATTTGTCCTGCTAGGTACAATTTCCTGAAAGCCAATGTTGTGTAATTTCCTGCTCATATAGTGTGTGTTTGTTGGAGAGCGCATATTTGTATCTTTTGTAAACAATATGTTTCAAACTTCCTAACTCCACAGAACATCTTCCTGAAAATGTAATAACTATTAAAAGCCTGTGTATAAACTTTCCATACTTGAAAACATCCCTCAGGCAGTAGGGCCAGATGTGGGACAGACTTGGGCTTTCTTTATGCTACAGATGTTTCATTTCTATGTTGAGGAATTAATCTTGTTTCTTAGCCAAATGTCAAAATACCAAAACCAAGCCAATGGACATTGAACAGTGATGATATAATGCACAGCATTGTTGTGAGGATAAAAATATAGACAGTATATTAAATTGTCCTATGTTTATTAATCAGAAGATGGGGAAATGATTAAAGTAGCTGATGTTACCCCAAACCTGAGCAATTCTGTAAATTTCAGTGTTAGTTTGTTGGTCAACTTTTAAAAATATTTAATGGCCATATTTACCCTAATGTACCTCTTTTAGAAGAATTTATCCTGACTGAATGCTGGACCCTAGTCCACAAAAGCAAAGTTTGCAATCTCTTCTATTTCATAATTTTATGCACACATGGGCTTCCACCAAATAAGGCAACACAACGGGGCAAATGTGTTGTGAGGTTACAGCATTTGATGCTGTAGTTCTTGGGGTGTGTGCTTTTTAAAAAATACCCAAATTACATTTCTGTCATCCCATACTATTCTCTGATAATGCTCAGCACCATCTGCAACACTGTAGTCCCATCCTCTGGAGGGTTGCTTTTTTTGTTCTGTGATGTATTAGAATAATTTTTTAAAAAAATCTTCCTTCCTTCCTTCCTTTTCTTAGAGGTATAATATATAGTGGAAAAGTGAATAAATGGGATGGCACCTTTTTACTACAAAACTTTTAACTCTTTCCTTAAAAGGAAAGGAGGTGAAAATTTGTTGTTTAGATTGTAGGATAACCTCAGGAAATCACACCCCAAGTTTCAAAAAAATAAAATAAACACTCATACAAAAACTTTAGAAGAGTCCTGGTACAAGAAATCATTACAAAAAGCCTCTCCAAAAGAGTGGAACAAGTAGACATGGGGACAGCAATCAGCAAAAACCAAGGAGCTATGGGGTGGCTTGGAGTGGTCTGAAGCTGGCTGCTGCCATGGTCCTAAATGGGCTGCTGGCATGGAATGACTTTTTGCCGCAGAAGCTTCACCTTTTGGCCTGTGTGTTTTGGGTCAACGTTGCAAAAACACATCTCTTTAGACCTTTGTAGAAGAGCCCAGTGAATCATTTTCCAAAACACTACAATACTGCTGATATTGGTGGGTGAGAGATAGTATTGGGGTCAGAGAGTGTACAACTAGTGCCCATTATCTCATCCAGATTACCAACAGACAGTTGTTTCTACAGTTCTGCTCAAATGGGGAGGAAGATCTGTTTGTGCCAGATATGTTTGTGTACACTTTTCTCCACCCAGTTGGGGATAAGCACAGAGAGGTCTTTGTATATGTATAGCTCCTAAGTAAATTAGGCTGATGGCATATTGTAGAATAGAATAAAGGTCTCTTCCAAGTTACTGGTAATTATGTTTTCTGCCCCTTGTAATTTTCATTCACATTTTGCTGTTGATTTGTTCTAAAGTGATTCTTCTAATAGATTTTTCACTTCTGATTTAACTTGGCTTTCTTTTTTTAAAAAAGAAAACAATCACAATTTGATCATAGTAAGACAGTTTCCTGTTATTTTAACAAGCTATAAAACAACAATGGTAGATCTTGAGTTTGATTTCCTAATTGCAATTTGCATGCATATATGCAACATGTATTAATTATCCTAAGCAATTGCAAAAGCTTAGAATAGCATTTAAGGATTTGGTTTTAAGTTACACCCTATTGTCATCTTTCTCTGTATCAGCTCAGCCTTAATGCATTTTCTACAAGCATATCCTTTTATGTCTCAAAGCACTATCATTGAATCTCGGCATCTTGGAGGAGATGTAGCATCTCTTGAGACAATAATATTGCCTAGAAAAAGGAACTGGAGTCTTAATTAAATTTATCTTCACTTCTGCTGATTTCATGCAACCCATCATATGCTGTTTTCTGAAGTCCATAGATATGAATAGAAATTGCATACAGTATTTGTTTGTGTCAACGCTGACTTATGGCAACCCTATCATAGGGGTTTTCATGGCAAGATTTCTTCAGAGGAGGTTTGTCATTGCCATCCTCTGAGGCTGGGAGTATATGACTTGTCCAGGGTTTTTCTGACAGAGTGGGAATTTAACTCTGGTCTCCTAGAGTCCTAGTTCAGCCCTCAAACCTTTATACTCCAGCTCTATAATTAATCAGTATAATTTAAAGGGCCCAAATTTGGGACAGCCCTTAGTAGAAATGAAGGTATTAAAAATATTTCTCTTCTTTAAATGTTTTCAGGAATGCATGGCATTTGACTATTTTTTGTAGTGATTAAGGCTGTCAGACTTTAGCTAGATCTGTAACTTGGGTCCATCTTGGTCATTGAAGGCCCAGATGTACTGAAAATGCCTCACATCAACTTTGGTCTAACTTCACAGCCATTTTAATTTAACAAGTTAAAACAACTTTAAACTATGCACGTGCACATTTGGCTACAACCTTCCCTAGACATGGATAACCTAGCCCCAGTAGTCCCTGTACTGCTAAACCTTTCAAATAGACTTCAGTAGCACACTTTACATGGTGATGTTATTGAATATGATAGTATAAAATGCAACAGTAAGATTGCTGGTAAGAGTACAGTATTGATTCCACATAACATCAATCTTACAGGAGTTGTACTGTTGATCAGTATACTTTTAGTCTGATTTCTAGATGCTGGTGAATAGCTTGGGACCACTGTACTTGGCTGTATATACTAAGGATCATTCTACCTTAGTATAGTGTCCTATACCTTAGTATACACACTTAGTCTAGTGTCAGTATATACTAAGGATCATTATATGTTTCCCCATGTATTTGTGCCTTAAGTACTGATGTCTGCTGTAGAGCTCTCTCTCCCCAGCGGTGAGAGTGGTATGTGGGAAATGGTCTTCTCTACATTGCACCCCATTTGTGGAAAGCCCACCCATTGGAGGTCCAGTGTTTGTTTTACTTTGGTGCCACATTTATTTAAAGTGTTTGGGGTTTAACTGATCCTGTCGACTGTCCCAGCTCCAAATGTATACGTGCATAGTTTAAAGTTGTTTTAACTTGTTAAATTAAAATGGCTGTGCAGTTAAATTAAAAACTATCTTTTAATATGTGTGCCCTGTACTTTACTTTTATTGTTATATTTTCAAATGTTTTTATGTTGTTTCATATTATGTTTTATGATGTTTTAAAAGGATAATTTATTTACTTGCTTTAGCAAGATAATTTACTTACTTATAAAATTATTATTGTCTTTTAGTTGTACCTTGATTTATCCTATCCTATCAGTTGCCTTGGGTTCCATATTGGAGGGAAGCAGGAAATAAATTAAATATTAAATAGAAATCAATTTTAAATCATTGTCTGTAATCAAAATTTTACTATCTAGACTATTAAATCACTGTTCAAATCAATTTTATTGTTTTAATTTCTGAATTGGGCTAAACTATTTAAATAGATATTACTTGTATGCTACCTTGAGATGCCCTGACATGAAGATAAATACATGAGATAGATTAGATTAGATAGATCAGAACTAATATGTCTTATTTGTTTTTGGACCTTTGACATGACTAGGTTTAGCCGGCTAGTCTGATAGGCTTCAGTCCTCACCACCCCCCAATATTCTAGTGTTGCAGTGTGTTGTTTTATTGTCATTCCACTCCAAGATCAAAGAGTACAAAATTAAAATGTTGTTGTTGCACTTTTTATACATTAGCTCAAAAGACAAACTTTACTTTGCATTTCTTCATCTTATATATCTTTATTATTTTTAATAGTGCTCATTAATATTTCATTCTGTTGCTGATGCCTTACTGCAATGCAGTGGTGTCACTAGGGGGTGCAGTGATACAGGCCGCACTAAGTGACACCGGGGGGGGGTGTCACCTGGTGAGTTAGTACACTCTGGGGGGGGGGAGTGGGTGAATGCCCTCCAAGTCCGCAGTGCAATGGAAGGTTGGAGGAGTGCCCTTTTAGCCCTGCCCCCAGAAACCCCACCTCCCCACACTGAGTGATACCACAGGCAGAGACGAGAGATAAACCAGTGCTGCAATACTAATATTCAGGTGTATACTTTTGAACTTGCAGAGTCTCATTTTGTTTTCAGAGAAGTCAATTCCATATATATTTTTTACTCTTTCAGTTTAGGTCACCAGGTTTTGCAACAAAATCCTTTGGTTGGAGGGGCACTAGATGCTATACCAGCCACAGCTTCCCACCCAAACCTTAACTCTGTACAAATGCCTCAGGAACAGATGCGACAGAGACAGCAGCAAATTCGACAACAGAGACTTCTTCAGGTATGGGGATAGGCTTTATTACTATCTTTATGAAAACTAGGTAAAATGAATTGTTCTAATGTTGTATTCTGATCATCTGAATGATCATACGTTTTCTGAAGGCTGTTAAGTTTTTGCAACTTTGACAATCTCCTTTCAAAACTTGTTACTTGTGGGCCAAACTGCATGATTATTTTTTCCGTGTAGTTCTTGCCTTCTGTGTACTTCTGGTGTTTGCTTTTTTAAAAACCAACTGTATGTTGCATGTGTTTTGACCCTCGGATTCTTTTGCTAGAAGTGGCAAGGATTGAACATGGGATCTTAGAAACAGGATATCCTGGTATGTTAGATAAAAATAGAATAACCTGGCATAATACCATGCCTTTAATGTACTTATATTTCAGGTCTTGGGTTATAAGATTTTTATTATGCAATTAATAGAAAGGCAATTTCTGTAGTAATGTTTTATAGTGTTACAGGAGCAACATCCTGGAATATATGGTTTATAATATGCAACAGACATCAAATACACCTTGCAGTTACATACACGTATATGTGTGAATCTAACTAGCATGTTCAACACTCTTATGTGCCTTATATTGCTTATCATGTGTTCTAATAATATGCTAAGGCTGAAACACAACTGCATTTGGAACACTGATTTGAGTATGTAGGAATGAGTGCAGACATGTATGCATATGTATGGTGTAATAGGCATTCTATGGGAGAGAGAGACTTAGCAACCTGTCAGGAAGGAGGAAAAAACCAACTGCTGTAAAAGAAGGGGGGGGGGAGACATTAAATTGTTGTGAACTCTAGCTCAGAAGTTTATCTCCAAAGACTCCAACTACAAGACAGATACCTCAAGTGCTCTTCAGAGAGGACGTGCTAAACAGTACTTGGGATTTGCGTAAGTACTTAGAACTCATGTTACTTGCTCCATTATCAAAGCAATCACAATGTTCTGGCTGAAAATGATGAGTTACCAATATGTTGACATCAAAAGAACCTGAGTGGGATAAAAGAAGCACTCTGGGTGGACTAGAATTTTGACAAGACCACTCTGTTGGAAACCGAGGTTATGGATCATTACACTGACCTTCTCTTTCAATTATGTATATTCTCCCTTAGGATGACCGCCCAGGTTTGGGTGAGGTAAGGCTGCTTTTTGTGACTTTGTGTGTGTGACCAGACACTTACATTGCTTCATTCCAGTCAACCTGAGACAATACAAACACTTCATGACTGGTAATATGCCCAAATGTTTCTCTTTCATCATTATTCTTTTCCTTCTTTCCATTTTTCTAAAACCTACTCTAAGTCTTAAACAATCCCAAAAATTCCAACAATTACCCTCCCACTTTCATGAGGGACTGATGCTCCCTCTTTTTGTATACATTTCTTGTATAGGATTTTTCCCTTTTCCATCTTTTCTCCATCTGCCTTGTTAAGGCTGGGTTTTTCTGCTGTATTACGTTATGTTCCATAAACAACTTCTGCACTATCAAACATGTCGTGAGAGATAAGCAGAACCATAGAGATCTAACTAGTTTCTATCCTAGATACAGATAGACTGTGTTTTTGTTGCATAGTAATTCCATTGTTATTGACATTATATCATGATGGTTTATTGTAACCACATAAATTCTCTCCCATTATTATAATGAAACAGGGTTGCTTTAGTTCTCCTTAGCTGGATTCTCATTCTCTTTAGTTGGGCAGTCACATCACAGTGTTTTACAGGATTTATTCCCAGGGCTGGGTGTGGGAGAGAAGGGCCAGTCTTGAAAAACCATGGGCCTGAATCTGGAACTGTCATGACAGATCTATTACCAAGATTAACATAGGTCTAAAACACAGTGCAGAAATAATCCAATTTGAGACTGCTTTAACTGCCCTGGCTCAATACTAGGGAATTCTAGGAACTGTAGTTTTGTGAGACATGGTGCCACAATAAACTACAGTTTGCCTGGCACTGAATGAGGGCAGTTAAAACAGTCTATAACTAGATTATTTCTGCACTGTGTTTTGGACCAGTTACTGAGCTGAAGATCTCCTAATATTCTTAATGGTTCTTAATGGGTTTTTCTGCTGCTGCTGCTGCTGCTATGTGTTCTTAAAGCAATAGTGGATAATTCCTGGCACTTCCAAAGCCTTTCACCAATTGATTTGTTCAATTTTCTGGCAAGTGGACTCTGTTTATTCCTTTGTAGCCTGCTGGTGGGTGGGGGGAAAGTGGCAAGAGATAGTGATGCGGTAAAGAAATGGAGAATAAGAGGAAGGACATGGGAGGGTGAGAATGATAAGGGGTGGCAGTAGGAAAGCAACAGTCACCTGATAGGTTCAACCCTCAACAGATTACTCTGGAGGGAGCGTATGCCACAGAAGAAAAAAGGATTCTTTATTCCTGCCTTAGAGGCTGCTTGGTCATTGCTGTTGGCCCTTTTGTATAACAGTATTGCAGGTAATATTGTAGTCACTTTCGCAATATTTTTTTTTAATTGCAGCAGCAGCAGCAACAGCACCAAAGTCAGCAGCAAACTCTTAGTCTCCAAGCAATGCAGCCTCAGCAACCTTTGGTAAGAGAACATATTACTAATTGACCTTATTCTGGAGCACCATACTATTGGACAATATGAAGTAACAGTGTAATGTAACTTTGAAAACTTGGGCTCTCCTTATTGTCCATTTCTGGAGTCTTGGAAAGGAATGGGGGCTGATGTGAGAAATTAATCTCAGTAAAATCATTACCATACATATTCGACTGTAAGTCGACCTCATGTATAAGTCAAGGGCAGGTTTTGGGCCCAAAATTATGGATTTTGATATGAACTGTGGAAATTTTGAGGGTAAAACTTAGGGGCATGTAATAAAGGATCTAAAAGAAGAAGCAAAGAAAAACAATGCCAAATAACTTACAAAATCCCAACAGACTTAACTGTGCTCATAATAAAGGCTGGATAGATGGGGTTGGGGGTGGTCACTGGTTCCATGGCAAATTACACTCTTGCCTTTCACCAGGGGATGGTTCCCTTTAAAAAAATGAGTTGTACTTATATTGACCCATGGATAGGTCAACTCAGGTTTTTTGGGGTCAATTTTTGACTAAAAAATTTAGACTTATGTACGAGTATATACAGTAGGTAAGGAGACTTTAAAGTGAAAACGGATGCTTGAAACTATATAAATCAGATTTGTTGACACAATGTAAGTACAGGTGGCCCTTGGTATCCACAGGAGAGCCATTCTGGCCCTCTCTGCAGATAAGAAAGAATGCAAGACCTCAAGTCCCATTATCCCCAGTGGTGGTGCTGCCATTGAAAACAATGGGGCTTGCCATCCATGGATGCTCATATCCGCAGACGGCAAGCCCATGTTTGACAATAGCCTATTGTAACACTTACTCTTTGCAATAGTATGCATTTTGTGTTGCCTAGACTGAGGATGTACATATCTTCACAATGGTAAAAAGTAGTAGCTTTATCATTCTGGCAGCATGTTTTCTATTTAATACTTGTATGAGGATGCCCTCTAGTGTTTAATGTGCCAATGAATTTTCTGTTGCTGTCTGTAATCAAAATTTTACTATCTAGACTATTAAATCATAAACAATATACATATATTGTTTATACCATATATACTCATGTACAAGTCAACTTCATATATAAGTTGAGGGAAGACTTAGGGCAAAAATCATGGTTTTTTATATGACCATGGATAAGTCAAGGGTAGAATTTAGGGGACAGAAGGTTTTAGCATCAAGTTGGAAGTTGAGATAAAAGGGGTGTTTGGATGTCAGAGGAAATGCAAAGAGGAGGAGGAAGAGGAGGAGGAGGAGGAAGCAAAAAGTTTTTAACATTGGATTGGAAGGCGAGGGATAAAAGGGTAGCTGGATCATCAGGGGAAATTGGAACATCAGGGATTTTTTTTTAAAGGACCTTTATAAGCAATCTTACTGTTTGTTGTTGTTGTTAACTGCCCTCCAGTTGATCTCAAACCATGCAATTGTATTGACCCGTATATAAGTTGACCCCAGATTTTAGGGTCAACTTTTGGGCATAAATTTCTCTACTTATAGTTGATTATATATGGTATATATAAACTGTGATTTTCATTTGGCTGCACTGTGTTGCCACACGTTTTGTTTCATAATTAGTACTTGTTAGTGTAGGCTTTTTGGTAAAAGATGTTGTAGGTATATAAACGTGAAAAGTTTGTGCCAGTGCAGTCATGGGGCGTTTCATAATATCAGCGTAGATGGAGATTTCCCTAATAGTACTTGATATGTTTAAAACATGTTGACATTAAGACTGCCATATAGTTTTAGGATTTGTAAGTGGGCAACTAACAGTGTCTCATTCATGGGGTACCACTAATTTGTATTATGACCTGAAGTATTTTATATAAAGGTAAATCCCAGTTATACTGTGGATTGTAATGCAAGATACTGAAAAAGGAGAATGAAGTTGATGGAAAATGTAACTTCTGTTATCCCTTCCCTCTGTATAAAATAATTGTCTTATACATAAGGAGCACAAGGAATAGAAGCAACATCAAAGCATGGTTATACAATGCAAAGCTGAATTTCCAAACTAAAGAGCAGAGCTGTGTATTAGCTTAGACATTCTAGAATACCAATAGATCCATTCAGGTTGCATTTATAAGAAAGTCCTATTTAAACTGTTGCAAGGTTAGATGAATCCCTCAAAACAGGTCTTAATAAAAGTCCAGCATCCCTATCAGTAAGACATAAAAGTCTTGGGAGTCAAGCTTGGGCACATCTAGTCAACAGTTCCTTTAACAATGAGTAAAACGTACTTTTTATTGGATTGTTAGAAAACTAAGAGGCTCTTGAAATAACTAAACTTAGCTGAGGCCCGACAGTGTTCTTTGGAGGTAGGTCAGCATATTCATAAGTTAATGAAAGGTGCAGAATCCTGGCTATTGTTCTACAGTTCCTATCAATGGCAATTGCAGTGGCCTGTAGATCAGAGATCTTCTCCCACATGCTTTCAGCAGAAGCAGTCCAAAGGCATTTAGTAGCTTCTTCTTTCTAATGGATTTTTCTGTGGAAAGAAAAAAAGTCAAAAGAAGTGGTGGGAAAACACAAAAAGATCACAAGTTGAAGATGAATAATAGAATCATAGAGTTGGAAGGGACCCCAAGGGCTCTCCAGCCCAACTCCCTGCCATGCAGGAATACACACTCAAAGCATCCCCAAACAAATGGGCATCCAACCTCTGTTTAAAAACCTCAAAAAAAGAGAGACTCCACCACTCTCTGAGGCAGAGTATTGTAGTGTCAAACACTCTTACTGTCAGGAAGTTCTTCCTAATGTTGAGGTGGAATCGCTTTTTATGTAGTTTGAATCTATTGTTCCGGGTTCTGTTTTCTGAACTGCAGAAAACAAACTTGCTCCATCATCAGTATGACATCCTTTCAGATATTTAAACAGGGCTATCATATCACTTCTTAACCTCAAAAGCCAGTAAAATTATGTGAACAAGGTATTGCAATTTGCATGACAGAGGCCTGGTCTGGATGCATCTCCAAATTTCAGTGTTCACTGTTTTCATCCATAGAATAGATTGGGGCTTAAATGCTATTTATGAAATTTGCTCTCTAGCTAAAAGTTTCTGAATTTTGCATTGAATTATGAGATACTGCATGCATTTCCAGCAGATACATGTGAAGATTGATCTTCAGGCATACACACCATTCATCATACTCATTCTAGCAACAGGAATGACAACTGTCACAACCTTATTTTGCTGTTTGTCTTGTCCAAATTCACCTCAGTGACTGCCAGCCTTAACTGCTTGCAAATTTCCATAACTATACTTTAAATAAAGCAATATTAAGATGAACTTCAGATATCCTCCAGATACTGATATAACCACTATGTAAAATCAAATACCTGTTTGATACTCAAGACCCTGAACCTTCTCGGGGTTTTCATCTTCAGGGTTTGCATTCAAGTTCTGGAGCTGAAACAAAGGAGCTTTTGATTGAAGCTTTTCAGTGGACTGTTATATTGACTTAGGGTTCATTCACACTTGCAAAAAAAAAAAAAAAAAAAA
>JAIPUX010001880.1:91437527-91449735 GCA_020142125.1 Phrynosoma platyrhinos
CCCCCCACAGCCCCACGACAACACTGAGAGGGGAAAACATGGTGGTTTGACAAGATTGCGGTGGGATGGGTACCACCCCTCTGCCCATTGTCCCTCCTTTCTGAATGGGATCAAATGGGATCGGAAACTTGTTCACATTTGTTCACAGCTATTGCAAACCTCTAAATTTTCCAAAAGAACTGATTCTTTTGGACTTCCACCAGTTTCCAAAAGAACTGATTCTTTTGGACTTCCACCGATTCACCCTGATTCAGACCGAACACAGTCGGATCTGAAATCGATTCAAGTGTGAATGAGGCAATATAAACTGATTTAAGCCAATCTACAAATTGTGTGAATGAGGTCCATGTTTGACCATTTCATTTTTCAAGGAAAAAAATTGCACCAGCAGATGGGAATCACAAATTAAGTTTGCACAAACAAGCTTGCACAGGTTCATGTGCCAAGCTTGAGACTCAAGAGCCTATCTAATCTATTCATTTTGCTCCTCTCCCCACAAGTAGGTTATTTTCCTGAGGTCACTACAGAATTTCAGGGATTGTATGTTAATCTCAATTAAAAGGCCAAATTAAATTCTCCTTTTGCATCTCCATTCTTCCATCCTGCTTTGAGCTCTGCATTGTAGCTTACTTGCTTCCAAGGTATTCGATCTGATTTTCCCATCAGAAGTTGTGAAATATCTGCCTTCTCTTGTTCCTAAAATAAAGCTCTGACTGGTCCACTCTGACATCTTGCCTAGCTCAATAAGTTAGATAACTTGGCATACTTATGCATGCTTTACTCTGGGTTTTGTGAGCTCAGCTGCAATGTTTTCAGTGCATTTGGCCTTCAGTTGCATAAATCAGTCCAGAAGATAACTCTGCCTTGCATGCACTATAGTTTATGGGGATACAGTGTTCCCTGGTCATTGAATCTTGAGTATAAAGGGGATTTTTTTTTCCATCAGTGAGTCTTGGAACTCCACCTTAGAATCCTTAGCATATTCTCTTTAGTCTTACTTGTATGTCTGTGTTTAGGAAGTGATGTTGCATATCTGTCTCTGGTGTAGAAAGATATTTCAGATGCAAGGAAGCAGGATGGCCTTGAGCAGTCTTCACTGACTTGCTCTCCTCCAGATTCTTATCCAAAAGGGCCAGTGGCCTTGCTGGATGGAGATGATGACAGGCAGTTGCAGTCCAATAACCCAAATGACACCACATTGTTAAAGGGTCCCTGGGACTTATTTGAAATTGTGAGCTTTGGGAGTGCTGGCACAAGAATTAAGAGGTGAAAATGATTACAGGGTACATGGGGTATTGCAAGCTGTATTTAGGCTCCTCTTTAGTCCACTAGGCACAAAGCTCTTTAGAGGCTTTTTAAGCATGTTCAGCTGAATTTGGAAGTCTCAAGGATCCTAATAATGCAGAAGTCATGAATGCAGGAGGCAACAGCAGCTTAGGACCGCTGAGACTGGTGAGCTGAAAGGTGGAGTCACTAGAGGTCTGGAGTCACATTCATCTAGTATTCTATCCAGTCTCCTGTTTTAACTCTAAGTACACATTTACCGAGCTACTGTTTAGAGGGAGTTAGGTAGCCATCAGCTGCTTGGAGGGCTCCTGTGAATTTTCCATCCTAGTATATGACCTGCCACAGCAACAGCAAATAGTGCTTCTTCTACCTGTTCCTCCCTCCCCAGATGGACTGCTAGTAGTTTTCCATCTGAGTGAGTGGCTAGTAGTGGCTAATACTAGCAGTAACAGCCACCACTGCCAAGAAGGAGAAGGCTTGCAAGTGAGCACTGGCTGAAACCTGTGTTTGCATTTCTGATAGTGTGCTTGCCTGCTGCCCACCGAAACAACATCAGCTCCACTTTTTCTTCTGCCTTCTCTCTTCCAGCAGTTGTGGTTCTTAGCAGTCATTGCTGCTTGCTGGCAGATAAGCAAATGGCAGAACTGGGGAGAAGCAACACTTCTGGTCCCAATGTTGGTTCAAATAAGCACTGGTTAGTATGTCTAGAAACCCATCCTGATTGGGGCTATGCCATCCCTAAGTAGTTGAATCCCCAAATCTGCTGCAGATGGTGGCAAGTAAAATGCTTCAAGGCCACTGTAGATTGGCAGTGGTTCTGCTCAAGAGATTGGTGCCTTGACAGTTTATTATGATGATGTCCCTGCACGTAGCTTTTTAACATGTAAATAAATCCCAGTAAAATGTATCTTCCATGAAGGCAATGAAGTATCCCCCCCCCACTTTGACTGTGTTCCCTCTCTCTAGGCTGTATAATGTCAATTCTCTTCATAAAATAAGTTTCATAGTGGATGCAAAAATATTGACTCCCCTTCTTCTTCCTGTGGAGGGATATTGCATTACTGTCCTAGGAATGGCTGATACTATTCCACCTTTAATAGTGCCAACAGAAAAATTCAGGATTTCCCCTTCCCTTTGGCTGGTCCCAGAAAGTGTTTGTGGAGACATTTCGAAAGCCAATGGAATATCCAACTTTACAGTTCCTAAGATTAATTTATTTATACTGAAAATCTGGTGCCTCTGTGGTAACTGCTTAAACATGGGCCAGAAAACTTGACATCACTCATATGTTTTTATTTTATGACAAATACTATTCATTATTATTTTTGGATTGTCATAAAATAGTAAAATAGTATTTTCCATTAAGTTATCAGTTCAGCATCCCTATTGATGTGTGCCCAATAACAGAAACTGCACTTTTGAAGATATCAAGAAAAACATGTAATTCTCAAGAGCAATAAAGCAAATCTGTACATTAGACTTGTGGGAACAAGAAACAGGAAAGATACATTAGAATCTATTTTCATTTATTTTATCAGGACAAGATTTTCAGAGCCATAACTTTTTTAAAAAAGTATTTGGCAGGCTACTTATAATGAAAGAGGATCTAACATAATTCATGTCACTAGCCTGGATTTATTGTTAAACTGCTGTTTTAATAGATGTCCCAACAATAAATGTACCACTAAATAGCCAAAACATGAAATATTGGGTTCTGGTTTAGTCTTTTGGGAAATATACAATAAAGCAAGAGTTTTATATTACATAGAATCTCTGAAATTTGGTGCATTTCTTGCCAGTACAGATACAAATATAACTTAAAAAGAGAGTAAATTGCTTTGTTTGGTATAAGAATTCCCTTCACAATTTCATCATGGAATCTACATGCCTGATGAAAGCCTCCATATTTCCTTCTGGTACTTAACATTCAGAGAGGCCTTGACTAACAAAATTGCAATGTCTGTAGTTCAGTGTGAATGTTAATAGTGTGGAAGTGTTCAAAACCATCAATAAACTGTGTAATGCTAATTTCAAAATCTCCTGATTCTCCTGGGTATACATGATCACACACAGTTGGGCTGACTCTTAGGGATGAACACAGAGAGGGGTCTGTATGGAAGAGCTATACACACTAGTCAGTCTCAGCATTTTTAAGGATGCAGTAAAATGCAGAGAGACTGATTGGCATCCACACACCTTCCATACAGATCCCTTGGTTTGACCATAAAATGTGTATAGTACAATTCATACAAAATGGTTTGACCATAAAATGTGTACAGTACAATTCATACAAAATGGTTTGACCATAAAATGTGTACAGTACAATTCATACAAAATGTACCACAGATCTTAACTTTATTTTCATTCTCAGAATTTGCATTTTTCCTTGGATTTCACTTTCACATTAGACTTGAAATAGTCCTGTGTCTGTAGATCAGAGGTGACAAATCCTTCTCAGTTTCATTGTGCACAGCATGTAGGTACCTCCAGGAGTTGAACATATCTTGAGATAATTGATGGAATTTGAATATATAATTTTTCTGTTTTAATAAACTGAAAATATTATTAGCTAAATAAGAATATAGACCTTTAAACTTGATAAGCGATTGGACACAATTCTAGCAGCTTTTTAAAAAATGAAATTTGAATTACAGTCTGGAGGGATCCATTGTGCCCTGAAAGACTGTAGGAAGCTTTGTCTCTAGTGTTGTGCCAAGTGCAGTTTTATTTCCACCCCTCTTGGAGGAGTGAAGACTCATGAGAGGTTCTCATGAATGCAACCAGGTCTCGTGGATTGTTTTTTTCTCACAGGGCTTGACAGGGGCATAAATAGGTCTGTCACATTCTGGGCGTTCTAGCACTTGCCCACTTTTCCCTGAAAGGGGGCGTAAATTTTCTTCCTCTGCCTTTTTTCCTACTTCATACTGTTGAGAAGGTGATGGAAGCCTCAATTCAATGTGATTTGTATTTATTCGCTTACTGCCACATCTGAGTTAAGATCTAAAGTCTGGTCTACTTAATTTAATCTACCTGGGACCATGTATTCTAGTAGGAAGAGAAGCAGAGTTGGATTAGAGTAACAGATTTAGTGTGCAAAGTGAAATCCAGAATGAATGGGCTCTTTCATATTATTTTTGTAAGTGACTTCTTTTTTCTTGGACCAGTAAGTTTACATAGCAGACATTGTTGGTGTAGCTGTGAATGTTTTGCTAACTTCTCGTGATGTTTAACATTGCAGTTCCCAAGGCAAGGCTTGCAACAAACACAACAACAACAACAAACAGCTGCTCTTGTCAGACAACTCCAAAAACAGCTGTCAAGTAAGTATGCAGCACAAGATAAGGCTCTGTCCCTCTCTGTCCCTCCCTCTCCCTCTCTCTCCTTTTCTGTCAAAAGTTCAGCTTTTGTGTGCTTCCAATAGCTTTTTCTGCCAATTCATTTTTTTAAAATAATAAATCTGGATATGGGCAGTTCTAGTTGTAGTAAAAGGGATGTGATGGCTTAAATGTTAAGATGCCAGTTCTGAAGATTGGCAGTTCGAGGCCCAGGTGCCACATGATGGGGTGAGCTCCTGTCAATAGTCCCAGCTTCTGCCAACTTAGCAGATGCAGATAGATAAATAGGTAAATAGGTACCACTTTGGTGGGAAGGTGACGGCGTTCCATGCAGTCATGCTGGCCACATGACCCCAGAGTCATCTTTGGACAATGTTGGCTCTTTGGCTTAGTAATGGATATGAGCCCCGCCCCCTATAGTTGGTTACATCTAGACATACATGTCAAGGGAAACCTTTACCTTTACCTTAGTTTTAGTAAAGAAGCTTTGCTGGCCCTAAAGACTGTATCCTGAAAAGTGTGACATGCATGAATACTACTATCCAGTAAGGGTGAGTGCACTGTAAAAAAATTTTTTGCCATGGATTTACACATAAGTAGTATTGTGAAACCATGTTTAAACCAGTAATGGGAGAGTTTATGTGAGAAATATTTGATAGAATTTGTGTGAGAAATATTTGATAGAGATTTCCTTCCACCCTTTCATAAGATAGGAATGCAGTTCCTACAGTGATGGAAAAGCAGGCATTCATAAACCATGGAATGTACCTTTTATAATTCTAAGCCAGGCCTATACAACTTTGATTCAGTAAGACAAATGTTTCAAATTACCAGACATGCACACAGTAGTGTTCTTCTTTGAGCTGCATAAATGGGGATGACATTTGTCAGTCATCTAGCAAGCCATAAAACACAGCCTGTCACATTTGTCAGGATCTCGCTGTAGTTATCATAATTTTGTTGCAGTTATGCTGATAGGGCAGTGGTGGCGAACCTCTGGCACGTGTGTGAGTGGTGGCACTCAGAGCCCTCTCTGTGGGAAAGCACACCGTTGCTCCAGCATAGAGTTCACCAGAGTTAGTTACTACAGAGCCAGAGGGATGAAGCACTTTGTGATAAATAAGTGGATTTTGGGTTGCGGTTTGGGCACTCGGTCTCTAAAAAGTTTGCCATCACTGTGATGGGGATCCATACCTAACAGTTTGCTGGGTTTTAATATTAATATCTTAAAACTTGTCAATGATTTTTTTCTTTAAATATCTAATCACACAATATTAATCTCACAATATTAGGTTTGAGAGGGCATTTACAATTGTGGCATTAGTGGCATGGTCATGACTGTGTAGTGTTAGTGAATGTTGAGCAGTAACGTATCTATAACTCTAGGTTACAAATCCATGAATGCAATACATAATCTTACAGGCACCACTTTATATTTTGAGTATAATCTGCTATCTATTATCTGTGGGCACTGCAGCTGTCTTAAGAAAAGTGGAAGCAGAAAAGTGGATTCTACTTGAAAGTGAAATTGATTGGGCCTACAATCCTGTTTTACCTCATGTAGACTTGGAATTAGACATCACTGAATTCAGCAGCTGGACACAGTATTTTAATATCAACAAGCTTTAATATTAAGGATTTCTATTTTCACTTCCTAGGTAACCAGCCACAGCAGGGAGTGAATCCATATGGTCACCCTTCACACTTCTGAAGAGTGAAGTAAGGCAAAGTGTTTGCACTGAAAAGTAGGAGAACAAACTTGATGCACTAATAATTTTGTTTCCATTTTTGTGTGTGCTACAAATAATGTAATTTTTTTCCATTTAATTAGCATTTGGATTATGTGGGCATGTATTAAAAACAAGGTTGCTGCAAAATATATGAACTTGGTGCTTTGGGGTATTAACACTCTTTTCCAAAAGGATTCCAAATCCTGGATTTCTTTTTTGTGGAAAACAAGGATTTTTTTCATCCTTCTTAAGAACTCACTGGACCAAGCGTACTGACTAAATGACCCACCCTTTTTTTGCATAACTACTATTCCCCAATGTCCCACATACCTTACCTGTTTTTGTATTGATTTTAGTTATGTTAATTTTGATAATGTTTGTAGTTTTCACAAGCACTTTATAAATTCATTTTTTTCAAAGTTCCTGATTCCTCCCTTGCTTTATTTGAAATAATAAAGTTTTGAAGGAGGATCCCTATTTGTAGTCATACAAACTTCTATGAAAATTCCATAGTTTAACAATAAAGAAACTCGCTAGATTTTTCTTTCATTGGAAATGTCACTGGAAAGAGCAACTGCAGATTTCAGTCAAAGCCACAACAATGATGGGATAATTTGCTTGGAATGAGGCAATGGATGCTGCTGGAGAAGTCACAGTTGAACTGATTTTAGACTCCAGTCCTGTGTATTGTTGGTTAGTATCCATGCATAACTACTACAAAAGTCTGTGGAATTTGAAAATTGCCAGTTGTGCATAGAGTTGTAGCCTGTAGTTGTAGTTAAAGACTGGAATCATAAAGCATATAGGTTTTCATGTTGTTTCCCATAATCTTTTTGGAAATACTTACTAGAGCTTCCACAGCATGCAACAGAAGTTAAGGTGACTATTTTCTACTTTTTATTGTGTAGGTTTTCCAAAGCAGTTTTGGGAAGTTGTTTCCCCTTCCTCTAAATAGAAATGTTTCCTAGTAATGTGAAGAAAGAACTGTTTTCTGTGATGTTTTAGATAATACTACTTTTAATGGCACTCCAGCTATGGCATGATTGACCTGCCAATGTATGTGTGGGATGAGATTTATTGCACAATGTGAGCCTCCACCAACAATGTTAAACAGCATTAGTTTTGTTTGTTTGTTAAGGACTGGAGATTATCTATCTTATAACAGGAGTGGACAATCTTTGGCCTTCTAGATACTCTGGGCATCCATCAGCCCCACCCAGCATGACCACTGGTAAAGGATTGTGGGAGTTGTAGTCCAAAACATCTGGAAGGACAAAGTGCTGATGAGGTAGCAAATGTATATGTGGATTGTGCTGCACTGGTGAGGGCTAACATTATAGAATACTTCCCAACAATAGTTCCTACACACAAATTGTTAATGTGTTATGGAGAAAATCTAGCTAGAACTGTAGTTTTATATGGAAGAACATAAAGTCTTGACTTCCTACCTTCCATTTTAAGCAGTCCAGTCCAGGCTCAGGATTACCACCTTAGCTACTGTTTGTGAGAACTAGGCCTTAGTTTTCTAGTCACAGGAACATTTATTTATTATTTTGTACTGTAGGTACTCAAAAGTTTAAATTTTGGTTATTTTTGTTCATGTAAATACAGCTGTATTTATAAAGTTGCTGTAAAAGCACAAGTAAATTATTCATGAAATGTATTGCTATAAAAATAGAAACTATTTTAAGCTTGTAGAAGTCCTATTTGTTCATATTTGAGTAAAAAATAATCAGACAAAACTACTGTTTGGTGAATTTTGGGTATTCTGTATTATCTTTTTAGAATTAGATGGACAAATTTTAATTATGACTTATGTAGGGCATTTAAAATATTTGGAACTATTTTACCATGTTTTCTGTACAAATTTTTCATTCACCTTGTATTAGGATTACAGTAATACTGTGAATTAAACAGTATCTACTGAGTAAATTAGTCAAACAGTTTAGAATGAAATTTGCATTGCAGTATCAGACCAATGCATTACTACCTTCCTATAAAGATGTTGGAATCTTTATGATAATAAATACTATTGTGAACTGCTGTATACACTGTGAAAAAACTAAGTTGTACATTGTGAAAACTTCTAATTCCATTTTTTGTCAATAATATGTCTGTTCTAATTACTTTTGTCTGAATTATGAAGACACCACTGCTTTTGTAACAATGTTGGTTATTTTCTTTAAAAACTATTTAGATCTGTAAATATATCTGAAATTTCCTAGTACCTCAACAAATTGTTGATGCAGCTTTATATTCTTTGGAGTCTCTCACTGTGTTCAGCTAAAGCAAAATCAGAATAGTCTTTACAAATTTTCTGTGCACTCAGTTTTATATACATATTTAGCAATGACTACCTAATATCTGGTCAGTGGGTAAGCCTCACAAATGTACACACAAAAAAATGGTGGCGGTGGTTCCATTGCAATTTGGATTTCATTATTGGATCTTTTTTACTATTTTGTCACCAGTCACTGATGTTTCAATAGATTATTTTGGAAGTTTACACAGTCTTCATGGGATTTTACTATCCTGAATAATTTAGTTAAATTGCCTGGCTTGGTCATTATGTCAAATTGCCAAAGATATTACCTGAATTAATGCTATTTGAAACTATTTTTTACTGATATCGTTCTTCACACTCCTCCTCAGTACTACTACTACTACTACTACTATTACTATTACTCCTCTATACTCTTTATACTCTAAAAAAACAAACATCCACATCAATACTCCTCCTCTTCCTCCCCTTGCTCCTTATAATTAAAACAATACAGTGCCCTCTTAAAAGCTTTTCTTTAAAATCTTCAGTTCTCAAAAATGTTTTCACTTACCGGTGGAAGGACAGCAAGGAGAGACCCATTCTGATCTCCAAGGAGAGGACTTCTAGAGCCTACAGGCAACTACTGTGAAGACCCTATTTTGTATCCTCATGAGTTGTACCTGTGAAGGTGGTGGAATTGAGAAGCGCCTGTCCTGAGGATCTTGGGCTTGGGTGGGCCAATACAGGAAGACCTTGTAATTTATACCTAGCACTTTTAATTGTGTCCAGAAAAACAGGTCAACCTGCAGAGCTGTTGTAGCAAGGGGCTTGGATGCTCACTGTAACCTGCCCCAGTTAACAATTTGGCTGCAGCATTTTGGGCCAACTGAAGTTTCCAAATACTTTTCAAAGGCAACCTGTTAAAATAATCTACCGGTAAATGGGATGTAGCTAAGGCATGTGTCACCATGGCCAGATTAGATGCCTCCAGGAACAGCTGCTGGAAGTGCACTAGCTTTATGTGTGGAATAGCACTCTTGGCTGCTGCTGAAGCCTGAGCCTCCAGGCTCAAAGTCAGGTAGAGGAGTACACTGAAACTGTGCATTGTCCAGCACAAGCTGAATCACTATCTCCTGAGCTACCTTTCAACTGAGCATGAGCACTGCTGTCAAGATTAAGCTTCAATTTAGTCATCTTCATCCAACTTTTCATTATATTGCAGGGGTCCCCAAACTACGGCCCGCAGGCCGAACCCGGCCTGTCGAGGCCTTTCAACCAGCCCACAGCCGGTCCTGCCACTGCCAGTACCGCTGTTGTGCACGTGCGACATGGGGTGCCATTTTGTGTTCCAATCGTGCTGCAATTTTTTTCCGGCCCTCCGAAGATCTGGGGGACAGCGAACCAGCCCCCGGATGAAAAAGTGTGGGGACCCCTGTTATATTGCATATAAGGCATCATACATTTCATTACATAACATGGCTTTCCAGAAGTTCACTTTCTAAGGACTTACATGGCGACTTGATCTCTCTATTCTGTTCTTTAAAAGGCTTGGTAGTAATTAACCATTAAACCATTTAACAAAGCCTTTTATCCATGATGATCATCAGGCTCTTCTACAATTTCATAGTTTCCCATAGTGTCTGCAAAGGCATTATACAGACATTTCATAAA
This sequence comes from Phrynosoma platyrhinos, assembly GCA_020142125.1. NCBI lineage: Eukaryota > Metazoa > Chordata > Lepidosauria > Squamata > Phrynosomatidae > Phrynosoma > Phrynosoma platyrhinos. The sequence goes on from JAIPUX010001880.1 coordinate 91,447,814, forward strand.
GCCTTTTACATGTACAAAATTCTGTCCTTTGTATCACCCTTAACCTTCTTAATAATATAACTTAAGCCCAAAAAACACCATAGAAGTAATCCAGTTTGAGACTGATTTAACTGCCCTGGCTCAATGCTAGGGAATTCTGGGATTTGTAGTTTTGTGAGATATTTCGCCTTCTCAGTCAGAGAGCTCTGGTGCCACAACAAACTACAAACCTCAGGATTCCACAGTATTGAGTCATGGTAATTAAAGTAGTATCAAACTAATGCCCAGGCAGATATAGTTTAATATGGCATTTAAGTAAGAATTGTTTTGATGGAAAAGACCAATTTTTCCCAAACTGATGCTCTCCAAATGTTTCTGACTCAGTTCTGAGAAGTTCCGCCTAAACATGGCATGGCCAGGGACAGGGATGTAAAATCTTTATTTAGTTTCATCTCATAGGCAAGAATGAATAACTTAAAACGTTTTCTCCATGTTAGACAAAATTTCTGTGTTTTGTGCACTTTTCAATGTTTTTTTTTTCTGCTTGAGACATTTTTTAAAAAGTTTCTCAGGGGAAAACCTTGGTATTTTGTGCAATATAGCCCTTTCCTTACAACAGCTGCCGAGGGAGAGCTACCTTTGCCTTCCCAGGAGGAGGAGGAAGCACTGAGAGGCAAAAAAAGCAGGGGCAGAGTGGAGTGAGGGTGAATTGAGTCCATCTCAGCTACCTCCTGTTTGCCTCTTCACTTGTCCCATCTGCACTTTCTGCTGCTCTATGCAAGCTCTATGTCCTGATTGCTTTAGGGCCAAGTAGGAATTTTGTTTTCCTTTTGAGCTTCACAAGAAGATGAGGGTTTTGCACACCCTGCACTGATTCATCTTGAAACAACAGGCGTATTGGATCGAGGAGTGCCACATTAAATCATTAGTTGGCTGAACTGGATAATAATTAGTGAAAGTGAACTAGGATAGGGGGCTGTCAGTGAGCACTCGGACACAGGTTGGGTGAAGGTCATGGAGATATGTCTGCCTGTGTAACAAACCAAGAGCATGGCTTACACATAGGGTTGGGATGGCTCACCTTGGAGGTGGGAGAGGAGGCAAATAGTACTGCCACCTCCACACTGATTTGCCCTGTTGTTTCCCTTATACAGGTTCCTTGTTAAATAAAATGGCCTTCAATTATCCACAGAAACTGGTGTCTCCCTCAAGTATCTGCACAATCAGCTGTATTTATGCTAAAGAATGGTCAGATGGTGTGTGTGTGTGCAAAAAAGTTGATTGTTTAGTTCACAATGGTTCAAGATCCCCATTCTATTGAAAATGAAAAAAAAAATTGCAAGCATTCTTTATATCTTTATATATATTTTTATATCAAGAATAGTCCATCTTCTTCAGCATTCTGTTCCCCAGATGTCTCTAGAAACCTTTGAGGGTATGACAAGTTGCCTTCACCCCTATTTGCCCCAACATTGGGTAGACAATAAGCAGTACAGGTTCACCATTTTTAAAATGTATAAATACATAGCCTTTTGTTCTTTGCATGGATGGGACAGATGGTGACCTTTTGACTGGCATACTTGTAAGTACTTTCACTGTTGGAGATTTGCAAGTTGAATGTAAACACTGTGGGAAAGTTGTTATGGCTTCAGACAAGAGGATGGACAAATGTTGCCCGCATGGTGATATGGTCTATAAACCCCAATAGCTCTAGCTAGCACAGTCAAAGATCAGGTATTATGGAAACTGAGGGGCTGAACAGATCACCCAAAAGGGGCAGTGACATGATGCCCCTTTGCTCGCCAGATCAGGGCCACAGCAACCGCACACCACAGCCCCAATTCAGTGCATTGCTATTATAAAAAAACTGCCAAAATGCAGCTCTTTTTAGAGCAGCAAAAAGCTGCCCTTGCCGCTGCTGCGGTGGCTTTTTGGTGTTTCTT
>JAIPUX010001880.1:91455530-91470535 GCA_020142125.1 Phrynosoma platyrhinos
TGGAAACCCCAAAACCCACCCTCCCCATTAAAAAAGTATTAAACTAAATATCAATAATTAAGAATAATTTTCTGTCCATGAATATTCTTCCACAATATCTTCTCTGTGTTCAGATATCCCAGAGTGCTCCACAGGAATTATTCCTACCGAGAAAAACCTGTTTTCTGTGAAGGAAACCCATGCCAAGGAAATCATGCCAAGAAACCTCCCTTAGGGTCACCATAAATTGGAACTGACTTGAAGACATACAACAACAAACAAATAAAGTTGTTTATGTCACAACTATTATCATTACATTCAGTAATATATAGGAATTATGATTAATGAGTAACATTAGTACAAAAATCATTACTAAGGATTTTGTGTGGTGTGATATGGATGGAAGGTTGAATGAGCCTTAAAGTGAACAGGAAATTGCAAACTAGGGTGCCAAGCAGTGGCAACAATAGAGGGGTGCAGCACGCACTAGGTGACATCCCAGACGAGGGGTGAGACCTGGTTGCCCCCTGCAGGGCTGCTGCCTCCTCCTCCTCATGACGAGAATGATGCAGTGGCACTGAGGAAAGCTGAGCATGCCCCACACCTTGGGACCACTGCCTCATTCTCCTCACAAGGAGAAAGCAAACACGCTACCTCCAAAGCCCCATCCCTCACATCAGAAGCCTGCCCCAGGAATCCTTGCCCCCCTCCCCCAATGCTGGATGACACCGGGGTGGGGATGCCACTGGTGCCAAGGACTACTAAAGGCTTAAGGTTGACTGTGCTATACACTGTGTGGTAAAGGAGGAGTACTTCCTCTTGTCCCCATGCTGTCTGAGGGAGATCTATTTTATAGAAGGTGGGATGCAGTTTGTTTTGGATAGCCAATTCCTTCTCACTTTGATCACATAGGATGGGCAAGGTGAATAGCCCATAAAGTTTAGCTCCATACTGAAAGATCCCTCGAGATCTATGGTGCCCAGCAATGTTTTATTTACAAATATACAGCTCCAGCAAATACTTGCTTTCTCCCTGCTTCTCTTTATGTCTCTGACAATCTATCCTAAAATCTGCTACTGTTGCTTTCAGTTCACAGCTACTTTATCAGTTTCTCTGGCTGAAGAGGGGATAAGGATGTCTAATCTTCTCCAACCACCTCTGAGGTTTCCTGGTTCCTTTGATGGTACAATAAAAGATGGATCTGACAGTTTTGTCAATTATGATCCAACTCAGAATAACTTAGCTTCCCTATGTTCTTTGCTATCTAAGCAGATCAGCCAACCAGTCAGAAAATCCTTCATATCAGAGTACATTAGCCAGAAATGCATCTGCTTGATTCATCCATGTTTGAAAAGAGAACAGCTAATTGGTCCCAGAAGCTTTATTCCTCCACATCACAAAACTCTTTAATGCATTAAATTTCAGATGTTCAAGACAAGAAAAGCAGTTTCCAAGAGCCTTACCTGTGCCACTGGTCAACAACAGCTTTGGAAGGTAGTCTCCAAATGATCTTGGGCTCTGGCTCTCCTGTAGCTGAGCAATTCAGAAGCAGTCTGTCTCCAAAATTCAGCTGAGTTAACCTTTGAGAGGCCACTGCAATTCGAGGCGTTGTATCACCATGTTCTACCTGGAGATTTACTACTCTCCTTTCTGAACCAGTGGAGCTGGTGGCTATACATTCATAATTCCCATTGTCAGAAGGAGCTATATTCCTGATATAAAGTGTTCCATTAGGAAATAGAAAAAGTTTTCCATTAATATACTGTAAAGGCCTCACTTCAGTTCCATCAAAGAGAACCCAATGAACACCTGGATGAGGGTTTCCTTTGGCAGTGCAAGGAAGCATCAAACTCTCCCCTCTGTTCCCTAACACATACTGTTTCTTCTCTTCCAGGATAATGGGTGGTGCAGCAATGACTTGCAATTTTAATGTCACTGTATCAGAGCCAGCTGCATTATGTGCAGTGCATGTATAAATCCCTCTGTCATAAATGCTGACTTTTTTAATTGTCAATGTACCATCTGTTTGAAAAGATATGCCTTCATTTCCTATAGAAGACTCTGAGATATAAGTTTTGTTTGCAAGGATCCAGGAAACAGTAGGAATGGGACGACCCTCAGCTGTACACTTCATGGTCACTGACTTGCCTGAATGAACAGTAATAATCTTGGACCTCCTCCCCAGGATTCTTGGTGGGTAGGTCACCACAGATAATGTGACAAGAAGCTTGTCAGAACCATACTGATTGGCAGCCACACATAGGTATTGTCCACGATCTTGGACATTGACATTCTGGATGGAGAGAGTACCATTGGGAAGAATCTCAAGTTTGTTATCATGTTTGTGTGTTGGTGAATCAACACCTGTTTAAAGGAAAAGAAAATGAAATTAGCCAAATAAAATCTTGTATTTTGCTTTGTAAAATAATAATTTGCAAACTAGAAATATGAAATATTTGTCTAGCTTAGTTTTTTTTGGTCTCATTTTTGATTTGTTAATGCAGCCTCCCTTCCACCAACTGTTACCGTTATTTTATAAAGAATAAAAAGATAATAGACCTTAAGTTAGTTCCAACAAAAGTAGAGCCATTCAATTGCTGAATGGTAACTCAATACTTATTATTTAAATATCTTTATCCTCCCTTTTCTTCTCAGATCCCAGGAAGGCAAAGAGGATTATGCAAATCCTATTGATTCAATGGAACTAACAATTACTAGTCCCAATTAACTGAGATAATTTCATGGAGACTTTTAAGGCAGCTGAAAATGTGGGATCAACAGACAATTAACAGGGACTGTCCCTGCCAGATCAGGTCAGTTGGAGGGTATGGGGGGTATCCATTTCCTTCCCCTTTCATACTAGCAGGTAAAAAAGTCAGGAACAGTTAGTTTAGTGTAAAATTTGGTTAGTTAAATGTGACCAAACAAACCAGGATTCATAAGCCACCACCAAACCCTGGTTTAAAGCTGACTTGCAATCCTAACTTATTGGAGAACATTTAACTACATTTAAGATTTGGAAATTACCTCTTCTTCTTGGGCTGTTCATTCACCCATGCAAAGGAAAGAACAACAAGACAGCATATGCCACATGTTATTAAACCAGCATTCATGGCTGAATGTGTGCAAAGAGAATTATCTGTCAAAGCTCTTACATATATTCTCTGTCTTTCCTGAACTTGAGGCTCACATCATGAGGTTGACAGAAATATGATGTTTTCCAGACAGTCTTTTGGAATCTTCCCACATTTGTCAAGAATACAATTAAAAGAGTAGGGAAATGGCTATGATTTTTCTCCTGACATGAAATAGCTATGACAGCATTAACCTGAGAAAGGGGCAAAGGGGCACACACTGGGATTTTGCAGAAGTTCCTTACTTCCACATTTTGTTTATGTGGTGAGGTTGATCTTTATCTCAAGTCTTGATGCATCCATGATCTCACTGAAATATGAATATCTAGCTAAATGTACTGTTACTTAAGTTTCTCCCTTTCAATTAAGACTTACCTTACTTATTAATTTAAGTTAATTTGTTCCTTTTAAGTATGGTGCAAATAAAACAAGATTTGTTCATATGTAACTAAAGGCATGATTATTATTCTTTATTATGTTTATAACCCACCATTCAAGAGTGACATGCACAATTCTTCCTATATATCCAGTTTTATCTGACAATAACCCAGTCAAGAAAGCTGAGAGGAAGGGACTGATCACTCAGTGAACTTAATGTCCAATGAGCATTTGAACCTGAATCATCCTCATCCAACACTGCATCATGCTGAATCTCAGTTCATCCTTATAACTCAGTACTAGGAATAGGTAGGTAGGTAGGTGGTTAACACTGCACACATTGCATATTAGCATATATATTCCACATGGTAAAAAGGAAAAGAAAAATATTCACTGTAAGCTTGGGAAACTTACTTGATGACACTTTGGTCCACTGTATTATGGGCTCAGGGTTACCACTAGCTTCACAAGGGATGAAGGCATCTGAATTAGCCAGAACTGTAAATGCTGCAAATTTCCCCCCAATTATCCTGGGTTTTGCATCTCTAGTTTGATAGAATGAATTTAAAGCTATTAGATTAGTGGTGGTAGATTCCTGGTCTGATATCTTCTCACTCCAACTTTTGACATAGTTGTTCTTCCTCTTCAAAGGACTATATTGAGTGGAACTCTGTGAAGATTTCAATATTGTCAACATATTAACTATGAAGGGTTTTCTGCTTTCTGCTGCTTTAGAAGATGGCTCATTCCAAGGTGATTTTCCCCACTTGGGAGATGTAGTGGTTTGTGTGATAGCTACACCTGGAATGACTCCTGATTGGGATGTTAATGTACTAGGTCCTTGTACAGTGGGTTGCACTGAGTCAGTAGGAATTTGGACACTTAACTCAGTTTTAGTAGGAAGCACTGCTTCTGTTGTTTGCTTCCCTTGGACAACTTTTCCTTCTAAATGTTGATATAGGTCCTTATCTGTTACTGTAGTAGCCTGCGTTGGCTCATTAGACGCCAATGCCAATGTTATTAAGGATGTGTCTGGTAACACCATGGTTGTGCTTACTACATTCAAAAACGATTCTGGCGATGAGATCAGAGGTACAGGTTTTTCTGAAGACAAGTGATTCACTGGGAGGTTTGTAGTGCTAATATGTTCTGAGGTGGTATTCCTTTCCTGTATCTGAGCAGCTGTTGTGGATTTATTATCTTTAAAAATAGGTTCTGTGCTAAGAATTGGTTGCTGTATTCTAGCTGTAGCCACTTCCGTATCAGTTAATTTTGAAAATAATTCCGTTTGTATGGTGCCAGCAGAGACAGTTGCCTTTTTAGACATTTCCAAAGTAGTAGAAGTCATTCTTTTTCCCAGTAACATAGTAATTCCTTTATTGCTAATCACATTATCCTGAGATGACATGAACTTTTTCAGTGGCCTTCTCCTCCTTTGACCTCTTCTTCTGCCAGGTCCAAACATTCTGGGCCTAGAAATTTTATTTTCAATATGAGCAGCAGTAATTGGAATAGGAAGTGGTACCATGCTAGTGGCATTAATTTCTTTTTCCAGAAAATTTGTAAGACTGGAGCTGTGAGTTGAAGATGATGGTTCTGTTACACCGAGTGGTAATGTGGGACCATCAGTTTGGCTCTCTTGCTTTGGCAAATCAGTTTTATATACTGGTGAAATGCTGTCTACTGGTACAGTTGTTTGAACAGGTATGACAGATACCACAGATAAAGATTCTCCACCTTTTTTTAAAGTAGTAGAAGGCTTTGTTTGTAAACTGGCCTGCTTCTCTAGTATCCCCCTTTGAACATGGCTACTTCCAAATAAATTGTGCCAAGGAATTTCCCTTGCTGAATCATTAGAAGATGTACTAGTTTCAAGAGTTGGAATGGTAGATTTAATAGTTGAAGGTGATATGCTAGCTTTGGTAGATTCAGTTTCTTTGTCATTTCCTAGACTATAGATTGTCTGTGTTTGAAGACTAGTGATAAATGATGAGTTTCTATCAGTAATTGTTTGTAGTGGTGTTATAGATTCTACTTCTGTATGTGATACCACTTGGCTATTTTCAGGATAGAATAGAATTGTTTTGGAAGTTGTATACTGTTCACCTGCATCCAGCATGTTTCTTGAGAACATCAAGATTTGATTAACAGTTGTTGAGACTGCATGCTGACTTTTGAATGAAGTGGGAATGGGTGTTTGAGAGGTAATCTGTTCATGAAATTTGTAGGGAGGAGATAAAGCAGATGCACTCACTTCTACAAGGGGAGGCATGCATGTGCTTTCTTGCTGTCGAGGTCTAACAAAAGGGAATCTACGACTGGAAAGCTTGGGAATACAATCAGGTCTAACTATTCGTCTTCTACCAGATACTTTTTTTCGTTTTCCATACCGTCTGTAGAGTGGGGTATGAGTCGTAGCATCCCCAAATCTCTTAATCTCTTGACGAGTGATAACGGTTGAGACTGAAGGTGGCTTGGGTGTTGTTATTTTGGGGGTACTGTATACATAAATTTGTCTAAATATATCATCAAGTGCACTGATGGTCACTACAGAAACTTGATTATCTAATTTCCTTGATGCTTCTTCATTTCCTTCTACAAATATATGAGTTTTTACAGTATTTTTTCCAGCAGTCACAGACTGGCTTTTCTTAATGACATTTGCTGTAGGTGTTATTGTTGGTGTCATTTTAAAATCTAAATTATTTTCTTCAGATGGTATCAGTTTGTGAAAAGTACCTGAAATATTTGCGACATTACTTGGCAGTTTAGAGGATGGTGCTGTTGGTGATTCTGTATAGGTAGGTGGTATATGTAGTGTGAAATATTCTTCAAAAGATTCTCTTTCAGTTTCATGTTTAACTTCCATATATAACTCCTGACTGTTGGGTCCCTCAGAAAGCGTAACCACTGGGCTAGTCACTGGAGTTGCTAGTTCTCTAACTATGCCAGATGTTGCCAAAGAACTGTAATTACTTGATACACTTCCAAGTTCTGCTGTCATTACATTTCCTGATGCCTCTCTCAGAGTGTACAGTGCAGGTTGTTTAGTTGCTAGTAGCATAAATTCTTCTTCTGGAAATATATCATCTCCAGATGTTTCCTCTTCATTTCCAGAGATCTTTGAAGACAGAAGACCATTTACTGTTGGTTTCACTCTGGCATGTTCTTGTGTTATTAGCAATGTGGCATTTTTCTTTGTTTTTTCCAGAAATGCTGCCCAGCGTAATGAATCAATTCTCCTGCTGGGGGGAGCAAATTGTCTCTTGCGTCCTCTATACCTTTTGCTTATTTTGTCCCTATTCTTCCTATAAATCACTTTATAATTATTTTTGGCTTTGTTAAGAATAGGGCGCTTTATCGGTGAACTTTTGGTAAATCCTTGATGTGTTACTTCTGTCTGCAAAGGAGTTTGAGGTTCGATAATAACTTCAGGCTCTGCATCACTGGAGCCTTCTGATGCCTCATCTTCTACTTGAATATCTAGTGATCTGTTTACAAGCCTCTTAACTAGTATTTGATAAACCAAAAAATCTACACCATACTGATTGGCTGCTATACATTTGACGTAACCACCATCCCGTTCAGTTGTTTGTTGTATTTTTAATGTGTCATTTTGAAAAAGAAGCTTGTTTTTTGAAGAATTATGAAGAATAATGTGCTCAGGTAAAACCCAGTTAACAGAGGCATCTGGGGTAGCTGTAGACTGGCATGGAAGGTAGACTGCTTCACCTAAAAGCACCGAGAGTTGAGGTCCATTAAAATGGTTATGTTCCATATAAGTATCTATCACAGTAATTCTAAAGGTCAGGACATCAGCATCTTCATAATTGGTCCCTATACAGTGATACACTCCAGTGTCAAAGCTATCTGCTGCATGTAATAGGAGGTTTCCAGATTTTGCTACCATCATCCTCCCATCTTCACTAACATACGGAGCTCTAATCTTAGTCCCATCAGCTAATACCCACTCAATTACAGGGGTAGGATCTCCAATTGCCTGGCAGTCTAATTCCACAGAGTCACCTGCTAAAACAGAGTATTCAGTTCTTGTGTTATTTCCTCGGAATATCATGGCCCAGCTCTGTCTTGCTGAGTTGGAACCAGCAACTGGGAGAGTTATCTGAGCATCCATTAAGTACTGGATATGTAGAGTGTTGAATGTGCTTGCTGTTCTATCTAACTGCAGGGATATTTGTTCCTGCATCAACCAAGGAGGCTCAGCTCTCAACTCAGCACCTATGTCAGTAAAAAGTTCTTCATTTTCAGATTCTGTTTGTTTGTATTTGTAACTCAGATAAGGTGCTTCTGTGAGCAATTGTTCCCTTTTCAGTTTTAATGGAGAATTGCTGTATAGGGCCAATATACTCCACAGCTGCTGAATATGCTCATACTCGATACTACACACAAGAAATGTCAACAATGATGTTTTCAATACTGTGATGTTATCCATTTTTTGAAGTGTAACTGAAGACATTTTTGAAGGATTTTGTACATTGCAAGTCAAGCTTGCCCTATTCTGTGCTTGGTCTGTCATGTTTAATGTCACAGACCCCATGGGAGCCATAAAATCTTTGGGGGAAATTGAAGTAAAGTCCCCATCATCTGGCACAGTGAGTTTCTTTGTTTTCAAGGATGTGTCTATAGTTGGTTTTATGCAATTATAATCTGAGAGGGACAACTCAGCTAACTGTTTATCTTTAGAAGTTCTGGGGTTGGAACACAATGGACATTGAAGAACACCTGAAGATCCTCTGTCTTTTTTGCATTTTACAACATCTAGAGAGAATTAAGAGAAAGAAAGAAAATTAAATTACTTTTTAAAAATCCTTGCATGAAAGCAAAAGATCCTGTTCTGCTGATATTTCCACTGTCTACAGATCTCGGTCAGAAATCATTCAAAACTTTTTGGGAGCTAGCACAGTCTTTTGACCATCTGTCATGATTCCAGAATGCATTTGTAATGGACAAAAACTAGAAGAAAGGACTATGAGTAGGTTTGGGCGAATTTTCACTCTTTGGGACTCTTGAGGAACTATACAGATTGTTTCCCCACTTTAAAAAAAAGTGGCCGGACATTCAGTTCTTGTTTTAAAAATCTAGGCCTTTTAAAAACAATGTGGGAACAGATAAGTTGGAAATGAAAAATGGCATTACTGCTCCTGGACTCTCCCAAGAGAAACCAGAAAAAAAAAACACCAAGCACCTGAGGAGTCTAGGGGGAATCAGGGCTGCAAAAACAGCTTTGAGGTTCAGCCACACTTCACTCATGCTTGACTTATGGCTTGGGAATTAGCACCAGGTTAAGATGTTCCTAGATAAAAAATTACAAAGGAAGAACAAGTTCATAGAAGAGAGTCTTGGACACAGCTATATTACTTGTTATCCACTGCTTATATGGAAACCTGTCCTGTATCATAGCAGGCTCTCATGCTCTTGCTTTGGTGAGGCCTGTGTTCTTGTCCAAAGGTTTTAGATTTGTTGGTTTGTTTTGTGCCTTCAAGTTGTTTCTGACTTATAGTGAACCTAAGCTGACCCTATCACAGGATTTTCTTGACAAGATTTGTTCAGTGGATTTGCCTTTGTCTTCCTCTGAGGCTGCAAGAATGTGACTTGCCCAAGGCCACCCAATGGATTTCTATGGCCAAGTGGAGATTTGAACCCTGATCTCTAGTTACAGTTCAACATGCAACCCAGTACATAAACATGGATCTGAATAAATATAGCTATTGAAATGGTTTGACGATTATATCATCATAGTTTTGTTCTACCATTTCATGATACATGACTGTTTTGGTGTCCTTTGTATATCATCCTGATTGATATCTTTTGATGAACGATCTAAATTATTTTAACCAATAAAAATAACCAGATATGTTTATTCATTGTATCTTTTCAGCAACAAAATAGTAGTTAAAGACCACAAATATATTTTCTCTTTTGACTGTAGTCTAGTGCTACTGAAGCTTTAAACAATTCCGGTCAGGAAATATGCAAAGCTAAAATCAGGAACTGAACCCCCCCTCACTTCATTAATATCCCAGACTCACAAATCTAAAGCTCAAGGATCTTTCTACAAATGTTGAATGTTTATAATGTACATCCTTCTTCCTGTGTATTATTAAAAAGCTCACATGAAGGGGAAAAAATGGTAAAAACTCTGGGACCTGGTTATTCACATTACACAACTATAGTGCTATTATATCTGCCATGGAATTCTGGGATTTGTTGTTTGGTTAGCAAACATTTTAAAGTGATATTGCATAGTTTGTTTTTTCTTTGCTTGTTGGCAACATCATTGGAAATATGTAAGAACAGGCTAAATTAATGGTTAGTCCTACCTAGGGACTAGATAAATTTAATGAAATGAATGAAAGCAATTAGTTACAATTACTTTAAATGCTATTGATTTCAATGAGCCTAGGGAGGCCTAATTTAGGATTTCGCTTCATTGTCTGTCATTTGTTGAACTGTTATCTGTTTTAAGATTTTTGTCATAGAAACTGATGCTGTAAGATCAGAACGATGATGTATCTGTCCCTGTATCTTAAAATAGTTGCAAATGCATGTTTGAAAGCAAATTTGTTAGGAATACTTTTATTTGAAAACAGTATCTCTAATTCATTTCTAGTTTTTGGCAGCTCCATAATGTGAAATATGTAACACAAGTTTATTACATTAGATGTAATAAACTCTTATGTGTTCATAGATTAAAAAAAATATGATCATGCCTGGAGTTTTAAATGTGCCCTGGCACAATTTACAGTGAGCTAAATGTTTCATGTTTGCCATAAGTATAGTTGCAACATTTAATTATTGACAGATATGTTTAATTCTCATGAACCAGGATTTTTTTTTAAAAAAATACACTGAATTGTGATAGATTTTCTGAGACTATTGGCATTCCAAATGATTGCAGCTAGTAGTATGATTAGCAATAAGGATTTAATGTAAATTTCTTGTATCTTTTGAAAACATATAGAATTCCAGTGTGCCTTCCAAATGGTACCCACCAGTGACAACCAAAGAATGTTAGCTCTGCTTCTTGGCCTTATGAGTCACCAAAAATGGCATGAGACTTATTTATTTATAAATAAGCACAAATAAACAAAATTATCCAGCATGTTACATGGGCTGGAACAAAAAAAACAAAACAAAACAAAAAAGCACCCTAATGGCAAAAGCCATTTGTTGCAACAAGTTTCACTATAGCTGTTTTTGTGTTGTTGTAGCTGTTAAAAATCCCACATGTACATAGCAACTGCCTGGAACGTGAGGAACTGTTTACAACTATGTAAGCAACAACGTGAACTACATGTAAGTCTAGCTCTGTGTGGATTTTGAAACAAAATGTAAGTCTTGGGGATTAAAATGTTCCAGTCTAGTGGATGAGGTTTAAGCTGAGGATCACATTCCCTCTATCATATACTGAATGTGGTTGGGGTCAACCATCTTGCATATACATTCATGTGTGTATCCTTAGCCATCAATACCAATAAAGGTAAATGCCACCTCCTCCACAACTGTTAAGCTTCTTCCTAATCTGAATAGAATCACTGGATATTAATGGGACAATAACTAAGAGAACTGGGATTCAAACCTTTTCTCTGATGAACCTTCACCTGCATTATTGGATTGGGAGAAAACAGCTGAGCAGTGGGGGAAAGGGAGTTGGCTTTCAGATAAACTCCCTCATCACTCTGCCCTCATTTTCTAGGCTGTTCAGGTTTCCCTTCTGGTCAGCTGAAACTACTGAGTTGCACAGGGCAGAACTTTTTTAGCCTTAAAAAGCATAGAATGCTCAGGTAATGATCTTATCAATTATTGCAGTACCTATTCTTCTGGGGCTGTGGGGGAAAAATTATGGCCAAGATCCTGCACCACATTCATAAGTACATAAATGCAGTGACAAGTTATATAAGGAGCTGACCCTGGAAACTATCTGAAACTCAAGGGACCCACTCTATTTCGGAGGGGTCCATGGTGCAGTCAAGTAGGCTGCTTCTGAATGACACAGCTATTCCCCTCTCACCCCCAAGCCATACTGCAATGAACCTCCTACTGCCCACAGCCTTGGTGTGACAAGCAGAAGCTTCTCCTTGTCACATCATGGCTATTCTTTGTCACACTATGATCCCACTCAACCATGTTGAAGATCTCAATTGCATGGAGCAGCTCCCTCAAGGTGGGTTCTGTGGGGGTATTTACAGCTGTGGCAATAGTGCCAAAATTGTGACTACACAGCCTAGGTGAATAGAGAACTGTTACAATCTGTAACTCTAGGTTTTAAATTTGTAACTGCAATGCAAGATGGCAGCATTCACCTTCTAAAGGAGATGACCAGCAGATTGAAATACATTATTTATATTTTGTGGTGGGGAATTGGTTTCAGTATTGCTATGAAGAGCAATAGCTCTATGAGCTAGAAGAGACAGCAGCAGCCAATAAGAGAATCAGCATGTTATAGCAGTTTGAGTGTTGAACGATGATTCTGGAGACCAGGGTCTGAATCTCTGCTTAGCCATGGAAACCCATTGTGTGGCCTTGGTCAAATCATTTCTCTCAGCTTTAGAGGAAGACAATGGCAAACCCCCTCTGAACAAATCTTGCAAAGAAAACTTGCAGTAGATTCACAATCTGTTCGGAACAACTTTAAGGCACACAGCAACTAGGACCAACTTCTCTGTGAGCAAGGAGAGGTGCAGAATTAGCAGCAGCCAGTAAGGTAAATATTTCATTGGTACTGCTTTATATGGATCATCTGAACATAACATGTACTTTATTTTTACTGCTTTAATTATTTGTTATGGTCTTTGTTGTTATGTAAGCTTCACTGAAATCCTTGTCAGGTGAACAGTGGAGTAAAAATGCTTTAAATAAATAAATAAAACAAGGGTATAGGATATTGAATACCTGGGTTCTGTTCTGTCCACTTGGCAAACCATTTCATTGCACAGTCACAAATCCAAGGGTTTCCATGAAGGTAGAGGCGTTCTAAGTTGGACATATATGTGAAAATATCTTGTGGCAGAGAAGTAAGTAGATTATCAGACAAGTAGATATGTTTTATGGAGGATGTCTTGAACATTTGGAGGTAGCACAAAGTGACAAAAGTATCGGGATGAAGTTGTTTAAGTATATTTCCTTCCAAGTGGACCAGCTTCAGCGATGTAAGACCATAGAATGCTTTGGGGTTTATAAATTCAATCTGATTATGATCCATATGCAACCGTACCAGGCCTGTGAGACCATGAAATGTGTCTGCATGAACAACTTTGACTTTGTTATAGCTCATCTTTAAGACCTGTTGGTGGAAATGGGAGAGTAACAAACTAAAGTAAAATTCAGATATGTTAGCTTGGAATATCAGTATACAAAGGGATCCTGTAGCACCTTTAGGGCTAACTGAACAAAAGAGGTTGTAGCATAAGCTTTCATAAACTTAGGGGTGTAGTAGACATCTGAGAAAGTTGACTGTCTATGAAAGCTTATGCTACAAATTATTTTACTATTTAGTCTCAAAGGTGCTACAAGATCATTTTGCACACTAAAGTAAAAGCTACAAATGCAATTTTCAAATGTCATCTTTATATGTTAGATCAGGGGTAGGCAACCTAAGGCCCAGGGGCTGGATGCAGCCCCCCGAGGCCTTTGGACCAGCCCCAGGCTGGTCCTGCCGCCGCCGCCTGCCATGATAATAATGATTATTGTTGTTATTACTTGTTCTTGGGGTTTTCTTGCCAGGGGTTTTGCCATGGCTTTTCTGGGGCTGAGAGAGTGTGCATGCATATATTTTTTAATTTTTTAAATTTTTATTATTTATTTATTTATTTATTTATGGTGCTTCAGCCCCCCCCCCCCAAATTGTCTGAGGGATAGCAACCCGGCCCCCGGATCAAAAAGGTTGCCTACCCCCGTGTTAGATGAACAGCACAATCCCACATATGATAGTGCTGCTGTGTTCAGGGGACTTACTCCTTAATCAGTGCTTTAGGATTGTAGTCTAAAGTAAAGAAACATTTTCATAGAATATTAGAATTCTCAAGATGTGGAGGACTACATAGGTCACCTAGTGTAGACTTTGGCCAAAGCAGATCTATAGCTATAGCATCTCTGACTGATGGCCATTTAGTTTAAATACCTCAAAGAAGGAAATGCCATCTCCTTTTGAGATAGCTGGTATCACTAATTACACAGGTCTACTGTCAAGATGTTCTTCCTAATGTTTATTGGTTTTGTTTTAATTTTGTAACTGATTTCATTCAATAAATGAGAATAGCTTGGAAAAACAAAAACAGAGAGGCTCCACTCCTCAAAAGCATACTTTTTATCTAAAACTAAAAGGTCTGAAGGTAAAAAAAAAAAAATCGACACAACAATGCTGGATAAACTGCAACATATCTTACCTGTAACAAATGCAAATCAGAAAATGTCCTGTCTTGAACAGTATGTATTTGATTACTGTGCAACATCAACAACTCCAGCTTCTCCAGGCCAGAAAAATTTCTTTCAGTCAGTTTAACCAAATTGTTGTAACTGTAACAAACATTTCATTCCAGATCTGGGTTTAGTCAGTCAGCTATAGGTCAAAGGTAAAACAAACAAACAAAAACAGTCTCTCTTTTGCAAATGTATAGGTAGATTTTAATTAAAACGTGTCATTTTAAATTTGAAATACTTTGACCCTAGAAATAACAAGTGAAAATTTAGATATTGCTATTGAGCATTTAGATATATTATTATTTTATGTACCTACACATATATGTGTATGCATACTGTTGTTGTTGTTGTGTCTCTTCAAGTCATTTCCGACTTATGGCAACTCTAAGGAGAACCTATTATGGTTTTTTGGGGGGTTTTTTGGGCAAGATTTGTTCAGAGGAGGTTTGTCATTGCCTTCCCCTGAGGGTGACTTGCCCAAGATCACCCAGTGTATACATACTTATTTCCAGCTGTGGGTCTCAAATAGTGCTATACTACAATTACAATGTAACCATAAAACTATAAACAATAAAATAGATGAAACCATCCATAAAAGACATCAGCAATGTAATAAAAGTGTTCAAACATAGCTTCTGCCTAAGGTCCTTTGCAGACTGCCAGAAATAGTGCACATTAAATTGAGGCACTGCCCTGGCTCAGTGCTAGGGAATCATGGGAACTGTAATTTATTGTGGCACCAGAGCTCTCTGACAGAGAAGGCTCAATGTCTCAGAAAAAATTACAATTCCCATGACTCCCTAGCACTGAGCCAGGGCAGTGCCTCAATTTAATGTGCACTATTTCTGGCAGTCTGCAAAGGCCCTAAGTCAACTTTCTTAATATTGTTTAATATTCCTAGTGAGTGTCTTTTAAAAGGAGTGAGATATTTATTCTCACTCTTTCAGGGCACACTTCTGAGACAAAATCAAAACCAATGTTAGTGTCAATTTTGACTCCCACTCTTACAGCAACCATCAGTTTAAATTACAGTTGTCCCTCCATTTTTGTGTGGGAATCCGTTCCCCCCCCCCC
>JAIPUX010001880.1:91470800-91485589 GCA_020142125.1 Phrynosoma platyrhinos
CAAAAAAAAGCTTAATATGTTTTGTTAACTGCTAGTGTGCTCAAAAATCTGATCCATAGCTTTGGGTGCAAAAATATTTAAAATCACTGTTAAGTTAATCACTGTTAACTTTAGAAACCATAGGACTGACAGACAAAATGATGTATAATAACCACTACCCACAAGTTGTCATTCACCAGAAAGAAAGATGAATAAATTAGAATATAATGGCCAAAATGTCTTTGTGTGTTGACTAGAATTGCCAGATTTTCAAAACAACAATGAAGGACAGTTTAAATGCATGACCTGTAGGGCTGACAATCAGAAAGCAGCTATTAACAAGTTTGCATTCTTCCTAAATACCAAATAAACATATAGATTTCAGTTAACTTTAGCTATTTATTTCACTGTACAATAACATATTGTTTTTATTCTATCCCTTACAAGGTAAGATTGTTGGCAAATATGAGGCTAGACAAGGGTAGGGACTTCTCAATACTGAGGAGCAGGGAACCTTTTTGAGCCGGGGGCCAGGTTGCTGTCCCTCAGACAATTTGGGGAGGGGGGGCGAAGCACCATAAATAAATAAATAAATAAATAAATAAATATTAAAATATTAAAAAATAAATAATTT
The DNA here is from genome assembly GCA_020142125.1 of Phrynosoma platyrhinos. Taxonomy (NCBI): domain Eukaryota; kingdom Metazoa; phylum Chordata; class Lepidosauria; order Squamata; family Phrynosomatidae; genus Phrynosoma; species Phrynosoma platyrhinos. Next base: position 91,471,414 of record JAIPUX010001880.1, read on the forward strand.
TTTTAAAATATATGCATGCACACTCTCTTAGCCCCAGAAAAGCCATGGCAAAACCCCTGTGGAGATTTTGCCAAGAAAACCCCAAGAACAAGTAATAACAACAATAATCAATATCATCATGGTGGGTGGTGGCAGCGGCAGGACAAAGGCCTTGGGGGGCCGCATCCAGCCCCCGGGCCTTAGGTTGCCTACCCCTGCTCAGGAGACCCTGAATTTGGCCTATTAGAGGTTTCTGCCTGCCCCCTCCATGAAGTTCTGCTTCAAGAGAAAATACTTCCCACCCAACTCTGATCAAAGATAGGAAATTTCACTCCTGATCTCTCAGACAGCATTGTCACATTCTCCCTCTCATGAACAATTCTGGTCAAACTCCAGCTGAAGTTTCCAAATACTCTTCAAAGCAACTTGCAAGTCTGTTGCAGTAGCACAGATGAGCTGTTATGCATGTACTCATGCACAGGTCTTTTTAAAATTGTGTTTCTATTGTTTCATAACCCATAAGTGATGCATTACTAGGAATATCACAGTCTGGTTTGTATCTGGTCATCCTATCTGGAGTGTGTGATTATAGTATTTGAATTTGGCCATTCTTCCTTCCCATCCCTCCTCTGGCACATCTACAAAAAAGGAGATTGCAGTATCCATTTCCAATTTTGTCATTATGACCATTGGGGACAGGAATTATAGCTCTGGTTAGCTGAAACTATGGCTTGTCCAAAGAATCAGGGTTGAACTTAGTTATTATTTACTTTTTACTTTATTTTACAATTCTATCTTGACTTTCTTCCAAAAATGTCACTCAAAAAAATCTAATAGTAGCCAATGAAAAGAAAAAAAAAAACCTCAGAATACCTATGAAAACAAAAGCAAATCATTAAAATGTCAAAACCTCAAAAACAACAACAACAACAAAAAAAGGATTTAGCTCTGATACAAAACATGTTTTATACTCCTGCCTGTTAATTTACACCATGCTAGAGGCTTTCTGTATTACCTCTGAACCAGCTCCAAGTTTATCATTGTGACTGTTATAAGCTGCATGTTCAAATCTTTGCAAAATGGAAATAAATGTACATGAGTGATGACAGGTAATTTGGCACTATGAATGCCTGTCACCACAGGCAAATTCATATTTGGTGGTTGTTCAGATTTTAAGCAGAAGGAGATTTAATTCACAATGTTCATCATGATATATTCAGGTGAAACTCAACTGTTCTGTTTTTAGGCAGAAATAAGGAGATCTTTGATTCTTCCAAACCAATGACAACAGGGCTTCATAGATCAGTGTGTGTCCCTTATGTAGTTTTTGTTGTGACACCTTAATAATACTAGACAAATCAATCACATTGCACTTACTATACATCACGACTTGAGCAATAGTGTGCCAACATACCCTAAGTTGATACGTTCCACATTTCGAGGGATGTGCGGTGGGATGGTGCTGAGGTACCTGAATGTGCAATGTACCTCAGTAGGTACATAGCAGGCACAAGGCTTCGGGCAGGCACTGCTGCCAGAGAAGGCAGCCATACAGAAACCAAGGAGAAGTTGCAGTAAGCAAGGGTTGCTTTTCCCTTTTCTTTTCATCCTGTGTGACAATCTTAAACCAACAAGTCACTCGGCAAGTGTGAGCAAATAAAACTCTAGAAAACAGAACACAAGACAACATCACGTCAAGATGTGAAGTCACAAATTGGTATTTTTGATCTAAGGATTTTTTTTGCAGGATGGGAGTAGATTCTTTCTTAGAAGCCTTGCAGGAAAGCTGTAAAAGTTCCCTACATTCTAAAACAGAAACAACTAACACCCACTCAAACTGTGCAGCCCCATAACATTTTTCATTTCAAATATTCCTTCACATTTTCTTTTACTGAATGTGGTGGCAGGAAGGCTGTTGACAGGTAGTAAAATCTGAAATTTGAAAAGCACACTACTGAGCTTTTGTTACAAACAAAGCATGGTTTCATTATTCAGAGCTTTCATAAATCTGCCTGTGACTTGTCTTTGCCAAAGTACACGTCAAGTCCTTCCTTGCCAAGTAAATTAGGCCTCAAAAATTAAGGAGTTTTAGATGAACAACTATTCTGGCTAAGACTGACTATAAGAAAGGGCAGCACTGGACTCTATCATACTTTCCCTCCATCTGTTAAAGGTGAAACTGCAGAATCCCACTTTTCTTATGTCATTTCCTGCTGCTAGTAATGTTTCAGGATCAGAACAAAAAACCAGAATTCAATGCTGCAAAACAACATTTACTATTTGGATAAGTTCCTGCTTTGGTAATTCTCAATAACATGGTTAAGAAGTGAGCTATAAATATTTTGAAATAAATAAAAGTTGTTGGCCTATGGTTCAGGGGAGGGCAACCCACTGCTTAGGATACTGCAGAGCATCACTGCTGGTACAGGGGAAGGTTTACTATTTGAAATTACCTTGGGCTATTATTAAACTCCGGGCCTAAGCAGACTGCCAGAAATAGTGCACATTAAATTGAGGCACTGCCCTGGCTCAGTGTTAGGGAATCATGGGAATTGTATTTTTTTCTGAGACATTGAGCCTTCTCTGTCAGAGAGCTCTGGTGCCACAATAAATTACAGTTCCCATGATTCCCTAGCACTGAGCCAGGGCAGTGACTCAATTTAATGTGCACTATTTCTGGCAGTCTGCTTAGGCCCTCCCACAAATTGAAAAGTGAAAGGCCACTTGCACTGGCGGTCTGAGGGGATGGGACAGATCAAGGGAAGTCTTGGATCTACAGTATCCCAAAGCTTTCTTGTTTCCTCAACATGACCCCCAAACTATCCAGAAAACACGCCAGTTCTGAAACTGGCAAAGTTAAGTTCCTCTCACTTGTCCATGGGAGGAAATTATTTTCAAAAATCATAGCAGGCAGAAGACCAAAAATGCCACCCACCACCTGTATAAGGTGCAATGAGCAGGCAGGGGATAGGAGGTGAAAGATACAATATAACAGTTTCTATTCATTGGCTGCCCTAGGACTGGTCTCTCTGAAACATTCAGTCCTGAAATCTGGATTTCTTGTCTAGTCTAATATGGACCATTATACAGTGCTTTTCAATGCACAAAGCACTTGTTAGTAATACTTAATGGGTAATCCTGAGGGATCAGATGCTGTAGAGGTTTGAGTAGCAGTTCTGAATCTTTTGGGTCATGGACCCTTTTGAGAATCTGCTATAGACTCCCTCCAAGACTTCCCATGAATCTGCTATAGACTCCCTCCAAGACTTCCCATGAAAATACACACACACACAATTTTACATGTATTGTATTGCACTGCATTGGAAACTGACTTAGGGCCTTTGCAGACTGCCAGAAATAGTGCAAATTGAGTCCACTTTAAAGGTTAGGGAATCATGGGAACTGTATTTTATTGTGGCACCAGAGCTCTCTGATAGAGAAGGCTCAATGTCTCAGAAAAAAAAATTCCCATGACTCTCTAGCACTAACCCTAACCCTTACAGTGGACTCAATTTGCACTATTTCTGGCAGTCTGCAAAGGCCCTTAGCTAACATAAACTAGTTTGAAATGATAAGTTACAATGGACATTTAAAAAGGGTAGACTTTTCTTCTTTAAAATTCACCATGGGAAGAAAAAATAAATAACAGGAAAAAAACAAAAGGAAGAAAGTAATTTTTGTATCCAGTTCATGGACCTTTGAAGCTCACCTGTAGGTTAAATACCTATGGATTAGAGAGCTGGAATAGGTCCAGGTCCTAACCATTATTCAGCCCTGAAAACGCACTGGGTAGCTGGTCCAGTCACCATCTCTCATCCTAACTCTGCCTCATAGGGTGGTTGTGTGGATAAAGGGAATTATGGATGCCATGACTTCCTTTGAGAAATGGTGGAATGTAAATAACATCACCTGGGCCAGTAATTTCCAGTACCCCACTCTATTACAATACAGTAGTTTTTGCTGGGTGTCAAATTTCTCATTGACTTTTTGCATGATTGTTACCATGCAGGATAACTACAGAGAGATCTCCTTTTTAAATTTTCTTTTCTTCCCCTTTGTTTGTGATAGTTGTATGTTAGCATCAACTTTGTTGCCATTTCTGATTTATGTCTATCCTGAGAGGAACCTATCATGACGTTTTCTTGGCATGTTTCTTCAAAGGAGGTTTGCAATTGCTATCCTCTGAGGCTGAGAGAGTGTGACCATCCATCCATGGCTGAATAGGAATTTGAACACTGCTCTCTAGGGTTATAATCCAACACTCAAACCACTACACCACACTGTCATCCACTGACTTAACTCAAAGGATGGTTGGTGAAGGCAAAAGATAAAGAAGTCAACTCACTCCAGATACTTTTTGAAAATAATGTCTTGCACCAAAATCCCTTCCTTCTACTCACACTTCCCCTTTCAGTTGTCAGCTTATTTCAATGACCTGAGTGCCTGCAAAATAAGGACTGTCACAACCAGAGTTTTAAAAACATATTGATAAAAAGTAACATTTCTAGTCAAAAAAATGAAAACAAAAAGGTTTGCAATTAATCTGCAATTAGTCATTTCACTATTTCAGCCCAAAAATAATGTTGTGGTCTATTACAGCAAAAAATAAGAAAGAATCCTGCAGCATCCTTTAAAACTAATTCATTAATGTGACATAAATCTTAGTGACCCAGGGTCCACTTTGTCAGGTGCAAGAAGAATGATTTGCATCCTATCTAGGACTGGAATACAACTCCCATTATTCTTAGACAGCAAAGGCTAGGGAAAATGGAAATATCCAGGCTTGGGATAATGGAAGTTGCAGTCCAAAACCATCATCGGCCGCCAGCCTGTAAAAGGTGAAAATACAGATGCAGAGTTCCTTTTTCCTCACTCCCAAGTTAAAAGCAGCTAAAAGGTTGCGGTAGGGTGACCAGACGCTCTCCTTTTCCAGGACATGTCCTCCATTTCAAACTTCTGTCCAGGAGGAATCCCCAAATGCTCTCCATTTGGAACAGGACTAAGAAGCATGAATTTATATTTATTATGAGTGTTTTTGACTTTCATTTTCTCTCCAGGAGGAATTCCAAAAATGTCCTCCATTTGGAGCAGCACTCAGAAGCATGAATTTATATTTATTATGAGTGTTTTTGACTTTCATTTTCTGCCCAGGAGGTATCCCCAAATGCCCTCCATTTGGAGCCGCCCAGGAGGAATCCCCCAAACGCCCTCCATTTGTGAGCATGAAGCATGGAGGACATTTGAGGGAATTCCTCCTGGGCAGAAAACCAAAGCTAAAAATACAAAAACAAACAAACAAACAAACAAAAAAAACACCACACACTCACATAAGCATAACTATAAATCCATGCTTCAACACCGTATGCATTTAACATATTCAACACTATATTCCAATTCAACACTCTCTCAGCTTTTATTTGCTCATGTGTTCTATTTTTTTTTCCTCTCTGGAAGGTCCTGCATTTTGCAGTGCCTTGTCCTCCTTGGGACTATTTGGTTACTCTGGGTTGAGGGGGAAGAAAGAAGGGACCCCTCTTTTCCCCAAAATAAAAAAAAATAAATACAATTATTATTATTATTATTATTATTATTATTATTATTATTATTATTATTATTATGAACCCTGCTCCCAAGGATGTAAAAAGGGGCCCACCCCTCCCTCCTACCTGGTCTTTCTGTCCTCCTGGTCCTTCTCCTCAGCTAGGTCTGGGCTGGCTCCATCTTTTGCCCTGAGACAGAAGAGGAGGGAAACTGCTGAGGCGCCTTGGTCTGTGAGAGAGAGAGAGAGAGAAAGAGAGAGCAAGAAAGAAAGAAAGGAAGAAAGAAAGGCTGAGAGGGAGAGAGAAGCAGCTGCTCTAGAGGTGAGTGGAGGGAACTTTGGGAGGGAACACCCCCACAGCCCCAAACCCGCCTCCCTGGCTGGCTTGCCCTCCCTCTGGCTTGCCCTCCAGCCTTGCCAAGTGGCTTCCCTTGCTGAGCCAGAAAGACCTCCAGACCTCCTTGGCCCTTGGACTTGGCGGGAGGCGCCTTGCCCACATCCTCCCAGCTATGGCCAAGGGGACCAGGCGTCCTCCTTTCCCAGGACCCAGGCTTCTCTGTCCGGGAGGAATTCCAAAATTCCCTCCCATTTTGAGCAGCGCTATAAGAAGCCTGGAGTTAACGTTGCTGTTCTTGTCGTGTGCCTTCATGTCAAAACAAAGGACGGTACTTGCCCATAGGGAAGCCAGACTTGCCCATGGGGAATCATTGGAGAGTACTTGCCCATCGTCCCGGAATTATGTTTCCCTATAGTCAAGTATTTCCCCAATGTATCCCTATGGGCAAGTATTTTGCAAGTATTCCCCTATGATTCTCTATGGACAACTATTTTGCAATGTTTCCCTATAAGAAAGTATTCCCCAATGTATCTCTATGGGCAACTATTTTGCAATGTTTCCCTATGGGCAAGTATTCCCCTATGACTCTCTATGGGCAAGTATTTTGCAAGTATTCCTCTATGATTCTCTATGGACAACTATTTTGCAATGTTTCTCTATGGGAAAGTATTTCCCTATGACTCTCTATGGGCAACTATTTTGCAATGTTTCTCTATGGGCAAGTATTCCCCTATGATTCTCTACGGACAAGTATTTTGCAATGTTTCCCTATGATTCTCTATGGGCAACTATTTTGCAATGTTTTCCCCTATGATTCTCTATGGGCAAGTGTTCTGCAATGTTTCCCTATAAGCAAGTATTCCCCAATGTATTCCTATGGGCAAGTATTTTGCAATGTTTCCCTATGGGCAAGTATTCCCCAATCTATCCCTATGGGCAAGTAATTCCCAATATTTCCCTATAGGGACATATTCTCTCCAATGTTTCCCTGTGAGCAAGTATGGTATCCCTATGGGCAACTTCTTTTAGTACATCATTTCTTTTAGTACATCCCATTTCTGACTTCTGGTGCCCTTAAGGTGAACCTTTCACCGAGTTTCCTTGGCAAGTTTCTTCAGAGGGTTTTTTGCCATGGCCGTCCTCTGTGGCTGAGAGAGTGTGACTTGCCCAAGGTTTACATGAGTTTACATGGCTGAGCTGGGATTCGAACCCTGGTCTCCAGAGTCCTAGTCCAATGAGTCTTTTTAGCTCGGGGTGACCAGATGTTCTCCTTTTCCAGGACATTTCCTATACTCCAGCTTTCTGTACAGGAGGAATTGCATAATGTCCTCCAATTTGAACCTAACTAAGAAGCATGAGTTTATATTTCTATGAGTGTTTTTAGCCCAGAGGCCCTCCTTTTCCAGGACATGTCCTGCACTCCAACCTTCAGAAGGAATTCCCAAATGTTCTCTATTTTGAGCCTAACAAGAAGCATGAATTTATATTTATACAGTGTTTCAAGCTTTTATGTGGTCATGTTCACTATTTTTCTTGCATATCCTCCATTTTGCGGTGCATTGTTCTCCTTTGTGGTTAGGGCATCTGGTCCTCCTGTGTGGCATAGTAGTTTGAGTGTTGGACTCAGACTCTGAAGAATAGGGTTCGAATCCTGGCTCAGCTATGCAAACCTACTGGGTGATCTTGGGCAAGTCACATGCTCTTGGCCTCAGGGAAAGGCAATGGCAAACCTCCTCTGAACATGCCCATGGCAAGCAGGGATTCAAACTGGTCTCTAAAGACATAGTCCAACACTCAAACCACTACACCGTGTTGGTTCTGCCCACCATTTTAATTCAATTTCTCTCTTGTTGCAAAACTAGCTCTCCCCAAACTGGTTATTGGTTTGGTTTTAAATTTTAAATTTATGTCCAGGTCTTTTACATTTTCTGCCTGCTAGCTCTCCTGACATTCACTTCCTACTTAGCTTATAATCCCTTCCATATTTACTAGAAAGTCAAATGCCAGAGGCATTAATGGGCCTAATGCATTGAAGTAACTGTACTGGGACCTGGGAGATCCAACTTCCTCCCCACTTAGCAATGATTTTGGGCTAGTGTTGACATGTTTTCAAAATAGCTACAAGGGATAGTCAGAATTCGTGACATACAGAATTGACAATCATGCAGTCAATATCAACTAGTTCATGTTCTACCTAAACACCAAATAAAAGACTATGGGCCTTTGCAGACTGCCAGAAATAGTGCACATTAAATTGAGGCACTGCCCTGGCTCAGTGCTAGGGAATCATGGGAATTGTATTTTTTTCTGAGACATTGAGCCTTCTCTGTCAGAGAGCTCTGGTGCCACAATAAATTACAGTTCCCATGATTCCCTAGCACTGAGCCAGGGCAGTGCCTCAATTTAATGTGCACTATTTCTGGCAGTCTGCAAAGGCCCAACATAAAAGGAAAAGAAGGTTCCAACCTTCAAATAGGAGATATCCCTTAAAATAAGGGACACTTGGTAATCCTATTAGAGACATGCTTTTTGGCCCTCAAATAAGGCCATCCCTTATAATATGCGACACCTGGCAACCTTACTTTGGGCTGTTCTTTCTCTCTTAGCCTGATCTACCTCACAGGATTGTTGTGAGGATAAAATGAGCACTCACTGGAGCCAAGGTAGGATCTAAAGGGATTATGAAAAATCATACTGTTAAAAGATCATATTATTAGTATTCCTTCTCTATCCTGTCTCTTTTTAATAATCTGATTGTTAACATATCAACAAATTTGAATGGTTCAGAATTTAAGTTATTTCATTTGACAAATAGTGAACATTCTGTTGCAAGCCAGGGTCAATATCTCCTGTTAACAAAACCATTCAGCTACATTGGACAACCAATTTTTGACACCAAACTCAGAGGCAATTTAAGGTGGGTTTTATCTTTTATTACTATGAGGGTGCTATTTTGATTTTTTTCCACAAGTGCCCACATATATTTGTTTCACTTGCAAAGATGGAATGCAACATAGTACAAACACTGTGTTTTGAACTTGAATGTGTTTTCATGAAATTCCCATTGGCTGTTTGTCTAAATTTTCTGAGTATAATAGCCAGGGTTTATATTTAAAATGGAAAGCTCATTTTGTTAGCCGCTGTGAGTCCCTATATTGGAAAGAAGGCAAGATATAAATAAATAGAATAATAATAGAATATTAATAATTTTGTAAATGAAGAATTGTGCCATTTCTTGTTCATCTGATGCAGGGGTTGGCAACCTACGGCTCAGGGGCCGGGTGTGCCCCCCCGAGGCATCTGGACCGGCCCCTGCCAACCCCTGCTGTTGCCACGCACGCTGCGGCTGCCATTTTGTTTTCCAAAATGGCGGCCGCGACTCGTTTGTGCATGCGCAGTATTCCTGTGCATGTGCGAACGAGCCACGACCACCATTTTGGAAAACAAAATGGTGGCTGTGACTCATTTGTGCATGTGCCAAGTACTGTGCATGTGCGAGCGAGTGTGCGTGTGCATGCACAGTGCTTCCAAGTATGCACGCCGTCATTCCCCCCCCCCCGGTCTCGCGGAATACCCCAGAACCAGCGGACCAGCCCCAGGTCTGTAAATCTTGCCGACCCCTGATCTGATGTATACAGTACTTGTGCATATATGGTGGCATCTGAAATACATATTTATTGATTTTCCAGCAATTACTCTCCTCAATTTGCTAATATTTTTTAACAGTGCGCTATTTATAGTTTTGCTTTTAAGATATGCATACAAGTTAATTCAAGTATCTAATTTCTAAAGATGATGCTACACCTATGATATTAGAAAACAGTTTTCCAAGATTTGTTTTTCTAAGGGGGGGGGGAGACTAGGCTTATTTTTATATGCTTTAATAAAACTGTAGTAAAACCAGAGCATTATGCTACTCATCTTCAATTATGGATGCCTTCAGCATGTTGTTATATTAATTTGTGTCTTCTCCCCAGCCAGAAACACTTTCACTAGATTATAGCTAAAACATGGCCAATTACTTCAATCAGATTATAGCTAAATCAATGCAAATGGAGTAAGTAGCCTTTAGTAACCACTGGATTCAGTTCAAGGTTATTGGTGCTATTGGTTCATCTTTCCCCTTCTTCCCACACCAAAGGGATGTCTCATATAAAAAAGAGCTGTCCCATATTTGAGTGTTGGGATTCCTGGTGGCAAGGGAAGTGGCAGCATGGTAAGTCACTTAAAAGTCAGGGGAGAACAATATAATTCTAAACAGGTCTTCTGGCTGAGATCTCAGAAAAGTAATCTATGTAATTGCCTATGTATTCCTTCCCCTCAATTAAACTCAGCATTTGATGCTGTATTGTGCATATCATCCGAGATATGGTGAACAGGAAAATTAAAATCAGAGAGTATTCCTCTCCAACCTTGCCTGAAAATACCTGGTATCAGGTTGTTTCCCATCCAAGTACTAACCAGGTCTCATTCTGATTGGCTGCTAAAAATCAGAGAAGCAAAAACTGGAGAGCAACCAATACAATCAGCAGAAGAAACTGGAGACATGTCTCAAAGCACTCAAGTAATTGATATTTTACTGATAAAAAAAAGCCAAATGCTTTTTAAAAAAACTAAAAGATCAGCTACCACACACACACACTTACATTCAGTCTTAATTCACATGTCTTTTGTCCAGTAAATGGTCTGAGAGTTCCTACTCCAGAAATTTATGTGTTTAGATTTTAAATAGCTGGGTACAGGCCACAGGCAGTACACTAATGTACGGTAATATGATTTCAAGTAACATATATGTATTTATGTGTTGTCTTTTTAGGATTTTATATAGCTCCTGAAGAAGGTCTTGGGAATACAAACAGACTAAGGGTCTCTACAGATGGGCATCCATGGGCCACCCTGAGAAGCCGAGGATTGGGGCCGTCCTCAGCCCCAATCCACTCTTTGGGTGGCCCTGGAAGGAGAGCTAAAACAGCGCTCCTTCCTCAACCACACACCTCTTCCACGTCTCTTCCATTGCAGCATGTCTGGACGCTGCGACGGAAGGACGTCATCAGCGCACTCACTATGTGCAATGGCGGGCACTCGGATGACATCCTCAGAAAGGAGTTGAGGCGCTCGGTGCCTGGCTGCCCCTCCCCTTTCTTGGCTCGAAGACGGCGCTTTGCGCCGTCTGCAAAGCCCCTAAAACCTCAAGGGCTTTTTCTAACTGACAAAACATCTTATCAATTGAGTACCTTGGCACATGGCTCCATTTTCTTCTGCAGATTCTAAAAACCAGACACAATGAAGTGTGTTCATGGTGGTATGGTGGGTTTTTTGCTTGTGTTTCTCTTCGATAGAGTTAGTATAGGGTACAACTAAAGATATAACTGACCATGACCTTCATCCCTCAAGTGCCATTACACCCAGCTGTCTGGAAATTATCCTCCTGCCCTTTCTCTCTTTTGCCTCTTATGCCTGTGTGATGCTACACTGTATCACTTCGAATTCTTCCAGAATCCTTTTTCTGAAACTATTTTAAGTCACCCTCCTAAGCCTGCTTAGGTTTACCTTGGTTTTATGTTAGTTGACTGCTAATTCATATGCTTCAGGAAGAACATGGGGACGAGGAAATCATTGGGTGGTCTTCTAGCAATCCATCATGTTCCTAATCATTTCCGGGTCATTATTGAAGTCAAGGAGAGGATGGATTGCAGAACTCTCTGGTTTGAGGTCCAGTTTTACTTGATGGCAGACCTGTCTTTAGTGAAGGTTGCCCCATATCTTGTGAATCATGAATCTAAAGGCAGACTGTATGTAATGTAAATCTGGTTCTGCCTTTTACAGTATTAAATGACAGAAAATGGAAAGGTCACCCTCAGAGGACCTGTTGGAAAACTATGTGCTTTTTAAGATGGTTGTAATGTACTGAGTCTGTTTTTGAGAAAATGCATGTGCTGTTAGACAAGCCCATGCTGATTTTACTGCTTCGCCAACAAATCCTGGCATATTTTTGTTATTGAAGAATAGCAATTTGGATGGAATTCATTTGCTGAAGAGAAGCAAGGGAGTTTTCTGTATGAAATTAAACTACGTTTTGGCAGGTTTGATTGGCTCAAGGTAAACCTGTCACTGTTTAAGAAAGAAAAAGGCAGACATTATATATATATATATATATATATATATATATATATATATATCACACAAAATCGTCAAGGAGTGCCAAAAACTGTAATGCAAATAAATGGATGTGCCAAAGTTTTAAGCAGGAAATCCTGCAGTGGATACATGAATTCTTTATATAATTCATCACTAATTTTCCACATGTAATTTAGAGTGCTTGTATTGACATTAAACCTGCAATGAATATAAATTAAGAATGGCATATTTGTTCAGTATAAAATTTCCTGTTATGTAATTCAGACACAAAGTGAATCCAAATATAAATTACTTAACTTTCGAACTATCCATTAATAAATACATTTAAAAGGCTCCTATTTTTTTTTTGCTGTACTTGCTTAATAATCATAAATGCTGAAGAACTTTTATATGTTTCTACAGAACAGAATGGAAATAACTAAAAAGACGTAAGTTTATTGAAAAGGAGATTGATGATGTTAAGCATTTAACATGAGAAGTTCTGTTGGACTCACCATAATCTTCTGTAGTGATAAACTGTCAAGCCTGAATCCTATTTTTCAGGCCATCTAGAGTAGACCCATCGACTCAATGGAATTTATGTAAGCATTGATTTAACAAAATACCATTGATTCAGTAGAGCTAACAATGAGACTTAGGCCTCATACTATTAAGTATGCAAGAAATGTTTAAATACGAGGTCAGGTTAATAAGTTTCTACTGGAATGTTTTGTCAAAAAAATGATGTTTTGTCTTCAATCATTGTGCTAGGGGGAAGGCTGGAAGGTTTACACCAAAAAAATGTGACAAACTTGAATGAAAGTAACAAATTACTTATTTCCTGGTTTCAGAATGCCAGGCATATCAAAACAGTTTTATTATTGATTAAAAGATCCTGATCAGTCCTCAGGATAAGGTGCCACCAAATACTTTCTCGATTATTCAGACTGCAGCTCCCCAAAACAGACTGCAGCTCCCCAAAACTAAACATGCTGTCTAGAAATGATGTCAATTGTAATTTGATTTATCTGGAGAAGCTAGCCGATGTGTCAATGTGGAGAAAGCTGGCATATGATTTGGGTCATGGTGCCGATCTGGGGTAGCAAGTCTGAACATGTGGATGATTCCAGCACAATGACATAGACATTGTAGCTCAGATAGACTATATTTTTTTGCACGTGTAAGGGCCAGGTTTAGACCAGAATCTCCATTTAAAAGAATTAGGTAAAATATTTTGTAGAGACAATTGCAAAATGATTGAGATAGCAGCTGTGAGCCAGAGTTAAAATACTAAGTTAAATGGACATCTCACTTGATGTAATATTCTTTTCTGTGTTACTTCCCTAAGCAGATGTATATCAGAGCTTTTCATTATGATTGAGTAGACTACAATACATGTAGTATAATTTTAATGGCGCCAAAGTAAAGAAAAATAAATTTTAAGAAAATAAATATGATTAAATATGACAACAATAAAATATCTATCACCACTTGGATTTCTCAGTCACTATTTCATAATAGAGAAAAGGATCATTTGTAGGAATCGACCTATTTTAAAATAAGTTTAATAATCAGTGATAGCTTCTTAATGTACTATGTTGTGCCTATTAGGTTTTATTAAAGCAAGGAATGCAAGAGACAAAAATGGTCACTTGTCTGATGCAAGAAAAATCAGCACTTTGATGTAAGACTCGTGTTGAATTTTCTCAGACTGTCACATTCCAAGGGATGGCAAATGATGTGAAGCTAGCTTATATGAAGAAATATTCAGGACACAGAATGTTGAGTAGGTGCTGAGTCAGAATTGCAAGGGGAAACACAGATCCTTTCAGACAGAAATGAAATGTTACACATTGAGAGCACTTTTCCTCAGTGATGATAGTAAAGATGCACCCTTCTCTGAAGACAGAAATTGGTATGATGGGAACAATGTTCCTTTAAGATGTTGTAAAATAGTTTGTATAGCTGGAAATGATAAGCAACACTTATCATTGCTTATCATATAAAGGTGTTTACCCTTAGCTATCTCCACTGTATATAAGTGCTCTGAGACTCAGGGCATGTGTGGGTTGAAGAGTGTGGGTTGTTGAGGAGAGTGGGTTGGTTAGAGAAAGTGGATTGTTGTATAGCAGACAGTGAATGTTGGTGAGAGCTGAAGGAGAATAATAGAATCATAGAGTTGGAAGAGACCACAAGGGCCATCC
>JAIPUX010001880.1:91485689-91496832 GCA_020142125.1 Phrynosoma platyrhinos
GCTTAAAATTGCATTGGCCTTTTTAGCTGCTGCACCACACTGTTGACTTATGGTCAACTTATGGTCTACCTGGACTCCTTGATCCCTTTCAAATGTCTCATTCAGCCAGGTGTCCCCCATTGTATATCTGTGCTTTTCATTTTTCTGCCCTAAATGCAGTACTTTACATTTCTCCATGTTGAATTTCATTTTGTTAGCTTTGGCTTAGCTTTCTAGAGAGTTTCTAGAGATAAAAGAGCCTCCAAGGACTTTGGAAGACTCCAACTGTGTCTGTGAATCATTCAAGGTTGGTCAGTACAATATTGCCAAATACTGCAAACTGAGCTAGTGCTTCTACACTCTGCTGTTAATAGCTACTTTTGAGGACAATTATCTCAGACAATGCTGAAAGTTGGCATCTCTGGTGAGCCCAGGATTTGTTTTTTGTTGCTGCACATCAGCAAGACATAGAAGAGAGCCAACATGGTATGCATGAGAAAAAAAGTGGAACTTCAAATATTCAAAGACAGAAATCTGTGCATATGAGAAAACCATGGAGATTCTAATAAATAGTTTTGTTATAATGTCCCATAGTATTTGCACACTATTTTTGGCTTGTGTTAATGCTGTAATGGGCCATAGGGTTTGTTTTTCTGTTTCATTTGCTGTACATCTCCATGCAAATTCTTCTGAATAGGAGTACAAGGTTACACTTTAAATAGTACATTTATGGCCATGATTTAGGTATTGTATTTCTGGCTAAGCAGATTTGATATGTCAGTGTTCCAAATGCTTTGACTGAGTTCAATAAACTATGTACAGTTCATGTCTCAGGATGCAATCCTATGCACTCCTTCCTGGCATTGAGCCTCACTGAATACTTTTGAGTAAACAAAGTACAGTACTGTACTTCTGTATATTGATTTCATCCTGTGTGAATTAGAGTATGGAGGGTGTGTTAGCATATGGATTAGTGAAAAAAATAATTAATCAATTGTTGTACATAGTCCACAGAAATGCCAGGCAAACTAAACTATAATGAACGGAAATCACAAAATTAGTTAGTAATTTGGTACATCTTCTTAACATTTTAGTGTCATTGAGATTAGGAACTTGCTATGGAAAATGGCAATTATTCTAAGGGAAGTGTAACTGAAACAAAACATTCCTTTAACAGGTACAAGTAGGGCCTGGTAAACATAAATCCACATTCAAACAATAATATGTAATAATTGGCTGTGAAAAAGGATAAAAAGATGCAATTTTACTGGTTTCAGATGCCATTTTTGGTCTTATAGCCAAATAGCATGTTTATTTTCAATTGACAAGCTCTCTATAAAAGTACACATTAAATGTGATAAGAGGGTCCAAAATGCAGACAATGTCAAGATTATCATTGTACACCCACAGCAATTTAATAAATCACTTGCATATGCATTTCCAAGTAGAATGAAAGTCTATTGCCATTCATGAGTTGATGGCTGCTGTTCTCCATTCCATCATTTAAATCTATCACTTTCATTTTAGAGGAGCAGCAGAACAACATAGTAAAGTTATCCCTTCAAATATTATTATTGCTAAAGCTCAAAAATTAATAAAAAAATTATGGGGAAAAATGTTACTGAGCACCCTAATGTAATGCAGGCAATGTGCCTAAATAAGCAGGCTTCTACAAATTTATTAACCCTTGGATCAAGAACCACATGACCCAAATGATGCTACAGGTATGGTTTCTGACTGGGCACTTTACATCTAGCACTGGGGAATTGTATATGTGGTTCCATTACTTTAATGGGAAGCCCTCACATAGCATGTTCATATTCCATATATACTCATATATAAGTTGATCTCATATATAAATCAAGGGCAGGTTTGGGGGTCAGAATTAAATATATTTTGATATATAATCCATGGATAAATTGAAGGTAATTCCATGGCAGGAGGAAAGCACCTGTGCAGTTTTTGGGAGCCAGCCACTATGGCTGCTGCCAATGCCATTTTCCTGCCTAGGCATTCAAAAAGGCTTTTGCTGCTCAAAATAAGGGGATGGTTCCTTTTATTGGATAAAAGTTAAGTACAGTATTCATTCTTACCACCACCACCTCCAAAGGAACTATCCCCTTTTCTGTGTAGAATGATGAAAGGCAAGATCTTAGTCCATCCTGGGAAAACTTAAAAGAAACATCGAACCCCTCCATTTTCTTGTGCTCTTTGAGGTGAAGCACCAAAGAGTCACTGCTGCCATTTTCCTGTTCAAGCATTCAAAAAGGCCAGAAGTGGTTGTAGCCCAAGATCCAACTCTCAGTCACCTCTCTGTGATCTTGATATCAAGTCCATATCAAACGGGGGTGTCTTAGGCAAGTAGCCAAAATGAGGGCTCCCCAGCTCAAGAAACCATCTATACCCTGTTGATCCAAATAGCTCAGCATGGGAGAAGTCCAAGGCACTGAGCCATGATGAGATCTCTCAAGACTGGAATCCCTAGACTATGAGAAGGGTGCTAGTGAGCTGGATTGGGAGATAGCTTACATATAGCACACAAAGGAAGTTTCCTTCTGGGAATGAAACTTTTTCCATCTGAGAACATTTACACTTATTGTCCAGTCATTATTACAAATCACACCCCAGTCTTCTCCCCTGGGAAAATCACTTAAGCCCATCAACTCTTAAAATCCTGCCCTTAGGAGCCATTTCTGCGTATAAATGTAATTATCTCAGCACTAGCAAATTGGTCTAGTCTGAAACCAGGCAGAATCTGTGTTCAGTTTCATCCAGATACCTCCGTAGCTGACTACCCCACATTCCTCAGGCAGCTACTGAGCTATCCTCATTCTAGTATCCCTGAGTTTTGGAGCCATGCTTCAGGATTATTATGCAACATTGCAATTTCCTGTATTCTAACACCATTGCTTCATTAGTTCTTGTATGTATGTGTGAGAGAGTGTTTGTGTGTAGGCTTATTTCCATTGCATAAATAAACCATACTAACTTGGAATCTGCCTCTGGAGTTCTCTGGTTTTGGAACCATTATACATAGACCAAGGAGCCAGCCAGAAGTGACCCAGGCCTTCTTGTTGGTGAATTATTTTCCCCAATGAATACCATTTTTGGGTGCCCTTTCAGAACCCCCAGCAATTTAGATAACATGGTGTCACACTTTTTGATAAAAGTTGATACAGTACTTACATTGACCTATGGATAAGTTACCCCAGGTTCTTTGGGGTCACTTTTTTTTTACTAAAATCTCTAGACTTATAGACAAATATATAGAGAGTAGATCAGGGTGGGCAACTGCAGGAGAATAAGGGTCAAATCTTCTGCCCCTACAATACTCTGGAAGCCAGAAAGATTGCCAAAAAAATTGAGAAAAACAAAACTGTATAATGTTGAAAATCAGCTTTTAAGTTTGAAAAATGAGATTTTTTTGGCAAGTTTCATCAGAGGAGGCTTGACATTGTCTTTCCCTGAGGCTGGGGGTATGTGGCTTTCCCAAGGTCACCCTGTGGGTTTTCCTGGCAAAGCCGGGATTCAAACCCTGATCTTCAGAGTCATAGTTCAGCACTCAAACCACTACACCACACTGGTCATTTCCATCTCTGATTAAAAGAGGCTATGGATTCCCCATGATAGATTTACCTCAGGGGCACCATAAGTTAAAAATGACGTGAAGGCTCACAACAACAAATGGATTATCTATTCAGGAGCCCTGGTAGCGCAGTGGTGAAGTGTCAGTACTGTATCCACAATGTTGAGTTTGATCCAAGGGCTCCAGGTTGACTCAGCCTTGCATCCTTTTGCAGGCCAGTAAAATGAGTGCCCAGCTTGTTGGGGGCAATTGGCTTACACATTGTAAACCATTCAGACAGTGCTTAGTTCACTATGAAGCGGTATAGAAATGTAAAGTGCTAAAGTGTTACAGTATATGTATTTTGTGGACATCCCCCAAATTATGCCAGAACTCCATTGACATAGCTAGGGATGGAATTTATTCTGAAGTCCAGAGTTCCAAAGCTCAGAGCCTCACCAAATGACCACCTAGGAAGTGGCAATTCATGGAGGGAGCTGTGCACAGGCCAGGCTTCAGCACCATAGCCAGTTGGGTGTGTCAGGATTCACTGTTCTTGGTTCACTACAGCATCCTTTCTTCTTTCTGAAAAGGTTTGCTAGTTGAAAGCAGCTGGCTTGATATGTAAGCGCTTACAGATGCTCATTTTAATATTTTTGTAACTTTTAAAACATTTGGCATCCTGTTCAGTAATTACAATGTCATAACCCTGGCTTATGACAACATAATTAAATTCAATGTTAAAGTCATAACCAAAAATGCTCCCCAAACCTACTTTTAAAGCCATGAGGTTCCCCAAAAGAGGAATTTCCAGGGCACTGGATAGTGGGGCAATATTTGTCCTGTCCTCTCTTGGTAGCAGGACAAACTTGTCCCAGTTGTTGCCTGTCTCAGACTATCCTTCTACTGAGAAAAGGCTGGTTGTTTCATTGCTCACCGCACTTTTTCTCCAGAAATTCCTCTTTTGAGCAGTGCTGCATGGCTTATAAGGTAGGGTTTGGGGTTTACATTGGGAGATGTAGCTATGTCATTGTGGCTACAACTCCCAATGCAGAAGACACTGTTTTCTACAGCATAATAGTACTTACACACTACTAAACCTATGTAGGACCAGAGCAGAGGGGGAGGGAGTCATTATCCTTGTAGTCATGATGATGCTATGATTGAAATTTTAAAATGTAACATTGCATGTGCTTAGATTTTATTCTGTTGGTCAGTGTTGGCAAACTTTTTTTTAATATTTAATATTAATATAAGGGTCAAATCTTCTGCCCCTACAATACTCTGGGGCAGGAATATCAGGAATATCAGAAACAATTCTAAAGCATGGCAAGAGGTGGATAGGAGAAGAGAAATGTTAATCATAGGATTTCAAATCTAAATAAATGGCTGTCTAAAGCATGCCCCACCTGGTCATTAAGTCCAGGGACTATATTTAATTAGTTGAATCACTAAAATTCAGTGAGATATACACAATATGAACAATTCCTATTCCTATTCCACACTATGTTTTAGAATAATATCCATGTGTCAATTATTGACTGTTACTGCTTTGCTATAGCCCTGTTTGCCATAGCCTATACACTAGGGATAGAAAATGTGTGATTTTCATGATACTTGACTTGTAACTCTTATCCCACACCATTGGGTATGCTGACCAGGCCTGATAACTGCTACAGTCTTAACAATATCTAGAGAGCCACACTTGCTATGCAGGTAGAGGTAGCAATCAGGTTCTTGAAATGTGTGTCTTATATTGCAAAGCATTTATATTATGAAATGTGTGTGTTTTCAAGCCACCTGTTAACTTAATGGAAATCTCATGGATTTCATAGGGTTTTCTTAGGTAGTTTTGCCAGTTCCTTCCTCTGAAATATAGCACACAGCACCTGGTATTGTCAACAGTGACATCACTAGGGTTGGTGTCACCTGGTGTATTAACTCATGGTGTCACCCTCCCATTTCACACCATACAGACTCCTTAGTAATGCTTTTTTGCACTAATGTTACTTGTAAATCATAATTGCCATATACCACTGAATGTGATGCTAATAGTTGTGACATAAACAACTAGCAAAATTAAAATTATACTTTCAAATTACAATAGCATACACTAGGGATAGAAAATGTGTGATTCAAATTACAATATCATATGCACAACCTAAATTTATTTACATATACATAGTGAAGATTTGGTTAAAATGTGATACTTTTAAAGAAAATTTAAAAAGATAATTAAAAAATCAATATTTTGAATTTTGAAATTTTAATTTTTTTAACATTCTGGGGCCTCTCCTTTCTCCTTCCACTGAGTTTCATCCCACTCCCACCATCTCTTAAAGCATTTTAAAGGGAAGTAGATGAATGCCACAGCCCATTTCTGCTAAAAGGTAGGTGTTTGAGGATCAGTGGTGTCACCCTCCTTTAAGGTGTCACCTAGTGTGGACTGTACCTCCCTGCACCCCTAATGACACCACTGATTGTCAGTGGTCCTCTATCCAAGTACTAACCCTGCATTGGTTCCAAAATTAGATGAGATCTGGTGCTTTTAGGGTATTTAGGGCCCATCAACAAAATTCTACTGTGTGACAGTTTGTTTGTCTTTTTGCCGTATATGATGATTACCAGGGGAAAAAAAGAAATCCAGCTGACATCACTCTGAAAACAAGATTCAAGGTGTAAAAACCACACAATAGAGAGAGAGAAGAACTTAAGTTGAAATAAACCATATGCTTCTGGAGCCACAATATGGTGGAATGACCTTGGCTATCTACAGAAATCCATCCTTTTTATGCTAGATCACCAGAAGGCATATGGTACCTTTCAGACTAACATTCTTTCTTCTTTAGTCTTGTGGATTCTTATTATTCAAAGCCTGATTTAAGACCTTTGCTGTGTAATTTTAAGGCAGCCAAAGGATGATGCTATGTCTCCAACTTGATGTGTTTATTTTTTGCACCATCATCCTTTGCACCACTAGCATTGTCTGACATGCACACAAGGTACAGATATGTATATATTTCCTTTTCTCTTTATGCTAGGGGCTGGCAACATGTGGACATTACTTGAAAACATTACTTTTTTGGACTTTTAATTCCCAGAACTGGAGAAGGTGTGGATTTGAGAAGCTGTAATCCAAAACAGCAACATTTCAAGTTCTACTTGCCACCACCAAAATCACTGTAGTGCTTCTACAAAACACCTTTTTTTTTTTTTTGCAAAAGGGCCACATAGTCCTTTAAAAGCGAAGTGCATGTGAAGAGTTATCTTGTTCTAAAGGATATTCATGCCTCCAGAAGGTTTCCAAAGCACAATTTTGCTTAAAAAACAGGGTTCAAATTCTTTTTGTGTATCTTGTCCTTATTGTGAAATACAACTTTTCCTTCCACCACACACCAGCAAAATACAGTACTGGAAGGGTGTGCAGCCTGTGTGTGTGTGTATCCAGGAGTTAATGAAATACCATCTTTGAACTTGTGGAAGTTAGACACCCCTACATTTGCCCCTTTATGAAACTGGGTTACTTTTTGTACATTTTGCAACTCTGACTAAGCCTGCAGTTTCCCACATCTGCTGTTTGAATTGGTGGAGAATCCATCGTCTCCCCTGTGGTTTTTGGTGGTTTGATGTGCTGCATCAGCAACTCCAGATCCCAGAAAAACTGGAAATACTGTTTGCCACTTCCAGATATCTTGGACATATCTGTCAAGAACTCTACTCTCTTTGCTTTGGCAGGACAATGTTAAACAGTGGTCTGGAATATCTAATTTATATTTTTCACATTGAAACTTCTTTGTCTAAATCCAGCAATTAAGCATGCACAATGTTCTTTCATCATGAGTCATCATTCAAGTAGATGACTGGAGTAATTTTGTATACCTACTTTTTACCTGCAAGTTAAAATAGGGAGTAGTGGAGGCATTAGAATGATGTCGGGCAAAATTTAGGTTACTAATATTTGCCCCAAATAACAGATGCTAAAAAATAATAATTTATTGTTGTTCATCATGAGACTTCAGATTATAGGTGAACAATGATTTATGATGTACTTTTCCCCACACTGTTTAAAAACAGCATCCTTTCTGCCTGTGGAAATAAAGGATGTCAAATAAAAGCAATTGATATGGTTTGGAATATTTGCTTTGTTCGTATTAATTGGCCCTACTCTAGAACTCTGGAGATCAGGGTTTGAATCCTGGCTCAGCCTTGAAACCCACTGGGTGACTTTGGGCAAATCACACACTCTCAGCTTCAGAGGATGGCAATGATAAATCCCCTCTGAAGAAACCTGCCAAGAAACCCCATTATAGGTTCGCCTTAGGGTTGCCGTAAGTTGAAGATGACTTAAATGCATACAGCAACAATAACCGTTTCCATGGATTCTACATCCATTGATTCCACCAACCACGGCTTGAAAATATTTGTTAATCTGAAAAAGAAAGCTTGATTTTGTCATTTTATATTAGGGACACCATTTTACTACCCCAATATATATAATGGGATCTGAGTATCCATGGATTTTGGTATCCATGGGGTGGTGGTTCTGGAACCAAACCCCAACAGATACCAAGGACCCACTGTAAACTACTTGAGTAATTTTTCCTTCATTTTAAACTTATACCTCAAATCCCATACTTTTGTTAAAACAATAGAAAGTGGGGAAAGTATATTATGTGGTCCACATGCTTCCAAGCCATGCTAACTGCAAAATGATGCACCCAGAATCTGGAGGAGAGTTGCAGCCTGCAAAAGTCCAGTGGAGGGTAAAGGTGGCTCATGAACTTTTAGAGGTTGCCCACTATGCTTTAAAATAACAACTGAAATCAGCATGTGTTGCTTACTTCCTATAGCAGCACACAACAATACAGAAATGTAGGACGTTTTCACACGGGGGTCCCTAAAGCTGGCTGGAACCATTCCGGAACGGCTCCTGCCGCTGATTCTGGAATGGCTTCATCGGCGGCAGGCTAATTCCTTTTGCAACCCGGAATTACCTTTCCGGCGCTTTTGCCGGAGTTAGCGTTGGTTCTGCCGGAGTGACGCCGGACTTAGGGCTCCGTGCGTTTGAACACACGGAGCGAAAAGCCGGACTGACGCAGGGATGGCACCGGAAGGGGCGGGGTTTGCCGCTGCACGCGTGTGAACACACAGGAAAAGGAGCTGGAGTGGGGCCAGACGGAGGTAGGATTGCCTCCTCAAAAAGCCCCGTGTGAAAACATCCGTAGTCCACACAGATTGTTACCTTGTAGTTTTCATCTTTCTTTCTTTTCTGCTCTTTTCCCCTTTGCTCTCCTGCATTGTGATTGTAAGCTGCTTGTGGCAGGCATCTCCCCTTTTATATTAAAAAAAAAGTGTCATGTGTCATTGATACTCATACCTTGATAGCACTATATAATTTGGGATGGGCAACTGTGAAAGGCTAAGAAATGCCTTGAACTACAAACCCTGCATCCTGCCAGGGGAAAAAATTGGGCCACTAAATATCTTCTAGGGGGCATATGGGCATTTGTGCCATGTTTTTAGCCCCACATCCCAGAATTGTTGTTCTGCAAAGGATGGGGTCATGGCATCTTCAGCATTTTTGGCCTTTGCCCCCTTCGTCTGGGAAGCAAGATTTCCTACTGACCTAATTCCCCTGTGGCCTTGAAAAAGTTACCAATAAATATCCTAGCGGTTCCTAGCATATTTATTAATAGCATTATTCTCCAGTATATTCCTGTTTTTGTGACCATATTGACTGGCTAGTTTTGACAACTCTGTTTACTCCTTGCTGGCTTTATGTATTTGGACTACTGACCTGCTGCTACAACTTCTGAACCATTTGTTGACCACAGTTGTGCTTCGCCCTTGTGATCAACTTGGATTGGACTAACTACTCTAGAGCTCTTGCTCTCCAACTACTTGCTTCCTTGAGCATTTGTTGTCTGATGTATAAGATACTCATGCAGCCCACAGGCCTCACTTTGCCAACCCCTGATGTAGGTGATATTTGACTATAATGTATAGGAGGGCTTTAGTCATTGAGAGCCAGCATGATGTAGTGGTTTGAGTGTTGGACTATGACCTGGAGAAGAGTTCAAATCCTGGCTCAGCCATGTAAAGCCATCCTTGGGCAAGTCACACGCTCCCAGCCTCAGAGGATTGCAGTGACAAACCCCCATGATAGAACTTAAAGGCACACAACAACAACAATTAGTCATCATATAGTTATAACTGATGGAAAGTTTTCAGATTATCTCCCTTGTAGAAAAGAATGGTAAATGCTATGATTTCTCTCCCCTTTTTCTTGGGAACCTTTTTATTATGGCTTTTGTCTACAGATGCTGCAGCTCAGCTTCCTGCCACCTTTTATTCCTTATGGTTGAAAGTTAAGTTTTGTTTTGTATTGTTTTGTTTTTGAAAAAGATGTTCATTAATGTGCCTATGTTTTGAGTTAGTATGGGAGGAAAGGGGCTTTGTCTGTGGTGCAATTTTCCTTGCTTTGGGAGGGATATATCTCCAACCCTAAGATTTTGCTTTAAATTGAGGGTTGGAGTTTTTTGCTTTTGGGGAAACTGACATTTATTTTAAGTCCTGTTAATAATAACAACTACAAATTCTCGGTATGCCACAAGGGAATAATCAGTAACAGTTGTTGGTTTATGCCTAAGTGGAAGTAAGTTTTGAGACTGCTGGGGCAGAATACATCAGGGAGGGGGGAAATAACAAAGAAGATAAGCTGTTAGTGTGACCTTTGGCTTTCCAAACTGCATGACCTTGCTAAAAATAACAAGGACACAGAAGCCTTGCAAACACATTAACCCACCAGTGGAGAGTGGTTGAAGTTTAATATTTTATGTTATTTGTATTTAAATAAGAGAGAAAAAGTAGTCACATTAATTTTATATGTGACTTATCTTTTAAATCTTTTGTGACTTGCTTTTCAGTTTTAAGTAGCCTTTCTGAAATGGAGTTCCATTCTAGGCAGTGTTGATATTTTGTTTTTCATGTGGCAATTAGCTCTTGCCTTGAATATTGAGCTACAAACCGAGCTATTAAGTGAGATGAAAAGGCCACAGGTCTTTCATGACAATAACATGAAAAGTCCATAGCTTGTTGTTAAGTAGAAAATATGTCTATTTCCCAAGTTATTGTCCTCTAAGCTTCTAATGACCATTTTTTTTCCTTATCATTTATTTCATGGAGAAAGCTAAGACTGGAAAACTTTTTAAGTTTACTAATTACTATGGTTCTGTGCAACCATGGGCCAGTAATTTATGCCTACTCTGATGTGTGTTTAAATGAAATAATATATTCCTTAGCGAAGTTATTTAATTATTAGTTTTCCTGAGGCGTGGCCATGCTAGTCTGCTGCAACAAAAACAGTACAAATTTGAGACCTTTTCAAGACTAAGCTTAATCATTTACAAAACTGCTGCTGGTGATAAATGACTAAAGAGACACTAAGCAGCTGTCAAAAATTACAAGGTACAAAAGCCAGTGGGAAAGAATTCCTGCCTGCCTGTATACTCTGGTCTGAATTCTCTGTCATGGTGTACATTACATATCTTTACATAGACTCCAACCATACATGGAGAGAGAAATCCCAGAGGTCCAAAC